>OX454265.1:40861982-41481028 GCA_949715065.1 Periphyllus acericola | reverse complement strand
AACCACGGTGAATTTGGTGAGTTAGCTAAAATATACGCTCTGTACTAAAGTCAATTCTGTAGTTTTTTTTTTTATAAGTTATTAACGTTATTATACCAATTATTAAGTTTTATATCAATACATTATTTGTATTTTTTACTTATATTTATTTATGTAATTTGTGTGTATATATATTTTAGTATATATTAATAGTTTAGTACAAACGTCTACATTTTGTTATATTATTATTATCTTTTTACGATTATCTTGATTTCTTATTTACCGTTTATTTGATGTACGAATGATGTATGCATTCCTATGTGTAATTGAAAACTTTTTGTGTTTTATTCATAAATTACTATAATTATAGGCTTCAGCTTGTTGGACGTATTGCTTATATCCTTTCTATT
This sequence comes from Periphyllus acericola, assembly GCA_949715065.1. Classification (NCBI taxonomy): domain Eukaryota; kingdom Metazoa; phylum Arthropoda; class Insecta; order Hemiptera; family Aphididae; genus Periphyllus; species Periphyllus acericola. Next base: position 41,480,639 of record OX454265.1, on the reverse strand, counting down.
TGTTTATAAATTCCGATTTCCATGTTCACACACATTTTGATTCAAGTGAAATTTACCGGTTTGATGTACAATTGTATAAGTGGCGTGTAACTAGGACTTTATAGGTAAAATTATTCAAAGCTAGTTTCATATTCGATATGTACGTATTATGCATACTATCTTACGAGTATGATTTCGACATACATAATATTGTCTTATTTCGACAGTTGTCATTATTATACAAAGTTGATTTGAACGTACATCTGCAGCTATACGTTTTGTATGTATACGATTCATATGTATTTACACTAATAGGTACACAGGTTATAATTATTATTATTATTCCATGTCAAAAATACATATATATATATATATATATATATATATTTATGTTTATATTTGTTATTAAAACATTAAAGAGAAAATATTAAACTTACAAGTGACTTTTACATTACCATAACCAACGAAGACGCATTGATTATAATTTATAATAATATTATTTGTTACGAGATTATGACACGTGTCATATTAAAACGTTCAGTATACAAACTACATTAAGCCATTATTGAAATAATATTTTGTAATTAATAGTTGAGGAAAGTAATGATCAATGATGTACCGAAGACTGAAATGGCTCAACCTCGCACTTATTATCATGATTATACACTACGCGCACACGCGCCGTGTCGTTCGAAAATAAGTTAACACTCAAGTACTTGCGGCACATTAAAATACAACTAGTAATTTTTCATTTCTTATATTATAGAATGATGAGCGATGAATTACTAATGTAGACAGCTTGAAATGTTTACTGTATAAATAAATAGCCTGTATGCGTATTTAAAACGGGTGCCTATAGTTAACTAACACACCCACATCAAATTAAAACGAAGCTACATAAATTGCATTATATTCAACTTTTTTCATCTTTATTCTCATACCTTTTCCCAATCACTTTCTTTAATTTATTCGCAAATCGATGATTATATGGTTAACCAATGATTATACTTAACTACGTTTTTCTTAAATGAATACTTTTATTTTTAAAAGTGGTCAAGTTATAGAAATTTATTATTAATTTGTGTTTTATTTTTTAAAAAACGTTCACTTGATAATATATTATATTTTTTTTATTTAAAATAATTCTTTCCTCTTAAAACGTTGGTAAATATAAAATATAAACTTTTGATTTTCATGTAGCAACTCAAAGTTTGAGTTTAACATCCCAATAAATATGGTTTATTTTTTTATTGTTGAAAATGTTGATATTCATAACATTTATATTAGACAAACGATTAATAATTATTTATAATTACTTAAAATCTGGACAAGCTATTACACTTGTTGGATGGTTTTAAAATGCTCTTAAATCTAAATCTTATTATGAATAAATGGCTTGATTGCTTGGAACCCTTTCTCGTTATTCCAGTCCAAACTTTAAATAATAATTTACAAACCGTTTGTCTCGTAATACAGTTATTACAGTCGCAACGTCTAGAAAAATATTTATAGTTTATTCATTTACAATACATTTGTTACAGAATCGTTACTTTCTATTATAAACTATTACTGTAGCTGTACAGAATTTAGCAATAATAGATTCATTTATCGTTTAAACGGTTGGAAATCATATGGAAATCAATAGACATGAGTGATATGACTAATACATGGGAACTAAAAAGATAAATGAAAAAATTGTATTACATAAAAAGTTTAATGTATTTCGTGAAACGATCGAGTATTTTGTAACGATAATACATCATAATACGCATATTATACGAATGCGACAGTTTAATAATCTAACAATATATTAGTCAATTTTCCTACCGAACCGCAGAGGCAGAACAAATTGAAGTTAAACGTCGCCTATTGAAAACTACAAAACATTTATTAGACAGAAGTATTATTACTGCAATAATCAATCATTTAGAATGACGAAACATGCATGTTAGTTTGACATGACGAGTCCTCGTGAACGTAAACAACGACCTAAAAATATATTATCATTTGTCAGTTATCATGTATGCGCTGTGCTATCACCAGAGACTAGTGAACGAGTTGTATAACTGAAAATATGCACATAGTTTGATTGTAAATATACTATGACTGAGTATGACCTGATAATATAGAAAACCTACGGGACGCTGTTGAAAGTGTATCGTGGCATGAAAGTGATTTATGTATACTAAAAATGCCTTACGGTTTAGAAAAATAATTTTTACTATAGGTAACAATTTTAATTGTTTAAATATTTTATTTAGTTATTTCTTATTACGGTACTGATTTTAAATTATGATATAATAATTAATAAGCTTTCAATGAAGAGTGCAGAGCTTAGAGCTTGAGGAACTACTATAGATCATGTGTTACAACTTATAACTTATAAGTTATAACGTAGGTAATGTTGTAATTTAGAAAAACTAAAATCAGTGTGGTCACTGGTCAGCATTCGTAGGTAATTCTGCTTAAAATCTCAATCATAAAGTACAGAGAATCATTATGTATATATATTATGACCGGGTAGTGTCGAAAATATCATAAAAATAAAAAATTCAATTATAATAAATAACGGCACACTCTTATCGTTGTAGATTTCATAGAAGATTATTTCATCGGATACGATTACGAACCAAAAGTATACGTTTGAAATTAACTCCAACATAGGCATGAATGCTCTACCACCTGCTGTGTGTTAGCAACAACCGTCGGATATCGTTAATCGCACGTGGAGCGTAGATATTATAATAATATTATGAAGTTAAAAATATTCAATGTCCACAGGTTTCCGTGATGTTTTGATTTTAACTGGTAACTGCCTAGATTGCTAGTGTCGATAAAACCGTAGGCGAACGCCTAATATTCCGCAGTACGTAACGGATGCGTGAGCTTTCTAGTATAGTATGTAGTATCTAGTGTCTACACACGTGATTTAATACGAGTATTTCACATGACGCGAGCTTATACGTTATACATATTTAAAAAACACATGGATATTTAGATTATTCAATCAAATTATCAAGGTTTTTGTAATAATAATGAGTTTTTTTGTTGTGTGTCCGCGTGCAGAAAATGTAAAATAATTTACAATAAGTCAATACCGTAAAAACATTGTAATTCAATTTAAATTGATAACTTGAGTATTTTTAGAAAGCTCTAAAGCGTATAATCTCTATTTTTTAGACGTTAATCATGATAGTTAATATTAACTTATTATGTACCTAGTTATTACATAAACGCCTCTTTTTTACCCCGGTGCCATGTTATGTACAGTCTGATACGATGCTCTCAAATCGACGATTGAAACTATTAACTATTAACCAGTGTCATCGTAGAAAATTCGCATAGTTTTCATTGGAGGAGTTTCCAATGCAGCATTAAATAGAAGTATCTAGTCCGACGACTGTTACCTACGTCCAATATCAGCGCTAGGGGTGGGGGCATTCCGAGCAAATGTTAACATTATAATATCTACTATATAACTCTATGACAATAATGAAGTATTTAGGTTTCGTTTCCTTCGTATTGGCCAGGTGAACATTATTTCGATGTTTTTTTTAATCAACAAAAAAACTACCCTAAAAAATCATGAGTTTTTAATATTTTTACCAACACAGGAAAGTCAAAAACTGTCGATCAGATTACAAAATGCAGTAAACAGGTATTCATAACCGAACGACGATCTCGAATGTCGTATCTGATCATTTCCAACTGTATAGTATATGTACGTGCACGTAATGTATAATAATGGTTACCACTGCGCACGTTCTCATGTCGCGTGGAAATAAAAATAAAACAGTACGACGTTAAAAAAAACGAAAAAAACAATTATATAATATATAGTTTATAATAACAGGAAAACTTATAAAAAATACTTGGAAATAAAAAAAAAACAAAAAATTAAACTAAATAAAAAACAAATAATTTACAGGTGTAGTAAAAAACAAAAAAAAACAAAAAATTAATTTATCGGATTAGAAAATTACCTACGTACGCGCGCGATCGTCTCCTGAAGGTCAAAACTGAACGCGGTACGCCTGGCTGTAAGCGTTGCCGTCGGACAAGAAGTCATCTTCCGCGGCGGCCGAGGGCTCTTTGAACTCGTCCACTTCTTCCTCGTCCTGTTCCTGGGCGGCCGAGAAGTCGCGGGCTACCCCCGAGTCCATTGCCAGCCTGTAGCCCTCGCCGAACCGGTAGCCGACGTCTTCCAGCAACAGTTCGCCGCCGACGCCGCCGCCGCCGCCGCCGCCATCCACGTCATCGTCGTCCGTCTGCGCGTCGAATTCGTCTTCGGGCGTGATCGGCGCGCGACCGTGTCCGATCACTTTGTTGTACTGCGTCACCGACTGTGCACACAAAACAATTTTTTTCCCCTTAACATTTTTCAAATTGGACATTTTTTCAATATTCTACACTCTATAGGTTCACCGCTGGACCATATCACGAGACAACGCGTTAACTAACCGTGTTATAATACATTCTACGTGTGCCGTGTGCGCGCGCGTAAGTGTGTGTGTGTGTGTGTGTGTTTTTCGAACGTGACACAAACATCGATAAAAGTTGACGCATTGTTGGAACAATGAACAAAACAGCGAACCACTGTTGGATATTACAAGTAATAACGTTTTTTTACGGTCCATTCAAATCACTGTAAAACGCATTTTTTTTATACTAAATTAAAAACTGATCGACAGTGGGCTGAAATGAAGTTGGATTTACTGTTATTTTCCAGAATAGCATTTAATAAACAGCTTTATTATCTATGAACAAACTATATAAGTACATCAGTTAAAAAAAGAAAGAACAGAAACACTGATGTCTGATATATCCAAAATATAATAATGATAATTATTTATCATTTTGTTTCTGGGGCCACGATAGAGGTGGTAGATGTACAGACCTTGGTGTTCATGCGCAGGTTAATGTAAAGCAATCAAAGTATAGGTATTATGACTTATGGTTCAGAGTAAAGTTCAGAGTAAAGCCCTGCGCGATGTATTTATACATTGATATAATAGTATGTACATATAGTGCACTGTATATTGAGTATAAAATATAAATTTTTGAAATTCCATAGTTAATGTAGCACGCAATACGAAATTCTATAAAATTAGATTTTAATTACAAGTCTTTAAGCACATACTTATATTCTTTGATAAATCACGCTTAAACTGCATATGTGAGTCCCTCAGTATTCCGTTTTCTTAATTCACAGTACAACAATCAATCACATTTTTTTTTCATATATTGTAGTATTATTAACCATCAGCCCATTTTAAAACTCGTTTCTTCTATATAAGCGCTCTTATTTATTTCTAATCGATTGGTTTTTATTAAAATTATTATTCTCTAATGATCAAATCATTTTTAACAAATATTTAATTTATATGTTTGTTTCCTATAATCTATCAATTAATTCTATTATAAAACCTTTTTTCATTACGTTGAAACTGTCAGTCTCAATTTATTCATGTTGTCGAGATCATTTTTATTCTTTAAGGATTTCTTTTATGCGTTATAACATAACTTACCTATATCCGACATTATTATGTGTCACAACTGTTAAGAATTATCATTCGAATATTATTCGATCATTTACTATTATATTTATTCTTTAAGCTAAGATATAAATATATTATAATCGCGTTGTACAGGAAATACATCTATCTACTGCAGACTTAAATTTATAAAATTTATTAGAGAAAATTCTAAATTGTGGTGTTTAAGGACAACAGTGAATACTGCTGTTATTTATATTTAAAAAATATATGAAGAGGCGTTGTGGTCAAACGGGATGAGATGGCTGTGTCTAAACGCAAAGTAGTCGGTTCAAAACCGGTCACCGACGGTTTTGTTTTCTGGAAGAGATTACCGTCACGTGAAAAGAAACCGCCATCACCCTCTCACCGAACGTGCATACCCTACAAACAAAAGTCCACAAACAAAAAAACCTATCAAACCTATCGTACCAATCGTACCAATATCGTACCCCTGGTCCAATGACTAGAGCTGCCGCTGATTAAAAAAAAAATATAAATATATCAGTTTAATTCGATTAGTTATCAAGCCAACTGTCTTAAAATTATTTTCAACATTTATTTAAATTGTTTAATTAATTAATGCAAATTAGTGCTACATTAATATCTTTCAAATATATTGTACTTCTGTTTGTTTAAAAGTCTTAATTAGAAATTACTTGATACAATGCATTATTTCAACACATCTATAACTTTTAATTCTTTTTTCCCGAAGAATAATTATCAATAGATTCATATTTTTAATATTTATCGTACTATTATTTGTTCGATAAACTTTTGGACTGACATAATGTTTTAAATAGATAAATGTATATCCAATAACATAATTTCAAAATAATATAAAATACATTTTTGTACTTGGCAATTATATTATACTTAGGTGTTAAATATATTTAGATTCATGAGGGGACCGTTATATTTCAATAAAATATTGTAGCTACCATGATATCAACATCAGATGATGGGGTGGGGAGAGGTTCAAACCTGTGACCCCTTCTATAGCACGTCCTTTCGCCGATAAATGCTGTACTTAGTTAGGTATTTATTGCATTATTAATCGAGATTCCATAATGCGTGTAAACGCCTTATTAGATGATGATTATGATGATGATGGCAAAGGCACACGTCTTTGCTTTAGTAATATATTGTAATTCGACCAAAATACACGTTCGCCAATTTGACGGTGACCCATGAAATTGCATATTCCGTATAAAGTGCAGGCGCATGTATATAATCAACAAGTGTATATTCGTACAATTTTACAAAAATTGGCCGTGCCAGAATGTACGTGGTGTTCATTATTACAGCATAAATAGCGAAAATCACACGCGCGTGACTTGCAGACTTTCTTAAATATTAAAAAGTCGGTTTCTCGAACACTTCGTGTCCGAAAACACGCTCGTTCGGTGGTAGGTGGTGTACATAGTGCCTAGCATTAAACGTGAGGCAAATCGTTAATGTATCGTGAGCGTTGGAAAAAAACAACAACAACAAATTGGACGTAAAATGTTTTACTGCATATAAAAAAAAAAAATAAAAAAAAAAACAAAAGACTGCTGGAAATTATTCAGTAAGTCGCATTGTTTATACTCGTGTATTGGCTCTATCATGGCTATCGGCAGTAGTTTGCGCACGGTAAGATATCTACGGTCGCTTCTGTCACGGGGAATGCGATATCTGAAAGTTGTACGTAGAATGACTTGGAAAATGTTCGGTAAACGAATTTGGTGTACGCTGAAAGAAAAACAAAATTTACTCAACAACCGAAAGGATTAGAAAATTTAAAAACGTTTACTATAGTCTATTCGAAGCGTACAATCCCAATAAATGAAATTGCATGTATTCAACGCACGCCTTTCAGAGATCATTAATTATTATTTATTAGTAAGTGCTGGGGTTATTATGCCTTAAACTAAAACGATGCAAAAAATATTGCAAAAGTTTATTAAAAATGTTATCAAGAAAAATTATTAACTTTTGGAGATGTACTGTTTGATTCTTGGTTGCTTTTTTTAGCAACAATATATGTTTTTATTAACGTGTATGATGAAAATAAAACCGATGAAACTCGTTTAATAAACTTCACGTAGAAATGAAAACGAAATGACGAAAAAATGATGAAATATACGATTAAACGCGCTATTTAGTAACATTGATTTTTCGAAAAGTTTTCCAACAGTGATACCCAAATTGGTTTTACTTGTGTGGACTACATTAGTAAAAATCCGTCATTGCAAAGGACAACAAGTTTAAAATAACAAGGACCGAGAAAGCTTCAAATCAATATATAGATCATGGTAAACGGATTAGCATCATCTTTGCTCTATTTGCGGTACAACGTTTTAAAATCCTACAATATTCGTTATATGGTGTACGAAACTCAAATACAGTTTTCGTTATAATTCAAAAAGTTTCCATGGACCAAATATTATACTGCTCATGGATTATTGAGCATCACTGTTCTATAATTTTATACGGTACGAATAAACCTCACAAGAGCTATTCAGACACTAATATAAAATATTGATCGAAACGAGATTAACTAGAAAAAAATATATAACTAAGTATTATAATAAATTATATGAAAGAAAAACGGTAGCGCGGTTTAGCTATTCGTCATCAAAATAATATTGCAATGAAAATAAATTATTTAGCATTGATTTTTTTTATATTATAAAATTAATGGTAACTATATATGCATTACTAATGTAGATTATACATTATAAATACATGCATGTTATTCGTATAGGTATTATAGTTATCTCAGTACCTAGTACATTGTACACACCGCACACTACACACAGAGTTACAGTGAATAATATGTTCAGCAAACCCATCGCATGGGCACCCGGAAGAGAGGGAGGGGCAAAACGGGACATTTGCCCCCCCCTGGACTTCAAGTATAATATATAATTTTAATAATTTGAACTTTTACTATTGTTTAAGTAAATATTTCGTTGATATTTTGTCTAAATTAGTGCAGATTTCAATATCTAAAATAGAATAAGCAAAAAAAAACAATACGTTCGTCATATACTAATGCAGACATTCATAATAATATGAACTCATTTGCAATGTAATTTTTAGTATTTGATTTCATTATGCCCATCCCCGATAAAATTCCTGCGGGTGCCCATAAATCCATGTGTATTTCATGTTCCGTATAATATGTTAAACTGTTAAAGGTAACCAAATACGATAGACATCACTCTAAAATCAATTGTGCGTGTATGTATATATATATCCATTTGTGTGTGTGCAATAGCATATTGTAAATATGGACGAAGATTATAGTGGAAAAACGTGTATGGTAATTGATTTAAATTATTCGAAAAGTTATTTTATAATAAAATTCATTACTATAACGTAAAAGCCACTTTCCTCGTCAATAGTACTTTTACTACCAATATATAGTATAATTATTATGCATCAAAAATATATACAACGTCTTGTAATAGGTACAAATTAAGAATGATGTAAGGTTTTTATGAGTTTATTAACAACAAATGGTTTGTAACACGTTTCTCCCCTTTTCTTCTTCGTAATCAATGGCAGGCGCCGCTCCTTTCGTTTTAAAATTACTCTACTATTCGCCCAAATTATATGATAATTTAATTCTCTTTGAAATGAAAGCATTATTATTGGGCTGATGGAAAAAGTGGTTTTATTGTTTTTCTTCCTTTAAGTATTATAGAAGATATTTCAATAAAGTTTTGAATAGTTTTGGACTGTTTAGAATTTTAAGAAACAATTTATGTAATTAAAAGTCATTATTAACGATGTGCCGACAGCGATGATTTTAGTGATTCCAAACCGAAACGCAGTTCTTCAAATAGAACGGTTTTACATTTGTTGTACCCGAATAAGTTGTACAATAACTTTTTGAAAATGATGACATTTTTCATTTATTCCCACCGTTTTAAGAGTATTTTCGAATCGGCTATTTTTTATTTTTATTTCTTGTTTAGGTCATCACATGTCTAGGTACCATATTTTAAACTTGGGCGAAAAGCGTGGCCGGCACCCGCCCTTTAACGTCAAAATCAAAACGATCGACCGACCTTAAAGTTAGCCGTGACGCCCGGCTGCTGCTTGTCGCCGGCCTGCAGTTTGGCCACGTTGTTGGTCAGGTCGATGTCCACCTGCTTGTACGCGTTCGGGCCGCCATGGTCGCCGGGCACCCGCAGGTGAATCACGTTGTACGCGGACGGCGGACCGACGAGTCCTTCGTGGTCGTCCTCGCCGTCGTCGGCGGCCTGCACGTACTGTTGCTGTTGCTGCTGGACAACGTGGACGCCGCCGTGCCGGCCGTCCACGTACTGCTGGATCTCGGACGGTATGAACGAGCCCAACCCTTGGGGCTTCGACGAAGGGACGAACTGAATGCGGCCGGAGACGGGCCCGCCGCGCAGTCCCTGGCCGTAGACGCCGCTGCTGCCGCCGCCGTGCTGCTGCACCAGGTACTCGCCGGTCTGCTTCAGCTGCTGCTGATGGTGCAAGTGCTGTTGATGCTGCAGGTGCAGCTTGTGCGCGGCCGTGTGCAGCAGCGGATGCTGGTGACGCTGGTGCTCGGGGGGCGCCTGCTGCAGGTGATGGTGATGGTGCGGCGACTTGTGGCCGCCGGCGACCACGAACTTGCCGAAGTGATTGTGGCCCAGGTACCCGAGGTGCTTGTGCTGGTGGCCGTACGCGCCCACGTGCTTGTGGCTGTGCGACGATTTGCCCGCGTGCCCGTGCTCGTGCGCCACCTTGCCGCTGTGCTTATGGTCGTGCACCACTTTGCCGGAATGGATCAGCGGTATGCCCTTGCCGGCCAGCTTGTACGTGTGCACGTGGTTCACGTGATGCGGCACTTCTTTGGGCACCACGATGATGATCCTATGGTGCCTGGGCAAAACGAACAGAACACCACCACGGTCGTGCAGTATTCACGAATTATGCTAGCACCAGGTACTCCGGGGGCCCCACAACATTGTACGAAACCGACACGAAAAATCGTATAGATCTGGCGCGTGATCGTCATATTATTAACCATTTACGCAAGTCCGAATTTCTAACGATAAATGTTAGAATTGAGCAAATAATTTGTCCCTCAAAAGCGAAATATATTGTAAAAATAGTTTAAAAGAAATTCCACGACCCAAACGGTCAACACGCCAAAATGAGGCACATCACACGTCGGCGGTCAACAACGTGGGACGGTAACTGCAGTTATACAAATATTATCGACCCTCCGTAATTTTTGGTTTATGTAGTTCGGCTCAATATAAAGAGTCCGTCCGCGGTCCACCCACTATACCCGTAAAAGGGTTGATTTGTTGGAAAGAAAAACGGTAAGATCGAAGCAATTACACGCCCTCCGCAACGCCACTGCGTGGTTTTTATAGTTGGGAAGTTGACGACGATTTCGATTAGATCGATTCGCGAAAACTTACAAATTATAATAATTTCTCGCATCGCTTCGTAAAAATCAATGCGCCAATAAGCGTCTTTAATTTTGGTTTTATGAATTAATCTACGAAAATATTTAAATTTCTACTCACTCGTGGTCTTCGGCAGTGGCGGCATCGTCACGATATTCGTCGAAATCGGGGGACGCTCGTTCTTGTACCGCATCTTCTAAGCCGTACACCGTCATCGTAAAGACGCAACCGATCAACAAGCCATGACAAAATATTTCCTGATACGAAAAAAAAAACGAATTCGAGAGGAATTAGTTTCACATTTTATATCGATTAGATTCAATCGTTTCAAAACCAAAAGTAATATTTCATTCGTTGGTAAATTTATAAATCCATTTCAACAACTGTATAACATAGTAGACATACCGTTTACGTACTTAAGTATTACAATCTCTCGTTTTTCTAGAACTCTAGATAATATAAACTTGAAAAATATCAAAAACGGCGTACAATGCGATGAAAATAAAAATATTTAACAGCGGTGTTGTCATAATAGTGTTTTAGTATTTAATATACGAACACACCTTGTTATATGTATACCTATGACCTAACGAGTAAGTTTCAAATAATACAAATTTGCACGTGTATGATGATTAAGACAGCCAAATAAACGTGATTATTATGCTGATGTGTTTCAAAAAAATGTTACTTGGCCGTAGGAAATATCTGTTGTAAACACTAAACCTTACAAAACTGGGTTGACACAAATAAATTATCCGTTCGATAACGATACGAATTATTATATAAGGATGATTTTTACGAAGTCACTAGATCATAGATGTTAACATTGTGCATCTGCTGAAAAAAAAAACATGTAAAAACGATTATAGGCCAACACTGTTAAAAGTGCTGAATGGGAATTCGAGAAAATCGTATTAACTATTTGTAGGTGCCACTGAAAATCTGCAAGTAGTAAATGTAATGTAATTAAGTATATGTATTTTGTAATTATTTGTTTTGTAAAAAAATCAAAACAAAAAAAAAATCCTATACCTAGATAAATATTTATCGATTTCTAAACATTTGGATCATCTCGGGTGGGGGAAATCAGCAATCCCTACGTATTATTACATTACATATACGCAGCACACGTGACAGGTTCTCTATGCACGTTCCCTTGGATCCGATTTCGACACATTTCCCGAGACGATGAGGGAAAAAAACTAGCGTGTAAAATCGACCAAGTGATAATGGGCTCAGCGTTCCGGTACCTAACCAAACCCCGTGGAAAACTAAGTCCATACACCGAAATCAACGACAACATTTTATCGAATGTGTGTAAATAGTAAACTGCGCTGTTGACGAGAAAAGAACCGGTGATGTCACAACAAGTATATATTTTAATAAAAATTGTTCAAAAAAAATTGATTCGATTTCTACGGTTTCGGACATGTAGTGTATAAACGGTATTCGATCCGACACCTATTATATAGTTATTGCCGCGACGAATGTGTAGTTATTGTTTTTATTTGTGTGCCTCCTTTTGAAATTTTCCACACTTGTAGGTTCGATTAGTAGTTGACTTCGAAATTCGCATTATATACAGCGTACACTACACGAGCGAGACGCTCGAACATCATATTTATAGAAGTCCAGAAGCCGTCCATAATTATACGCCCTGGAAAAGTGGGATATTACTTCTGCATGAAAAGTGCAAGAGACATTAATGAAATAAAAGTTTCTTATCACTTGTTCGCAATTTGAAAAATTGTTTTCAAATTGCAAACGATTTGCGTATAGCGGCGTACCCCGCTAAAACATAGCGTAAAAAAACTTACTAGCAATTATATATTCATAAACAATCATCAACTGCATTAATATGCATAAAGCATAATCTGGGTCTTTTAAAATTGAATTGGATGATTGAATTATGTAAAAGCTGCACATAATGTTTTACCAGTACAGGTTATTTTGAGACTTTTTACAGTTTTTTCACCAAACATTTGAAAAAAATCGGTTAAAAATTAACGTTTAGATTAAAACATTTATAACATTTTTGAACAGATCAATTTCGGTGGTCCCGTTAAATTTTAAAACCCCCGTGACAAGCGCTAAAGACGCCACCAGAGCGAGGAGTGGTAACGGAACGTTTGTTCACCGAAAAAAATATTTATGATTATTGTAAAATATTTTCTAATCACATAAAAGTACCGAAACGTCCGAAACTACGAACTATCCGCTTTAAATGATCGAACGTTCGCTCTTTTACAACAATTCTACAGCCGGTGATGAATCTTTCATTCAAAGTATTCAATGCTAGTCAAAAAGAACAAGTTCAACTATTTGAATAATCAATTACCACGTAACTGTTGAATTACTATTGTACACACGCACAGTGTATATTATCGCAAATGTACTATTGTTAAACAAACACGGTTTGCTGTAGTAAAAATCACATAAACATTGATATAATATTTTGCTAGACTGCGGTACGATAAATAACAATAACGTATTGAAAAATAAACATAAAATATGCCTCAGGCGAATGCGTTGGTGTTTAATATAGCGTTTGGCGCTAATGACGGGAACACGACATGTATTGTTGTAGAAAAGCGAACTCGTTAATTCAAAACGAAGAACATTTTGGTCGCTCGAAATCCTTCGTTTACATTAATTATTATTATAATATCTACAAGACGGTGCCGAGCGTTACAAACGCGGCGTATTATCATATTATCGTGTATACTTTACCATGGTGTGTTTGCGTGCACCGAAACGCGTGCACTGCACTTTATGCGATACGTGTGTACAAGTCGGCGAAACGGCGGACGATTGATGATGTCTGTTTGGCGACGGAGGATGCGTGCGGTGTTATTTTATGTGCTACAACTACACGTTACGTCGGCTGTTGGTTGATCATTTTATCGGGCGCGACGCGTAGATCGAAAGCACCACGTGTGTGCAGTGTCGTGTACACGTCTTAGGGCCGGGCGACGGACCTAGAGCCGAGAGACGAGCCGAAATCCGGGAACGAGACGCGAGGACCGCAGGAGTCGTCTAGTGTGATATTCGACCGAACGGGTGTAAATTACATGTGACCAGGAATAGCCGGCGTTTTCACTTTTAATCGCGACCGCTCGCCGTGCGAAACGTTTTGGCCCGGTGGGGAAAATCGCGAAACGCGCTGCCCGCGGGAGTTTTCCAACGTCGCCAGACCTGGGCAAACGACGGTTGCGCAACGACCGTGGAAAATCGTCTGCGGCAATGCGACACGTTCGCACGCGTGTGTCACAGCCGCTCGAGGATTCGTGCGATTTATCGCAAGCGCGCGCGCGCGTGCACTCGGACGGAGCAGAGATTTTCATCCCCCCGATGGGATCGCGAAAGGCGGTATAGGGGTCACCGGAAATAATTATGGACAATACTTTTTCATGTCTATGTACATTATTTTAAATTATTTTAAATTAATTTCACCATTTGTTTGGTATAAAGATTTACCTATGTCCTTGAATTCTTTGAAGGGGTCGCGATGCGAAAAAATAAAAAGGGGTTGCGATTCGAAAAAGGTTCAACACCGCTAGGATAGAGGCCCGCTGGACAACGCTGCGGCCGCGAGTGCAGGGGCGGGATGAGTGCGTAGCTCCTGATTGGGGGATTGGGGGGGTTCGCAGGCTAGAGGATTCTTTAGACGTCTCGGACTAGTCAGAGCAATATTTTTGTCATCAACACGTTTCAAGTGCGTTAAATACCTACTAATATGTATTGAAGAAAATACTGAAGAATTAAGATTTACCGCGAGAAAAAAGTATGGTATATAAAAGTAAACTCAATTGACTTGTACTTTTATCATTTGTTTTGTGCATTCTCTCGATTTTCCATCAGTTATTATCAGATGTAGATGTTCCGAAATAAAATAAAATACATGCATTAAAATGTATGAAAGTACCGTTTTTTGATTGTTGAATTATTTTCGCTTCATTTGCGATATCCATTTCAATCGCTCTTTTTATGTAATGGGCCTACATACACATTCTGATATTAGATCTGGTACTGGATACCGCAGGAAAATCCATGTAAGCCCTTTGTAATGATTTAACATTAGAACTTCCAACTACACTGTCTACGCCCTTAGTGTAATTGAACACAACAATGCTTAGGAATTAATATTCACCATTGCCTAATCGTTCCTTGCTTATAAGTTACAACTTATTAAATGTATGAAAAGTAATTGCAATAAAGTTATACCATAATCTAAGTCTTGATGAAATAAAAAATTAACTAATTCATTTTAAACCCATAGAAGTTATAATATTTGCAATTTATATTTGTATGGAAGTTATAACGTATTTATATTTAATTTATATTTTGACCGAATTTTAAATTATTGACACTTAAAAGAGTGGACAATAATATATTTTTCTGATCAGTGGACAATGATCACGTAAAAATATTAGTTAGGTTAGGTTAGTAACCTAACTTTAAAAGTTGAAACATAAACATTGGGTATACGCATTGAACTGAATAACCCAATAACTCAGACCCAATGTCGAAAGTCAATACCTATTTATTATCATTTATAAATTACTACCAACCGTGATTACATCGACTATTTCCCGACGCGTATTATAGGTACTATCATTTACATATTTTTTTTTTTCTAAATGTCCAAGTAAAGTAAGGTAAGTGGACTTTAGAACCGACTAATGCAACGGTTTCCAAAGTGTGCGCCTCTATGTCATCACAGCCCGCATGGGCGCCGCGCCGTCGACCGTTGTCTGGTCATCTATTAAAAAATATTATGGTTTTATTTACATTTATCTTAAAAAAACGGTTTTATCAAAAGCGCCACGAGATGGTTCCGAAATCAGTTCCAAAAGGGCGTCACGAGTCGAAAAGGTTTGGAAACCGCTGGGTTCAAAATTGACGAATGAAGTAGGTACTAAGGGATGCTGGGTGTAGAAATAATATATAATATCTGCAACGTTAACGATACATAATAGTATTATAATATTAAATATATGTACGTATAAAATCTGGCTCCGGTCTTCCGGAACAGATACGACAGCGTTTCCATGCTTGTTTCGGTCTTGTCAAAAAGTGTACATTTCCGCAGATTATTATAATAATAATAAGGTACATGTTGTATCATGCACAGGTAGGTGCGCACTCGAATATTTCGGCTAGGTATTTCTTTACAAACGCCGCGCACACCACTTATTTGACGTGGTACCGAATAACAGTATGATTGTGGCAAAATGCGAACTGCACAGGCACATAATATCACACTATTATTTTAAGATTACGTTGCGAACACGATAATATAATATAATTTATTGCGGGGCGAGTAACCGTTTTTAGGTTACACACGTGTTACGGTGGATTTTGTATCATTCATGGATACGTGTACACGCACGCGCCTAATGCGGGTGCGCGAGTTGTACGCGGATTACAGGTATCCCACACGCGCCAATCTCGATTGTTGGGCAATTTGGTTGTGTTTTTTATTTTTTTTTTTTCTTAGCGCATACACAGGCACTTGACGTACATATTATATCCTATAGGCATACAATATCTGCACCAAACAATAAACATGTATAAACTGTATAAACACGCGTAAATCTCGAACACTCTGTTAAGTATATAAATACGTACAATGTACCTGTAAGGACTTTTTTTTTTCTAATAACTCATACGCGCACGTGTGGTTTGGGCATGTGTCACACTGTCATAGTGACGTGCGTGTGTGTGAGCGCGTGCCCGTGTAGCTAAACCCCCTATGCCTATAATGTACTTGCTAAATTATGGTAAATGCATATTCGGTTTTAGCTGTTAGCCGTCGCGATAAATAGGTACGCGATATTGTTTAATAAATTGATCCGTAAATGAACATTTTCCACGGAATCGACGGATTTAATATTATTGACACGCTTGTCCGCGCACCGGCATTCACGCAGGCACACAGCATCTGGGCACGTGACAAGACGTAGCGGTACCGTGCAGATTATAAGATTTACTAAATATGCTACAGTTATAATGAATTATAGCCCACGATTCCGATCCAACAATATTGCAAATTACGAGTTATAGCACCAACTTACTTGAACACTGGTTTACATAATGGAAAACAAAAATGATTACACACAAATCGAGCCACATTACTTTCTCCCTTCGTCTTAAAAACTGTCTACCTATCAAACTTTTCAACAAATTATTACCCCAAACTAACAAAGTAAAAGGCTTAGGAGTTAGGTCTCATTTTCGACAAACATTTAAATTGGAAAGACCATATTACAGATAAGAGAAAACAATTGAACATCAGATAACACTTCGACCTCTCCGAACATCAAAATTTAATCCTAAACTCAAAATCCTGATCTACAAAGCATTACTCTTGTATTCTTATTCTTTATGGTATTACGTCATTCAATGCCCATCTAATGTACAAACAGTCCAATACTTTCAATCCATATACATACACACAAATACACAATTACAAAATCTCCCTGGTATGTTAGTAATAAAACCCTACATTCCGACCTTCAATGAGCAAATATGTAAATATGGTTGCTAAAATTGCATATAAAAAACTCCATACCAAATTTAGCCCCACACCAATCCAGACATAATTCATTTTGCTTCGCACCATACCTCTAACAGCCCGATACGAAGGGTAAAATAAAATGGTGTAGTCGTGTAGAGACCACCTACACATTTAACTTCTCTTTTAAAAATCAAAATTAAGGTGATACATTAGAAGCTCTATTATTAGAACTTCTCCTACATTACTTTTTGTGCATATTTGTACAGTTGTAAATTCATTATTACAAATAAAACGATTTCTTTTCTTACAATTGTTTTCTAATTAGGTATATCAGTATAGCTTAAAATGTTGTCATACCTACTTCTATTACGCCTATATTAATATTTCCAATATATTATGTGTATACCATACAAATTTAATTACTTCATCAATCATAAACAATTTTAGTTACATGTGAAAATTGGTTTTACAGCAGAATGTAGCTATATACGCCATTGATTAAATATATATATATATATAATATATTATATATAGTATAGTCACCAATGGTTATAATCTACAGGTACCTATATAGTATATACCAACGCGTTATACTCCTATTTTAAACATCAGTTGAGTTTCATCAACACCGAAAAGCATGACTTTAAAAATTCTTACTACACATGCAAAACTACGACAGTAATATGTACTTGGTTGTGTGCAATATTTTTGCAACCAAAATAAAATGTATGTACATATTTATTTGTTTGCCGCACTCGTTTAACGCCTTGAATTTAGTTTTCCAGCTGTGCCAGCAAGAAAACCTAGTCATAGTTTAGAAATGCATGCTTGGTAGTAGTGAAACCGGTGAAACTCACATGTATTCACCATTATATACTCCATATTTTTAAACGGAGTAAAGTGCACTGGTATAGAAGACCCGTTTATTTTATGGTATGATTTTTATCGTTCTTCTTCTAAAGTAAAACGCCGAATGCAGATTCTGGTTAAGGTACTAATTAGTCGATTGATTTCATCGGTTAGGATAATTGACATAGGCGTACCTACCAGTTGTCAAGGTTGTCAAACTCACAAATCCATTAGTACTTTGTATACCCGGATTCGTAACCCCAAACCTAACAATGAGCAATGGCCTGAAACTACTACCTACTCATGCAAAGAATGCAGTCGGGCTATTGGATTATGCGCTATGCTCGTATAAGAGAAGAGAACATTGGTTTTATATTAATACATTTTTTTTAACAAGTATATCCTATATGTTTGTTTATTTTTGCGGTTAGTCGAAACATTTTCTTAAGCAGTTTTAACAGTGATTTGACAAATACCACCATAGTTATAATAGATTATTTATAGTACCTTATAAAATACGTTTTACTATTTTAGTTGGCAACCATAAAAGCTCGTCAGGGTATCGCATTTTGAAACTTACCGACGAAGTTAAACTTATAATGCGGTTTTTATTTACAAAACTGTGACGGAACAATATTAAAAATATTTAAATGTCTTTACTATAATATCACAAGACATTAAGGTGCCTGAATGTCTGATACGCATAGGCGGAACTAGACTGGCGATACGCCACTTTTCTCAATCAATTCAGACATGTTCTTAAATTGTGGGGAGAAAAGAGGTGGAAAATTCATTTATTTCAACTAATTTCTGCATTTGTATCTGGTATAATTTTGATTTAAAAATTAAAGATGTTATTTTACAAGTTTTAACAAGTACCTATGAATATAGTTATAATAAGAGTACTTACAATTCAATTATTTGTTGTTTTTCCCGGCATAAGGCTGAATGTCAGTATTCTTTGATTTAACATACCTATTATTATCTCTTTCTCGCTGTTTTATTTTTATAGCATTCTGTAAATCTTTAATAACTGTTGTATGTAGTTACAATTACTACATTTCAAAATTTTTAAAAGTCAAAAATATTTATAAGACTAGACAACGATCGTATGGAACAATTTTTTTTTAAGTTGTTCAATTGCTTGAACGATGTCAATATTTTTTGCCATGGTTGGCACTTTGCTCAATATATGGATAAACATGAAATTTCCGAGATTTTCCAGTGACGTAGTGGTATGAATCTTAGTTCATATGTAGGCTTTGAAAATACTAAATAATAACGATTACTGTTGAACTATGAAATAAATCACGATATTTATTTTGAATATTTTTACTTATTTTCAAATATTTTCTTTTCCAAATGGTCATTTAACATGTTACGTATACTGGTACCATAAAATAAATAAATAAATGGAAAAAATACATAAATACGGGGCCCGATTAGCTTGGGCCAAGGACCTAGATCCATTTGCACCAGCCCGTAGTCCACTGATACGGAAAGTTATAGTGAATTGTTAGAAATCATATAATTTACCTGAACAACCATTTTTGCACATACATAATATTACAAACATAATATTATAAACATTTACATAGTATTTGACTATAAACCGTATTAAAACTGTACCCGGTTAGGTACTCTCGTTTACATTTATTCATTTTTTTTTTTTCGCACTCGAAATTGACAGTTATGAGCAAATGACCTTAGCCCGTGACCAGATAATACAGAAAATATACACATATATTATGCTATATAATAATACCGTATATGAATAAATATACAATAGTGAAACAATAACAACCGGAAAAACGACGTTTGAGTGTGATGAAAGTAAACGCATGTGCTTGTCAATTTGCGACTAAACGAGATATACCGCCAAACCTATGCGGCTATACGCTATAAATACTGACACGCACGCTGCCCAAGACTTCGCAACATTACAATAGAACGCGTATAATAATGATATGTACCATTTCACTGGACGTAGCGTTTAAGTGATTTCATTTCGCGTGTGAAAAACTACTGGCTACTGCACACGAGCAGTCGCGAGATAGGCATATTTTTTTTATTATTATTAATACATCGATACCCTCGCAGGTTGGCTATATTAATATTATGTTCTTACATTGTATTGCAGAAGCTTATCTTATACTTCAGTCTCACTGTTTCAGTACCAATTGAGGCAATGCGGCATGCATAAACACTATTATGCATAGACTATGCCACGTGAAACCGTTTCCTTCGCGATGTGCATCATAATTAGGGCTGTACATATGTAGGAACGTACCTAGCTATCTTAACACGATACTTCAATACTTGAACTATGTAACAATACTAATTAATTTTAAAACTTTTACTTTGCAATTGCTGGACATTTTAAGTGCACTTATATTTATACCTTTTTTTAGATATCCTGCATAGTCATCAATTCTATCATAATATTTAATATATTAATTATAACCTATTATAGATTATTTATTTCATTTAAAAGTATTCACGTACTCAGGCCCGTACTGGCCACCTCAAAGGGGCGCGTGAAAAATATATTTATAGGGCGCCAACTACATTTTTATGCAACCGTTACTATTACTATATTACGTTAATCAGTGTCTACCCTTGATTGTTTTATTTACACACTTACGCCCGAAGAAATTTTTAACAAAAATACCAATCATAATATGTTTTGTAGAAAAAAGGCAAAGAAAATAATTTGTGCACTTACTTTTAAAATCGAATCTTATTTATATTTTATATAAAAACATTTAAACCATAACATTTTTTTAAACACTTTAAAAAAAAAGTAGGTACATGAAAATTAATTGTATTTTAATATGTGAGTAGACGTTGCATTTCTTTGCTATTCGAACACAGAACATTTATGACTTGATCTACATCTACTTGATTTTGTATGTCTCGTTCACACTGCATTAAGAATAATGATTCTAAATTGTCTTGTAAAATAGAGGATCTTAATCTTGTTTTTAGCAATTTTAGTTTCGAAAATGACCTTTCACACGTCACTTGTGTTAGAGGCAGAGTCAGTAAATATTTATACAATTTGTATAATTCCGTGTATTGTAAGGAATACATATTATAATCAGTTATTATACGCAATGCGCATGATAGACTGATAGACATACATTACACTCTTTTATTTTACTACACTTAAAATCGTACTCATTAACCCATTCATCATCATCGATGGTATCGAATTGTCCTGCATCTTCATACATATAAAATTAATTAAATTTCTTTCTGAGAAACTTGATACATTTTTTTTAATTTGAATACTCCAATAAAAGTTAATAAATAGTTGTAATTTAAATGTTTAAATTGCATTGTCATTCATAATAAATGTTAAACTTTTTGGCCCAGCATGCGCCGCTTACCTAGCTTGTCCTGACCGTACGCCACTGCAGTTTTCCATATATTTCGCATTAGTAGGTACCCGACAAAAATGGCATATTTCATTAGAACGACCTCTTAAGTAATTTTAAATATACTTACGTCTTACTGGCAGTGAATCGTATCTTGTAAGTCGTATGTAGCAATGTATTTGTCAATAGTTTACGAAGAAATGAGACAATATTATTTTCTATTATGATAAAATGGTATTTTCAAAACAAAAATGTGAATATTATACTGATATACCTATTATGGACTTTAGTACTATAGTGTCTATTATCTAAACTCGTATGAATCCGTCAACGACGTACTTCATAGTTCTATTTATATACATCCCTTATTAGACGGGCGTCCTGGTAGAAAAACCGAAATAAAAACAATGATCAATGTTACACCATTGATTAAATATATATATATTGTATATTTAATCAATAGTTACACGTCTTAGGTTAGACTACATAGATTACGATGTTCTTATTTCAAAAGTCGCCTCTATGGCTCTATAATAATACCATAAATGATAACAAAACAATTATTTATAAAATAGGTACCCTCTAATATATAGTAAATATTTATTATAAAAATAAAGGGGAGAGGGGCGTACAGGGAAAACTCCCGTTGGCCAGTACGGGCCTGCAAGTACTTAACTTTGTATGTCTATTCGCTCTGTGAATTTTTATCTTCTATATATACCACGGGGCGTGATTTAGTTCAATAAATAGACAAATAAATATAATAAGGATTGAAAACACGTCTTCACGTAGTGCAATTATTTCAAACGTGGGTGCTACCGCCCTTTTTGGGGGCATTTTTAATGTTGAGAAGGGCGATTCTTCTGTTACTTATATCAAATATAACGAAGCAACATCAAGACCAAAGAAGTCATTAAATTTTTCATAATTTTTTAAAAAAATGATGTACAATACAATTATTCATAGAAATGTTTATTTTTAAATATAATGTAATAATAATAATACCTATTATTAGCGTAAGTAATATGAATAAAAAAATTTATTAAATTAAGAGTACCCAATAGTTATTTTTTATTCCTCCATTGAACATTAATTATAAAAAGCCATTTAACATTAATTATAAAAAGGTCGCATGAAAAATTTGGAAAATATCTTAGGTCGCCACTACACAAAGGTTGAGAACCGCTGGTGTATACGATATACCTATAAAAAAATATAAAAGTAAGGCAAAGAAAGTGTACGTTGCAAACCCCTTTGTATTATATTAAAAGTGCTTCACAAAAACATTCTAAATATAAAGTAATGTAATCAATATATATAGTATCCTATATTATATATATATAGTATCCTAAATTCCCACCAAATTTTATATTTTGTACCCTACTATTTTCTTTTTTTATTTGTTACATCATTATACATATTTTACCGGAGACTATAATATAACGCCTAATGAAATGCTTTATTGCAGATTTCAATATTATTATTAATTATTATAAGTCCAACCTTTACGATAATCTAGGGAGCATTTTATTTTGACATAAAAGATAGTTACTACAATTAAAAGCTTTCAGTTATACTTCTAATTCATCTTGCCGCGCCTTGTGGATTTTTATGTTCTATAAATTTTCCAATAGTCACCTACCTGGCAATAATTAGCAAATATATCAACATGCACATTCTAAGACTTTGGTCCTATATGCATTTAGTAGATAAGATTGTTCTCCCAACATCTAATTTTGGTTGAATAAAAAAAAAGCACAAATATAAATGCATAAGTAAATTAATCGATTAACGTAACTTTAAATTTACTGTGAGACGAGTATTACAGAACAGCAAATCATTTTTGGCTGTTACCAAGATTAGATCAACATTAACAGTTTTAAATAAGTAGCTATAAAGGGCAGCATGCCTCAAAAGACCATATATTTAATTTATTTGTTCTATAGTTTTAATGGCTCTGCTAACAATTTTCAGCATTACATACAATTGTGAAGTAATGTTCTATTAACTGTAGCTATAAAGTAAATGACTTCACATTTAATTTGAAGATCATTTGTATCTTTGATTAAGAATTATTTGTCAAACTGTTACAAAACCAAAATAAGGTCTGTACTTTACAGTTATTTTTAATATAGAGTTAGTACATTCATTGTTCTGTCAATCACTTATTAAAGTTAAAGGAATCCACCCTAAATATCACCTATTGATAAACCCACTCACTCTCAATTACAAAACGTATATGCACCACAGTTGCAGCCAATTTCAATTGTGTACTTAAAATATAAATAATTATGACCTTGCTATTATTATATTACCATTGATTGATCTACAAAACCATTTAAACTTAGGTAATCAGTTTGAATGTTTTCATTGAACCTTTTTTTTTTAGAAATATATTACAGAAACGAATGTTGAAATATATATTTTTAGTTAAATTTAATCAATTCTTAAATAGATAAAAATCAAAGCTTTTAAAATTATGAATCATACATGATCAATCAAAATATTTAAAAGAAAAAAGTTTTATCAGTTCATTGTATTAAATAATTATTTGTTGGTTATTAGTTATTAGTTTATTACTTATTATTCAATTTTAAAGGCATAGAAAATTTAATATATTATATAAATTTTAACAATTTTATCATTTAATTGAATTAAAAAAAAAAATGTTTCTAATTCTATATCAGTGATTACATATCACTTACAGCATGCTGACAAGCAGACCATTTTCATTAATGTAAAAGTTCTATGACCATACCATCCATACATAATATTCAAACTATTAATTACCAAATTGAAGAAATGTTGTCATTTCAGCAAAAAAAATTGATAGTTCATAACTATTGGTCAAATAAGATTCAATATAAATATTAATAATGATAAATGAAATACACAGAATGTCTTTAATTTAATTGTTGTATTTACAATAGTTTTCTTATATACATATGTATGGTTGCTTAATTATTTAAACGGTACAGTTGGTCATAAAGAGACAAATTTTTTCAGAAATAATTCCCTATTAAGTTACTGTGACTAGTGGTAAGTTGGCAGTGCAATCTTGTGGCCATTACTTTATTCTCCATTTAAGTGAATAAAGAAAACCGGAAGTTTTATATAGTATATACTTTAATGGGAAATTAAAAAACAAAAAATACCCAGATACCTACGAGTTTGTATTCATTAAAGGAATTTATAAATGAAAATTAATATGTGAGTATGAAATAATTTAGAATACACATTAGCATAATAAAAATATAAAAAAAAAATTAAATTACGGTTTGAAAAACTAATCTTAAGCAACAGTATTTTTTGTTCATACATAGCCTGTCTTATAGGTTAAAATTGTAAGACTAATGAAATTTTACACATTACAATTTACTTAATACCTATTTATTAAAAAATTGTTAAGTATAGTTGTGATCATAAATTAAATTTTGGAAAACTTGAAATTACAATATTTACTTCAAGTCGTGTAAATAAAGATAGGCATGTAATTAAAAAGCTGCCAGCTATTAGCATCCATAACTTTTTTTAAATGAATACTCATTTATAATTAAATATATATAAAAAAATTAAGATGTACTACAAATTAATATTACACACTCATAAACACACACATTGATAGTAATTACTAATTTTAGAAAAAAAAAAATGATGTATAAGATAAATAACCCAGGAAAAATGTCAAATGAAAAAAAAAAAAATACAATTGAGAGGAATGTAGAGGGACAAATTAAGCTCGTTCACCACGGATGCGTCTAGCTAACTGAATGTCTTTAGGCATAATGGTGACGCGTTTAGCATGAATAGCGCACAAATTGGTATCTTCAAACAAACCAACCAAATATGCTTCACTGGCCTCCTGTAATAAAATAGTTAAGATAATAACCAATAGATATAAATGATTTTAATTCTATATAAATTATTGATATTTTGGCATACGTAATTCAACATAAAACAAACAGGTTTAAATTTACAGAGTAAATAATATTATGAATAAAAAATACAAACCTGTAAAGCTCCAATGGCAGCACTCTGGAAACGCAAATCCGTCTTGAAATCTTGAGCGATTTCTCTCACCAAACGTTGGAATGGTAATTTACGAATCAACAACTCAGTAGATTTTTGGTAACGACGAATTTCACGAAGAGCCACAGTACCTGGACGATAACGATGGGGTTTCTTAACTCCTCCAGTTGATGGTGCACTCTTACGTGCAGCTTTGGTTGCCAATTGTTTACGGGGAGCCTTTCCTCCGGTGGATTTACGCGCAGTTTGCTTGGTACGAGCCATAATTAGCCTATAAATATAAAAAAACATAATAAAATACGTACAATCATGTTTATGGGTAACTGGAGGGGCAAACACTCGAATCAATTATTAGCTCATAACAAACAGCAGCCGTTAAAAAAAACGCGCCAAATCGAACGACAGCTTAAGGCAAGTCTAATCGTACGAGTTTTACCGTGTCGATGAGTACCAATAACGGAGAACGGTTTTCAGAACGACATACGGCTAACGAAAGCTGGTACACGGAATGCACGCACGGGGGCCCCGGAACAGATATTTGGTTCGGTTGAGCGACAGGGAAACTGGCCTGGTCAACGGCAAACGAGTAAAACAATCGCCGGACAATGCGTACTTACTTCTATTGGACTTGACGAGCGAAATGCAAATAGTTTAGTGGACGGAAAACGTCGATTTTCAGGGCAGCGTCGCTGGAGACAGGATCGAACCAAAATAACGAACAGTCAACGGACTAACAGAACACACAATGGCGACGGTTTGTTTGGTGCGGAGGTCGGACGTGACGACGTCATTGATCGACGACGGGTGAACGTAACGAGGTACCGTATTGGCCGGCTGCAGGTCTAACGGGTCGCGCGGTTGGTGTAAATAACGGTTCCTGCGATTGGACGGTGTGCGCGCATTTCTGCCAACATTCGTCGCCGCAGTATTTTGTCGTCACGATCGTCTTTTACGCGCCAAAACTGGAGAAACGATCGTTTGAAAACGGAACGGCTCACACGGGCGACCGACCATCAGAACACGTCGTGATAATCGGCCTTGTTATTCAAGTAAAAAACCGTTTAAAAAGTTTCACGAAAAACGTATGGAAATCAATCGGTTGCTCGTCAACTGATGCTTGTTCATTACGTTACACCGTTACGGCCGTATCAAATATCTATCGAAGGAGTACGTTTTCCAAGTGAATCATCAACGAAAGTAAATTCGGTTACGTCATAATTTTTAAAAGGTTCATATTTTCTATCGGGAATTATTTTTTTTTATTTTAAAAATTAGCGGAATCATTCTTAACTTCTTCAGTCATGGATTTACCCTTTGATTACAGTTACAATGGTATCAATATAATGGTATCAGTAAAATTGTTTGTTGGGTGTTATTATCTGTTAAAAAAAAAAAAAACGTGTTCATTTGTATTAATGTTGTAATTCGTTGTACCTACATAATAATAAATATCACTAAACAATTATTTTTAAATTAAAATATAAAAATTACATTTTTAAAAATAATAAATTATTAAATAAAACAAGTAACTGAATGGGTTGATTACCTAAATGGTTAATAATGTTTGGATTCGTACATTTTGTCTAGTTTTTATTATTGAATGTTAGGTAAGCAGAAAATGAGTTTCGCAATGTGAACTCACTATTAAAATGTGCTAATTTTTCACTTATTTTGACATGTTAAGGTTTTACTTCAAGTGCTGAATGAATACATCAGTACATTGCATTATTGTACATTGTTTTGTACATAATTTGTTAAAATAAAATGCAGGATAAAGTTTCGTAAGGTAAAATCCAATTTTTAAACAATATTATTTAATATGTACAGAACAATTATTATAACTTATAACTTATTAATAAATATTTATTAATTTTTAATTTAAATTTAATAATAATCTAATTTGCACTTCAAAATAATTGATAATAATAATAAAGATGTACAAAATGTTTACAAAAAAATTGTTCAAAGACATTTTTGAGTACATTTAATTTTCTAGTATTTAGGAGCAATAATACACACTCCTTAAAGTACATTACATGGTTTTATAATTTGTCAATAAAGTTAAATCCTAGTGGTACATAATACAAGATCAATGGATTTAAATTACTTATGAAAATAGCAACAAATAATGAAATACTCAGTAGTGGCTGGTAGTTAGGGTTTACATCTCATAGACACAAAAGTAACATTTCATATCCAAAATTCATATTGGATACAAAAACAACAATAGTACAACGAGTGACATATAGTAACACCAAGGTAGAAATTAATACAAAAATACATATTACTCACAGTTATTACATTAGTATGTTTCAGTAGAGATGAAATTATGATCATAGTTAAGTACTTGTGCAGAGAAAGTTCAATTTATTGCCAATATTTGTAATTTAATCAAACCATACACAATCAGAGCTCCATAAATTGATACATCTATTAGTATAAATTAGTATTAATAGTATACACTATGTACATATTTTATTATAATTAATTTCGTATATAAATGTTAGAGAACATAATAAAAATTTGATTACATTATTAAGTGGTAGTAGGTATATTTTATTTATTACAATTTATTCAACTATTATAGAATATTTAATTATTATTTTATATAAGCATTGGAATAGTTTAATTGTTAATTTATTTGAATATTAATAATTTGGCGAATTTAATACAGTTTAAACACTATTTTAAATAAAAGTATAGTTGTGAGGTTAATCAAACATCAAAATTACACTAATGGTAATAATATATATATATATATATATATATATATATATCTATTATATAATATTATATATCTTATTCAATGTTTCACACTTCATCAACTCAAGCATATTTATAGTATAACTGCCATTATAAACCTAATAATTGAAATTGGTTGAGGTTTGGGATATGTTTTTTAAGGTTAAATTTAATTATAAATGTATAAGTTATATTTTTTGAGTAGAGCTTACACAGCACATACATTTTAAATGCTTACAATTAAAAATTGTAACATAATTGCAACTTTGAAAGTATATTATAGTAAAACTAATATTATTTTAAATTATTTAAATTATTTTTAAGAAATTATAAGTAAAAACATTTAAAATGTATAGAAAACTTTTTAAAAAAAATTACAAAAATTCAAATTAATAATATTCAAGTTTTATTCAATAGATTTGTAGTATTCTAAATATAATTAGATTAAAATTGAAATTATTTTGTGAGAAACTATTTGAACTACTATTTTAGTTTTAAATCTTTACAAACGTATGCAATTAATTATTTATTCATAATATTTAAAGTTCTTTTGTTTACTAATTTCTAAGTTTCAAGAAGATTATTATGCTAACTAAATATTATATTATATGAACATTTTAACATTTTAATTGTACCTATCTATTTTATTTGAAAACATAATGGCAAACAAAACAAAAAAATTCATAAAATGTACCTGCATAATACTGAATTATAAATGTATAACTAACCATCACTTTTTGAAAAACTTAGAATCCTTCATGTAATATATTTCCAAATGAATGTAGTGCATTTAATAAAGACTTCTTAGAGCTGAGACTATTTTTCATAGCAAATGTGTAAGCTTTGATTGCAGATAAAAAATATTTAGGATTGGATTCAAATTGTTGTAATATTTTTTCATTAACTTGATCAAATTCAGATAATAGATGATTCAGTTGATTTTCATTATCACCATTATGCAATGAGTTTTCAGTACTGACATTGTCAACAAAGATATAGTTATCAAATTCTTCAGATAGTTCAAAATTTGTATTTTCAATAGACACCTCAATAGTGTCATCATTCGTTACAAGTTTATTATTTTCAGTTTCATACAACACAATAGTTTCTTCAACCATTTCTGTTATATTTTCACTGTACTTAATGTTTTCAATGGATTCTTCTAGACTGAATGATGCATTAAGACTGGTGGGTTCACTAGAGTTAACTATATTTACAATATTTTCTGTTTCTTCTTGGTTCTCTTTTTTAGTAGAACATGATTGTATTGTTTTTAATAAAGTATGATTATGACAATGGTAAAGTGTGACAAATGCTTTAAGAGAAATTATCATAACATTGTTGTCAGCCATTGCATTTTTTAAGGATCTAAAAAAAGTTCAAAATAGTTAATTTATTATTCTGAACCACAAAATGAATTTATTATACTTACAAGGCTTCACTACATTTTCTTATTCGTACAGTTAATGTGGAGGGGCATCCTGTATGCTTTGGATGAGGATCACAGTATCTGTGAGGAAATGTATTATGTTCACATCTATAGACTTTCTGAAAATAATTATCAATAAATTCAAAAATAAAACTTAATTTAAAAAAAATGTATAACTTTTATAATTACATTAAATACAATCTTTGGACTAGGTGACTTGGTAAATGATTTAACTCTGTAGGTAACTTCAGATTTTTGAGACAATTCTGATAGCCAATTCATAAATATTTTCTCTGAGCAATCAGGGATTTCAAATTTTGTTTTTAAATGGTTATTTCCTAGACTTTCTAATTTATTAATTTTGTAAACATAACCATCAGGCACTAATTTCTGAAATAATACAAAAATATTATGAAGTTAGCAAAATTGTAAGTGTAGTTAGGTATATTATTTTTATTATTTTAACAATGGAATTTTTAATAGGGAGTCGAAGATATTTTATATAAGGTAGGAAATAACTTAATTTAGAAGTTAGTTTGGATCCTTTATTCATTTATAAATATAATTTATAACTATAGACTGATTTCTGTAATAAAATATTTTTTAAATATAAATAACAAATTATTAGGTATTTATGATTTATAAATATACATATTTTAAATTATAAGTAAAATGTTAATATAATAATAGTTGTTAGGATATGAAATTAATTGTAATAATAATATGTATAGGAATAATTCATTAAAATAAATTATAATTTTTATTTCAATTTTATGTTATAACTAATATGAAATAAAAAATACCTTTAATAGTGGATAATCTTCTAAATTGCTTGGTTCAAATGTTACACATTGTTTTGTTCTGTAATTTAATACATTTGTAGAAAATAAATTATTATTGTTTTTTTTTTTTTTTGTAGTATAATAGTATAATAGTTTATATGATTAAGAAACAAATGACTTTTTCATTTGGTTCATTATTTCATAGTAACATTATAAATTTATGTTAAACATAATATTACAATTAAAAAACATCACCAATGTACTTACGTTTTTTTCTGTAATGATGCAGTTATATTAATTTTATGTTTTGACCGTTCATGTCGCCTTAGTGAACTTCTTTCAACAAAAAAATTTTCACATACTGGGCATTTATGTTTACCTTTAGATTTAACTGTTGGCAATACTTGTATGTCATGTATATTAAGCAGGTGCCTGTTTAAATTTTTTTTGAGAGTAAATTTCTTATTACATTTTTCGCAGATATGCATGGTGAACAACCTAGATAATTAAGATAATATGAAAAATAGATTAATAAATAATATATTTATATCACACTACTAAAAGAATAGAGACACAACTCAACATTTTCAATTTTCAGATTTTTATTGATTATAATAGCAAATTGTCAACTCTCATTTTGAGTTTGTGAGACAAAATTATGCTACTTCACTTAAAATAATGTTATACCTATGTAAATTTGTAACTGCGAAAAAAAAAAATTGTTTGTTTAAAGTAACATTTAAAAAATACAAGTTCATAATATCTACCTTTGTAATTATATAATCAATATCTATTTAATTTGTTTAAATAAATGTCAATGTTTAGCAATTTTTCTGTTTATTCTTATAAAATTAAAATTGTTTTTATTCAAGTAAAAAAAAAACATTAATTACTATATTATAAGGAAATAATACATTTTTAAAAATTGAAGATCAAATTATTTCCTCTTTTCGGTAACCCAGTATCACATTTGTATATTTATCTTATGCACAATCTGCTAAAAAGGCCTGGACATGCCTATGACCATAGGTAATATAGATAAACCTTGGGAACCATCTATAGAACAGAGCTACCTAATTACCATTAATAGTGTTTTGAACAGACATTTTGACTTGCTCACATTACTAACTATACTGTGGATTCTGCGTTGCATATAAGCTAGAATTATTATCTATTCTGTGATGATTAAAACATGTATTTATATTTCTTTGATCCTTTGTGGTTTTGCCACTAGCAGTTTTCACTGTGATATAATCATTATCTTAAAATAAAATCATTAACCAATAACTTATACTTTGAAAGTAATAGATTTTTGCTGTAAAAAACTAACATTTGAGCTAACAAATTATCATAACTATGTATATAAATTTAAAGGAACAGTTAGCTATTTTCTAATAGAACAAACTAATAAAATCATATTAACTAATGAAGTATTATCCTATATAATATTACGTGTAGACATGAATATAATATATGTCAAGATTCAATAGTCTATCATAGACAACACAATAAAAATACTGAGTAACATTGTATTGCTGTAATTTAGAAACCTAAACAAGTACTATCTATGGACAATATTATAAAGAAAACAATGTAATATGGCCAATAATCCAATATCTCCTTAAGCTTAAAACTAATTAAAGCTTAATTATAATTTTCAGTATTTCAATTAAAGTTTAAGAAATAAACTTCATCTTAAGGTATGTTCGGGATATGGTTCACCATGAAATATGGCACGTAGATAATTAATATTCGTAGCAACTAATTGTATGTAGTACTATTGTTGTTTTGTATTATTTTATATTATTATATGCTGTTGTTTAAATTGTTTGATTATATTTTGAAGTCTGCAAAGTTCATAAACTTACTTTTCTGAAGTATTTAAATGCCACGTTTAAATAAATGATAATATACCAATATAATATAATATAAATATATAAAAATGATACATTTACAAAATATTACACAAAATATTCAAAAAACAATTTCATAAATTGAAAATGAAACACGATATTGATAACAATGATTATATAATTATGATAAAATGCAAGTTAATCACGGAATATATAACAAATAACCCAATATATTCCCATATCACTCTCATCCTTATCTCAAAGGAAAACTATAGTAGGCTCCCTTATTTGAATTTTGAATCCACGATGTAGATAACATTTTTAAAGCATTTTTAAGCTTAACCTTAGAATAGATGGAATTTCATCTATGATCTATTGATTTAATCTGTCTACTCGTATTCAGATATTCTGGGACTGAGCTGTGTGGAAGGTTGGAACTTGGAATTATTTGAACTACTCATGAAGCTCATCCACCCATTTAATAAGACTTTAAGACTATAGATTGTCAATCGTAATAATATCGGGAAAATAATTAATGCACCAACATATGCACTATGCAGTTAAATATGCTCTAGCCTCTGTAGCTATTCTAGATAAAAACAAAACATGGATATTGTTAGCTACCTACAATGATAAATTTTTAGAAACATATATTTGTTTGAAAACCTTTATTGTTGAATTATGTATATTTGAAGAATGTGTGTATTATTGATTGTTCAATAGTTTTAATTTATATTTACGACTTGTTTTTTTTCATTTTGGTGTGGATGATATAATGATATATTGTATGGATCAAAAATATTAGTGGGTGACAAGAATGAAACAAATCAAATTATGGCTCGAAAAAATAATTTAAATTTAATTAATTTATAGTATAATTTTATTATACAAAGATAATTTAAGTTAACACTATTAGCACAGCATAAGTTAGATTTTTTAAATTACCTATGAATGAGGTACTTCATTTAACAATTGATATAATTTAAAAAATGTTAGGTATTTTGAACAGCATTTTTGAGAACATTTATTTTATTGGTCATTTTTTGCTATTTTTTTGAACATTTTCTGATGGTAATTCGGGAGTTTATATTCTAGCCTTTTTACTCATTATATTTAATTAAAACAACATATATTTAATGTACATACAAAAAAAATTTAATTTTAATTTAAAAAAATAATAACAACTATTGGTTTTTAATAAGATGAAAGAAAAAAATGTATGATATTTAACTTACAATTGGTAGGTATATTCATTTAAAACACATACCATTCATGTAGTATAACCTTTTAACATGTTTCATTTAATGAAACTAGGAAATTGAACATTTATATTAAATACTGCGACATAATCAAATAACAACAGCTTAGTTATGATGATGCTGAGAAAAAAAAACATTTGAATTGAAACAACTTTCATCACTAGCAGAAGTACACTTTTGGAAATTAGAGAAACTCTGATATTGATGTTCAAAACATGTTTTTAACATGTTCAAATGCTGACAATTTTCTGATATCAACAATTTCAACTAAATCTTATACTCGAATAGTGTAATAAATATAAAATAATTAATTCCAACGTTAGTGTGCATAATAGGCTCCATTCATTTCGCAAAGTTTATGTGATCCAGTTTCTTTTTGAAAACATTTGTCTTTTAAATTGCATAAAATAAATAATTAATTTTGAAATTATTTGAACAATTGGCATTTCTAATGCTTTTTGTTCGAAATTGTAACATAACTATAACTTGAACCTACATTAACAAGTATATTCAATCAAGATTTTAAAATAATAATAAATTACTTATTAATATATAATGAACTAAATGTATTTTATATTAAGTGTCTTGATGCTTACATATAATATATTATAAATAGAAGCAATATAGAAAACAGTATCATTAAAAAATTAAATTTTGACATTTAATATTTTACTTTTCAGTCTTTATTCAATAACATAAAAAAAATAAACAAATAAAAATATAAATAATAATAAATATAAAATATATATCAATAAAATTATAAGACATTATAAATTATAAATTAATAAATTGTTGTATTAAAATATTTAATCCAAAAGAATAGATTTATTATAATTTAAAGAATATATCAGAAAAGTATCAGTATTTGAAGAAAGTGAATTCAATTCTTCTTTGATTTTCTCTGAGCTCACCTTGTCATTGGTCCATCTTAGTTTTAATTTTTATATGTAATTGACTTTGTGAACTTACACTGTTATACTTTGATATTTTATTTTATTTTATTAATTAATTAATTTCAAAAATATAATACATAAAGTAAAAAATGTTTTATTAAGTTTTTATTATATCATTAATTAATAACTAGAATAAACAAAAATGTAATACCTAGTTAGGGTGGCCACCTTTGAAAGAAAGCAGCCCCGGAGACAGGCCGATAAGCAAAAAAAAAAGGTCATCAGCTAGACGCTAGTATACCAGTATAATCTATAATCTATAGCTTAGTTGAAGAGTGAAATGATAAGTAATGAAATGCAAACTTTTTTTGAACAACTTTACCCACAATAAGTCTGAAGATAAGTTCATTTTTGAAAGCTCTGCACAGACTCCTTGCAAATTTTTAACTTTGTCATAAAGTCGGTCTTCTTCAATATTTTTTAATTCTAAAAACTAATAAAAAAAAAGAAGGCATAATAATAAAAACAAGTCTATATAAGACTATAAATCGTAGTTATCTTATCTTTATCTCCGATCCGGAGAATAATTCTCTGAATCCGGAGCCCGTAGATTTATATGTAAGCCCGGAGAGGTGGCAACCCTATACCTAGTAGTATTTTTTCTTAATGGAAAATGTTTTATCTTCAAATTTCTCTAAGAGTTTATTTGAAATACAAATAATTAAATATAAACCTAAAACTTATAAATACTTAAACAATTTTTTAATACAATTATAATATATTCAAGCAAATATTATACTCAGAAAATATGACAATATTGAACAAAAACAAAAATATTATTGATTATGGAACAAACAAACAAAATGCTAATTTTCAAATAAAATGAAAAACCTAGAAAATATGTTTACAAAATTCTTAAAATTGTTCATTTTTTTTTGATAGGTGAGCTTTTTAATACTACAGAAGGACACATATTTTTGTTTAAACATGAAACACAATGCGGACCAATTGGGCGGCATATTGTCTGTCCAAATCCTACTAACATATGATTAACTTCACGCCAAAGTTCTTTCGGTAACCAAGACTCTAATGCTACTCGAGTGTTTTCTGGTGTCTTGGTAGTTTTCTTTACCCATCCTAAACGATTACTTATTCTGTGTACGTGAGTGTCCACACCTGTAAATTTAAATATAAATATTTACTTCTTTGTTAATTTCAGTAGCAAACAATTATACAATACCGATTCCAGTAATTTCATTCCAAGCACAGCTCATACAAAGATGAGCCATCTTGGGCCCAACACCGGGTAAATCGCATAAATCTTTTATTGTATTTGGGATGTCATCATTATATTTGTCCTTTAGAATACGAGTTGTTCGTTTAATATATTCAACCTTTCTCTAGATGGAAAAAAGGTATATTTACTGTTTTGTTTTTGTAAAGAAGATAAATAATATCTGATCGTTAACATATAATAAACAATACAAAAATGTGGAATTTACCTTCCAAAACCCAACCGGATAAATCAATTTTCCCAGTTGTTCATCAGTGGTTTCTAAAATGTTATCCACAGTTAGGCCATGCTCTTTTAAACGTTGCATAGCTGCATAATTAACTTCATCTTTTGTTTGACTAGATAGCATTAATGATACTAGTACATGATATCGAATTACCTAGAAAAATTACCATTTTTCACATAAAAACATTAAAACTTTGGTATAATTAATTTTTGGTTTAAAAATATAGAAACATTTTATACTACTCAATAAGTAAAATATTAAATGTGAATCTATTTTAAAATTATTTCAATATCATATTATTAGGAAAAATGTACCTGACATAGGTAGGTTATCAACTATTATTATATAAACGCATACTTCAGGCGATTCGTTTAAATCTGCAGCTTGATCACACCCCATATCGTCCACAGGCGCAACCATATCTTTACGCATTTTTCTTATATTCTCTATTGTCTTTTTCCAATTGGCAGGACTCCAATGAACATTTGTAGTTTCTTCGTTCGTATCAGATTTGATTGTCAAATGTTTTCTTTTTTTGACGACTTGCGCATTACTTTTTTCTCCATTGGAATCAATTTTGTCAGTCAGAGAACGTTTGTTTCTCAAAGACATGATTGACGAAACGTTCAATTGGTATTTCCTGAAGAAACAATAAATAATGCAAAGATCAAATTTTGACTAACTATAATATTATTATCCACAATAACTTTACGCAACTAAACGATTACAAAAAAAAAAATTAAATTTAAACAAAGCGACAATATTATTATAATGGTGTTTTCGCCTACAAGGTCTTACCTGGACATAAAGTAATCAACAACCGAGTATAGCCAGTAATTACTATAGAGAAATCTAGGCAGTTTGCCGCTGTTTCTCAGTATACCGTTTTTAGTTTGAAAAAATAAGCAATACTTATAATAGTTCTACCCGCAATTATTGTTATCATCACCGGGTTATCGTTATCAATTATACGATCTAATATTCGCTTTTCAATTTCCGAATTTCGCCCGCGATTTTTAAAGAACAATATAATTGATGTTTCGTTGATCACTTCTTCAATTCTGTGCTTAGCGCTTTGAACCTCAAGTCAGTCCAAAGTAAAATATGTGATGACATCTTACATTATGTATATAGTATACAATTATAGGGATAGCCGAACTTTTTCAAGTAGAGATAGACCCGGAAAATATTTTTTCTAAGGTGATCGACTTAAGCAGAGAGCTCCGACCTGAGTTCAATTTAAATGTTGATAATAATGACTGGAGAGTCCAAACCATCAGTGACGATCAATTCATAAAAAATACAAACTCAATAAAATGCAAAAGATTGATTTTCAAGTCGTACGTGGTCGACTGATAGATCGTGATAAACCGTAATTTGGCTACCCCTAAAGTATATAAAGTAAGTAATAATTAATCAGTATATACATAGTATGTATATCCGCCACCCCGCCATCTGCCAATTTTTTTTTTCAATTGAATAATAACAAATCAAAGCACCCACATTGACATAATGAAGTGTGTATAATACATTTATTCTGAAAAAATATTTAAATGCATTATTGTTATGATTTGACTGTAAATAGATAACATCATACCTAACATCTGGCCTGTGACTGATCCATTCTTTAAAAACAATTTAAAATTTGTATTAGCTGTTATTATTTAAATATTCATAATACAAAATATTAAAGCATAATAATTACTAAAATACTACATGTATAATAATATCAATAGTTCTCAAAAAGCCTCCTATCTACAAAATGTTCTATGACATCTGCCAATTGCCATAGTTACATTAAGTGATCGGCGCTTCAAGTCTTCAAGTTTGGCTCAAGTCACTAGTTAGTAACGGTAAAGTAACACAGTGTACAGAATAGGGGTCCCTATTTCACGTGTATTTAAAAACACGGATACCCGTGTTTTTAACAAAACGGTGTTAAAGTCCGTGTAAATAAAATACACGGGTAAATGA
Organism: Periphyllus acericola; assembly: GCA_949715065.1. Lineage (NCBI taxonomy): Eukaryota > Metazoa > Arthropoda > Insecta > Hemiptera > Aphididae > Periphyllus > Periphyllus acericola. Next base: position 41,442,473 of record OX454265.1, on the reverse strand, counting down.
ATATTGAAATCCGTGTACCCATGTATTTGCTTCAATCCGTGTATTCGTGTATTTGCTTCAGTCCGTGTATTCGTGTGTTTGCATTAATATTAATTGTACATAAAATTAATTAGTATATAAAATAGAAAATAGAAAAGAACACGGTTTTTAAAATAATGTAAAATAAACGTCGCGCGTCGCGTTGAAAGGAAATGCCAAACTTTTCTTTTTGTAAATGACAATCAAAACTTTATCTAGGCTTAAATTACGCAATATTCATGATAACAAAATTGAACGAGACAAACACACAAAGTCACAGTAATGACTAATGAGACAACGATAAACTTTAAACGCATTTAAAGTTATCTTCTAATATAACATATACTAATAGACCAATATTTATCAAACATTTTTATTAAATATAATTGTATTTATAGATTGTCATTAGGTTACACGACGTGATCATATTATTGTTATTATTATTGGAAATGTATGAAATATATTTGTTTCGTTACTCGTTTCATGTATTGAACTTGAAAAGTGCATATTATGCATATTGTGCATAATATATGATATATAATTGCATATTATGCATAATATTTTATATCCGTAAGAGCATGTGCAAATCTGGTTTTGAGTTATTTCATATTATAATTTATATGTTTTTTATATCAGTGCAGGCGTGACGAACTCTTTACCTATTAATTCTATATTTTGAGGTTCAACAAATGTTTTTGTATCCATTAGTCACTTGCATCATCCATTAGTTTAAATAAATATTTCAAAAATACAAATCCACCAATTAAACGTATTTTAAATTGAAAAATTTATAACTTCAAATTTGTGATCATTTGACTTCTTGTTAGCATCATATAACCGCATATTAATAGTGTTACGTGCTGTATAAGTACAACGGCTGATTGTACTATAATAATGTCGATGAAGGGACCAGTGAGTATAACTGACATTTGGTTATCACTTATCACCTATAATTCACCGATGTACAATAGTCAATAACTCGTGTTATTAGAGATAGGATCTCAATATTTTGGTAAGAGGCTTGCCTACTCTAAGGCTTAGAGTCTAAGCATATTATAAATTATAATATTGCTGTATAACACTTTAATAAACAGAGTGAAAAACAATTTTATACATTAAAAAGTTTGCAACTGAAGTGTAGGTTGATGACCTATGAGCTAACATGCAGAGTTTAATAAACTAGATCGTCCAGCCCATGACAATACTTTCGATAAAAAGTGTAATTTTAGATTTTATAATGAGTTTTGTTGATCCACCAAGACGAAGTAAAAGTCTGCGGTTCTATATACGATATTAAATATGAATGATAAAAATCTTATTATTGTTTGCAATTAATAACTATAAAAATAAAATACAATATTATATAAAATATACTTATTGAATTGGTACGTTTTATGTACAGATTGTAAACGTTCTTATTTCGTGAACATTTTATGTAGGTATACTTCTCGTACATTTTGAAACAGTATCATTGCTTATCTACATTAATTACATTAACAACACGGATTCGTTGAAAATTAAAATTGATAAATAGGTACTATTTACATTAAAAATAAATTGCTTAAAATCGTTTTTAAAAAATATACATTGCTGAGTATAATTATGCGGCCATTGATCCGAATACGTGTGACCTAATGCCTAGTGTACTGCAGATACTGATATAACTGGTGCATCGTGCATCGCCTCTCTCCTGACTTAAATCCTATGCCTTTTGCCTATCATTATATAATTTATCATAATATTATCATAACACATTAATACAATGTATCATAAATAACTTAACCGAACGTCGTGGTAAGAAAATAATAATTTGTACAGAAACAAATGTTTTAACATAATAAATGCGGTTGTATGGAAAAATTCTAGCAAAGTTCTGTATAATACGCAGAGGCTTGATAAATCAGTATTTATAGATTTGTCCTTTACCTTTATCCATCAACAATATTAAAATCTATCATTAGTTTTTCATATATCATAAATAGTAATATTTCTTTTAAATCGATTGAACTATATGTACACATTTAGTAGGATTAGTACTAAATATATAAATTATTGGGACCACATTGAAAACTATTTTAAATTTAAATATTGCGTATACATAAATTATTTATGTATAGACAATAGACGTATAGTGTATATAGTTCAAATAAAATATTAATCGTGTAATGAATTTTCATTATAATTGTACTTTGGCGAAGAAGAACAAACAGTATATTTCATTTGATGTTATATAATTTATTTTTAAATTTGAAACAATAGCCAAACATTGAACAAAAACAAAAGATTTAAGTATTAAATACAGGAAAAAATAACAATGAAAAACTGAAGTGTATCAACTAAAAAAAAAAATGAGGTATAAATTGAATGACAATATTTATGAATAATAACAACTGACGTTAAATAGATAACTATTTTACACGGTAAAAAAAGAAATTGAAGAAGTTCATGACATAACAATATTGTACTATTACTACATTATATTGGTCGTGATGATTTATATTTATTACAAATCCTTATATTATTATTTTTAGTCTTCTCAATACCAATGGCTGTCGTAATGGTCATCGTGATGGTCGTGATGGTCGTAATGGTCATCGTGGTGATCATGATGATGTTCGACTGTCTTGTAAATGTAGACGGGTTTCTGAATGTACACGGGTTCTTTGATGTAAACTGGCACCTTGTGAACGTGGTACGGGACGTGGATAACGTGGTGCTCGCTATAAATCATACATTTGATGTAATAATGAGCTGAACAAAAATCCTTATTTATAAACATATTTTATCGATTAAGCTTTTAATTAATAATTATTAATTTATCAGCTTAATCATCCATAAAAATATTTAAAGTGTATAAAAAGACTCTGTAGGACTGTAAGAGACTTGTATACTTTTATACTTCTCACATAATATTTGTGGTACTTTTTAAATAAAAATGTATAAATTATTTTAAGTAGAAATTATAAGTTAATTATATAATTTATTATATAAATATTATTATTTAACTTTTTAAATAATTTATAATTATTTCAAATAATATTATATAAATTAATTATAAGTTTGATATAGTACCTATTTCACGAATTGCATACTGACTGGACAAGGAAGGTATACTTCATACATGTAATTTTTTTAAGCAGTTTTTGAAAAAACTGTGAAAAGCGTGAAGTTTTATCAAGCGATTTCGGGTAAATTTCTTCTAGTAATAGTTCGTTTTATGGGTTTGTGCATAACAAACTCTACTGGTAATTTAAATAAGTAGAATCGATTCATATTTAAAGTACCTTCAATAATAAAACGGGTACTTAATAAAATATTTTGAACTAAAACTACTTATGCTTATAAATACAAACTATGCAATAATAAAATTACTTTTTATACATTAATAATAATCAAGAAATGAATTCTGATGCAGGATATTAAATTAAAATTAAAATTGATTTAATTATGTAGAAAATTATAACGCTATAGAAACAGTAGACTCGCCAAGTCTATTTTTGTATTAATATAATTGAATGTGCTTATTGTAAATTATAGAATTTTTTCTACTTATCATATCTAAACATTTTTGCAAAAAATTAAAAAGAATTTCTTTTTATTCAAAGTTAAGTCCAGTCATGCATGCAATAGCACAACTTATAGATTATGTTTTTACAAATATTTGTTTTTTACTTACTGTTTTGGAGAGAAGAAAGTTGGTGAAGCAGCTGCCATGGAGACAATAGCTAAGATAATAGCAACCTTAAAAATATAAATAAAGTAATTTGATTTTAAATTAAACATTTTTAGTGTATTTAAGACGTATAAGTAGTTCAAAATGAATTAAAATTTAATTATACATTATAATTGGAGTAACAATTAATTATAGTCCATTAAAACCAAAACTATTTATTTCATAAAATATACTGTTTAATTAAACTTGGAAAAGTTAGAATTTGTTTTGTTTTAAGACTAATAGTTGATTTTTTATAAAAAATATACCTTAATACATATTCTGTAATAGTAATATAAAATGTAATACTATAATCCATATCAATTTTAAATATTCAGTAAATTGTTATTGCTAATATAACCGTAAGTATAGTAGGTAAATTAATTATAAAGCGATTGAAAGTTTTCTCAATTCTATTGAAATGTAAGCAAATATTTTGTTGCTTATTTGCTTGAATTAATAAATACATATTACTATCGTAAATGAATTTAAGGTTTTTTTATTTAATTGAAAAGGCAAAATTTGATTTAAATGCATCATCAGATACTTGTTGATTATTTCTAGAAACTCTTAGTTCAAATGCGGTAGTAAATAATTCGATCGGTTATGAGTTGTCAAAACTGTTAAGAACCAACCACGTTATAAACAGTTGATTTCTACGAATTCAAAAAAGCATATTGGTTTTTTACGTTTATCCGATAAAAAGTGAAGTATGTGTATATGCGGTAACATATAATATTTTGACTTTATATTTTATATCTGAACTAAATTTGCCTCCTTTTAATATAATATATAATATATGAGATGGTTTTTTTTTTTTTTTAATATACAATTTGCAGTGGCAGAAAAAATGTATCATAGAGACATACTACTCGAAGATAAACATTAAATATTTGTTTGTACTTACGGAGGTGTTCATGTTTGCGGAATACGGTTTGCACTTGGGTGTTGGTTGTATGTTACGACGGAATGTACTGCTGGGCAAATCGAACGTTGTTGCTGACGACTTCTGGCGTACACAAGTTGTCACGTTCGAATCGCACACGGTTATATATAGGTAATCGCCAGAGCGCTATACATATATTCTACTTAAAATATCGGTTGGACACACGCGGCTTATTATCGTTATTATTATTATTTTTTCTTTTAGGAGGAGTATAATTGCCTGGAAGGGTTGACCCGTGCAGATGTTGTCCGGCAAATAAGTTGAAGAGTGTGCGTGCTGCAAGTCCAAGTTATGTAACGACCCTACTTGGTATTTCGTTTTTTTTTTTTTTTGCCGAAGCGTCTATAGGACAGCGAGATCACGCACAGGTATCGTAATAACGCGTTCGTTTAGGTACCGGTCCGTTACAGTTGTATAAGATTCGCGCCGCAGTCGTCCGGACGAAACGAGTTTTTTAACGGTACGCGAGCACACCGCGCTTTTAAAAAGCTTGCGAGATATTGTTTCGCTTTTTTACTTTAATGATTTTAATTATGAAACATAATATACGATAATGTAATACTTGCATCTACATAATGCATATTACGTTACGTGCACTTGCCTCATGACAACCGTCCGCGACTACAATAGCATCTCGTCCGTATGCGTTTTCCGGTTTCAATTCTGTATGCTCGAGGTGATGTTTGTTTAACGTGCAGCACTCATTTCTTTCAAAGTTTTATGATTTGAGTGCTCCTGAAAAATCATTTCAATACAATTCCAAGTCCACATGTATTTCGAAGTGTTTTTTAAATGGCGGTGATTATTTAATTTTTATTCCGAAGCCTATATACACGCGAACATCGGATATACACCGAACCAGTGCGGTTTTAATACGGTTTACGGGTACACCTATTCAAAGCTTGTGACAAACGGAGTGGAGTGGCAGTGGATATTCCGCAAAATATCGGAACACTTATCACGTAAATTTCAATAATTTTCAAATGGACAATCAAGTTCGATATTAAGTTACTATACATTTGAACATTTTAAGAAAAATGTCCTGCTCCAGCATATGAAATTAAAAATGCGTTTTGTCATTCAATGCGGTTTAACGTCAAAGAAATCGTCTCACGCGATGTATTTTTCGTCATCTCCGTTCATATAAAATAATAATGTACCTACTACATTCACGATAAAGTATATAAAGTATAATGTTTACGATTTTCACCTTAACATTACCGTACTAAATCCATTTTATTATTTACAAATCATATATTTTATCAATTTTTATCAATTTAATATCAATTCGTTCTTTTTTGCACCGCCCACACACACTTGGCAAAAATCTTATTTGGTATAATTGTGTATTTAATAATGACGTGGTAAAAACACATTTTGTCATATATCTTATTTAGATAATGTACCTATAGGAATGTTTTCTATGACAATAAACTAATTTGTTTATGAAAGCTTAGTATAACTAAAGTATTTATTTATGAAATGTTAACAGATTTCCAGTTTTTTCCATTATAAACTGATAGTGAAAAAAAATATATAGTCTCAACTCATTATTCTGCTCTGATAATTATAACTATAAGTTGTACCTATATTTAGAATCGCATGGAGATAATTAACTGATATAATGAGTATTATAATTGTGTGTTCATCGGTAGAAGTTAATAATTTACATTATTTACAATAATGATAAATTTACTTTTAGACATTCATAATTTATACGACTGTCGAGATCATCAAGATTATAACAATCTAAATATCTTCATAATTAAAACATTTTACTTATATCACGTTAATTAGACAATATTTATATCTAAATTTAATGATTATGTCAAAGAAATTATCATTTATTTTCAAACAAATTAATTTCCATATAGTCTTATTTCAAATTCATAAAACCATTAGAAATTTTTTTTTATGAATATATATTAAAATTAATTAAAATTAAAAAATATAAAATATAAAAGTCGTTTAATAAGTTGTACAACTAATACAGGAGTGAAGTGAAAATATTGGGGGGTTTTTTCTGTTGAGAACATTTCATGTCTCATGACAAGATCGAAAACTAATCATTTTTTTCTTCTTATAATTGTACTTTATATCTGCGATACGAGTGATATAACTTTTAGTCTAAAAACATTTGCGCCTTTTCATTTGTACTGCTTGTGTCGTGTACGAATCGTCTCAAGCAGTTTCTAGACCGAGATAATGTTGTTAGAAACATAATAATATCTTATTCACAAATGTTTCTGACAAAAGTAGAAAAATGTTATTCTCATATTATTAATAAATTATTCACATGTGTTGTCTCGGTTTGCGGACGTGACTTTAGGATACTTTAAATATCTAAGACGTTTATTTTTTTTTTTATGAATTTTAACAAAATTCGCCCATGTTTAAAATTGTTCACGGTAATATTTTGAAATATTTGTTTAAAAGTTATTAAGCAATTTATAAAATATGAAATCATAATAAAAGTTTTCATTGAATATAATTTTCAATCTGTAAAATCATCTAATCATGTCAAGTTCGTGTGTTGTGCGCAGAATAATTATTATTATTATTATTATTATTATTATTATTATTATTATATTATATAAAAAATTATTCAATGAATGGGGATTATATATAATATATATTTATGTACCAAATACTAATGCGGTTATGCTTTTTAAGTTACCAATTACAATTGCATAACACGAAACATAACATGCCTTTAATATGCATGTGCGGGCACCCAAAGTATGGGTACATAAAACACAAACTGGATTGCATTGATGACTGATGATATTATATATGAAATAAATAAATAAATTGCCCGTGGTAGACAGTTCGTGGGAATGCATCGGCGCTCGAGAGGTTTTTAATCTACGTTTGATGTAATAATAATGCAATTTTTAATAATTGGGATGAAAAATGTTTTGCTTCTATTTTCATGGAACGCAAACGATTTTAAAATGTTTCATTACTTTTTGTCAGTGGACTATCGGTTACCGAAGTAAGAACATCAAATATTCAAATTATTTACATTATACATTAAATACATTTTCTTAAAACATCTTTGTAAAAAATTGAAAATTAAATAGTTTATGTAACGAAAATGCGGAAATACATTTTGAAATCTTATTTACGAGTATAACTATATTATGCATCGGTAGCTTATCAACAGCGAATATATTTCATTAATTTATCACCTACATAGAATACATTTATACTTTACAAATATTCGTGCCATAGGTTTAAATCAATGAGTGATAATTCATCATAACTCATAAGATTAACTGTCCGGGATGTAATTTTCAACATAGCAGTTAGATATTGTGTTTTAAAATATTATATATTACGAGTAGTTACGTATTTTCGGAGTACCTTTAATGTTACGTGTTATAATTTTTGATTTTTCGGTAAAAGTTGTTATACTATCAATGTTCTCCTTGTATATTTCCTAGGCCTTATATAGTTTTCATTGATAGTTCATGTTTTTCGTGAAGGGTTCGTGATTTGGCCACAGGCTCTGTATAGTTACGAATGCCGTGACCTGAAAATAGAACGTCGAGTTATCGGTACAATGAGGTAATTTTATACAAATTAGCCTTAGGGCTGTTTCGGCATCAATATCGCCTACTACTTTGACTAAACACATACAAAAAAGCGTAAATACGTATTTATGGCTTTCGTTTTACAGTTTTTATCATTTTCTGTTGATGGAAACTGGTTTTCGACGAACATTCACTCTTATAAGTTATAACTAACTTTGACTTAGAATTTATTAATGACGAAACTAGTGACCATAGTTCCGTTCGAAGTCTTATATATTCTCATAATAAATTAGCAGTATCAAAAACAAGATAAAATATTGTATAATGTACTATTAGTGATGTCATTTCAAATGTCTTTTGATTTAGTAGTATTGTATGTAATACCTGCTTATATGTTGCATGTACGTGCAACAAATAAATAATTAATGGTAATAATAGTATATAATTGGGAATTCATGTATTGCGCTGTACCGAGAATCCGAAGAAATGTAAATTAATTTATCTGTAATCTTTTTTTTTTTTTTAATTTTCAATCAAAGCTTATTTCATCAAAGGTATTGCACATTATTTTGAATAGATGAAACTTGGGGAAAACAGCTATAGGTGTTTGCATATAAACGTTGTAATCATGTCAATAATAAATTTAGCATAAATTTGATTTTACATAAAATGTCCTCAGAACTTATGGTAAAATTGAACAAATCATTTTCTACATCACATTTAAGAGAAAAAGAAAGCGGTGGATTGTGAATAACTTGCGTCGTATAACCACTAATCAAATAAAAATAATTTTAAAAACAAACCATTTTGTTTGTAAGCCGATCCGAGTGTTCTACACAATTTCTAACATATTTCAAACTTGCAGCGATTCAGCTGGTGCAACTTGCGTTCTCGTCTTTTACAAATCGGTGAACATTCTGGTTTCGCGACCATAGTATTTACACACATCACCGCTATCATAGACAACGACGCACAATCGTATAATTTAATAGTTACGTGTTTAACCACCTTGTTCAACCTAACCGATCAAGAAATTAGAAATACGTATTATGTTAATTGTGTATAATGTCGTATACCGCACTTTCGTGGGTATCGCTCTATCCTCTCTTTAGTAATCAAAACTAATAGATATTAGTTCAATTATTAAGAGTTGATGGGTTTTCAAAATAAAGCAATAATACACACCAAAAGCCTATTTTTAATAAAACACAAAATAAAGCGTGGCATCGTAGTCTCTACACATACGTGCTTCAACCGAAACACACACACACTCTGCCCCGGTCTCGTCCGACCGGCTGTCTTAAATATTAACTTACAATACGCTACCTCAGCTCATTTGCTCCACCGGCCTATCTTACTAATAAACTTTGTCTATTTGACCGTTTTTATAATAATTACATTTCGGCCTAGTTGGCATATACAACAATAAATAATAGTGGTATTTGTTTTGCTTTGAAAAGATGCCTAGCCGAAATCTCATATATCGCGTCCGTACGCACTCGCATCGTTTTTAAATCAACCGTGCGAAGAATTCCGCGCAATCGGTTAGGTGTATACATTTTTGATGATAAAATATTGTTTACTATAAACCGCGTTTCGTCTTCAACTATCCATTCGTGAACGTGTGAAATCTATATAAAAACCTTAATGTAAATTGCGACGTGTAAGTGCTCATTGTACAGTAAGCAAAATACATACTACATGGGTACAATAGTCAATAACTGTACGGAGCATATACCAATAGTATACATACTATACATGCTACGTTATTGTACCCGGAAAATATGGTTGGTATGAAAAGAAATTTAAACTGGCGTAGTTTGTACCCTTATAAAATATAATGCCTATTTCTTACGAACGATTTCTTCAAAGACACTTTATTCACACTTGTTTTTCACAATTAATATTTTAGAAATATGAAATGTGTCTGGAGTTTCGCCAACGTATTTTTTACCCATGTCGGGATGTCGCAATAAAATAATTGTATAAACTAATAACGTAGTGGTTTTTTTAAAATTGAAAAGTGAAACTGTTGAGTTATTATTGCCAAATTTCAAAAGTAGGTAATAGTTATGCATATTCTAAGCAGGTAAGACGGCGAACAATTTATTTTTTCGTATTAAATGTAAAAATACAATATACCATCGTTCATCAATATCTACAAATCGAATATTTACGTAACATGAACATGACATGATTTATTATTATTTTATTATTGTACTTGAATATAAATATTATTTTTTTTTTAGAATATTATATAATACGTTTTTCAACGCCGTATGATTTTATACAATTGTCACTCAATGTCTAGGACAATTTATTCTGATGGTAAAACATTTTTTTTTTTTCATTTAAATGTAAATCATTTTTTTGTACTTTAACGTATTAAACCTGGCTCATAATTATTAATCTTTTAAGCTTCGTACGTGAATAACACGTGTCTTCGATGTACGTGATATTCTGCTTAAGGATGAAGTTGGTTATGATGTCACAAAATCACTAAAATATTGCAGTATAGAAGATGCCGTTAAAACAATTTTGGAAACCATCACTTTGATGAGTATAAGTAGATATTTTTATTTCGATCGGTATTACTTCAAAAACATCTTGTTAAACACATAATGAATTTACACAGGTAAAAATATTTTTGTATGTATAATTATAGCTCATGAGAAAAAATGACGAACTAGTTTATTTCAAAATTGTATTTAAAAAATGTTCTAACATTATTATAACACTATGACCCGTGAACAATAAATTGTTCATCTAAACATGCAATAACTAACTAAATACACGTGTATATAATAAAACAAATCTTATGATCTATATTTTTACATTTACAAATAAAAGCTTATAAGTTATAATGTATAAAGATTATATTTTGTACAAATGAGTCTTTCATGAAGATAACATACTCGTATGTTTTTAAATGGCTTCAAACAATAACAGCAATAAATTATTTATCATACGATTAAAATAATACAATAAACCAAAATGCCCCATAATTGGATTCTTCTAGCTACCGAAAATGTTTATAATTTTGATCATACATTTGATATTTTCTGATGTATTAACTTTGGTGATTATTATCTTGTAAATTTACTGGTGTATCTTGTTTATACTTCGGTTTCTTATAGTTATAACTTATAACTTATACGTGTATAATCAGTAATCACTAATTACACTATATAATCAACAATTTAAAATTATACAAAATAAATTATAGCTCATGTGTTTGTAAGTTTTTATTTTCTCAATACTGCTATACAATTATTGGTAATATATAAGTACAAAGTAAAGGTATAAAGTATCTCTAGAAAACTTTTATTTTTATAAGCTTAATATTGATTAAAACAATTATTCGAAGATATTTAGTAAAATGTAAACTCTGAATATTGTAATTAATAACATTGTATACAATTAAACATAATTTGGTATATATTTATTAATAACAATAATGTCTTAACCAATACAACATATAATAATAATACATCAGTAATAAGATATTGACAACAATTTAACCAAAATAAGATTATTGAATATAAAATAATTTGTTTTATTGGAACATTATTTTGAGTTCAATATTTAAAGCCAGTAATGATAGCGATGTATATACTTTTTGGTTTGGACTTTTTTAATTTTGTGTTTGATTGGTTTTATTATCGGCCTGTGATGGTGATGGACATAATGGACCAGAAGAGGTACGTGAATGACATGTTTTTCACTGAAAACAAAATAATAAGTAAATAAAATGACTAACAAAATTATATGTAGAAATTCTACATCAATTATTTACAAAATAAAAATGTCGTAAAAATAACACTTTGAAATACATAACAAAAACTAAAATAAATCTTTAAGTATTATATAAAATATAATGTGTTAAAAAAACATTTCAAAACAGAAAAGTGCGTTAAAACTTGAAATAAAATGCATAAGATTTTTAAGCTATTTTAATAATAATCTCATAATTTGGTTAAAATATTTTGTTCATATTTAATCTTGTGTTATTTATGTATTTATGTTTAACAAACATTTTAAAAGAATTGTTTATTTGATTCTCAGCACGTCAGTGCACATATACAAATAATAATTATAATAAATAATGACAGCATTGTCGTAATTAATTAATACTACAGTAATAAAAACGCAAAGTGTGCTACCAATAGTTAAGATTTTTATATTGTAGGTGAAAAAAGCATGAGATTAAGCTTGTAAAAAATTTTTATTCTTTTTCAGTAAAGTTTTTATACAAAAAATCCGAAAAAAGTGTACCTAATAATTTATTATAAAGAAATATTGTTGAAATACATGCCATAAATTGACTATTTTAATCTAATCGCTATTGTTTTTAGAATAAAAACAAATAACTAAAATTGTAATTTTTTTAAAACTTAAAGTAATGTCATGCTTATGAACTTTAATAGGTTATTTTGGAAGTATTTTTTAAAGCACTGGGAAAATAAGCGACCTATAATATCAAATAAATTAAATATTAATATAATAAATATCTAACCTAACCTAATATCAAAAGTATTGAACAATGAAACTTATTTGAGACACTCTTATTACCAAAAACATATATTTAAAAAAGTTATTATGACATAATATTAATATCAATAGTGTATGTTCAAAAGCTTTGAGTATGACTAACTATTAAGATCCGCGGGGTCGAATAAGATAATTAATTAAATAATATCATCGAATGATAAGTTAACTATTTTCATATTATTTTTAAAAGGAGACTTCACAATAGCCTGTCCATGATATCTGTAATATTATGTGCACATTCCAATAGCATTATAAATTTTGATTTTTTTCAGTATAAATTGTTGAAAAAATAATTGATTTTGTTGACTTATTTAACCTCATTAATTCTTGACAGATAAATATGTACACGTGTACTTACAAATTTACAATAAAATCTAGATACACTTGCATGTATATTTTATCACAGCATAAAGTTCTATTGTTGATATTAATTTTATAGTATGGTTAGTAAATTGATTCTAAGCAAAGTGATACATTTTTATTTGAAATATTTTTTTCCTTAGCAGAAGTGTTAAACAATTTGTAAGTACCTATACGGTAGACTGATTAGGTAAAGAGTTATGGATTTGATTATTGGGTTACTAAATAATGATAATTTTTTGATTTTCTCTTAAATTAAAGCACTTTAAAATTACCCGAATCCCCGATACGTAATAATATTTATGTGACACTTAGTCGACAATTTAGAATTTTATTCAAAATTTGAATACTTTGGGATAACGTTCTTGTTAAGTAAAACTTGGAATTTGTATTACTTTTAGAATTTAAAATACAATTCCAGGTTTTCAAATACTTTTTTAGTATAGTTTAAGAATGTTAAAAATTGTTAGTCATCATTATTTCATTGTATTACACTATATTGGGTTTAAACTTTTTGAGTTTGAATTTCGTTGGAGTATATTAATGGAAATGCTTTATGCTATTTTTTTTTCCATTTGACGACTCCGAATATTCTTACAGAATTATTTCTAGCGTATTCTAACTTCAGTGGAATCTCAACAAGATGAATCTAGGTCGAAGAAAAACATATTCTTTGAAATGCACATTCTATTCACTTGAAGACTCAAAATTCTTGATGGTAATTTTCCCTTTGGAATTTGAGTTATCGTGATTCTACTGTATATTAAAAATATTCAGAGCTTCTTTTTATACCATGACTTTAAATACGATTTTAAAATATTATTTTTTATTAAACTTTTTCAGAACTGTTTTTCGAATGCAATAAACAATTTGCATGCATTTATCACTCCTTTCATGTTTACAATATTTAATAATAGTACAACCATCCAATAAATCCATTTTCGTGACTTACAATACATTTGAAGTACACTTTAAACTAAGTACGTCCTCGATCCATGGCTAGGATCCTAAACAAGAAACAAATCGATGTAAAAGTACCTACGAGTACTCTTTATTCCCATCAGCTTTATTTTTGACCTTCATTATATTAACTAGATACTAGGTACTGGGAAGCACGTACACGTGTGTTCAATTCTCAATCTATAACTTACCCTCTGTAAAAGTTTTCAGAAATTCAGTTGTCAAAAAAAGTAAATATTTTCAAAAAAAATTATCGGGAACCATCGTTGTAAAATCAATATTTGTTTGAGAATAATAATAGTTTTTTAATGAATTTCTGTCAGCAGAATGGAAAAATTTACTAATTTTTTAAGTAGATAAAATGTTGATTCATGCCGGACCAGACATTGTTCACGCTATACACTTTGATCTTAGCCGATAGGCCGAGAAGCGGCGACCAGACATTGTTATTCAGGAATTTTTTAAGTTTTACATAAAAATCTTATAACTCAAGTCAAATCAACCTATATGTTGAGGTGCATTGATTGGAAACCAAGTCATAAGTGTGTAATCGAATGATGTCAATAAAAACCGTAAAAGTTTTTCGCATCTATGCAGACTGTAAAACCAAGTACATATTATATTGCATAAATATAATATGATTCTGCATAAAAATGTAAAAAGTTCCTTTTATTCAAACTCGACTTTCAAAAGTTCATTACAGCAGTGCAAATCGTTATACCTAAAATCGCGGTTATAATAAGACTATAAATATGTAGATACTTACTGTATAACATTGTGTGCGGATATGAAAGAAATGGCTAAGATCGTGATCAGTGAAATTATACCAAGAATCTGAAATAAGACATCTACAGTAAACATATAATTTTTATTGTACAATATATCCATTACACTTTATAAAATAATTAAAACAATTTGTTTTTTTTTTTTTATCGTTCCGATAAAAAAGTTGTTTTATTTTTGTGAAATCTGCATGTGTAGGAAATAACCTGATGCCGTTCATACTCACAGATGCCAGTAAAATGAATAATTAGATTTATTATGTCTAGGAAATCAATTTCTGTACCTCAACGGGTGAAATCTCCCGAACGTTAGATAACCAATATCATTTTTCGTAATATTTGATTAGTATATATTACCTATATATGTATGCATAAGCAGCGTGTGCGTGTGTGTGTGTGCGCGTGCCGCATATGTGTGTGTGTGTGTGTATAAAAAGAGAAAAAACAAAAATGTAATCCGTTTCACAACACCAATAACGACACATCACGAATCAATAATTTTATATATTTTTTTTTTTTTATGAAAATCGTATTATTATTTATTATTTTTCTATTCACGTATACACGCTCTAACAAAAACAAATATTTTATGCTTTGTGCGTGTCGCATTATGGCATGGAAAACATGGTGTTATTTAGATGGATCTATTAGCATTGTATATAAGTATGGTATTTGAAACGAATCCAAACATTGTTGAATAACAACAACAGTGGTGGTTTTTATTTTATTCGAATGCAATTTTGAAAAGGATATGTTTGTGTTCGATAAAAACTGTTTATTGTTTGACCTTCGATGGGTCGTCACTTATTACGTTCATAAAAGTTTCTGATCTTAAGTATAAATGACGGTAAGATTAATCATTAAAAGAAAAACTATTTTAACTGCAGTAGTTTACTGCCGGAACGAGAGGAGACCGAAACAAAAATATCGAATACAATTACCAGAAAATATTAATGACTCGAGCTTGGGTACTCGGCATAGATACTCGTCCTAAAAGAGAGCTTTGTACAATTTAAATTCTTGTGTATTTTCACACACATGGCAGTTTGATTGATGGTGAGCTCAAGCCCTCCATCCGGGGTTTTTGTACTATTATTAGTATTATGTTAACTTTATTTGCTTATATAAGATGTAAATGATTTAAATCTTATTGTATTATTATTAATTACGCGATTAAACATAATGTCGTTAAAACTTGGAACCCCAACACAAATTTGGTGTTATACATTGAAATTTGTAGTCCGTATGCCTATCTGGATTTTCTTAGATTGTTGTCTTCGCACGCGCGAATGATCATTATCACATTGTTAATCAAATGTACTGTTTTGGACCACATTGTTAAAAGAAACAGAATAAAATTGACGTTCTTTCCAACCTCGATAGAATAAGTGATTTAGGTACTTTAAGAAGGATTTAATCAGTGGCACAGAACTATTATCAGTATTGGTAAGTCTTAGAATGTCTATGAATTATTCAAAAAAAAAAAAAAAAGAAATCTTTTAAAAATCAAGAGTACCCGTTGTCTTACGCTGTTAATAATTATAAATGTTAATTATAATTTATAATTAATATAATAATTACCGAGTAGAAATATTCTTTGAAAATTAAATGAATGGAAATGTTTGCGATCAACCTTCGTCATTATCACAGTTGTTTCCATAAATAAAGTTTGTTTTTCCAATTATTCAAGCGAGTGACAAAAAAGGATTTGACGAAGAATTTGTATACAAGTATTATACTATCTATAACAGTATAATGTTTTGAATAATAATGTACACAAAAGAAATAAATGTTGGCGAATTTAGTTATTAGAGTTTTAAAAATGAAAAATGCTTTCGCGAGAAAAATACTTTTTTACAAGCTATCAAAATTACTGTATTTTAATTTTCAATCATATTTAATCATATTATATCGTTACGCCAGTGCCTAATTTTTGATCAGTAACTCAATTATTTAAGGAATCAGAATTACGATTTGAACGATCAAAAGGCATATTGATTATTAGGCCAGAAAAAGTAGAATTACTGTTTTGATTTTAGTTTTACTGAATAACAAATTTACAATCTGTATAGATATAATAAGTATAAAAAAGAACGTTTAAAGTTGGAAGGAAATACGAATCACAGAAAGGTCAATCGTTGAGACGCAAAGTTAAAAGAATAATTTTTTAAAATTATATTTATAAACATTACAAAAGTAAAAAAATATTTTAACAAATATATTTTAAAAACTCAAAAGGAAGATAAAACGTTTTATACATCCGCGAAGGTTTTTTTTATCGAGGAGTAGTCAGCTGCAGAACTTCAAACGTTTCATGGAGACCTTTTAATTTTTTTATTGATAAACAAATAAAAAAATTCGAAGTTGATTAATAGCAAAAACCTGAATGAATAGCTAGAGGAGTAGGATTTCTAAAAACTAAAATTGAATAAATGTACAATGTAAGATATAAAATAAGACGATTATGCTAAAAAAGTAATTTGTATTTATGTAGTTTGAGGCATGTTAATATTTTTATTTACGTAGACGCATGAGTTAAATAAGTTTTGTTGTTGATTTTACAAATTAACTCATCGTAGAAAATGTCTAGTAAATACAATTTTACAACTTATTATGTGAGAATAACTAAAGACTTCCATTGGGGAGAGTAATACATTTATCTATATACAGGGTTGATTCATCCTCAGGGTGATAGGACTGTAGAGATAGAAACCCGAGCTTGAGAGTAGTACATCGGGTGCTTCCAAATTTTGAGCTGCTTATCATCGGCTTTGTCGGTAGAGCAGCCCAAAATTGTCGGATTCATGGGAAATTCGAACCCCCCCCCTTAAACGATTTAAGTATAGTAAAGATTTTTAAAGGATTTATCGAGAAAAACTTTTGTTAAAATATTTCTATGTAAATTAAGTACCTACTTATCTAAAATGTACTTTGTGTAGTTTTACAAACTTTGGTAATGAACGAAGTAAATATTTGATAGAATAGTACTTTTAAAAATCACATTTTTATTAATCAAACTGTAACATATAATATTTGTTTGCAGTTGTAATTTACTGACGTCAACATCGAACAATTTTTGTTCAAGTCCGAAAAACCGCGCGCGGACGCCGGACGGCTTGTACCTACATGTAGTGTCAACAAGTCTACACCCAGTCATAGAAAATAAAATCTAATTATGTAATCAATCGACTTACTTGCTTGTTAGCCATAGCCAAATCAACCAGATGCGCAACTGCGAACCAAAACAATAATACGATTTTCGAACTCTGCGTATCACTTGAATTATATTAATATGTATTTACGATTTTGACATTTGTATGAATAGATTTATTTTGTAATTTTTTTTTTCTACAACCCGAACACTGGTCGAATGCACTACGGGGGCGGGGAAAAAATTCAACTAAACATAATATTATGTGTAATACTACGATATCTTATTATGGTCACGTGCGAATGAAAATAAAACGAGTAGCGGTCCGGAGAGATGTTCTTATAAGGTGTTTCCCGCCACGCAGTTTTCACTCGCAGACCCTTCCGGCAGTTTTTCCTCCGACACGTTTTCACAGAGCGTGCCCGCTCTGACATCATACCGTCATTATTATTATTATTACTATTATTGTTGTTTTTGCTGTTACACTGTTTCCCCCTGCGCCCGTTGTCCTGTCCATTATTGCTATTATGTATGATATTATCTTATGGTCCTGCGGTGGTTTTCGCGGCAGACGAACGTTTGTTAATACGTATATTCTAATAACGCACGGTCGGATTGCACGTTTCCGTTTCGGACACATTCTATCGGTACAATATAATATATTAATTTAATCGTCATCCGATCACTGCAATAATAATACGTATTGGGTTTTTTTTCTCCCGTCTACGGATCACGAAATTAATATCGTTCACACGATCCATCTCGTCACGTCGAATTAATAATAATAATGATAATAATAATAATGATAATATATTGACAAGACCGTCTCGAGCATGTAGAAAATGGAGACCAGGGTTTTTTCCTTTCCCGTCTCCAAATACCGCGGTACAGTCGTGTTACAATTATTATTGTACGGCTTACATAATTGCTATCGGTTATCCGTAGTCTTAATGTCTTATGGAATCCTCGAAATCCACGTGGTAACCGGCAAGCACATGATATAACAATATTATATTACCTTAACGGTACGGACCGTTGCAGTACGGTAGTGACGTATTCTTACAGGTCAGGGACGGCCAGACTTTTTCAAGTAGAGATCAACTAAGAAAACATTTTTCTTAAGACGATCGACTTGAGCAGAGAACGCCGACCAGAGTTTCAATGACGAACAATGATAACAATAATTTGAAAGTGTAAACCACCAGAGGCAATCAGTGTATACCACAAGTACAAATTCTAATAAGATGCCAAAGATCGACTTTTAAATCGTACGCGATCGACCGTTTGGCCACCCCTGCTATAGGTGATTTACGCACGGGCTGTATGGTATTATTCGGATAGCACACAACATACGATTGTTGATATCAATGATATCCAGGTTTTACTCGTTACATCGCGGTTTACGGAGTTTTTTTTCCTTGTCATCGTTTTATAAAATGGGTGGGGTGGGGGGAAACGATAAAAACCATCCCAGACGCAACCTCGACAATAAACCTGGACGTTTTACTCGGTTTTTTTTCGGAAGAGCCGAAAAGTTGTCTGAAAACAGTTTTCGCCGTATACATTTGCTAGTAAAATCGTTCATATGACGTATTTATAACCTAATTCGTTCTGTATAAACATTTGCCGGTATTCGGATATCAACGGCTAGACGGATAATTGACCGATATTTTCAAACATCTGTAGGTATACACATTTCTATATGCTCGTGATAGCTAATGTTGCAGTAAGTATTTCTTCATCGCAGTGTTAGACCTTAAATTGCTCACGTCCGGCAGTCCGACCGGTGCAAATTATAGCTCTTGGTTGAATAATATAGCATATGATTATAGCACACAGACACAGACACAGCAGTCTTGAAACGAAATCGTGTGATTACTTTTCTGAAATATTCTTTTTTTTGTTATATATTTTATACTTCTTAAACACTTATACATACTGCAATTACATAAATCGAAAATCCTATTCGAGTCAATAGTGTTCGTTTTGTTTTCAGGGCAAAGATCAACTGACACTATTACGCGTTCAACATCAAAATTATGTTACCCGCAAAGTGCCTCGGGCATTCGCCACCTATACGTTCGAACGGACTGGTATAAACTATGGACCAAAGTGGTCTACCTACTATGCGTCTATGGATCATAAAACCTTATAGCTCAATCGTGCGCGAACTAAAATGTCACTGATTCAAGCTTGCCATCAAAATTACTCTAAACGTCCAAACGGTATATTACCAGTTTCGTCCGTCGAACAGCCGCCGAGGAGTATATGCGATTCCACACGAAATTCAATGAACATATTTACAATAAAAAAACAATCTGTGAAAGTATACGAATCGTTCAGTTTATTTATTACACAATGTATTATTATGTACATCGTTTACACGTCTGTAACAGTTGTAAATTCGTAAGAGCAATATTATTTTCACGGCACGAGAAATCACTCGCCTCATTTGCGTTTATCCGTGTACCGCACGAGTGTCGCGCTTGTTTTTATTATTGGTATGCGTACTCGGTCTTACGTTATAATTTTAAAAAAGTGTTCTAACACTTGGACTTCAATAATTGTTCATTATTTTTTCACTGTTTAAGACTGACTCGTTTTGAAATATTATTATTGTTGTTTGTTTCTTATCATTGGGTATAGTGTTTATTCAATAAGTTATAGGTCACGAGCTTATCAAGTTTTAAAAAGTAAAAGAGTCATTGATTAGTGTTTATTTATATAGTAAATATAGTTGTAAATAGTATACTTAATCATTGGATATAAAATGTTCAATTAATCTCAGTGCTGATAGAATGTATACGTTGTGCGTATAAATATAGTGTTTTACGTAACAAGTCAATTATAATTTCTGCTGTACCTATGTAAAAAAATAAAAAATATGCATATACCATTATTACATACGGGTAAAAGTGTGTGAATAAAGCAATTTCTTGTGCATAATAATAGTAGTACTGGAATAAATATCTAACTCATCGAATTATGCGAGTAAGACCTATAATTTGTACGTATGCCCGGTGTATCAACGCGATTTATATCTACGATCGAGCTATTAGATTTACAAAAATTTACTAAATAACATCTAACCGGTTTTAACCGACGACAGTTGTGTGGAAACATTGCTTCTCCGCTGCAGTAATCGTTTAATTCAAATAAACACAATTTTATTACATCGAAAAAGTCCATTTTGTTGTTCCAAGCACCTGCATTCCCCTTATGTGTATTTATCTAGGTTGACGCTTCAGTACTACGAGTGGCTCACGATCAATAAATTATGTAAGGCCTAGGCAACAAGTTTTTGGCCCGGTGTTGTGTTTGGAAATTTTGCAGTCTGGTGTATCCACGTGGTGCGTCTCGTTCCGCGTTGAAATGTAAGTTTACACGTAACGCTGATTAGAGTTATCAAAATGTCACCATTTGCATTCAGGTCCGAGACGCGGAGATTAAAATTATATTGTGGCAACAAGAAAATCTTAGTTGGGCTAATAATGGAGTTATTCTCGTACACCGCGAATCATAAGCTACGTGTACATAACTACATATATCTTCGTTACGAAAGAAAAACGTAACAGATGAACACTTCAATCGGTTTTACATTAATGTGTTCGTCTAGAGCAGTGGTTCCCAATTAGAGTGAAGTCACGGACCCCTAGCTATAACTTAAATTGGTCCGTGGACCACATTTTTGTAAATACTTACTTTTCAATTTTATTTAATTATGAAAATGAAAAATAATTGTGTACGATTTATTTAAAATATGATTTAATTTTTAATTTTATAAAAAATTTCGTAATATAATAGAAATAAAAATAAAATACAATGTATAAAAAAGGACACACTGTACTAATCGCTGACCAGAAATGACTGAGACTACTAACTAATGTTGTAATAATGATATTTATTTATATGAAATTGATTATCCATTTTTTCGCGATAATCGAGTTTCAGTAGTCCAAAAATACTCGGAATTTCATATAACTACAAAGTTAATAATTTCACTAAAATAAAATAATAATATCACAGCAGTAAAACACAACCGCGGACCCCCTAAATTCAACACGCGGACCCCTGGGGGTCCGCGGACCACCAGTTGGGAACCGCTGGTCTAGAGTCTAGATTGTACGAACGTCGGGACATTGTTACTCGGTTACCAGACGACAATTTGTTGTGAGCACCTAATATAAATACATAGAAAGAAAATTAAATACTGTTTGTATAATTTCGTAATATTTAGAACGAATCAGAATACATAATGACGGTAGCGGATAGACGTAGTGGATTTTTGTCCATAACAATGATAATACTAATAGTTACGATTATTTTCGTCACGAACATGTTTTATTGTGTTAACATGTAGTATGTACAGGTACTTACATATGCATTTATATCGACATTCCTGTTCACGTGACGTGCGTCAGTCATAAAATATATTGTACATATGGGATAGATGTATCGACGTATGATGTAAATATGATTTTTACCATAATATCAGACCGACCGCCAGTGCTAGTGACGCGTTTCATTTCCTGCATTATTATTATTATTATTTGTATTACCTATTAGCCGCGCGGACGACGGTGGAAAGTAATGGGAAAATAACGAAATACGATGTGGCATATCATTTTATTCGACCGAAAATATGTGCTTGAACGAACGTCTTCGGTGTACGAGAGGTATAATGAGAATACCGCGGTGACTATAATGGTCCGCCGCCGTGGAAATTAGGATCAGAATTTCGATAACAAGAGTCGATAGTATAGGTGACGGTGTAGTGAAGTATTCTTATCATCAAATGTATTAAATGTATTCAAAACATGTATTTTAAATAATGTATCGATGAGTTTTTGAATACTTGTGTCGCTGTACTCGAAAACCGAAAAAATGTCTATTTCGTCCAATAATAAATTGTCGAACAAATGAACAATGTTATGAATATTAAACTTTTGTTGATACTTATTACTCAGTCTATATCTCAAACTAAAAAAAATTACGATTATTGAACACTTATACAAATAAAAACGTTTAAGAATACTCTCTTACCTCCATATTATTATATGTTTATGTGTACTAATCTGAAGGACAGTTCGGCAAATGAGTGTGTTACGAAAAAGTAATCCATTAATGTTTAGTTAAAAAATGAATAACATTTATTTTTCAAAACGATGGTACATAATACAATTTTATTTACAAATTCTATTTGAGTATTTGTATAAAACACATTTTCGAAATAATTTGAATTGTACATGTTTAGTACGTATACTTACTATATTTTATTCGTGTACTAGCACAGGCATTTAAACACATTTTAAGAGTGTTTTTTGACTCATGTGATGTTTAAGTATAATATAAATTACTGAATATATGTAATATATATATAATATATTTTCGATAACAACTATAGAGGAGAAACGAATTTCACGCGTCGTGTTGTGTTGCGCGATAATCGAGAGGAAAACGCGATGTCCTTTAATAGTTGCCGCGTTTGTGATTCGTCGTCGTTTAAACTATAACAGCGGCATAAAAATTGTGTACTGGAAAAATAAAAATAAAAACACGCGACGAATATAATAAATATGACTAATAAGCGTAACACCTCGCGGAGTCGCATCCGATCGTTTACCGTTCATTATTATTTTTTAACTTAAAAACGAGCGCGCTAAAAAAAAAAAAACTGACAACGACGACGCGACGTGTCATTGCAGTTTACTTCCGGCCTTCTGTGTTTACCTCGTAACGCATCTATGCAGGCTTTCTTGCAGTTCTAAATTGTCGGTAGTTATTTCTCTGTAATTAACGGGTTTTAGGTTTTTATATGTAATACTTTGTCCTCCGTCGCACTGTCGGTTTTATAAAAATCCTACGTCTTAAGCACACCACCGCGATTTCACTCTCTATTCGAAGTAGGAAACAATCGTCCCGTTAAACATTATTATTATTATTATTATTATTATTATTATTATTATCATTATTATTATACACAGTAATAAGTGCACGTGTACGCATTCTTAAAACGCGCATGCACAGTAAATGTCGACACAGTCTTTTTCGCACATTTTTATGGGACATAATGCACGGGTTTTATGTTCTTAAAACCGTCGCACTGCAGACCGGTGGTGACTGGTTTAAGACTAAGCATGTTTTGATTTATCGTATATAAATGATTATAAATTTAAAACAAGTTTTTTTTTTTTAAGCCTTATATTCATTTATCAAAAATAATTTGCAATCGAAATAAATGGAATTCGAATGACAAAATTACACAAAGTTTAATGCGATTGATTGAACAGTAACAAAATGTGCAAATTATAGCGAATGAGAGTAATCAAAATTACCAAATTAAAGTTAAATTCACAATCATGTCCGATTCTGAATAAATGTATTATCGACGACTGCAGTTTACTGAAAAAAAGAACAGTTTTTTAGAATAATAAAAATAAATTTATCATGCATTGAAAATGTCGCGGTCCATTAAAACACATCCCTACTAGAATTATTCGTGTATTTCTCCGAGATTTTCAATATACATACGCCCACGGGATTTAGAAATCTATTTGTGATACTGCCATTGACAAATATTAATTCAGTGGTATTGTACTGATTCAATGGTACCATAGAAAACTAAACCAGACACAAATTGAATTCATATTGCACTCGTAGCGAAATTTTAGGAAATCCTTTTGATATCTGTATACAATTGATTGATTTATCGTCCTCATATGTTGTGACTGGAATAATAATACCGATTGCGAATTAACAATATTGTTATTGTGAGTGTAAAATATTTTTAAACAATATGGCGTTGACACATAGGAGACGAATTGGCGATCAAAGCTAATAATTAACAATGTGCGGGGAGAGCTTGTTATCCGGCGATTACCTAGGTATACCCACTATATAGTGTAATGATAAGGCGTCGCAGTAAATGATAAAAATGAGTAAATAACACGCGGACGTAAAGCAAGGAGGCGTCCGTCCATTACAACCTTTTCATTTTTCCCACCATTATCACGTATCAAAAACATCTGAAAATGTACACCTCAATGATATTACTTTTTGATTGTGGTGCGATTTCTTCCTCGCACAATGTATGATCATACATGGAGTGATGATTAAATTAGTTAGCACGAACCGATATGATAATTTCAATTAAAATATCGTATATTGTTAAATACTGAATACTTATGGATTCCTTAATGTACACTTTTCTTTTATATATTTTTATGTTATCTCATCGAGGACGTCGTAGCACCGAAATCTCATCCGGAGGGAATGAAAATTCGTTGGCAACTACATATTGCAAGGTTTCTTTTAATATTAAGTCAATGAAATGCATTTATTTAAATTTATATAATATTATGTTCTACTTGAAAGTCACATAAAACCAACGAATAAATATTGTTTCAGGCTAAGTTTTCTGTTCTTATCGGTAATTAATGCGGCTGAATCTTAAACATTCGTTATTGCATAAAACTGTTTTTCCTTTTTTACGTAATAATATTATTCATGTTATTGTTTTTAGTTTCTAATGAGATTTTTATTTTTATATTTATGTGTAATATGTAGAACTAGAAGTTACTAATTTTATATTTATTATACTCTTAGTCCATTGCAAATATTTT
This sequence comes from Periphyllus acericola, assembly GCA_949715065.1. NCBI lineage: Eukaryota > Metazoa > Arthropoda > Insecta > Hemiptera > Aphididae > Periphyllus > Periphyllus acericola. Next base: position 41,416,835 of record OX454265.1, on the reverse strand, counting down.
CAGTGTGGTTTATTGTAGGGCTTTATCACACAAAAGAAAAACTAATAACAGCGATCAACTAGCTAGAGATGGCAAATTCGTGGCACGTGAAAAAAACGTTAAGGGCATGCAAACATTTAAAATATCTATTACATTTTATTATATTTTTAATATTAAACTATGAGGCCTCGGTGTAAGCAATTTTTCATTTATTTTCTATTAATAATACAACCAGTAAAATATTTTTTTTTTACAATAAAAATATGTGCTATGATACAATGACTTCATAAATAAGAATAACATTTAATGGCACGCAGAAAAAAATAAAAATAATATCAGATAATTTCTGGCACATAACATTAGAAAAATTTGCCACCCCATAGGACTAGCAATTAAATTCATAAATTGTTACCGACATACAGTTATTATTGATACGGTCTGGAAAAACATACGAATAGGCATTAAAAAAATGTAATTATAAATCGAACACTATGAAAATCCTTTTAAAAATGGACAGAATAGTTACACTTACTAACACTGTAACTACTACGTGATCACGCAATATTATACTACTTATAGATTTCAAATAACTCGAAATGCTCGACACCCGACCGTGGTGAGTGGTGACATTCCGTGTTTCGTTTTATTTTTTCGCGTTATTTTATGAGAAAATTTCGAATTGTTAAAGCATTATATAATTTTACCATGTACGGTAATGATGAAAACTCGCGGTTTCTCCCTCAGTTAGTTTTGAAGTTTTTAGTGTGTAAAATAGACAGAATGTGTATTCATACGGAATGTGTATTCATACGGATCAATCAACTCGATTTGTTTGTGCTCGGTATGTAACGCTAAAATTATTTGCTTCGAATGCAAATGTAAACCGATTAGACGAGAAATGCATCGAATACTAATGACGGCAATGCGTTCAACGGTAGTATTGCTACAGGTTGCATATTACTAATTATCACCGAAAATTACCCGGAAGAATAAGCAGCCTCTTGGTCAGGGGTGGCGAACCTTTTTTGGGTCAAGTGCCAACATTTAAAATCAAGTTTTTTGAAATATGCTCGCACGCCAAAAAAAAAAATCAATTTTACTAGGTAAGATGAAAAGAAAAAGCATGCAATAATTTACACACATTTTATTAGGTACACATTTATTTGTAAACTTTTATTTCGTTTATTAATGAGATTTCTGTGGTTATTTTTTAGAAGATAACATTTTAATATGTGGAGTATAGTTGGTAGTTTTCAGTGAAACACAAGCAGCACTAGTTTCATCGATTAATGTATTTCTCTGCTTCGTTTTTATTAAATTCACTATGGAGAATAAACTTTCATAAGCATAAGTTGACGAAAAAATGTATAGGATAGATTGAGCCACTTTTTTTAATGTATTAAATGTGTTCGGAAGCTAGTTCCAGACTGTAAGAATTTCAGTATCTGCATTTTTTACCACGTTTTCGGTTTTCTTGAAGACTATTTTCAATATGAGAATTCATACTTAGTATTCTCTCTTTAATATTAGATTAGTAAATTTGGCGTGCCACTGAAATTTGGTCAACGTGCCACTTCTGGCACGCGTGCTATATGTTCGCCACCCTTGCTCTAGGTGTACGCTCTTCAAGTTGATACCTTCGTAAGAACTTGCCGGTCACCATTTTCAGGTGAACGTTTTGAATCGCACTTCAAAATTAACATTTTTGTTAGAAATCTGAAGTTCACCGTCGACAGTAATTTATTTAAACCGCTACCTGAGTGGATTATAGCCGACAGATAATTTTACTGGTCACAATGTATTATTATTACATATTATGTTTGGTGTATTTCATTTATAAATTGCAGCTATTTGCATTATTTCCCATTTTATATGGGAATTATTAAGGATTTAGACAAATTAAACATGCCATACACGCAGTGTAATAATTATTTGGTATAATATATGTTTTACGATTGTGAAAATATAATATTTACGACTGTGCATACATATATTTATTTATGCAATCAATTGAGTCAGTATGTCTAGTTGTCATCCCTCATTAGTTTTTTTTTAAAATCATATTCTCTAAAAAATATGCAAATGAAAAGAAAACATATAAGTTTTATTTTTTTTTTTTGCAGTCTCGGTACATACACAAGTCTCTTTGATAGTATTTAAAACCAGATATTTTCTGAAATTGATAAAATATATAATAAGGATTAAGAAATTAGAACTTACGCAAACAAATTTTTTGAAATTATTGCGAGCGTGGATATTTTTAGTTTTTATACCAACTACAAAGTAACTCTATTGTGCAGCTACAAATACAAATAAAATAATGAAAGTAGTAGAATAAATACATTTTTATAAGCTTATTGAAGTTCATATACACACTAGTCTTAAACTTTTTTTAAAACGTTGCGAAAGTTACATTTTCTTTTCAAAAATAAACAATATTTATGGCAATAATAATATGTAACCACTGCATACACTATACAAGCTACGAATTCAACGTACGAAACTATTTGTCGATCAATAGCAATGCGAATCGTTATAAAGTAAACTATTATACTACTATCATATGCACCGTTTGACTGTATGAGCTTAAAATCAATTATGCGTGATAAAAACGTAGGCGCGTTCAGGACAGTTTACTGGGATTTGACATATGATCATGGCTTGTGTAGACCGACTTCAATAATACAATGGATATTGGATGTGTTATAGTCACAACTTCCGAAATATAGGATATTTATACATATTTTACAGTTGTACAGTATAGGCATGTGCTATGTGCATTAAAAAAGTAAAAAATGAACACCAGATTCGCTGAGAAATGCACAGTTTAGATATTTTATACTGTACTTCAGTGGTTCTCAAAATGTGCTTAGTGTAGCCCTAAGGCTCCCCGAGAGTAATCTAGGGGTTCCGTGGATACATCTGAATTGAATTAAACTCAATCATTATTACTATGGGAAAAAATTGCAAATCAACTATCAATTATGTTATAAATTCGGAGATTGGGGCTTGTGACTGTAATGTACAGATGACGTTTTTTCGAAGTCAGCAGTAAGTTCTCATTGTGAGTTCGTATAAGATATCACGTTTTGAATTTTGGATATAGTTGGTACAGAAAGACTAAGGCCGCACAAATAGGCAACCAAACATTCGTCACATTTAAGACGTAGAATAAGTAAAACTAGGTATTGTGGCTGTTTGGTCACCTATCGTACGTCTCTTGCTGAATTGGTCTGTCTCCCACTGTATTCTCATCCTTAGATGAGATTTGTATGTAATTTAGTTTTTTTTTTTTACAAAGAAATACTTAGTTTGTAATAAAGAAAAATATTTTACGAAAAATAAAAACAAGCCTCCCACATAATCTTTACTTAACAAACTATCTATCCCCCCCGCAAACAAAATCATAACCACGTCACTGGACTTCAGCTTAGCATAATTCAAATGTATACCTTTCAAAAAACTATACCATTGTAACAAACGATCTTCGTAATTTGTTAATTTTGGTATAAAAATGTGATTTTATTAATTTTTTTAGATTTAATAAAAATAAACATTCTGCTAATAAATTTCAGTTATTAGTGCGTATTTAAAGGTTTGAGAGGAGCTACAGTATAGGCTACACAATAGACATTGATGTTCGGTTCTATAAAATCCATATACGATTATAAAAACCGTCGACTATCGCAGGTACGCACGGTTCTTATTTGACAACGAGTGGAAAACAATTAAAAACAATCGACTGTGAAACTAGATTATGGTGTTATTTCACTAAAAAATGAACAAACAGTAGATTGAGTAAACAATTTGGTTTCACAAGCAGGACCTAGTAGTTTTATAATTATATCGCATTATAGGCGAAGCGTGCCAAAATTATAGTGAAGTGAAGCCTTTAATAGCCCTAGTTCGTGTCTCACAACCTCGGTTCGGGGCTACCACGGGGCATTCGTTCCTGCCGCATTTCCGTACTTATTGAAATCTGAAACGGTCAATCATGCGACGAACATTTGAATCGGTTCCTAACAGGATTTTCCTACATCGTATACTTCAAGGTCCAACAAATTAAAAAGCGTTAAAGGAAAATATATGGACAAATTTCGAGACGTTTATATTTTTTGATTATAATTACTTTAAATTTTTTTAATTTAAATATGTCAGCACAATATTTTTCATGCTCTTTCAAATTGAATATTAATTAATTAAAATATGAACATTATATAGTTGAACAATATTATGGTATTCAGGACATAGTGAATGATTTTCTAGAATTAGCAAGAAGAAAATAAATAAGCACAAGAAACGATTAAAATGTATTATATGTTTATTTTTAGACTACTCTCTCGCAATGAAAAAGTGAAAAGTACGTCTTCAATGATCTTCATTGAGTGCAGGCAATTTTTCCTCCATATAATACTTAGAAGTATTTTTTGAGAAAATTGAGTGAAAAAATGTTTAATATAATTCGGGATTCAATCGGGTAACCTAACCTTAACCTGGCTAGTGCGGCTACCAATGCGGGTTTTTCGGAATCAATATAAGTCATTTTCACTCGTCTAGTGATAGTGTTTTGAACTTTTAAAGATACAATTTTCGTTGGGTGTTATCACTGAATAATTTCCCAACTGATACTAATCACCGCTTATAAAACCTGTTCATTGTTCAAAAATGTTGTGTAGACTCTAGATATTTACTATAACAATAACAAAACAGTCACAAATTACGTGCAAACAATAATACATTTCTTTATGTATATTATCTTAACGCAGTTGTATATATTCCATGGATTTTTTTACAAATATTTTATTCACATAAAGCGAAAAAGATTGCTTACATGGTACATTATACAATTGAAAAAGATACGAATTATACATTTCTCATTTTCACATAATAAGTCCACTGCAGCTTACAGTTTATACATTATGATACATCAGTCTTTGTTATTTTCAACGGTTATAAAAATATGTTTGTTTGATATCAACGGCTCAAACACAACAATAATATGTAATCTATAAGCGATGACGGTCAATTTTACGAGGCATTTATATTACAAACATTTGAAATCGATTTTGTCTGGACCTTAGCTAACTGGAACCTATTGACTGATTGCAACGATTTTCATTTAGCCTGTAAATTATGATTTGTTTAACATTATATAGTAAAATAATTAATAATATTCTTATAGTATGTCTTATTGAAATATATTTTATTGTTTTATAAAATTCGAATTTATCGTTATGTATTTGATACATCATTATTGCATTAGCGAAATTATATTTTTGTACCGAGCTTTTTGTATTTGTAGAGTAATATAATTGCGAAAAACGATTTTAAAATATATTTAAATCGTGGTGCAGTAAAATACATTAAAATAATATGTTGATGACAATCACTCATTCTTAAAAATAAATCAGAACTACTCCATAACACGTAGATAGCACTAATATAGATGGGTATTTCTGATTTCAAAAGTTTATTGTATAACCGCAGAAGGGATTATGTAAACACTGTGAGAGCACAATCGATTTAATGATAGTGGGAATAGTAGAATGGTATGACGTTCGCTGTAAACCGCATTAAAGAACAATTGATCCACATAATTATCATAAATTACAAACAGTGTATGCTCTTGTACATTGAACCGGTCGATACTTCTAGAAACTATGTATACACTCGGTGAAATACGTTTCTAATTCCGATCGTTGAAATAGATTTCGAACAATAGGTAAGTACTTACTTAGCTAACGGTACAAAATAGGTGTACGACATCACCATCAACATCATTGTCGTTATAGACAGTGGAATCATGTTGATGCGCTGTGCGGTCATCACTATCAATTCGGTTTCATGTACATATGCTATATATATATAGCTTAAGTAAAATTCCCACGCTTTTAGTATAGGACCGGTGACGTAAAGGTACTTTAGGTCCAATTGCCCCGTGTTAAGACGACGTTTGTACGCCCTTGTTATTTTGTTAAATTTAATGTGGCATCTCGGAGCAGTTGAATATGCTGTCTCCCGGTTTCTACTGGTTCGGACAAAGTATATTTAGTTTATATTGATAGATAAAAAGTCTGTAAAACACTAGTTCGTCCTTCGTTATATTAGCAGCATGACATGAATCTGAAACCAACGATAAATCATCGCATTCTAAAAATAATGACGAAATCTATATGATGTGTATATAATTATTGATATGATTGAAGTAATTTACATAATTATTTAAAACTTTAATATTACGTTACGTAATAAGAAAACTGTGCACGCTTGATTTAAAATCACGAATCTTATAACCTACAATTAACTAATAATTTTATCTAAAAACATAATATGTTTTTAAGATTCAAAATAATTACAAACTCGTTAGTAAAAAAATCGGCAAGCAAGTAAACCGATTTCTATACAACTAAACAAATAAGAGTCATTATGGTTAGCTAAAATTTGCATTTTTAAGTCATAATACATAAATTCAAACCATATTTTGTAGAATAAAAAAAAACGATCACCTTGTTATCTACTATCAATTATCTCCTACCTGGCAAAGTTGTACATTGTACTTAAGCTTTTGTTTTCTCTTTCTATACTACACACTGAGGAACTTAAGAAATTGCCTCTCCAAAGTATCGATTTCTAATATAAAATGTTTGCTCCGCAAAACAATAATGTCATTTATTTGTCAATACCTGTTAAAAAACAATTATAAAATCAAAAAATCACCTATTGATCACCTATTTGATCTGATTATGTGAAACTTTTAATCCAGTTATACAAACCGAAAAGAGTGTTCATAGACAAAAATAAATATTTATTATTTCTGAAATAAAAAATAAAAGTTCTTGCAGTCTGGAGTATTATTGTATAATTTCTGCGATTATTGACGAGTATTAACCACAAAACAATTTTATTTTTATAATTTTTATATTATTCAGTATATTATATGAAATTAAAAAATTACATTTCTTACAATAATTATTGCATTACTCTACAAATGCAATGAATGATGATAAAAGTGTTGCTTCGACTATTAGGTAGGAAATATAAGATTTACTTATTTTTACATCATACTCAGTAGTTTTGTACTTTTTCATTAAACTATGCGGAGAAAGAGTGATAGGTAGGTATCACCAACAGTATGAACCGTCGATATGTAATTGACCTGTAATCGAAGGACAAATTCAAAATCAACTTAAATCACCAGATCATAATATGGTTGAGCCTATTTATAAATGAAAATTATGTTATTGAAATTAAATAGTATAATACGATACGCTATGTTGTTGTCTATAATAAGTGGAGTAAAAAAATATAAGATACTTCAATCCTTTACACACCAAAACACCTTGATGCTGTAAATAGTTCAATCGAATGGTCGAACCAATTAAAAGTATTAATATTTAAAAATATATTCACCTAATAATTTATTATAATAATATTATTTTACGGTCGTTTATCCATTCATTTTGACCTCGTTTTCTATGAAAGAAAAGAAAAAGTTGATACTTTTTATACACACCAAAGCGAATAACTCAAAGCCAAAATTATTTCAGTTATTTACAAATTATTTTTTATAAGAGCTAGAATTTCTCCGCAATTTCATTTATTTTTTCCATAAGTTTATATAAATAATCAAGCGCGTGCTATCTATAGCTGTTATTCTCACGATTTAATTTTTATAACTAAATTTCTGTAACTTATTAGAATAAACTAGAATTAGTTGTTTCAGTAAAAACCATAACATACGAGTATGTACACTTATAATTTAATTTACTGAATACAGATAACCCAGTATTTGAGACGTAAGTAAAATTATTCGAATGTCCCGTGTCTAAAAAAAATGTAAAGCTAATAGCCAATAATCAGTGAAATCAAATCAAATCAAAAGATCAACATTTAAAAGTTCTAATAATTTTGTTTATAAAGTGATTCGTGATTTCTCTGAGATTCAATAAATATTTAAACTATAAACAAACCACGACAGTAAAAATTTAAGCCAATACTACAGACATTGAGCAATAGGTAGACTATTTAAATTTTAAATGTAACAATGGAGTTTGAGATAGAGAATAGTATAATAAATTTACCGTTTTAGTAGTTCCCAGTGACATGTACTGTATATGAATATATAACATTGATTTTATATTATTTTTTACACTCAAAATAAAATATGTCATCAGTGTGTACAAATCATGGTATAAGTGTCTTATCACTTTATGATACAAATGCAAACATTTAATGCTCAAAAGAAATGGGCCGATATAAGAACAATTAATTGAAATTCATATTTTAATAATTTTTAAGTACCAAATGTATAATTTATAGTTCATCCAACTTTTTTTCATTACATTTTAAAATGTACAATGGTGCAATAGAATGAAAAATCCGATGTTGATAAAAATATAAAAAGTAATTTTACGGCCTATGGGTAATTAATAAATTATTGTGATTTTTACAGGAATTCATTCTTAATGCACCAATAGGTACTAACCGATGCACCTTATTATATTCTTCATGTATATAATAAATATTTCAATAAAATTAAAACTATTTCTTTCCACATACCTATTGAATTATTTATACATTCGAGTACGTATTTATGAAATGATGTATATAATGTGAGCAATGTGTAATAGATGGGTGAATGTAAGAAAAAAATACATACAACTATATAAATAAATTGTAATACATATAACAAGATAACTACTAACTTGGTATAAAAATAGTATACTCGAATACTCGAATTAACTCAGAAGAGGGTATCAATTAAATTGTGTATTATTTTTTAATAATTATATAATATGTTTTTTTTTCAAAACAGATAGTTTGGAAATAACTATGAAATTCATAATTGATGCGAGATTCGTGTTGAATGCTAATTACTTTCGTATTCTTATAACGACGAGTATGAGTGCCAATGAAAATATCTACACTTTAAAATACTGTAAAAGTGTAGGCATAAGTCATTGTTAAAAAATATGTATTTTATCAAAGATGATTTTATACGTCCACGGACACAGTTTAAAATATTAATTTCTGCTTTAACCTCTCATATTATTTCTTAATGTTTTTGCTCAAAACACTGTTGATAGACATATTTAAAGTAATCATATATTCTTCTATATAATAACTAATTGGTAAAATATTATAATATATATATAATATATATATATATATTTATTTATTATTGCGATGGCCTGCAGTATCTGTAAATTATTTAATCTAAAATTTTATCGATTCAGCTAATTATACAGTTTTAATTTTAAATCATAAATAAAAATACATGTTCTAATAAATGGTATTTATTTTAATTATTAATAAAAACAGATTATTCAGTCTTAGTAAAGGGAAACTTTAAATATTGTTTCCACATTAGATACAAATCAATAGCTATAACGTATGTAACAATCAAACAATATTAAACATAAATTCGTATTATAAAATAACCTATTTGTTTTGAAATTTCGCAATGGCTCATTTTTTAGTGTAAGGGAAACTGCTTCCTGGTGGTCCATAGCTATCTTGTCCTGGGGCTGAGTAAGTATCTCCTCCACCACCACCTGAATAACCGCCAACACCGCCAGAACTAGATCCATGTCCACCATCGGAGAAACCATCGAAACTGGAACTTCCTCCGTATCCTCCAGATGAACTTCCTCCGTGTCCGCCGAGTCCTCCGAATGAGCTACCTCCATATCCTCCGGATGAGCTTCCTCCAAGTCCCCCGAATGAACTTCCTCCGTATCCTCCAGACGAGCTTCCTCCGTGTCCTCCACCGAAGGAGCTGCCACCATGTCCTCCAGATGAACTTCCTCCATATCCTCCAGATGAACCACCTCCGAGTCCTCCGAATGAACTTCCTCCGTATCCTCCAGAAGAACCACCTCCGAGTCCCCCAAATGAACTTCCTCCGTAACTTCCGGACGAGCTTCCTCCGTGTCCTCCACCGAAGGAGCTACCACCATGTCCTCCAGATGAACCACCACCGTATCCTCCAGATGAACTTCCTCCGTGTCCTCCACCGAATGAGCTGCCACCATATCCTCCTGATGAGCCTCCTCCGTATCCTCCAGATGAACTGCCTCCGTGTCCACCACCGAATGAGCTGCCGCCATATCCTCCGGATGAACTTCCTCCGTGTCCTCCACCGAATGAGCTGCCACCATATCCTCCTGATGAACTTCCTCCGTGTCCTCCACCGAATGAGCTGCCCCCGTATCCTCCTAATGAGCTTCCTCCATGTCCTCCGCTGGATGAGCTACCACCGTATCCTCCAGATGATCCTTTGTGGTGCCCAGCAGAATATCCACTGAACAGAACGCCACTTGTAGAACCACCATAACCTCCGGAAGAACCCCCGTAACTTCCAGAAGATCCACCATATTTTCCTGATGAGCCACCGTGGCTTCCCGAAGAGCTGCTGTAACTTATTGGGGCGCTATCGTAACCGCCCGAAGAACCACCATGACCACCGGCAGAGCCACTGTATCCTGAAGAACCATGGTCACTGGAACCATAATCATCCGATGAAGATGGTCCACTGCTATAACTGCCTGATGAGCTATCATCATAGCTGCCACCACCATGTCCACTTGATCCAGAATCATAAATGCCAGAACTTCCATGACCTGAATTAATATTTTTATTTATATTATTTTTGTGACAATAATTTAGTTTTAAGTATGAACCTATTATAAATCATGTCTAAAACGAGACGAAGAGGAGTATAACGTGATAAATTCTTAATTTACCGATGATAGTAATTAAAAATATATTATTAATTATAATTTTACCATCGTACGAGTCATCTCCTCCACCACCACTATAACTGCTAGGGGATCCTCCATAACTGCTGGACGATCCTCCGTGACCACCGGAAGATCCTCCATAACCACCGGACGACCCTCCGTGTCCACCGGAAGAAATTCCATAGCCACCAGATGATCCTCCATATCCACCGGAAGAACTACCATGATCATCATGATCATCGTGGTGTTCATAGTGGTGAACTGGTTTTTTTACATAAACTTCTTTCACGATAGTTGGTACATGCACACGGATATGTACGCTGTAATTAAAATTAAAAAAATCACGATTTAACATTAATGTAGAAACAAATCTATCCAATATATAATACTCATTTAAAAATATAGTATACTAATAATTGTATATTAGTATTATATTGGTCTATGACTAATAATATCTTACAAGTAGAAAGGTACACATATATTATGTTTATAATAAGATGTATGTTTAAGTATTTTCGTCTATCAGGAGAAATCAGAAATGTTGAACAATAAATAACTTGTAGTCATCTCATATTAGTCTCGCATTTAATCATCAGTTGAATAAACGTTTTTGTTGATTGGTTATAATATAATTATACGTACTATTTTAAAGACCTAATGAAAGTTGTTCGGATCCATTTTTAAGTATGATTTATTATACATTATAATATTGTATAATATTACTTTAGTATAATATTTTACGAATCGTATAATATTAAATCATAAGATGTTCCGATACGGGTAAAGGGTGCGGAATATGTTTTGAAGTCTAGAACGAATCATTTAATTTTTATTTCAACTTTAAGTTAATACAGCGAAAACCCCTATAGGGATTCATACAAATTGCGTTATAATGAAATATTTATGCTAGTGACACATAATCGATATGGGAAACAAATCGTATACGATTTGTTACTAGTACAACATCGCTATAACTTGAGGTTCTGACATTTTTTATTCGCCTATTCCGTATGACCGTGTTCTAATTGCACGGCAAAAACATAAAAGTACCGACGCGGGTCGCCATCGTCACGTTGTGTATATAATACGAGTACTGGTAATAGTATACTTACTGCTCTTTGCCGAACGTTGCGTATGCGCCGGCGACCGCGAGGAAGCAGCATACCTGAAAAACACGAGAAAAACATTATCGTGTGTACTGCATGGTGTTACGTATCGCCAGTTGCGGGCAGAACAGAACAATATAATGTTCCCGTCCGGTTACGCAAACGAACGGGTGGGCACACGGGCGCGGGCGTGGGCGTGAGAAAGTTTGCGGCTCGGGGAGCTGCGACGCGGCAGAGGAACTAGTTTCAGGAAGAGCAGCGGACTTTACCGGCCGGTCGGCGGTCACTTCGGGGTCACGCGTATATATCATATACGGTGGTGAAAGGTTTCCAGCATTCGGGCAGATCGCGGCGACCAAACGAAAGCGATTCCGAGCGGGCAGAACACGATATTGTGTATCCGCCAAAACGGGTGAGCACGTCGCACGTGAACGTATTAATTATTACTATCGCAAGGCCTCGGGACGCGAACCGCACGCGCGGGATGCGCCACGCGCGCCGGCCGATGCGTTCTCTAGAGCCCACCCGTCGCTTTCCCCTCGCGCCCGGGGCGGCTTGTGAGCACCTGCCGGCCGCTTCTACCGCGCGGGCCGTGGTAAACAAACTTGGGATGCAAATGCTATTCAGGCGAATTCCGATTGAACGAATTACAATTCGGCAAGCGTACGGGCGAGTAAATATTGTAGTGATGCGCTGTGAACGTTTAAAGTTTAAACAGACATATACAGTGAAACCTCCAGTAACGGACACCTCTCAATAGCGGACGTTTTTTTGGAAACTGGGACATTTTCACTACTTTTCAATGGGACAACCTCCGAATAGCGGACATTATTTTTATCTTTGTTTGAAAATAATACGTATTCACATTCGTATGTACTCTCGTAATAATGTAATTACGATAACCAACTCGTTATGTGACGATAAGATTACGACAAATTGGGCTATCGGTGAATCGGTTATGAGTTTTATGACAAAAGTATGTCAGTTAGTGACGGTTTTCGACGCGATGACTACGTTAAAACGAAAGCGGTTGTCGCTTCGTGAAAAAGTTATTTTAGATTACCGTAAAAACAACGGAAACGTAAGGAATTCGTGCACTCGCAAAAAAATTTAAAGTTGGAAAAACACAGATTGCGGATATTGTGTCTAACTCAGTAGAAATGTATAAAGCGGGGGTTCAAAAAATTCAAAAAATGTGTCCCCTCTGAATAACGGACAAAATATTGGTGACCGAGAGTGTCCGCTATTCAGAGGTTTCACTGTAATATGGTTACTAAGCGAGAACCATATGTTCGGGCTAGGTGCATGCAGGGTGGTTATCTATTCGCATGCGCTCCGGCAAGATGTGACCCGCACGGAAGTAACATGGCGTAATGCAATAACATATATATCGCGATGCACAACTGCGATGACGTCGTGACGGAAGACAATATGCGTTCGTGATTCCGGTCGAGTAACACACACGCGCACCTGGGTCTGCCGCGTGAGTTACTCGCGGTGTCGTTGCACCGAACCGGATCGCGTGAAACGCGGTAACGTTTGAAACGATCTTTGGTCGGGACACCTGCGTGGTAAATCCTCCGCGCGGATCCCGACGAGACGAGTGAGCCGGCGGGTACTAACTCGGATGTCGAAAGACGACGGGGTCCGCGACGGAAATACCTGTTGTTATCACGACGCGTGCAATTGCTGCCGACACTCGCGTGTTATTGGATTTAAAGTCACAGCAAATAAGCGGTCAGTACAAAAATTTTACTAGAATTTCACCAACTGATTTTGAGAATCTATTACGTAAAAACTGGACCCCGAATTTCTAAGCAAGATACATATTTTCGCCCTCCAATCTTCGTAAGAACTGACGAACCTGTCAACGCGCCGCCGTCCAAACTTACACCAGGCTCGCGTTGTGTTCGTGAAAAAAACCGACTGTCGATGGATCGCCCCGAGCGGTTTGCGACATGCCGTTCAAATAATTGTCGCTATTGGTTCGCAGCTTTAGGTTAGACGTTACGGTTCGTTTTCGTGTTCCGCCCGCGTCCGGTGCGCGTCAGCTCGAACGGCCGTCCTGCGGAATCTGATCGTTAACCACCACCGTGGACGGCCGAGGGTTTCGCGACACACCGACCCTGCGGACGCACACCTAGCGGAAAACCCTAAGCTCACGGTCGACGCCCATAACGCGCACCCGTACCTTATTGTGTTTCGCTCTGAATCGTATTCAGAATGCGGCGACGATTATTAATTGCTTTTAGATTGAAAAACAACGGCGTGTAAGATAATCGCAGCCAAATGATCGGCTACCGACAAAAAAAAGAATAAACAAAATTAAAAAAAAACAAAAAATTGTAAGACGCAATTATTCCCGAGAGACTGAATTAAATCCTTATTGGGACGATTGAAGCGAGACGCGAGTTACCGACATTGAAATTATTATACTATCCTGGCCGAATTCTAACGAAGCGAGACCGGTTGTTCCGAGCAACACGATAATTACTTTTTTCATTTAAATATTTAAATCGAAATGTATCAAGTCTGCATGTAATATGTAACCATTGATTGCAGCGACTGAGTAAATTGTATAATAAATAAATACTATATTGTTGTGGTAAGCAGAAATAGTGAAATATGTTGTTACACTGTTCTATTGATACCCGGTAAGGACGAACGGGTCGTCGGTACGACTGTTATTAATTCATAATTTTAACAAATAGTAATCATACAACACGTTTTGTTCGGTACGTGTGTTTTAGAATTGTTCTATGAATTAAAGTATGTTTGACATCGATAATAATACGTATTGATATTTTAGATTAGTCATATATTACGTATTGTGATAGTAGATTGAATTTATCTGAGGTATAACTAATTTTTAACTTTGATTTATTTGACGTTTTTTTTTTGTACGTGTAAAAATTATGTTTAGATATGACATTTTCATTACAAATGTACAGACCAACAGAACCAATTATTCTGGTGCGTATATATTTTAACTTATTTTGAAACTCTTAAGAAATCTTATATTCAATGGTTGATTAGATAATAAGTTACTTGTCGATAATATTATATATAGTCTGAAGTAGGTCGAAATCGGATCATTACTTTTGTCGTAACGTTTTCAAGATAGTTTCCGAGACCAGACTACTATTTAATCCCATTCGTAAGAACCATTGTTTTCGAAATTATGAATATTTTGTTGCATGCTATTATTATATAAAAACGAATAAAACATTTGTAGGATTGAAATGTTTATGAAAACTTTAGTAGGGAAATAGGAAAGATAGATGCGCATAAGATCGTAATGGAATTATTCAAAAGTATCATTATCACAAAAATTAAATCACCCTGTAAATGTAAATTTAATTAGCATATGAATTAGTGATTTATGGAATATGAATTGAAAACATGGAAGATCCATACTCATTTTTCATGATATATATATATCAGTTACGTTCAAACTTGAACGTCTAATATATTAACAAGAAACGCATATTTATAGTTTTATTTAAAATTTTGATAAACATGATAAACTGTAATATTTTTTTTTTAATAATCAAATAGTTTTTATCGGCCAAATGTTTGTATTATATTAAAGAAGAACTATGGCGTACTCATGTATTAAACACCACGATTTTAAATAATAAATAGTTACGTTCAAAACCCTCAGATATCAAGAATACTTAAAAACTTAAAATGAACTTTTATTAAATTAAAATGTTTGCAAATAGTGACGTTTAATCTCAAACAAAACAACCGGTATCTATCGTGAAAATCGATAAAAGTTGTGGAAAAGACTAGTTTTTAAAAAACGTTATGAAATGTATCTATCAAAGTATATAATATAATTGATAAAACCTTTTTTTCCCGACAGAAAGAAGTATATTATTCGTAAAAGACCCGCATACAAGATATGTTTTCGTTGATGTTTACTTACTGCGATTGATAAGGTGTTCATGTTGAGATTAGTATGATCAGCGAGAGTATCAGCGTAGTATGATCAGCAGGCGTCGGACGTGTGTTGGAAATACCCGGTTAACTCTGACTAGGGTTCACGCCGATCACGGTAAATGTTGTTATCGCAGGAGTGCAGGACAGTTCTTGCGCAGCTATCAAAATCGCCGGCGAACGTGCGAATGAAAACCTAGCTGGCGTCCAACGTTTTTATATCCGAAAGTCACTAACCGTAAGTCTAGTGTCTGCGGTGGGGCTCCCGGTTACGGGTAATTGTACGTCTAGGCGGTGGCGGTGGCGGCAGCGTCATCGGCGTCTGTAGGTGGTAGGTATAATCGCCTAATATGATAAATACATTACGATCTCTTACGAAAGCATAATATGCCAAAAAGTCACATTCCTTTTTTAACCGTCTGCGAACTTGTAAAAAAAAAAAATGTTTTAATTATATACCATCGTTGTCTAACCACGGGGATTGTAAATGTTATCGAATTATAGGTAATAGTAGTTATTTCATATTTGCGGTAGATCGTAGGACGTAGCTGTAAGGTAAGTGCGTGGGTAACTATCTGTTTAAAATTTAAAAAACCACTATTCAACATATTTTTCCTTCAGACGTACATACATGTAAGTTGAAACTATTATTGCAAAAATAAAAAACTCAATTCCATTACAACACTCACAAATAGTCGAGTGCAGTATAACGGTAAAATGTAAAACGTTTTGTTTTAAGAAATATAAAAATATTCAGATACATTATTTTTAAACATTCAAATGTATACTTTATTATACTTATAAATATCTTATTTATGACTGACGTACAAAATTATAAGTAGTAATAGAGAATTGTTTTTTGAACTACACGTCGATAGAGTAAAACGGTTTTAAGCCGAAACCGCGTATTAAACGAATCACAATGATCTTACCAATCAGTATATAAACCATACAGTGTGACATCAATCAATGGCGCAACTAGGACTTAACATTTTGGAAGGGGTGGGAATAAAGTCTCATCTAGTCATTTCTGAATAGTGACCCTTGGGGGCTTGAAACCCCCCCCCCAATACCAGCACACCCCCATGCGAATACATTTGACAGTACAAAATAATTATAATTTTCAGAATTGTGCAATAGAAAAAAAGGTAGTATTTATTTTAATCAATTTTAATTTTCCTTTTATTTCTGTCGGTAAATTTTTTTTTAACACACTGTTTATATCTTTCTCTATATTTATAATGGCTGGATTAATAAACCATTCTTGACTCGAAGTAGAAAAATATTAACACGACGCTATTCTTCAACAATGGTATAAAAACAGTATCGTTTCCAGATTTCCAATATATATTAGTATACAACTAATTTATGCACGAGCGCTCAGCAATAATATCTACCCTATGTGTCATCCTCACTATAGAATGCGTTATAATATTATTTTATATATTTAATAATAATCGTACTTCAATTTAAGTGATAACAAATGCATTATAGCTGCACGAGATGTAGATACAGCAGTCGCCTGGTAAATAAAATAGTAATATTGATCAAATACCAATCAGAAATCAAACGTTGAAAATAACAACTGTATAATTTGTTCGGGGGGTTTTGAAAAGTTTTAGGGAGGCTAAGCCCTCCTTCCCCTAACTGCGCTTATGAATCAACAATAGACACTAATCAAACGAAATCCCTAATGTTTCAATAGGACTAATAATAAACCCTATGAATATGAAACACATAAGCTTAATAATTTTACATGTTAAAACAATACATCAAGCTTCAAGGCTTTAAAAATAATAGTAAATCAATGTAATACTTCATTACCTAAATGATATTTGATTTGTGTTTAATTTTTGTTTAATACCGATCATTTTAGATTTTTTTTAAACAATGAGTGTTTTTAAGAAAAGTAGGTATTTGAATTTGAGATTAAGACTATACAGAATGTCTCACTGGGATTTACACAGAGTGATATCCTCCGTGATAATAAAATTCTGTTTTTATTATGAGCATCTCTGGGCAAAGGTAATTTTGTTGAGAACATTTTGGTAAGTTTAAGTGTATATTATTAAAAAAAATCAAAAATAATTTTTTTATTTTATATCTTTGCAAAATTCGAGGATAGCCATTTTATTAAGCTTTTTTTTCTGAACATTTTGATGGTTTTCACTTTTCATTGGATTCACGTAATTGTAAATTATTATCACTTCCACATTTTCCCAATAAAGTTTGCTAATAAAGTTATTATTTTTTGAAATTGTGTAAATTGTACACTATTTTCTTGTAAACTAGAAAAAATATTAAAAATCAAGAAGTTAATGAAAATTGTAAGTTGAACCGTCAAAATGTTAAGAAAAATAAGCCATATAAGTTAGCAATCTTTGAAATTTACATATATTGACCACACTATTGTCAACGAAATTGCCTTTGCTCAAGGAATGCTCATACAAAAACAAAAATTGCAATATCTCTATTTACATGGGAGATATAGCTCTATGTAAATCTCTGTAGGACACTGTATGATAATTAAACGTTGAAAATATTATTATTTTTGTTAGTTGTAGGAATTACTTACAAAATAATTGATGAAATTTTATAATATCTATACAATTAATATAAAATGTAAATGAGTACCTATTATATAGTAAGATAAAACTAAATATTGTTAATGGGAAATTGGAATTTTTAAAAAAAATAATTACTTACTTTTAAAATTATGAAAAAGTTATAAGCCGCGGTGTAAAAGATTTTTTTATTCAAATTGTACATGCTCTCCGTCTTAGCAAACAAAAATCTTTTAAATTAGATGCCATTCAAGGATATTAACCTGAATCGATAAATTCTAGAGGACATATATAATTATTTTTCACTTGTAGGATTATTTAATTTACACTTAAAAACGATTAGATATACCTTAGTTATTTGAGGTCAATGTGATTTCGATAAAATATTTTTTGAACAATAATTACTTTCGAAGTGTAAATTTATGTTTGTTTTTTTTTTGATAGTTTTTTGCACCGTAATTAATAAAAATAATCTTTTGTATTCGATTTTGATCGTAGAATATAAATTGTGTGTATAAGGTCGATAAAACCATGATTTCGTTGTATAATGATGTATAGGTAAGGTTAATTTTCAAAATGAATTGACTAATTGACCATTTCGAGAAAAACACAGAACTTTGATCTTGTGTTCCTATTCGAAATTTTTCCAGATTTACAACATTTTCACTTTTAAAAACTGATTACTCTTAGAGACAAGGCCGTTTACCAACAAGTTCCCACAGTAATTATTACAGTACCAATTGTATTTCAACGAAAATAATAAAAAATTGGATACGTATAATAGACTTTTTCAGAATTCATTACTTCACAATATTTGTTGTTTAAGCCCTAGAGATTTGTATTATTATGAAATAATACATTTTTTCCAATAAAATTTTACGATACCCGATGGACTGCGACCAGAACAGTACGGATTTTACAAATATTTTACTTAGTTGGACACTGAGAAGTACCAACTTTCGCTGTGAATTCTCTATAAACGCTATAATTTGATGTGAACACCGTACCATTTACGACTCGTCTAAAATAATTGATTGTATTTCTATACATTATGTTGTATTCGTTGTATAATCGAATCGCTATTGTATATTGTACGGACTCGAGCGTTCTCATATTCTCAAAACTCGAACGGAATGGGAAGTTCCTCTTCGAATGCTTTACTCTAATTAAAACATCGTGTACGTTAGAGTCGGAACACGAACAATGTGAAAACATTGCGGAAATAAAAAAAAAAAACATACGCTGCTGTCTGTGGGTACTCTTTTATTTATGTGCTTTTGTGTGTTTTGCACACGAATGACGAGAGTACCGCGAGGGAATAATATGTTTTAACCATTATACATAATTGGTTAACAATATTGAATAACTAATTCACAGATATTTCTACAATTATTATTTTGCTTTGAAGTTTCTATTATTGAAACACTATTGTACACGCATTGTGCACTACACACCGCGCGTGCATTAGTCATAATATTATTATGGTCTAAGAGAAATCAGTTGACGTGTGATACTTGCATATTTTGTCACTGCGGATTTTTCATTGAACGAGAAGGTAAAATAATTAATCGATTATCGAAACGTTGTATGGAAATTATTCACGTCAACATCGTATGGTTAAAATGTACACAATTGGATGAGCACTATCCCTCGATATCCCACACCGTAATCATTGCAGCTGTGGGCTTCACCGTTTCGCGTGACGAGATTATTTTTTATTGACCATTCGTATAATTTAAATGAACAATAAAATAATAGCAAAAATTAATACGTACCGCTTCAACTGGGAATTAAAACACTGGGCTTTGCGCATTCGACAGCTGCATTTAAGCCGTACGCGTTCGTAGTATTATTATTTATTGATATTTTTTTAATTTTCAATACGGCGATAAGCAGGTAAATTCATTTGATAAATAATTGTTTATACGACTTAATCGAGTTTAAAACATGTATAACAAAGAATAGTTAATAATTAATATTATTGAGCATACATATAATGTATTGGTAATTTTAAAAATCAAAAGATAAGACAAGTGAACATCATAATAATTATGATTGTTTGATTTGGTTGATTACTAGTTTAAGAATTCGACTTGATATTAATTTTTATTGAAATAAAAATGTGTATAGCGGTAACTTTAAATCTAATTTAATTAATACAATTTAATGTCGACAGTGAAAAAAGATACCTCTTTTATTGTGATAAAGTTAATTGTATACAAGTTTGGAATTAAATTAAAAACGGATTGTATGACATACATTTCAAGACGATTACGTCTCGAAAAATTTACCATGACAATTTGAAAAGTATTATTTTTTTCATGTGATCATCTGCAGTCTAAAATGTCTTGACAGTATTCTGTTATATGTTTTAAACAAATTGCGATTAACTAAATATATTAAATGACAAATCAAACGACAACATCTCGTGATTAAAATTGTATATTCTAAACTGTGTAGCCTAAAAAGTAAGAACTTCAATTGTTGACAAGGAAAACATTGCATGTTTTGATCGCAATATTTATATGATTCTTGAAACAGTTGCATTTGAAAAATGTAAAAAAAAACCAACCGACTGTACGCGTCATGTATTGGCATCGTTTCTTATGTTCATATACATTACTTCATTGAATATTAAGTTCAATATTTATTATATAAATAGGTAAACAGGTGCGTGTACGTCGATATGTAAATACTTTTAATCGCTCTGATATTTTTGCAGTTTGATTCCGGTGAAGTTGATTCCCGAGGAGGAATAGAAGTTGGAAAGTTAATATAATACGTTTATTAAATATATTCGGTCGTTGATCCGGTACAATTATATTGTGAATCGAAACAGTAGGTGTTGAATGTCGCAGTACTCCTGATTACAGCAAATTGGGCTAGGCCGAGTTTTTTTTCATTTTCTCCAATATTATCCAAACAGTGTCAACACGAAGTGATTGATTTTTCAGCCCTCAAAGGGCCACTTACATCTTCCGTAGGATGTTTTCGATACATACCTATCTAATATTGACTGTATTAAAAGTACTCGCGCCTACAGCACGCTTGTGATCCAATCACGATATTATATTATTATTTATTTTTCGTCATATCCGTGCAGCCCACTAATTATAACTAAACGGAATTGTACGAAGAAATGTTTGAAATATGTTTATACAGCGAGCGCGTCCAAATGTATAACACAAAACGAAAACGTTTTATTTATTGTACATTTAAATGTATTTTCGACCGTGTAGACGATGATAATCGAACAACGAAAATAGTTACATAGTTTGGTAATACTAATCCGAAGACACTGACTAAAATGAATCTCGTATTATATAATGTAATGAAAAGGTTTATAACCCCATAAAAATGCATAGGAATTATGTTTGTTGTTATGGCTGGGCAGTAAAACAGCAATAAATGTTTCATAATTTTTTCAAATATTACGGTCGTTATTTTATAATCTACAAACAAATTTTCTTATTTTTAAATTAATATGTCACTTAGTTAGTAACTATAGTAATTGGATGCGATTAGAAATTGAATAATTCACACGAATTAAAAAATCGGCAAGTTACACAAGACGATAAATAATTGATTTATTCATTTATCACATACTCGTATAGTCGTATATCGCGCTGTAAATGTCATTTTGATTATGTATATGCAATGTGTATCTAAAATTCTAAACCAGACGTATAATTAAAGTTGTTCGGACGATAATCTTTACAAACGATTTCATTTACGTTTCCGATTATATTGGAATAACGCATTTACATATTTCGTGGAATAAAAAGTATACTTTCCTATTTTTTTTTTTTTAAATTTTTTCTATTACGTAACGCGTGTAATGTAACTTTTGTGAGTCACAGTTCGTAAACAAACGTCTGCATATATGCGCTTGTTATGAATACTTTAAAACATAGTTATGTTGTCGTCTACTTTATTGAACCATAAAAAAATCTGCGAAAAACAACGTATAGATAAAACGAGCACATGTCGAGGCTACATGTGTATTATTGGTTTTTCGTTTCGAGGAATGTACAAGAAATGTATACGTACTTCCAATCGTCGAACGTATAAACAGCACACAATTGATATTCGTTCCTGTAGAGCGTGAGCAATGATATTACACTCGGATCGATCTGCTAATCACTATTTTGATCGTTCGTCGACATTTCATCCTCACGTCCAAAGGGTCACTATATAATATTTTGTCGGGCCAAGTCAAACAATTTTTGGTCTTATAACTTGACTCTCTAAATATCATGTTGTTCGACTGTTACACGTGATGCTCATAAAACGCCAACCCGTCCAACACATCAATCGACCTAGGTCCACTATTTAGGATAGATAAACAAGAACTACAGGGTCTATCGGTAAATGTTTGTGTTTTTCTAAACCCGTTTAAAGCACGAACCAAACGTCTGCAGTGAGGTGTTCCGCAGGTCGTCTTTCACAGAGACGTGCAGTATCTTTTAACACTGTTCTTCGTCGTCCTCACAATTAGAACGTGGTTAGAACATTGCACACAAGAAACCATATACCACGTTACGCGCGCATTCGTACGAAACGTAATTAATTTCTGTCCATACACGAAATATTTTCCCGTCATCAGATCGTCAGTTCTAGTCCGTCGCGGTACAGAACTTTTGATACCCATTCACTGTCATTCCACATCTGCCGAATTATCCCGCCCCTTTGGAATGTAACGACTAGATGTGTAGGTGTATGTTGAAAACTGTCAACTTTCCTGCGGTTATGATGTGTCGCTAGATCTTTTGTCATGTTAGAAATATTTTTTGCCATTCCTACGGAACAGTACCTAGTACGTAGTAAGCTTAGTAGTGTGTTTCGTTATAATTGTATATATATATATATAATATAATTAGACGTCTTCTTTTTCCACTTCTTTTTTCGTCTCCTTCCAAAACGCGTTTCTTAGGTTTTGTATCTTACTTTTTACAAAAACCGTGTAAGCTGAAGGGAAATGTGGTTGTACTAACTCTACTAGACGTGCGTAAGCTCTATTTTTTAAGTTTCGGTTTGTGTATTCTTTACTTTTCAGTTGCCATAAACAATTAAACAAATCTATGAGCAACTCCTTACTCCTTACTCGGAAGAAGACATAGCAAGAGATATAAAAGAGAAATAAAGCGAGTACAAATTTAAATTAAAAAAAAAAACCAACGACACCACTAGGAGCGTGTTGTTTAGTGTTTAAAACTAAAACTGTGGACTGTAGACTGCGACCGTCCATACATGTACATGAAAAATAATATTTATCTTCCAAAAATATCGTTAGCGACAACGTTAGATTCTCGGTCTGCGATATTTTTATCCCATATACGTACATACCAACTTGAGCGGTCAAGGGAAAAATCCGACAGCTAAACCATCCGTGTATGGACGGCTTTTATTACACATGAATTATTCTCATTACTTATTCATCATCGCGTGCACCGTAATCGCAGTGGTACACCGCGACCGGGCCGGTCCGCCGCCGCGTTCCGACGGTGAAACATAAATAAGTCATATTCGTCCCGTCGTCACCGGCCTCGCCGTCGCGCGATAACGGTACCTGATACCATCACGTGTGATACGGATCGCGGTACGTCGACCCGTCGACGGGTACGGTATGTGGTAATGGTATACGGCCCGTAGCAAGTGTTGTTGAGGCACTTGCCTCAGGCGCCAATGCAATGGGGGCGCTAAACCTTGACAAATTTTTTAAATTGAAATATTTTACCACAATATTAACAGGTAGCCCACGAAAACCATCTAATGTCTAAATAGTACCTATGCGAAAATGCCAGTATGGCGAGAAACTATCGCGGTGTTCAAGGACGAATTCAAGAAAGAAATAGCCTCGCTCTTTATAAACCGCAGTTTGAATTTGGCAGGAGCACATTCCGCTTCGACAAATGCAGAAATCAACATTTTTTTTGAAAACCTTGAAAGCGTTCGTAAGTTTTTTTTTCTCGCTCCACAAATCGTTGGACTATTTTGATGATTGTATTAAACGTTTCATCAAAAGGACATTCAGACACAATATGGTCATCAAATGCCATAATACCATTGAATACCCAAATCAAAGAAATTCATGTTGTTGTTCGTACAATGCACTTTCATTTATTTTAATAATACTATAATTTTTTTTTATCAACAAAAAATACATTTCAAATAAATACTTGTAAAATTGTAAACATACACGTGTTTCTTTGAAAAACAAACAAACGATAGTTTGAAATTTTCAAAATTATGATAGTTCAGTTTGACGGAAGGGGGGTGGGGGCGCATGTTCTGAAACTCGCCTCAGGCTCCAGGAGAGCTTCCTACGGGTCTGTGTACGGCGCGCGGGATTTCCGGCGAGCGGCCGGGACGAAATAAAAGCGAATCGCGTAACAAACATGGCGGGCCGTGGAGCGCGCGCGCACGTCGGTACCGAACGAAAGTGATTTGGCAAACGCGTTCGGAGAACATTGCACGTGCACGGCCCGGGCGTCGTCGCGGCAAAGAAAACGAAACACTCGTACGCATAGGCGGAGAGAAGCGAAAGAATAAATAAATAAGAAAAAAATATGAAAATAATCACGAGTAGAACACAATGCCGCGCGTTTAACGATGTAATAATCGAACGCGTGTACACGGCGAGGTATCAATGGTACGAAAAAAAAAATGTATATAACATCATAATCAGGTGCGTACCGCGAGATACGTGTTCGGCGCGAAGGCGTGTGACGTACGACCGTGTACAGGATGATATATTTTGTTGGACGCGCGCGTCATCTCGGTCGGTTTTTGTGCGTTTGCGATAACCGCGATCACCCTATATCACAGTGCGGAGTACTGCATAAAGTGCACGTATACAGCGTACGTCGCACGCAACGTTTTCGTCGGTAAATCCTTGTCTGAAACTGTTCTCTTATGTTCAGCCGGGCCGCGGTTTTTTTTAAGATTTTTCGATTTTTTCCAAACCGCAAAGCGTTTTCTACAGCTAATTTTTTGTGTACAGAACAATTGTCGGTACGCGCAATGTATGCTCGAATATCTGATTGGTAAAGTTCATTTAGATGTTTAGATCAGTCGCGGTAGTGTGACTTCAAATTTGAACGCTCCGTCTAAATGATTCACCACCGCATGTTCAGTATTCGCCTTGAGCGCGTCCAAGTTTTCGGAAAAACGTGCTGCTTCGAAGTACAGGTATCCACGACGTTAATGTACAAGTCGAGTTGGTACTTGAAAAAAAAGTAAAAGTCTTAAAACGTCGGGGAAAAAACGGTCGACAAAGTTAACAAATAAAAGATGGGTTTTCAAGAATTAACGTATAAAGTATTATTATGTTTATCGTAGGTAAAAGTCACCCTGTATGTACGAGGTCTCACTACTCGCGTCTTTTCTTACGTCGTCGGATGCGCGCACGTTCCCTCGCATGGCAATGAAGATGGCAGCTGTTTGTCCTTTCACCTCGCCGCTGCCGTATCGTATCATAATATCATATAGCAGGTACACACACACACACACACACACACACACACACACACACACACACACACACACACACACACGTATATTACATGTCCTCGGGTGGTCTACGAGTGAAGAAAAAAGTAGTTACCCAACTTACGTAATGGGATGTTATTTTCGCGGTAGAAATACATCCACGCCGACCGGATGAAGATACAGAGTAACATCTCGCATAGTAATAATAGTAATGATGAGATATTTTTAATGCTAAACGTAGGTTGCTATAGTATAGCCCACAGGGACGTCATATCTCAGGACGAGGAAGAATACGGCGAGTCGTGCGCGCATCACGATTCCGCAGGCAAATTACACAGCCACGCGCGCGTATTACGTACTGGTATATAATATATACGGGCACAATAAATTGTTAACACATTCAACGCCGGTGACACGTATACGCGTCGTAACGATATGTTTGCATTTGACCACTGACGCGTTTACGCGTCATATGTATTATTTTCCAACGGGCCACTGACGCGTTTACGCGTCAATTTCTTATATATTTCAATGCCATTTAATTATTGTGGCTTTGATCGTAATTATCTGAAATTTGAGGTGGCCATAGGGAAAAATCATAAAAAACAAAAATTATGGTTGGTTTTGGAAATCGGTTATTTTTAGACTATATTTTCCCTATAATATTTTTATCATTGGATGCACGTATAAATACTATTTACGTAAATGTCTATTTTTATTTATGTTATTATGTTATAATATTATAACAATATTAGCTGTATTACGTGCTACTATTCAGTTTTCACTATCTATTATCGACAAACCAACAGTCTGTTTACGTTGTTCTTCGTCGCGCGTTGTCGGGACTTGTGGCGTTGTTTATGTTTCACAATACTATTCGTACAAAATACTCTTTGGTTTTATGCATATAAATTTACATACAAAATAAAAATGTCACGTAAAAAATTTCAAACAAATGCACTATCCGACGAACAGTTGTTGCAATTGTTGGATGTATCAGAAAACGAGAATTCTTCAAGTGAATCGGAAACAGATAGCTGTGAAGATAGTTCAGAAATGTCATCAGAAGACAATGTACCGGTAAATAATAAGCATTTTAGACCAGTAGTTACAGGGGATAAATGGTTCAATAACCCAAAACTATCCCAACCGATTATATTTTCTCAAAATTCTGGTTTGAAAGTTCAAACAGCAGGACATAAAGAAATCGATTATTTTAATTTGTTGGTATCTGATAGTTTTTATAATCTAGTTATTGATGAAACCAATTTGTATGCAGTAGAAATACTAAGTAAATCGTCAGTGCAGGCCCGTATTTCACATTGGAAAGATCTTACTGTTGATGAATTTAAAGTTTTTCTAGGCCTTCTTTTTCATACAGGCACTATTCGTTTAAATAAATTAGAAGATTATTGGAAAACTGATGATTTGTTCGATTTGCAATGTTTTCGTAAACATATGAGTAGAAATCGTTTCCTACTTATTCTCCGCGCATTACATTTCGGTCATCCCAATGAAAATCAAAATGACAGACTTTTTAGAATTCAACCCATTTTAAATTATTTTAATAACAAAATGGATGATATTTACTACCCCGAAAAGAATTTATCAATCGACGAATCAATGATTTTATGGAGAGGTAGATTAATATTTCGTCAATATATTAAAGGCAAACGGCATAAATTCGGTATTAAGTTATATATGCTTACTGAATCAGCGGGTTTAAATTTAAGAATGTTTATTTATTGCGGTCAAAAACTCACAAAGATTTACCGACCTCAGGTTATCAGTCATACTGAGGACGTAGTTATGAGTCTAATGAAAGGAAAATTAAATAATGGCCATTCTTTATATATGGACAACTTTTACAACAGCGTAGATTTAGCTCACAAACTTTTATTAAAACAAACCTATTGCACCGGTACATTACGAATGAACAGGAAAAATAATCCAAAGGAAGTAACCAGTAAAAAATTGAAGACTGGAGAACTTATTTCAAAATATACAAATGATGGAATATGCGTGTTTAAGTGGAAAGATAAACGGGAAGTATTAGGTTTATCGACTGAATGGAAAGCAGACTTAGAGAATGTGAAAAATAGGAAAGGTGACGAGAAAGAAAAGCCAGTGCCTATTATAAATTATAACAAGTTTATGTCGGGAGTAGATCGTCAGGATCAGATGTTATCTTATTACCCGTGTGAACGGAAAACCCTTCGTTGGTATAAAAAAGTGTTCATTCATATTACGCAACAGCTACTACTTAACGCATATTTTTTATATTGTAAAAATGAACGGAAAATATCATTTTATTCATTTCGACTAGCCGTCATACGAGAACTATTACAAAAATCTCAAGAACAACCACTGTCATCTACGTTATCTGATAATAAAAATATGCATGCTCCTGAACTTTTACCAAAAAGTGAAAAGTCTTCCAAAACACAAAGAAAGAGATGCCGTTACTGTGGTGAGATTGGAAATCGTAAAGATACATCTTATTTTTGTTCAGGTTGCAAGGAAAAACCTCCCTTATGTTTAGAACCATGCTTTAAAAAATACCATATGATGTAATGTTATTGTATTAAAATTATTATATTTTATAATTTAATTATATTTTTAAACAGAATTATTAATTATTTTAAGTTGACACCATTTTTATGTAAAAAGATGATTTGTATAAGAATTAATACAATAAAAGTTAAATAAAAAATCGTATACAATTTTTATATGATATTAAATATACCCTATAACACATTATTATTATATATATTGATATTGAGTAAGTACTTTTCATGTAAATGTAAATGTAGATTAAATAGGAAAATATTCGAAGATTATAAGTTTCTTCTCTTTGGCCACTGACGCATAAACGCGTCACTTGCATTTTACACGTGGCGCCTCGGTAAAATTAGACATGACGCGTAAACGCGTCGACGGCAGTACACGTACAATTACCAATGACGCGTATACGCGTCGCCGGCGTTGAATGTGTTAAAAAAAAAAAAACAATAATAAAAAATAATAACGATTGCGGCGATCGGTCGCGATATAGCTTTTTATTTTTAACCGTATACGCGCGCATTATTTATCGTCTTTCTCCTTTTCTTCCGAGAGAAAGAATCGCGTGGTGTAGAAGTGTAGTCCATACGACTGGAAAATATTACAACACGATAACACAATTAGTTCCTAAATAAGTTGCATTTCTTCGGCCGCAGCAGCACGATCATCGTCCGTTCATCATACATACATATTATACTATACGAGTCGCATACCGCAATACTATATAATTATTACGTCCGACGCTGCGGACAAGTACTGACCGGTGAGATATGAAAGGGGGAAAAATCGATTTTTCGACTGTCACGTAATTTTGACGGTATTTCCGATGCGATGACTGATGATATTCAAAATACCTAATGAACCCGCATACGCAGTAGTGCGCCGTATGGGCACAGGATGAGAAAAATAAGGACGCGCGTCTTCGGAGAGTGTACTATGCGTTTTAACAAGACATTGCATACATTTCTTTTTATTATTCTCCTTTTCTTCCGACCAAAAAATCGTGCGAAGAATCCAGAAGAATAAATTATACACGTGCACGCCAATACGTGATTATAGATCCAAACCAGTATTATACGTTATGTACGTACATTCGGTTTTAAATTTTAAAAAATAATTTTTAATACATTATGTTTTAATGTCCTAGCATTTTAGAAAATATATTTGTGCCACTGGAAGTAACACCGATTTATATTATTTTACACTGATTGAGGCTCTAAAATGAAAAACATACTTTAATTTTTCGATTGTCACGTAACTTTGACGATATTTTTATTTTAAATGTCCAATGCATGCACAAGAAAAAAAAACATAAATGCTTAGGATTAGATTAGATTTGGCTGGCTACACTTTCACAGACTAATGTAAGATCGAAAATATATAAAAAAAATTTGTAATGACTGCAGTCATCGTTCAAGCCAACAGCTTATTATTAATAACAAATTATGTTATGTGTTCAAATATTAAACAAGACATTGTAGAAACGTCCAATCGTTCAAAGTGACGTCCAATCTCGTTCAAAGTATAAATTATATAGTCGGTTTGGAATAAATGTCCATATGATTTTTAAATAAGCCCTTGTAATACTGAACATATTGAATATTGAAACGGCAGCTTGTGCGCCATTGTCGGCAGGTTGATGCAAAGCTGCTGGAGTGGACCTAGGTTAACCCGGTGGTTGCGGTAAACAAAGTCACCCTTCCTAATTAAACGCCTCCCAGTCATTTGGACAGTCAGGCAAAGCAGCTGATGTAACCGTACAAGAATGTATAAAAGGAAAAGACGATTTCTAACAAACAACTGCAGACGATCGATCGTTTGACCACTTATAACAGTTAAGACACTATATCGTAGAGAGTGCGGGCTTACATATGCGTTATTAGATTCCGCCAATTCGAAATCACGTAATCGAAGTTTATTTGAAAGTTGCCCGGTTCGCATTTTGTTTTCATGATCTTTCGACGCGCATGTGCTACGTTAAGCGTGACGCTCAGACGTTTCGTGAGAGGTTCGAGATGCTCAATATTCGATCGAAGAAACCGGTCGATAAATAATCATTGTCGTCGATTCGTATCGGATAATGTGTAACGCGTTCGTAATGAACGCTAACACACACGCACGCACGCTCGTATACACGCACTCACACGTGCGCGCACTTATTAAACGTCCGGAAATTAGTCGAAAATATACCGCGTGACCTGTGAAATCTGTTGACTAATAGACGGGCGCGCGGAGTTGAAAAGGTTACGATGGTATTGTTATTACTTATTATGTATTACTATATTATCCGAATGCGTTTCGTCGAGGCCCGTCGTCACGCTGGCGAATAATCCGAGGGAGTTCCGGCGCGTAACGTGTAAATTATACGTTATCGGTTCGCGCAAAATGTAAAAGTTTTGACGGACAATAGTCGTTAACGTCTTGACATTTCAGACCCTATAACGTGCAGTGTAACATACCACAGGTGTATTAATGATATAACGATCATCAAGTCCGGGACATTTGTAGTTTGGAAATGATACCCTGTACGGCTGCAATAAGCAGTGGTTTCCAAACCGCGTGTCCAAGAGAAGCGCGATGTGTAACATTGCAGGACGTTATGTTACACGCGCGGGGGAGACTCTGCTGCGTTAATACATGATATTATTAATATATTTACGTAACATACACTTTTACACTCGGAATTAAGATCATTTGTACGAACAGCGCGACGAGAGTTTTTTTTTCATTTTGTTTTGTTGGTCCACATCAAAATGCGATTTACTCATAAGGTATAATCATATAGATGGGTTACGCACGTGGGCGTCATATTATTGTAGGCACGTGCATGGCTTAAAAACTTGTTGCGAATAAAAAAAAAAACCTTTTTACGGTTTATTATTATTACTATTTTATGTAAACAAAATTAAAACTGAGACAAACCTTACATATACACTATACAGTATAATAGTATTACCAGATCGAAATTTGTTCATTATAGATTCATTTATAAGCGATAATCGGTGTTGCATTTGAAAAGAAAGTGTGCGTTAACGGTATTTTAAACAAGTGCAAAGTCTATTTCTGATTAACATAAAACGAATAAGAAATACTCAAGATCACTTCGTACTTATCGGTGTTACACTATTGAATAAGGCAAACAATTTTACATCAAATGAAATGTATTAATTAAACAAAATGATAGTACATTAAAAACATGTGCACTGGCCAAAAATCGGTGGTATCATTTACAATGCGTTCGAAAATACCCGTATGGTTGGATTGCAGCCGCGCCATATGCGACTTATGCGGTTTTTAAATTCATTATTTAATACAGTCGCGGTTCAACGTCAAATTCGATGTATCGCATTAAAAATGCACAAAATAAAATGATCCTATTTAATATTAACGAATTATACAAAAGAAAACATAATAATGTAAAACCTTATATAAAGCTAGTGGCTTCAGGTGTCAAAGCACAAGTTCAATTAAAAAAATAAAATGCCCGTTTAAATCAGTAGATATTATCCCTTTATCGTTTTCTAATTTCTAAAATATTTGAGGTGATTCGTATGACACGATATAATAGGTGACGGTAAATAATAGCATATTATCGATACTATAAGAATTTAATTTTTTGTCAAATACCTTTTTTTTTTGGCATAATAAATGTGTTGCACCAATACTCTTTTACATATGAAAAAATATGAAAATACTCTTACATATGAAAAAATATGAAGTGAATTTATAACAATTTATGATAGATATGGTCGATTCTGATGATTTATTTTGGTCCTTATCGTCGTTTATAATTTACTAAAGTAGGTACCTAGACATATGAATTAATTAATAATAATTTAAATTGTATACTTATATATAACTTGAATTAGCTTTGCGTTCATAATTAATTATTAAATATATTTAATTAGTATGTGAGAAAAAGTGTAATATTAGTTATTATTAGGTGTCTTAGCAAATCAGTAATGATACAAATGTATGTATAAATTATTTATTTTTATCTTATTTTAATGCTTATAGCCACCAATTAACCAATGTATAATTCCGTGTCATCAACCTCATTATTATTTCTCTAATAACCTAATCTAAATTAATATTAGTATTCATTTTTGGTTCCGTGGACTACAATGATAAACAATAGATTGTCGACGTCGATTGTTTAAATGGTGTATTATTTTATGTACATTATTTTTCTGCTGAAATTTATTGTGAAACAAAAACTGCGTACAAAATCTGTATTCTGAATGTTATTACTTATTACATATACCACGGTACCTACCTACCTACGTCGTTTTGCCGGAGTACAGATCCTTAAAGTATATTACAACGTAATTGATTACAAATATAGTGTGTGACGTCGGTTATAATTTTAAATACTTCTAATTGGTTTTGTTGCGATGGGATAAGATTTCACAAATAAAACCATGATGATGGATGCCTGATCAACGGACGACGGGGAAAAATGATGACAGTTGGATAATAATGTCTACACCTACTGGTAAAAACGTTTAATTTGAAAGTTACGGTTTTACCTACAACCAAAATATTTGACTCACTTAATAAAATTTAGGTAGGTATAGCTGTTGTAAGTACCATTCAGTTGTATAATTATTTTAATAGCAGTGTTATGATTTCAAAACAAATTAAATAACAGACAAATTGATGTTGTCGTTACTAGTTTCTAGCTAACGTAAGCGTCTTCGGGCCACGATGATTATATATTAATTGAATTCATGCAACGTGGTTATAACGCATAAGGTTATACCGTTGTTAAATCTCGAGAAACCTCAGCAATTAAAATATGAATAATGAACAGAAATCAGAGAAACGATATCGGATGTATTTTATGAAAATGTATATAAATATGTATGCGTACTTTTCGATACAACACCGTATTTTACATATTATACCTGTGGAGGGTCAAAGATTATATCGATTAATTTTAAAACCTCGCTTCTCGATTTCACCGGCTTAAAACTATATTGGTATGGTATTGCACACTTAAACCATGCTATATTCATGTTCACTGGAACAATATTACGCTAGTGGTTTAGACTCCGTCGACGTAGAATTTAAATAATAATAAATAACGTCGACGATGATGATACTGATGATGAATGATGATGATGGTAAGAATAAAAAAAAAAACATAATTTAACAGTCTGCCATGGCCCATGTTATAATATAAAACCGTACTTTCGGTTTCAGTAATAGTTAAGCCTCGTTGACATCATTAAGCTATGTTATGTACATAACATATTATTAATTAAAATAAAAATAAAACAATTTATCCTTCTCCTTCAATAATTCCGCGCACGCACGTACAAGCTGCCAAACGCAAATGTGTGTAAACGTACAAACAACAGATGTTTCTTATTACAAACGTTCTTTAATTTAAATAGGTATACGCATAATTTAATCTTAACATTATGTGATTCGAATAATATATTTTGAATTGTTTTTTGGCCCGTTACAATCGCGTATTGGACGCAATCGCATTATTACATTCTATTTGATTTCGAAATATAACATCGAATTGGACTGAAGTGCATGCACACGTAGGTGTATACTGTATACACACACGGTTCTATCGTTACACAATAGTGCAACACTACTTAGAAGAAAATGCAATTAGTGAATCACCATGGCAGTAGTCTGTAAGAAATTATAATCGTTCGTTTTATCATTAACTTATGAATTTTCAACCGACTATAGTGCAGTGCGAGCGAGACAATTTGAATCAGCCGCGTACTCCGACATCTAGACGAGTATGGTGTAGACAATACATAAAAATAATATGTTTGGATAACTTCAGTCCCGGCGACTTCATCGCGTTTGTCAGTATTCTTGATGAATTTCGGTGTTTTCGACAAAAACCGTAAAAGGGTAAGGCATTCGATCAATTCGATAGATTATAGTGTATTCGATATTATAGTTTCTCAAACATTTCAAAATGTCCTGATCTGCAACAGTGCGGGCACTGTTTTCGAGGCGAACACTTGTGTTTCGTATAATCAGAACAAATTTTTAAACATCAATCTGGCCCGAAACAATTTCGTAAACATTTCGCCCGAAAAATATCTGGAGCGTAAACAACGGACATTTGTCAAATTTAACGTTTCTCAAGGAAAGAATACGAACACATTTGCATGAATCCGTAGGTACATTCACCTTTCAACTTTCATCGTAACCGACCGATTTAGTCTTAGATTCAGTTTTTATTATCGCAATCTGAAACACAATACATAATACACAGCATTTATATATTCTCGAGATTATAAAAATAAGCACTTTGCAGTCTGTTGATGCATTTGAAGTTTTTCATATCAGTTACGCCTAATTGAAACTAAACGATGATCACAGCTATATTATAGTGCAATGAAAAAAAAAATAGTAAAAATCAGTTTTTTTTAGTGCGATAATTTTTTTTATTAATTTTTTTTTTTTTGAACAAAGAACATCGGCTACTTGGCCATTAGTTATAATTATACATGAGAATTTGTTTTACATTTGTTGTGGCTTAAATTAAATTATATAAGTTGATATCCTTCAGGAAGTTGCTAATATTGTTATTTGATTGTAGATCGGGTTGTAAGGCTTCACTTAATTGGTATGGAATGTGATGGTTGGTTCTTGAGTCCGCGTACTTTAAACATTCAGTTATTATGTGTTTGACGGTGAATTCTTCACCGCATGATTCACATATAGGAGGGTCTTTACTAGCCATGAGGTGGTTGTGTGTTGCAATGGTGTGCCCGATTCGCAGTCGATTTAAAATGGTTTCATCTTTTCTGTTTATACCTGGGTTTTGCCATACTTGAATATTGTTTTTTATTGTGTTTAATTTTGTGTTTTGTTTTGTCCAGTGATTTTGCCATTTTTGATATAGAGTCTTGAGGATAAGTATTTTTTTTATTAATTATTAGAACCCGATGGTAATATGTTATAAATACGAAACTATAGTGCGGCCTTAAAAATAGTTATTCGTATAATCTTATGTCATTTTTCACTGCAGGATTGATTGTTCCTCTGCATGAAAATGACAAAGTTGTAAATGAATAATCTGTATACGTTTGATGTTTTTCCTTATGTAACCGACTACAGTTATATGAACATGAAATCGCCTAAAACCAATTATTTCAAATGGAAATGTTTGACATGTCTTCTTGCGAATTTAATTGTTCTCGACCCGCCGAGATTACCTAGATCTTACGTTATTCGGGAGACAATGAAAACGGTTTAATA
This sequence comes from Periphyllus acericola, assembly GCA_949715065.1. Taxonomy (NCBI): domain Eukaryota; kingdom Metazoa; phylum Arthropoda; class Insecta; order Hemiptera; family Aphididae; genus Periphyllus; species Periphyllus acericola. The sequence continues at coordinate 41,381,207 of OX454265.1, read as the reverse complement.
ACACTCGCGGGGCACCGGGCGCCACTACTGCACTAATGGGTAATTAAAATAATTGTACCCGCTCGGGTCGCTCGTAATCGCGTGTACACAATCGCGGCTGCTCGCGAACACTGATGCAGCCAATGTCTTTTTGCTGTTCATCAATAATGGGTACAAATGGTACAATATTATTATGTCATACATAATGTGTACAATAATATACGTACTATTATGGTCCACCCGACGCGTATACAATTTCGTTACTTAATACCCGCGTGTAATGCAAGGATTTAAATTCTGTTTCGGATCCTCTCACTTTTATTTCTTTCTTTCTTTCTTTCTTTCGTTTTTCTCGTCCGAACGGACTGCGCTTATGTAACGCGCAAACTTTTGTACACACGGAAATAATTATTACGATAAATTCCTACTTTTCTTTCTTTCGGGAAACGTTGTTTTATTTTTTTTTTTTTTTATTTCCTATCCGATGACTTCCTTGTGCCCAGTGGCGATGTCGTGGCAAAAATAACGTGTACTTTACGTGCGAGCGCGACGCACCGCAAAGGAATATTAACGATTGTCGTACACTCGCGTATGCGCTCCTCCAATGTACGTATAAAATGCGGATTTAGAAAACGTGTTTATCGAGTTCAAAAACGCATTAAGTAATTAGCGAACTTTTACGACAACGACCCGGAATTATTCGGTTTAATGTGCTCGGCCACGTCGCATCGTAAACTGCGTACCATTTGCTTACGCGGGGTAAAGGCGTGTCAGAAACACGCGCGGTGCGATCTCCAGAAAATACTACGTTTACGGTCAGATCATTGTAAAACATAATCTCTTATATTTATTCTTCACCGTACGTCCACCGTTGACTTCTGCGCGTGGTTTTACGACATTTCGCGACGTTATTATGATATAAAAATGTATAATGCCTAATGAATTATTAATAATACCCATTTAACGAGTTATAAACGTTTAAGGGTGTATTGAAATTTGAATACCTAGTGAAGCAAACTCTAGTGCTTGACCGCACGGTTACCGTTTGAAAATCTTGAAAATTCAATTTAATTGATTATTTCGATTGAAAATTTCAACTAGTAATTATTATTCTTTTCCACGCGTTTAGTCGATTAATTTGTTGCGATCGATTTTCCAGTTTTCATCTAATCTTATAGAGCTTTGATGGTTCCATTCGTTTTGTTGAAATAACGTGTAGCTATCAATACACAAAAATCATTCGTGTTTGCTCGTAAATCAGAAATCAAATCGAATCAAATCTTTAACCGAGATTTGATAATTATTTTGATTTTAAAATTTAAGGGTTTGGTAAAAAATGTAATTTTTTTTTTGAAACGAGTTGAAATAACTTATTTACGTCGACTATATTATGGTATTGGTTAACGGGACACGGTATAATTGGTGCACGAATGACACGAAAATCGCCGAAATAATCTTTAACTAAATATTCTTATCAATGGCGCTTGTTTTATGAAAAATCTAAAATATCAAAACGTACCACGATTAACATTGTTGTCGTACGTAACACTGGAAACCAGCGATCGCCGTCGGGTATTATCATTATATACGCGAGCTTACGTGTACTGCAGACTGCAGTTTCGTGTAAATCGTGTCACGATCTCGTAACCCCGACGTGCAGACCAAGTGCATATTGTTTGAATACGGCGGCGATTACCCGGTGACTACTGTTTAAGACACCGGGTTACGTATTCGTAGGTTGTTTAAGGTTCATTTTCAACGGAGTCGAACGTGTTACGATTATATATATATCCAGTTGCATAACGTCCGACGACAAAACATGACGACCGACCGTCTATTATTATACGCGATATGAATATTATACGTGACTAACACAATCCGTCTCCCAGGGTCTCTGACGATGCCGAGTTTTCAGATGTTTTTTTTTTTCGTACGTCGCTTAGAATTTAACGCGGCCGGACATTGCGTTGTGCTTCAACAATACTGTGTGCGACGTTTTGAAAAATTATGATTTAGGAAAATGGTTTTCATAAGAATATTCTTGTGATCTCTTACAGTTGGACGAAATGACATGAATCATGCGAAATCTCATCGTTTCTCTGTAATACTATGCCGTGCGGTAGTGTTAAACGAAAGTCTTGGCGTAGAACTTTTGCGGCAAATGCTGAAGCACGAACAAGTAGCGAGTTCTCGGAAAAATAAACGTCTTAGTGAACACGAGCGCACGCTTAAGAGTCTTAAATTCGTGCATTATTTTCATAACGCGTGTGTTGTACGTATGTGCCAACTAGGCCAAAATGTAATTATTATAAAAATGGCCAAATAGACAAAGTTTATTAGTAAGATAGGCCAGTGAAGCAAATGAGCTGAAGTAGGATATTGTAAATTAATATTTAAGACAGCCGGTCGGACGAGACCGGGGCAGAGTGTATGTGTTTCGGTTGAAGCACGTATGTGTGGAGACTGCGACGCTTTATTTTGTGTTTGATTAAAATAGGCTTTTGGTGTGAATTATTGTTTTATTTTGAAAACCCATCAACTCTTAATAATTGAACTAATATCTATTAGTATACCAAATTATACACAATGCACATATTACGTATTTCTAATTTCTTGATCGGTTAGGTTGAACAAGGTGGTTAAACAAGTAATTATACAGTGGCGTATTTTCAAATTTTTCTGGGGGGGGGTCCTCAGTTTCTACATAATTAATATTAACTATAATACTTATAACTTGAAACCATGCTGCAGGAACATGTATCTGTTTTAGCTGTTGTAACTAATATTAAACTATATTGTATATAATATTTTGTTTACGGGAAAAAACTATGTCCGCGCGACCGCGCGTGCCTTCATAAATCGGGTTCTGCAAATATGCAAGAACAACTTTTTACTTTTTTTTTTGAGAGGTTCTGGGGGGGTCTAGTACCCCTGAAACCCCCCCCCCCCGTAGATACGCCACTGTAATTATACGATTGTGCGTCGTTGTGTATGATAGCGGTGATGTGTGTAAACGTGTAAGTACTATGGTCGCGAAACCAGAATGTTCACCGATTTGTAAAAGACGAGAACGCAAGTTGCACCAGCTGAATCGCTGCAAGTTTGAAATATGTTAGAAATGGTGTAGAACACTCGGATCGGCTTACACGATTACAAAATGGTTTGTTTTTAAAATTATTTTTATTTGAGTAGTGGTTATACGACGCATGTTTTTCACAATCCACCGCTTTCTTTTTCTCTTAAATGTGATGTACGAGTAGAAAATGATTTGTTCAACTTTACCATAAGTTCTGAGGACATTTTACGTAAAACCGAATTTATGCTAGATTTATTATTGACATGATTACAACGCTTATATGTAAACACCTATAGCTGTTTTCCCCAAGTTTCATGTATTCAAAATAATGTGCAATACCTTCGACGAAATAAGCTTTGATTGTAAATTAAAAAGAAAAAAAAAAAACGTCGACGGTCTCCGCCGATTTCCACGCCGCACAGCAACAGTCGGCCGGGCCGAAATGATAATGTCCCCGCGGTCTTGATCGTCAACAGAAGTACACCATAATAACATCGTTGACCGCAGCGGACGCGTATGGTTTTTAATCGAAACAAAAAAAAAAAAAGACCAAACGCACAGCGGCGGCCGCGGATCGGTGGTGAAATCTGTTCGTGAAACATCGCGTATTATTTGTACCACGCGCACGTCGTCAACGCAAACGTTACCGGACTTACAGCGTCGACCGGCGGTACAACAACAACAATATCATTATTATAAGAATGGGTATCGCGCATCCGGATTCAGATGTTTATCGGCACTCGGCATTGCGGTACCGGGGCCCACACGGTATTGTTGCGTCTGCCGCAGGATGACTGTCGGAAATACTCTTCACCACCGCTCGCAAACGTCATACACACATCGAACTGGATGTCAAATCCTCGCCCCGCCTGCTCCTGTGCGCACGTGATAATAGACCCGCGTGGTTCTTAATAGACTTCCTTGATTAGACCTGCACACCGAGAGTGACGGTTAAACAATTAAAAAACGATACGGACCTTCGACAATGGCGCGAGCATCATCAAAGTCGTTGCATCGTATATGACACATTAAATTATTCCTGTACAGATGCGATTGAAAGTTTCGAGAAAAGTCGTGATTTTCAACTGTTAGAATATTCAAAGTTCATTATTAATTAACAATTTCATTTTGACTTATCATCGGCGTCTTTTATGTAAAAAACTATTATTTTGGTTGTTCAATAATAAATAGCAGACGGCAATTTTTAGGTCGAACATGCGTATATAATAGCATAAAAACTGCCAATCCGTTTTCATTTATGATTTTTAAATTAATTTTTGAATAAATATAATACTGTTGTATACGTACACTTACGTTGAAATCATCCATTTGCCAGTTTTATACTGTTAAGGCTTACACTAGGTTTATTTTTTAAGACACTCGATGGTATTTAAATTTAACGAGAAATAGCTATTGTTTAAGCTTTGTTCTTAAATTGAATTTAACTACATTGTTCGCAAAAAGTTTAAAAAAGAAAATGTTTAATAAAAGTTTACTGTAGGGCGGTATACGCTGTACCACTGTAACTGACAGTTAATAATACATTTATTAGCCAACCACATCTTCTAAATGTTTCTTTTCTTTTCATCAAATTACCTTTTGTGTTAAAAAGTAAATACCGAAGTAATAAAAAATGTACGAAAAATTAACCGATTCGAATGAGTGATAAAAAATGCTTAATGAAATAAAACCCATTCCTCGCAGTCCTTGTTGACGATCATGCCAATGACTTTTTATAAATACAAAAATGTATTACTAGTCCGGAGACATTACACGAACATAACACTTGTGAACATAATAAATATATATTATAATTTGAAAGCGTTTCGTCAACACAGCAGTGGCGTCTCCTACGCATTTGATACGTATTAAAATAATACATCCACAGGCTATTGCCTCTTTTAAAGTGCTGGTTGGATCGATGCTGCCCCCCGCAAGTAAATCCTAGTCGACGTACAGTCCAATAATATAGATACTAATTCAATTAATAAAGACTAATAATCTAAATACTAATTCGTGTACATCGCCTTACCAAATAGGTATAATTTTTGTTTTACCAAAATATACTACACCTATATCCTGTTTGTAGCAAATGTTTGAATGTTTAGAAAATAATTTTCACTTTATAATCAAGCTTATTAGTTTGTGCGAACAGAAATAGCAAAACTGATGATCTTCTGTAAACAGCGATAGGGGAAGGCTGGTAGAAAAAGTTTGCTGTAACTGACCTGAAACATGCTGTATCGCGAGTTCTGAATGGTATTCAGTGGAAATCGCACAAATCATGATAAACAAATCATCATTGTAGTGTTTTATTTTATTGTCGCACGCTAAACCGTCGTCACGCGTTTCATATTTTAGACTCCCTCTAACATTATTGTGCATCTTTATTTAACCTTGGGAAGAGGGTTGAATTCCGACCACCCCACCGAGGGTAAGCCGATGTCACTCAATACTCTCACGGTTGCATAACACGTAATTCATCCACATCAATCGACGTCATTCCACGCAAGCGCATAATAATATTAAATTTGAGTAATTCAAATATACACAAACGGCTTGAAAGTAAAAATAAATATTTACTGAATCAAAATGATGTAATTACATTTTACCATGCATAAAACACAATATAATACAGAAAACGTATATAATAATGAGCGTTATTAATTATTATTAACTATGCGATACCTACATAGCGTGGAAAAAATACAAATGTATTGTTTGTTTCAAACGATTTTTCACTTATAAACTAAATGACTTATAAAATATTATTTTCTAAAAACAATTAATATATAATATACAAAAAAACGTACGTAAAATTTTAGTAATAATGAGCAAATAAATTAATATACATAATCAAACATAAAAAAAATTAATATAATGAGATTCATGATTATACGACAATAGTAATCACAATACAAATTCTTATCTAAATCTTTTTAAAACAACTTTTCAAACTTAAAATTCTCTATTGTCTCAAATGATGAGACTTAATTAATTTCACATAATTGAAATCCATTTCAAAATCACCAAATACTTAAAATAAATCTAACGCGTATTTTCCTATTTCAATTATTTTCTTACAGCTTACATTTTACCATTGCGTCTTTTCTAATTTGATTTTGAACTGTTTATCATCAGGGTAACCTATTCGGAACAGAACAATCGTTTCGTTTGATTGAATTTTTAATTTATAGTTAACGAATTCAAACTGTGTAATTTTTGAAATACTTACAAATTGTCTGGATGTTTGTTGTTCTCGCTAAATCCGATTGCATATGGAATTTAGGTAGAACAATTTTAGCACACTGCTTCTGAAATAAAACAAATGACGGTTATCATATTGATTCGTACTCGTAACGCAACGACGGATATCTGACTCTCAGACACTAGGTAAATATTGACAATAATTAAAATCCGTTCGCGTCGTCTCATTATTCATTCGCCTAAGTGATTACAACTTAATCGTGTTTGACGTGTTTATAATATTAATTGATCCAACTCACCGTCGACGGTTGTGGCGAATGGTTTTTCACGTGTTTTCTGAGCGAGCTTGGATCGGTGTACCGTTTGTTGCACCCACTAGCTGTACATGCATACGGTTTCTGCAAATAATTATGCAATCATGCAAATTTCAATTAGTAAACTAGCTCATCTCGGGCTTACATTTTATTTAGAAAATTTAATTATTTTATTTGCTCCAATTTCTCTGGTCTTATTTGAAAATAATCAATTGTTTATGCAGTTTGTACGGGTAGTCTATACTATTATTACTTATTTACTGATTATGTGTACTGCAAAACTATGTCAAGTAAAAATATACGAAAACATTTTATCATAGTTTAAAATTTAAATACTATTATGAATAGGGTCAGGATGCTAGTAATTTCAATATTCTTTTTAGAAAAATTGTGAAGTCACGAGAAATTCGTGTTCAAAACGCAGAAACCTTGATTTTATACATTTTAAGCTTTACTAAACTGTTTGAAGTATATTTTAATTTATTTTCTCAGTATGCCATCTTTGTTTTGAAATTTTTATAAGGTATTTCTCATTATTCTCGTGAAATCAATTTGTAAATAATGAGAATTTTGCAGAACATTAAACTATGGTTACTTAATTAAAGACTATTGAAATTTAAAAAATGAAATCTTCTTTGTCATATTTGAAAATCTTTTATAAATATATACAAGAGGAATCATATCTGAAATATATTTTTTTGATAAAAAATTTAATATTCGCGCAATATTCTAGTTTTGGGTATTCATGAGACTTTAAATTTTTCTCAAAAATAAATTCATGTTTTAATAAAGGCCTATTTTAGTGCATATTTAGAATTACAGTAACCAGTGTAACCACATATTTGCATATTTTTAGTCCGTATTTTTCATATAACCTACTCTAGTCTTATGATCAATCACATTTAAGCAACTTTATATGTAATGGTGACACGTTTACTTTTAGACGGCATTTCGTATAGGCAATTTATGAGCTTGCGCGTGTATACATATTATTATCTATTTCGTAATTTTAAAAACTCCATAGAAATTATACACATATTCTAGACTTATAAATTTGTAATTTTACTCGATTGTGGTATTTTGTCTAGTAATGTAACATCAAATATTTGGTTAAAAATAATCGAGTTAAATTACTAAGAACAATTGATACATATGCGGTTATATGATTAAAATATTTGGACGAATAACTAACTAATGCATTTTCCGTGTAGCTTATTAGTTATTATAATTACAAATTCAACTCGTGCTTATTGATGCAAAGTTTAATCAGTTTGTAGCGCCCTAATATTATCGTTTGGGTAATTATATTAATATCAAATAAAATGTATAGTGTATACAATGTGTGTGCATAAATACCTGCTCGAAATGTGTTCTTTGATGTTTCGCTCGGTCTGAACTGTTACTGAACGCTTTCGCGCAACCCAAAAACTGACAGGAATACGGTTTTTCACCTGTGTGCGACCGCTGATGGATTTTTAAATTCTCTAGTCTAGAGAACGACTTCGGGCAGCCATCAAACTGTCGGAAAATACATACACGTTTTTGATTAGACATTCTACATTTTTCCCATTAATGGGTGTTTGTTGAGTTCGAGAACAAATTCGATACGCGTAACGCATTACGATGATGTGCGAACATTAATCGAAAGCAACTTGAATACATGAAGATACGTGTAGACCGCGGTTCGCGGGGCTAGTAGGTGCAGATGATTAATACGCGTGTTATATAGAGCTTCTGGTTAAGAACGGAGTTCTGTAATATAATACAATATTTTTAACCTAGAGCACAGACGTTATACATCTGTTGTATAGTTAGCGAACGATTATTTTAGTAACGATGAGCAATCGATGTTAAATATACGTGGTTGCGACTGTGTTGTAAGAACAGTGAAATATGCACGCGCTCAAAACGTGTTAAATACCCGCTAAACATTCCAATATCCCTTTGGGAAGTCTCGCGAATAAACTTGTAATCGACTAAACTCACGAACCTGTACGTGGCACTTGACGGTTGCCGGAAAACGTGGAACAGTGGTAATGCGCATAAAACAAATAAACACTGCACATCAAAATGTGATCACACGATAGCATCGTAAACGTATAATGTATGTGATGGAGATATCAAAATGAAATAATTCCCAAGGTTTATTGATCTAGAAACGTACTTATAAGCGCGTTGGTATATTTATGTAATTTTATTATGTTCACGATTTAATATCGATTTAAATTAAATTTAACGAAATATGCAGTGATATTCGTTTATGCACGCATTCGACGGCTGAATAAAATGAAAATATTTAAAAGAAAAAAAAAATGGCGTTCTTTGAAATTACCTACGTTATGTTGTGCGATTTGAATAGAATTCATTATAGTCTGGGGAGATACGGTTAAAACTGTTTATCTAATCATGGGATTATTTCCCATGACATTCCTCCGGTACCATCGCCGTCGACGTTAAAATAGGATTTTTGCTGAAAAAAAAACCCCATGCATATTTCGTTGCGTAAGCATGTTATTGCAGTGTTTATCGGTGACACGTGATAAAAATATATCTTTCTGTTTACCAACAAGCGTCCGGTCCCGTGTGTAATAGAGTCAGATCGTTCGATATTATAAAGCGTTCGGATCGCAGCAATAGTACTTGAAATTTGAATGGTTGGCGGAGCATCACGAAAAAAAAGCCCCGGGGGAGGGAACGTATAGTCAATGTTTGCGAAGAACTGCAATGGATCATGTTGACTCGACATAAATACCTGTTTGTGACGCACGCGCGTATAAAATGTACACAGGGTGATTTTTAACCATGCACATCAACCCATTTTTCGGCCGCATAAATGTCTAAATTTTGATTTTTTTTTTATGTTCAAATCACCGTGAAACCTGTGTTTCCTATAGCTCTTTTTTTCATATCACAACTTAAAAGTGTCCTGCGGCTATACAAACTTTGTTTATTTACACCCTTATGGTGAGATGAAAAAAGAAGTAATGAAAAGCACAGCTTTTACGGAAATTTGAATATTAAAAAAATATATACACATGAATATGAGTAATTTTAAAAATAAAAAATGGGTGAGCATGGTCAAAAAATCACCCTGTAGATACTTATATATGTCTTGGATACATATTATATTATGTATAAGTCGCAGGATATCGCGTTTACGCGCGCGTGTGCACCAGATTACAGCGTTCTACTTCGGTGAAAGCTGAGCATGTAACATGATAATCCGCACTGTATATTGATAGGTACGGTGCAAAGTGCAGCGTTGTAGGGTAATATAAAAAAAAGTTTAATATCATCACGTAAAAGCGTCCTCGTCGTTTCGATTCGTGAAATGCCAAACGAATAGGTGTGATAACAATACTCACGGTTGAACAATGCTACGATTATGGGGGGGGGGGAGGAAGAGGCTTGAAATCATACCGACGACTTAGGCCCACTTTGCGGTGACTATCATACCCAAAGGTGCCTATAGAGAAAGTTTAAGAGGTGGAAAAAATTCCCAAAATGTAAATTAAATAAAGGTTTATCTAATTTGATGAATTTTTATAATAACAGAAAAAACATAGTCAAAAGAACTGGACATTTCTTTGTTTCATTTATACACTATAATATTAACAATTATAATGATATTTATTAAATTATAAAAGTTAATTTTATTTTTAAAATAAATGCCCCGCCATTCCCCCTTCCCCAATTGGACCCTAACACCACTAATAAATATGCCTGTGATAGTATTTGTTGTTGCAGTCAACAGTCGCATTCCTTATTATAATAATTCAGCTCGTTTCGTAATAATTGTGTACTCAAACAACAAATATGAGGCTATCATACGACAGCTGCAGCGGCGTGGATTCCGCTTTGAGCTTCTTTTTCTCTAAAAGTGTTTTTAATTAAAATATGACTCTTGTTTTTTACGAATGTTCGAAATTCTTAAAAGTGTGACGGAACAAAATATTTTAATCTTGTGTTATTTGTTTTAATCGAATTATACGCCATGTAACAAAATATAATATATCAATTTTCATACAAGACTAATTAATAATAAGAATTTATCTTCCCTAGATGAATTCCAAAATACACCACTGTACACTAAAATATCGTGTTTAAGTTAAATAAATTCAACGCGTTTGGGCAAAATACCCTCCAATAAGATTATTATGACTCAGTGCGTATGTCAAATCATGATACCATGTTAAAAGCACCTCCTCAACGTAAAATACGGAAATCATAAATTAATACAACGCGCGATATGAAATAATTTACACTAGGCGTGCAATATCAAATATATACTTATGCTCAAACGAGACATAAATATTTAGAATCAGTATTTAAATGTACAAAAAAATTTTGGTATTTAAAATATTGAAATTGAAAATTAATATTTACAATCGTACGCGTGTTGTATTTATGATAGAATATCAAATTGAAACCACCAATTGTTGTGCATTTGTATTTTATTTAAACCATACATTTAAAAACTTTTATACCATCTAATATTCTAATTGTATCAATGTCTCGTGATCCAGCAATCTATCATTATTATTATACTATAACGATCAAACATTTGACCCGTACGATTTGTATTTGAACTAACGCAATAAACTTATATTAATCGATCTGATCATTACCATGTATATTGTAATATTTATATTCGTATACCTTGAATTGTCGAGCTGGATATTACAGTTCTTAAAAATGAAAAAAAAGTATAGCTTAATCGCATTGCTGTTATGTTTCACGACAAAAGCAAAAGAAAAAAAGTTTTTCAGCTATCTGCAAGAATTATATAAATACAGTATTGCGGTACTGCAGCGTTCTTGTTTAAATAATTGTTTATTTTCCGAACGGGGGGTATTGGTTACTCTTTTAAAAGTTATTTATTTAAGAATCATCGCGAGTCGAACGACTAAAATTCCGGAAAAAAAAAGACGTTATACGTTTGAATGCCTTACAACTGTTAACCCATAACAATTATTAATGCGTAGTGTTTTTGTTTTTTTTTCGGTATTTTTCTTTTATTTCCATTAGAATTTATCATATTCGGAAAAACATTAAGATCGTCTATCATTATTCTCCGCGTTACACAGGCACTGTTAACAATATTTTTTGTGGATATAATATAACTACGACTTCGGAGGCGATATTAAATGTATAGAGTAAGCAATTATTAGAAACCGAGACGGGATGACGTTGGATAAAATCACCACCGATGACAACATTTGATTATCGCACCAAGGACTCGTGTGCGTGCCACGTATTACAATAATAACAATAATAATTATTATTATTTTTATTATAATTTGAATAATAACTTTAAAAAAAAAAAATTGCTTACCGTGCATTTGTTAGGCTTGTCGCCCGAATGCACTCGCATGTGTATGAGAAGCTTGTAGCGGGCGTTGAACGGGCGCACACGCCTGGGGCAGCCTCGCCATTGGCACGTGTACTGCGCGCATGCGCCCCGGGACGCGGTGTTCACGTGCAGTTTCTCGATGTGCCTGACGAGCGGTTCCTGACCTGGCCCATCGACTTTTACCGTGCACCCTTCCCATTCGCACGTACGCACCCCGTCGCCCACGCAGGGATCCGCTGCAAACACACAAATAGAACGTATTTTATCAAATAATAACAAAACGCCGTGACGCCCGCGGATTTACGCATGACGTGTCCGATTACATACGTAGGGTATAGTGGGAATGTAACGACAGTAATATAATAATCCCAACGGAGACGTAGTAATAGTAATAATAGTAATAATAATGTGCTTGCAAGTCGTCGAAAAAGGAGACGAACAAGAGGAATAAAAAGAAGGATAAAAAAATCGTTACCATGGGTACGTGTGTCAGGTCAAAGACCCTGAACGTATCCCGGGTACCCGAGAACGCACACATCATTATTACTATACGTGCGCACATCATACGACACCCGCCCTCCCCGTACCCTCGCTTAGCGCCATTAAATAGCTTGTAAATGGGTCACGAGTCGTGTCCGGATTTTCACATTTCCCCCCCCCCCCCAGATGAATATAATATTACGTGCTCGTTTTACGGAATGCGCGTTTTATAATAATAAATATAATAATTTTCAACTTGTAAAACCCCGGTTCGATCGGATTAAAGCTTATCGCCGTACATACTGCAGTACCCGGCGAGCACGACTGAAACTTTGAAAATATAATTTGAACCGTTATATTACCCGGGGATGTGCATTCGCGTGGGGAAACCCGATCGAATTTTCCCTCCCTTAAGTGTGATGCGCGACAAACCCAGTCGAGTGTTGAGATCTAATCGAGCACGTCATCGAGTTTAGCTTCGTCCCGCATTATGTTAACGAAATCAGTCGCGGTGATCGATATTCCCCCGCCCCGCCCCATATAATAGCGTAGTACCACACCAATTGTACTTCGTTTAAAAGTCCCTTTGGAAACCATTCGCTCTCCTGTATCGCTCCGCTTTACCTGTTGACTGTATGCATATATTATATACTATACTACCTACACTCGATACGAACCGACGAAAAGTTGATTTTCAGATGGATTGTAATCACCCAATATTATATGTGTGTGGATTTCAGGTGCTGTTATTGGAAATAAATCTTCCATCTTCGGTTTGTCACAACAATTCAATGTACAATATTACGTTAGCAAGAGAATACAAGACAAAAGTTTTAAAGACTTTCGGGAAATAACTTGGAAAACTTTATCTATTTACAGTCCGTCGAAATAGTCCAAAATTCTCACTTTCTACAACTGTAGTGAAACTATTCAATAGCTCCTTACATTTCAATATTGGAAATATTTCAGATACACGAGTTAAGGCTATTTATTTAATTTTAAGTCCGTTGTATGTATTACAGTTTTGGGTCGTCCAAATACTCCAATAATTGAAGTTTCGCAACGGGGTGATAATATTACCTACTGACGATTTCAAAATCAACGTCAACTTTCCGTTAACAGCAGACATTCACGATAATATACAATATTTAAATAAATCAAATTTTTTCAGCCAGTATTCATTGTCATATCGAATATTTTAGTAATGCATCAGTATATCAATTTTAACATTTACAATGTTTGGCAAATCTCCAAAAGATTATGACGTGCACCCACAAATTAACGTCGGATATAAGAAAAACCTGTAAGTATAACAACACATCAAGGAACTATAAGAATAAATGCCAAATTTGTCCGTAAGTAATTAGAAAATTCAGAAACGTTTGTGGTTCATCAGGAAGAAGTGCAATTTCGACGAAAAATACAATGAAACACGTGGACAAAATACGATTGTAGGTATATATTATTATTTTAAATGAATTTGTATTATTTTTACGTGGTTTAGATCATTATTAATTAATTCACTCAGAATACAACTCTCGTATATTAAAGGTATTTCTAATTAACTAAAATCCAAGAGTTCAACAATGTATAATAAAGGCCACCAACTCAACTTATTTTGTATTGAGGAAATGTAAATATTCATCAATTTAAATACGTTGTAAATATATGCATAGGATATAGAGGTTATTCACTGAATTTTTATTTGGCAATTATTTTAAATATATTTTATATGATATGCTAATATTCTAATAATTATTTTTGATATTTATTCAAGTGAAAATTTCTTTTAATATAGTTAATATTTTGGCATAAAAAATATCATTAAAGGAATTTTTAAATAACATTTTAATGAAGTGTAAACGTGAAGAAAATATATTTTGATCGATTGACATCTGCAGGGATGGATGTTATCACAATAAGATATACGATGTAATTAATATACAATAGCGTTATTATGTTTTCTACAATAACAACATAACATTAGTTACGGACACTGGGCAACGATAAATATATAGATAACTTGTGCTATAGAACTAAAATGTAAGAATTAATCCAAAGCGAGGAATTTATTTGTCAGTTTAATAGGAATAAAGCAAAAAACTATCACCCTAAACTCCTCCCATCCCTTCGTTATAATTCGTAGTGGTAAAGATGGTAAAACATTACCTACTAACTCCTAAAGGACCTCCTTAAAAAAGTGCGTATCATTAATATTTTACCTTGTCGAACTGGTTCTAATAAGGTGTCGTACATTATGGCATCACACTCGTGTTTCGGCATCACCACCTTAAACAATTAAATACAATACAATAAGTAATAATATTATCATAAAACTATGGGGATTAATCGTCATTTGAGAATACATTGTTATGATGTATAACGATATTTTATTATTAAATTTTTATATTTTTTTAAACCTTTAACAACTAACAGATGAAATAAGTATCATAACTAGGGCTGTGAAGTTGATGACCTAAAAAACATTAAAAAAATGACCAAAAAAAAAATGCAAATATGACGTAAAAATGACAAAAAATGTCCTAAAAAAAATGACCTAAAAAATTATAAATATTTGTTTTAAATTAACAAAAATACAATTTTTTTTAAATATTTTACTATAAAATTCTATATTAATTTATCAAAGCTTAATTTTATAATTATATTCACTACAAAACGATAACAGCGAATGTAATCGGCGAGATAAAGTCGGATAGGTACTAATTTTTAGTCCGTGGTAATTTCCAAGTTATAAGTTATCGGCATAATGGTCGACAAGAAACGATAAGAAGTGAACTAGTGTGAAATCAGTAAAAATGACTTAAAATGTGGGAAAATGACCTAAAAATGTCAAAAAATGACTTATAAAGTAAAAAACACCAAAAAATGCAAAAAAATGCAAAATAAAAATTAGTTATTCAGATCCACATGCTAATGAAACACATTTGTGGCCAGAAGAGCATCGTATAAAATGTTCCAAAAAAAAATGCAAAATGCATCAACTTCCGAGCCCTAATCATAACCCTAGCCTTAGTTCAAGTCGTGTATATATTTTATATAAATAGGTAGGTATAATAATAATAAAGCAAACTCGTCTTTGTTCTTGATGCTAAAGCTAGATGCCATTTACAGGTTGGGAAAAAACGATAGTGGATTACCGATATAATACAACTATAATATTATATTATATAACGAGTAACGGCAGTAACATCACACAACGTGAGATAATATACATCGAACCGGTATAAATAACGATAATATATTTACATCGACGACAAGAATACCGATCATTTTCAATCGTTTTTGACCCAACTGTAAAAAATGGTTGCCGAATAAAAATCGTTGCTAAGCCACCATAAAGTGTTTGCTATCTAGTTATTTTATATATCTATGATTATGTACAACAGGAGTCCGTGGCGGTTATATCTGAGAGGGGATGATTGGGGTGGATCCCATTGGACCCGTGAATTAAAAATTTTCCCCTCTCTTCAAAACTTGGGCTTCACCACCACTGATATAATATGTAAAAGGATTAACATTTTGTAAATAATGTTAATACTTATTAGGTTATAATTTATCAAACGAACCTGGTTATCTGAGACAAGAAACGATTCGTTGACTTGATCATTTGTTAAAAATGGCACATTGAATGTGTAGAGATCCTCTTCGTCGACAGTAACGGTGTGTCCGAATGAGTCTAAGTCTTGAATTTCCTGAAATACCATAACGTATGAATAATAAATTTACGTTTAGCTATAATAATAAATAATTATTATTAAACTATAATCATGCACGATAAAGATTAAGCCATATGATTAAATTGATGCGAATCTTCAAAACTGGTCGGAAATTCGTCACTAACATTAATTTTTTTTCTCAGAAACTCGACTGATTTTGAACCAAATACTATTAAATTATGCAAAATAACAATATACTCGGTTTCTGTATTGGTGTTAATAAACTATGATATATCATACTAGATCGCATGAAGAATAAGTAATAAATTAAAATTGCTGAATAAATCAAATGTTTAATAAACCCGCGATTTTAGAGTAATAAATCTGCATGGAATATGTATATAAATATCTAAACGCATGGCATAATTATAATTTATTCAGTGGAAAGGAATGTATAGTTAAGTGTTATAATATTTTTTTTGGCGTATTTTAGCTTAAATACATATTAATTGCATACCTACCTCTAAAAAGTTACAATTTAATTTAATATTTTATGAATATTTGAAAATTAGCCAACATTTAAAGTACAATAATATTGTTTTTAGCACTAATTCGACCTGCAAAATTTCAATCAAAATGACATTATTGGTATAGAATACTTACGAATTCATCTAAGTATATATCTATAAAAATAATTTATCATTCGTATTATATTTGTTTTTAATACATATAAGTAGAGACCGGTAATTGCGATACTGAAAAAAGCTTCTCGAAATGTAGGTCAATATAACAAGTTTATCGAAATCATTTTTAGTTTGAAAATGTAAAAACTTTTTACTATCTCTTGCTGCTAATTTTTTTCAATGTTCAAATTAAAATTATAATTAAATTTATTTTAAAGTTTGTTTGATAATCTTATCTAGTAAAATTTAAGTTAATATATCATAAAGAAATAAATATAACTATTTTTGAACTTCTCTAAAAGAAAAATAATTTGCTAACTTATCCAACGATAATTCGTATATTATTCTTTGTATATTATTTAAACTACAAATGTTTGCACATTTTAAACTTGTATAATGCATATTTCGATGTTTTTTACACATAAAATATATGTGTATATTTTGGTGGATCATTATTTTTGCACAATTATCTTTGTCTTAATCTTAATAAATAATAGAAACGCATTCAACGGAAAATCTCAAAATTGCATAAGCATAGAAATTTTTTGTTTAAAAGCTGTACTTTCGGGGTCGCTAAAAAATTTCAAATTAACCACATAGAATATCAATAAGTTTTTATACGAAAACTTATAATGAACATGATCCGTGTATCTATATACAACGGATGATATACATGGGTATTAAACGTTTGCACGGATTAAGCGCATAATTATGAACTTTCCAAGTAGCGGAAGTCTAAATATTTGGAAATATAACGTTATCGCGAAGTTCATTAGCTCACAAGAAACGCTAGTATTGAAAAAAATATTTTTGCACGAATAAAACGTTAGTGAAAGCCGCGGCAAAAGCACATTTCAAATACTTTACGTTGTGCGAGTGCAATGAAATCATCTTACCGTTGATGTCCCGGCGGTGGCGGAGGGCAATCCCAAGGCGTACGGTTTGCGGATCCTGTGGAGTTCGTCGGAGAAACTCCTCGTGCCGGGTATCATGGGCGGCAAAACGGGCGGTGGCAAGGAGTCTTCGTCGGAATCCGTGGACTGCACCTGGTTTTGTTGTATCAACCACGCCGAAGACTCAATGGTGTACGACGGATAGTCGTGATGGTACTGCTGATGATCGTGATGATGATGACGATGATGTGGATGATGATTGTGGTGATGGTGATTATGGTGATGGTGATGGTCAGCACTATCGTCACTGCAGTTGACCGCGGGCTGGTCCCTGGGCGATTCGGACGGTCCCAGCAGCTCCTCGTCGAACCAGTCCAGCCCCACGTCCTTCATCCAGTCCTGCGGCTCCGGTCCCAGACAGTCACTGAACCACACGCATGGATCCGCGTCGTTTTCGATTTTCATCGTACTTCTCGGGCCGGGAAGTTACTCGGATTTTCCGGATTTTTTTTCGTCTTCTCTACAACCGACGGTCGTTCTCCCAGAAACTCTATATGCTGTGCTCGGTGTAGGATATGTGTCGTTTTAAAGCGTCGATAATCACGATAAAAACAACAACAAACAACAAGTTCAATATTGTATACAGTGCGACTCTATAATACGCGTTCGTCGTCGTGTCCTGTGCAAGACTGACTCCTCGTCACCGCGTAGGATAGATTCGAAGGGACGATTCTTTTTTTATTCCTCTGGTATATTAATCACCGAGTCGGCACACGTGATTTTCACCTCCTCCTCGTCCTCCGCTGTCTTTGTGTATAACGCTTCGAACCCTGCAACAGTCGCCATTACCGAGTGTTTAGCTCGCGCGTTTTAGACGTCGTGTTTGTTTTTTTTTTTTTTTGTTTTTTTTATTATTATTATTTTTTTTTTTTGTCATCTTTCAATTGGATAATAATAGTTGATGAATATTATGTTATGAAGCAGAATATACGGCGACAATGACGGTAGAAAAAAGTTTATGTAAGAAAAAAAAAGCCAAGTGCTACCATACCGTACAAACATGTGTACGCCATCGATGGTCGTCGTCCCCTTATACTTTTTTTTTTCTTTCTTTTACCACTATATACTATATAATAATTAATAATACCTCCTCTACCGCGCAACATGTCAATTAAACGGGACTGCGTACAGTTGGTGACCACAAATGAATATGTACATTATGTACGTGTGCATATCGTATTTGTTTTTTTTTTTTCCCATTTTCAAACTCTCTCTCTTTCTCTCTCTCCTCGCATTTTGATCGTCGTAGTCTTGTACAAGCATGCCGTTTTGTAATGAGGCGTCCAAATACTAATGTACAGCAAACATTGACAACACGCGGAGCAACGGAAAATAATATAAAATTAGATGTTATTAGTATATCGTGTCGTGTCTCAGCCGAAGAAATGATTTAAATAATTAGCCGCTGCAGCATTCGACATGTTGGTTTTGAACGATTAGATATGAGACGATGACGAGTTGCACATAACCATTAAAAAAATACAATAATCGTACTTTTGTTATTGCTAAGACTTTTATAAATGTTTAACTTTACTAGTTGGTTTGACCAATGGTATGGTTGGTTTAAACTTTAAACGAACTTACTACATACATATTTGAAGGATAATCGATTAAGTATTTACATTCGAAATTAATTTGTTCAACAATATTTGTTGAAAAATGTTCATATTGTGCTTACAATTTGTTACAATCAATAGCACAACACCTTTCAGTGAAATCTAGTCGCTAATTGAAATTTTAATCAACCTATATTATTTCTGTATAACAACTCGAAACATTAAAATTGAACTAACTTATTCGTTAACTTGTTGACAATCCGTATCGCTAAATCCACTAGGTAATGAATGTAAGTTATTTTTAAAATTACTTTACTTTGCACCTAAACGCAAATGTTTGTATGTGAACACTTAAGACTATGTGTACATATAAAAAAAAATGGTAAATCGATCTAACTCTAAGACTATATTAAAACACTATGTACCTATTTCAATTTCTAACGTTTACATTTCATTTATTTTAAAAATGTTCATATATATATGCTTAAAATGTACATTGAATGTTTTTAATACAAACTTAATTACGTTTAAAATATGTAAAAATAGTATATTTTGAAACATAAAAACGAATTTTTATATACCCTAATTTATGCAATAATTTATGCAAATAATTTATGGTAATTTAATGATTTTTCAAGTATCGTGCATTTCTAGCGTGCCAATATTTGTTTTATAATCAAGGTAATAAAATTATTATTATATTATACTATTAAAATAGTTTTTATTTATTATTTTTATCACAGATGGAAATATCAAATACCTAGTAAGTTTTCAAAAATGTCCGTTTTTAATCCATTCCATTTTTACAATCGCTGGCCACTGCTATATTTAATAGGAAACATATGTTATCATAAATATATACTATCATGTATTCATGAATTATTGATAAATAATAACTAAATACTAAACGAATAAATAATTAAAGCTTAACATTTTAAATCTCCATGTAATATGAATATTATACAGTGGCACGATTCATAACTTATTGAACACTCGTTAGTAAGCTTTGAATAAAATAATAAATTTCATTAATTAAAAAAAAACTAATGAAGCTACAAACTCGTCATCTCTTTATCATAAATATGACAAAAACCCTACATATTTTATGGTAAAAAGTTTGTATCACATGTATTTTGTATAACTTTAATATTTTTTTTTTTTTAGTAATTTTTCTAATCAAAGTATTGTCACGTAAGATTTGCTGACACGTAACAATTATTATTAAATTATTTCTCTGAATAAATTCGTTTAATTAATTGATAAGATTATTTTTTACCAGCATTTTCTCCTGAAAGAATCTATTATATAAATCCATTCTATAAATTAATCGCTGACTAACAAACTGCAGTTGGTGCTTGACCTATCCAGTAAAGCAGCCAGGAAGCCTATATTCACGATACATGTAATAAACCAATAAAAAGGTACATGAAAACATGCACTTAAACATTATTTTTTTACAGAATTAACCACACTGAAATAGTCTTAACTATACATCTAAATAACTAAACAGCTCCTATTGTTTATAATTTGTGTGTAACAGTTGAATATAATTTAAAACGTATTATTTTTTTTTTGTTAGAGTCCAACATAGCTGCTGTAGGTACATGGATATTTGAGAATGCTTTTAATTAAATTCTAGGGCGAGAGCGTATTGATTTCTTATGATAGTTTTTTATTTTCAATATACATTTTTTCAGATAGTTTATAATAACAAATAAGAAGTTTCGTTTCACGCATCATCTAATTGGATTGTTAATTGGACACAAAAAATATTTAAATTTATAAATTTGTTTTCTTACTAAGAAAAAACAGGAAAAACAATTGCGAAAAGTATGATTGTGTTTCTGAAAAGTTAACAGACATTTGGTTTTATTTGTTTTTGTGAAATAAATAGTTAATTTGTGATTTAAAAAAATAATTTGAACTAAGCTTAATATAATATTGCTTGAATCCAATATAAACTATGACTTAAAAATATCTTGAATAACATAGCACAGTTCATTTGTTAGATAAAGAGATTCACGTGCCACATAGAAGAATCAAAAATATTTAAGTCAAGCTTGACCGTTAACTTTAAAAAAAAAATAGTGTATTGTTCGATTTAAAATATTCCAGAATATATTACGCTTTACGATGTTAGATAAAATCACAAACACGACAAAATCGAAGATTAGTTGAATAGAAAAGTCAACAACAAACAGCCATAGCTTGTATTAGTTACGAAAATAGATACATTTAGCTTTGAATATTATTGAAACTAAATCATTGTATTCATTTTGTAAGAATATGGTCTGCAAATTATTATAAACAAACATATGGTTAAGAAAATTTTAGAACACGTGCCAAGACACTTATTAATATTTCTTCTATATTTGAACTAGAACGAAAAATAATATGTCATAAAAAAAAACTTATATTGTAATCGTTTCTTTTGTTTTTTTATTTAAGCTGGAGAAAAAAACTGAAGAAGCTATGAGGACACGTGTCAGCTAAAACACAGCAGGAGATTGAACTATAAGGATGAAGGTGAATCGGTAAGTTGACCAGCACGCGTTTGTATAAGGAATTGAGAAGTCTACATATTAATGCGACGCTGAAATTTAATTCAGTTTGAAAATTGAAAATGCATAACTATAAATGCAAATTTCCGAAGTACTACCAATAGGTGGCTCCTTCGACAGCCATTATCAGCAACTCCCTTATGCTTAATATAAAATATATTGTCTAAATATTGTGTAATAAAAATATTAATAGGTAACATAAAAATAAATGAAAATTTACTAACATTGTAATGAAGCATATAGCAAACATTTTAGTACATTGAATATGCAGGATCTCCAGCAATCGATTGAATACAATATTAACAAATATCCGTTTATTTCTAAAACAATTTGGGAATGTTAAACGGTTTAAAAACATTTTAGATCATTGATGCACAGCTAGGGGGTCTAGACCCCCCAAAAGGGTCGCGAATTATTTTTAGTGGATTGTCAAAAGTATGAACACTAAATAAATCAATTAACAAGTATCTCATACACCTATTCATAAAATACGTTTCCTCGCTCAACTTTTTTTATTAAATAGGTAACTGTTAAACAGAAAAATATTTTCTTGTAACAATAATATTATAGCGTATCCAAGTATATGATTTATTACTTATAAAATAAAATCCTAAACATTTTAAATGGATATTATATGTGTTGTATTTTTTTAAAAATATTTTTGGATGTCAACTAATTGAAATAGATAAATCGGAACAAAAAAAAATTGCATGAGTCGTAAATAATGTCGTACTCGGGTACCGTTGATCAAATATGGAACAAACATATAAGATTCCAGTCTTATGCAGTTATCATAATATTATATTTGTAGGTAACCAAAATAATTAGCAATTTTGTTTTTAAACATCAATTACTATACATTTTTTAAAGTAAATATTTTACAGAATAGTCTTATTAACGTATTTAGACAGTTCAATATTAATGTTTGATAATTTAAAAAAAGTGCCAACAGAAAATAAGATTTTTTTTATTGTTGATCCAACAAGATGCTATTTGGGTGAAAATATTTATTATTTTAAAAAGTAATGCGAGATAAGTGTCGTAGATTAACTCTATCGAAATATTTTTGCAAATTATTGTAAAACCTACATTATCGATTAAAATTAATTTTTGAACGGTAATTATTTTGAAGGATCATGAAGGATTTTTACTAAAATAGAAATCTATGTAGCCTCCTTTCAAACGTAGTGTTCATATTTTTCGCTCATAACAATGACATAATGCCGTAGCACATAATGTGTCAAGTGTGCGTATTATATACCCATTTGTAGCTAATCGTCATGGTTTATTAATGTTGACTGTTGTGCCTATGTATAACACCTTTGTTAGAATGATATTGTTATAAGTTAAAATTGTTTTCATAACAAATTAGTTGAACAGCGAAAACGTGAAGTGTTGTTGATTCTGCAGTTGTTGCGAACGCAATTCCGAAGACGACGGTTATGGTGATCACTAAAAATGTATCCGTCAAACTAAGCAAAAAACGCATGTAATAAATATATTCTATAGAATATCACAAGTCATGCAGGAGTCTCTTTGGTTCATACGCCGGACGGAAAAAAGTCTCGAATTTAAATAAGGTTTGTTGACATTTCGAGGAACTATATTTATTTTAATATACCACAGTCCACTTAACGCATGACGATTAATACAGAATTATTAACTTTTTGATTATATCTGCAAAAATAGATAGTATAAATTAATTTATGTTTTAAGTCGCCTATTTTGAATATTCAACTCTAAATTAAAATAAGTTTGAATTCATGACACTCGAAGAAACGATTTCTAAAAAAATTAAGCGGTATTTATCTCAAATTTATGATCAAGTATAAGATTATAGTGTTATAATAGTCTATAACTAATAGCTATACAAAATTATACTAAGATTGTTAAAGTCGTTTATTACAGTTAAGTTTATATTTTTGTTCCATTTATCACAGATTTATTGATCTTCTGTGAAATATGTACAGTCCGAGCTGCATTTGAAATCATTTTAATTTTTGAAAGGAATTTAGGAGAATTTGTATTACTTTTTCGTTGTTTATTATAATTTACATCATTATATTATCACTTGAAACTTTTTTTGTTAATTCATGTATTATAATTAATAAATCAAACTCAAAATTAAATAAAGACAACGATAAAGTTTATCCGGCTTACGTAGTCAATCTGTATTTTTTTTTTTTGATAACTTACTAAACATACATAATACAAATTATATTATTCAAACTATCATTGACCGCAAATTTACTGCAGTTCGTCATGGTCAATAATTATTATTGTTTTATAAGCGAAATTGTATGTTTGTTTTCATAAGTATAATATAAGTTTCATTTAATTATATTTACAGTATTTCACTGTAATTATTAAAAATAATGTATTTAAATAGTATAAATCAGTCATATGACATGTATAATGTGAGTTGTAACTACTCTCTTGTGTTATTAATTAATTATCTCATAAGAATATATTATTATATATGAAAACCATTAAGAGGTTAACGTGTCACATACTCACATGTGCTCGGAGGGTTCAATACAATTAGAAATATCATCGCTAAGTAATAGTATACAGGGTGTCTCATCGAGGATTTCCCCTTTGCGATATCCCCTGAGATAATAAAGATATTAAAATTCGGTTTTTATTTATACGGCTTGAGACCAATAAAAATATTTCATATTTTAATTAAATTTAATGCTTTCGAAAAAAAGTTAAAAATTATTTTTTATTTAAATTGTTTTGAATTATTTGAAAATGACCATTTAGTAGAGTTTATTTTCCGGTAAATTTTTATGTTTCAACATTTTATTTTCATTAACCTCATGACATTTTAATAATAATTTTTAGTTTTGAGAAAAATTGTGCATTACAAAAAACTTATCAGAAAATGAGACGAGATAATAACAAATAATTAAATTGTTTAATAATACACAATTTTTCTGGAAAGTAAAAAAATTATTAAAAATCATGAGATTAATGAAAATAATATGTTGAAACGTCAAAATGTTCAGGAAAATAAACTCTATGAAATGGCAATTTTCAAATTTTTCAAAAATAATGAAATACATTTTTTTTAAATTTTCTTACCAAAACATTAAATTTAATAAAAATAGAAAATATTTGTAGTTATTGTCCCTGCAAGTCTTAAAAAAAAAAATTAGAATTTCAATATTTTTATTATCTCAAGAGATATTGCGAAAGGTAAATGACTCGTCAGGACACCTGTATAAAATATTGTTAATATTGTTAATATTATTAATATTATTAATAGTGCAGTATTGTAGGCTGTAGCTTCTTGATGTTATCCAAGTGGTATTAATATTGTTATGTGCGGACACAAGTATCAGTCAATTAAAAATATTACAAGGAGCACGAAAAGCGAATTAACCTTTTGAAGCCTAAATGTTCAAAGTATACTTATTATATTGGCAGTAAAAATAGATTTATGGTATATAATATAAGTATTAAGTATGGATGTTTATAGCAACCAATGAAGGAGTAAGTATAACTGCAACTACTCGAAACCTTAACCTAACCTCGAGACTTTTATGGCTGGAAATAAATTATAGTAGTACTGGCTACTGGGAGCAGAACCCATAATCTCGAACCATATTAACAGAATCGAACGCATAAAAATAGGGATTTAATTTTTTTTCACTTCTACCATAATATTGAAGTAAAACTGAAAAACTAAGCGAACATTTTCGAATAGCGTTATGGCCGTACCCAGTGCAGTAGTTTGTATTAAAGGAGGTTAGATCGAAAATGTTAAGTATGTAATTGCAATTTTGCAATTTTGAAAATAATTGAATACAAGAATAGTTCATTATATTTTCTCTAAACCTAAAAAATGAGCAAAGTTTGTATTATGTCTTAATCTAAACGATTATAAATGATTACATTTCAGTTTATAGTTTTTTTATTTATTATACAGGGTGTCCAACCGAGAATTTACCTACTGCGTAATAGTGTTTTTCTAGCAGAAGATAAGACATTTTTATAATTGCAAAACAAGGAGTAATTGAAAAATGAAAAAGAAAAAAAGAAAAAGTAGATCTCGTCGAAATTGATTTAAGATAAAGGTAATTTCAACCCTTTTCCTAATGGAATAAAATTGTTCCTGCATTCACTTTTGCACACAAATAATGATGGATTTAGGTCATGATGGTCTGATATAAAAAAAAAATATATATATTTTCGTTCACTTTTGTACACAAATAATGATGAAATTAGGACATATCAGTCTGATGCCATCAACCATACTATTCCAGCTTAGTTAAGCCCCTTTGATCTTTGCGACCGAGGAAATGTTCTCAGTATTCTCATGTCAGTATCCAACTATACAGCCCGTTCCCAGGAGACTCTTGGACGATGACGAGTTAACCGGTATCCCTTGTGTATTTTTCATACGAGGGTTGAACCGTGGTTAAATTAGAGTAAGCGCAAAATATCGTACAAGCTATCCTTAAGTGAACGTCATGTAATCGAAATTTTTATCTATCTCATGGAGATTATAGCTAAATAAGCTAAGTAAATGGAATTTCTTGCGTCCTTATTAAATAAAACAATACCCATTGGCCATTAGTATAAAAGATAGAATACTTCCAAGGGTATATCTCCTAGCATTTTCGAAAAATATTATCTCATAGAAAAGTTGTGGTGGTATTTAAATAAATAGCATCCATAATTGCCGCAACTTCCTTAAAAATAATATTTTTTTTAGAGGACTATTTATACGCTTTACATTTTTAAAAATTACCTATAGATTCTGTATAATATTTTACTGTAAATGTAGGTACATTATTATATTAGGACTGGTTTTTCAACGAATAACAGTAGTATAAATACAGCTCAACATTAAGGTAAAATAAAAAAAACAATAGCCTCTTTCTTTTCATTTTATTTTATGCACAAACACTACAAACGTATCTACAAATAGTAAACATATTATACTGTTTAGTGTTTGTTGAAACATTTGTGTCTGATCCTATTACACAGTTATATTTTTGCACGCTTTAAACTATTTACCGGATTTATAAATTTGTATCTTTGTATGTACTAAGAAACCAGCGTTTTACCTACGTACGTTCACATTTTAAGCGTGAATGTAATTTAAATATTATTTATAACTCAGTGGCATACAATTAGCTACTAGAATGCCGCCACAATTAGTCAGTTGACTTGAGAGTAATTGATTTATAATGGAAAACTTGGCTATGAAGTTTCTTAAATAACTCTAATTATTAACTTACGAGTATATGTATAGGCATTATGCGTCGGAATTTATGTTTTGTGTAGCTATTTGCTGTGTTGCCTACGAGCTATAGATAAAGAAAGATAATGCATGAATGACGTTTTTTTTAAATTTAAAAAATGCCCAACGCAAGACCAGTTCAGATAAGTCATATCTGATTGATTTGTTTTGAGCGCATTGGCCAGTGTAATAATATGTGATTAGTATTTACTTGCGCGTGAATAGTTACAGTTATAACTTATTACCTACGTGATATTTCGTTGAAATATTATGTATAATATTGTATACGTTCACAATATCATAAAAATCGAATGTACTGTTTCATAATAAAAACCAATTGTTATTTGTATTCACCACAAACGTGATCGCGATAAAAGATATTTGCTCACCACATTATATCCGTGGCTCGTTGGGCGCTATATAGTTGCCAACACCTTAACACAGTGCAGAGACATTGATATACTAAGTGTCAATATAATCGTCCCAGGAAATTCAAGAGCAGGGCACAACCAACATCACTCGTCCAAATCAGATCAGTAGAGGTACCTATGTATATAAATGACATACTTGTGCGCTTGTGTGTGTGTGTGTGTGTGTGTGTGTGTAGTGGAATAAGTCAGCAAACCACCTTCTTGTAAACCTGGTTGATTTTAAATATCTACCATCTGCTACAGCCGAAGTAATTACTCACTTCTCGGTACTCATTATACACTGTTGAAATACACTCGGTGTGATCAAACAAAACCGTGTAATTGTATATATTTATGGGCAAATTTGATTGTAGTATAAAATTGAAAATAATATACAGCCAAAACCGAAGGAAACACCACACTTTGTTCTCTTTATCGCCGTACACTGTTGCAAACACTATATTATGTATACTTAAAACGAGGTTCGTGAATCGATATTTCATGTTTATCGTAATAAGTAATAGCTGTAACTTGACCATAAATATTGCTGTGAATACTACAAAAACATAACTACAACATACTACTTATATCAGATAATGATAGTGTACGATGGGAATGTAAACAATAGAAAATATTTTACCACTGGACGGAAAGGTCACGGAGTGACGTCATTCGTCGATAATCTCGATCGGAATGTACAGTAAGACTTGCGTCTTATACGCTTTCAGTTTTCAAAATATACCCAATTATACGACCAGGATTTTAAATGCTTGTGAATCAATAACTAATATAATAACGAGTGACGACTAAAGCAAAATAGCGGCTACACAAATAACCTGCAAGGAGCCTAAGCCGGGGGTCGCCAATCCGTCTGTCACGATCGATCAGTCGATCATTAAAGGAATATAGGTAGATCGTCATAAAAACTAATTATATATCTATATGTACTTATATATCTGATGCTTTTTTTTATTATGATAACATATCTTAATAGCATTATATAATATTTTTTAGAAATATACTCTTACGTAATAATTACATTTTATTAGGTGTCGATCACCAAAAACTTAAGACTTGGAATATAGCTCACTTGTTGTAATATGCTGGCAACCCCTGGCCTAAGATATTGTAGGGGGGGATTGAATTCTAAAGTTAACGAAAAACAATATCTCCACACCCCCTGTACACGTTCATTAAAATCTAAATACTATATACAATATATTCAATATTGTGAAATAAAACTTTCGTTACAATATAAATCGTTTCTTTTTTTCTCAAGACTAACTCTGTTAACGATAAAATGATTTCAACACAGACTATAGGTACCTAATATTTAAATGCGCTCAATTAATAGTATTGTAAGTACCCGACATTCTCTCAAATTTCTCGCTATAGAAATACCCATCTGTATAATTTATATTTTAAACGTAATGTCTAAAGTGTTAGATGCTTATCGAATACATTTTATGATTTATAACTGATCGATATAGTATTACAAAGCATGATCATTTTTATACCTCGAATTAAATTTATTAAATCTTATACTACATGTTATTGTAAATCGTGACTCTACTACATTATAAATTATACTTTACACGTGTGAAACGTGCATACACCGACAAATTTCACTATCCGTAACTTATAATATTATAGCGACCACGTCTTCGTGATTATGCAAGTGAATCGTCCACCGAGAGCCGGGTAAACGCGTGTATAAATTATCGGCGAATACCGTTTTTAACCTTCCCAACACCGCAATGACCCAACGTAGGTATAACGCACAAATCGAATCGAAAGTATGTGTTGCCAATAGTCGTATGCCGTACACGTATATTAATATTGTGTAAATCTCAAGTGTGTTTTGCTCATACACTATTGAAAATAATCAAATTAAATGTATAGACCATTTTTTTTTTATCGTTAAACCTTACTATTATTATAATTTTTTAATATTTGTTTTTTTCTACGAAAAAAAAAACCTCAAGTCGGTCCGCATACGAAACACGTGTTGGATGAGATGGTATCGACTGGAACGCCATGTGACCATATACATGTGTAATTAGACACCGAGTCAAGTTCAATAGCCCGTCGACCCCACGATTTATTTTTCATCCCATATACCGCGCCGCGTATACGCACGATGACGTTTGATGTAATAGGTTCGTATGTATAATACCCTAACACTTACACCTCACACATCATCGTCATATTATACTACCCTCTTAAATGTTATAATGTTCCTCTTTGCTTCACGCCACCTAAAACCACACGAAAACTTCACGTTCGTGTTGTCACACACATAATATATAATATACACCTAAATATACTTATTTACGTTACATGTGTTATACATACACTACGGTGTTTACTGTTTAAATCCCACGTACAACGCGTATTGCGTATGAACGCGTAAATCTTTTTTTAAAACAACACAAGTTACGCCATTTACTGTAAGTTGTAATAGTTACAGTTATTATTAGAACATGCACTAGAAAATCGCAATAATCAATTCAAAATAAAATGCATTCGAATATAATTATTTGGCTACCGGAAATTCCGGATATTGTGTTTTTATTTTTTTGTTTTCGATGTGAAAAATAAAATCACATTGTTTAACCGCGGTTTACCAATAATTTGTACCGATCAATTCTTTTGAGTTTTTATTTCCAAAAATTGCATGAACAATGTTTTATAATACAGAGTGTCACACAGGGATTTATCCAGAGCGGTATTTTTTTTTTAATGAACATCCCTGGGCAAAGGAAATTTTTTTGACAACAGTTTTGTAAATATATAAGTGTATTATTAAAGAAGTTGAAAAATTAATTTTTTATTTTATAATTTTAGTGAAATTTAAAGATAGCCATTTTATATGTCTTCTTTTTCTGAAAATGACGACGGTTCAACTTTCAGTTTACTTTGGATTGATGATTTTTAATAATTTTTAATAATTTTTTTGGTTTACAAAGATATAATGTAATTTATTATCACCTCATCATTTTTTCGATTAGGTTTGCTGACATTGTTATTATTATTTGAAAATGTGTAAATAGTGAACAATTTCAATATTTTCTTATAAACTAGAAAAAGATTAAAAATCAAGAAGTTAATGTAATTTAAAAGTTGAACCGTCAAAATGTTCAGAAAAAAAACTCTATAAAATGAAAATTTTCGAAATTTATAAAAGTTATAAAATAAAAAGTTAATTTTTAACTTCTTTAATATACTTATATTTACCAAAATATTGTCAACAAAATTTGCTTTACCCAGAGATGCTAATTAAAAAAAACAGAGCTTGATTATATCCAATGACACGGGAAATATCGTTCTGTGTAAGTCCCGGTGGGATACTCTGTATATATACAATTATTGAGTAAAAATCATCGACGACAAAATATACTAAATAATAAAATGTATAATCACTGTCCGTATCACTGCTGAGAGCTGATATTATATGATACATTGATACTGATCAGAAATGTTGCAGGTATTCCAAATATTTTTATATTTTTGATAAATCTCGTGGAAAATATTGTAAGCCCCAAAAATCTATTGGCTCTATTTGTACTTTGTGTTCTTGAATAGCATTTTATATAACCTTCTAACTGTTATGCAACAATATCAAAATTAAAATAATGTATAATATATCTGAAAACATAAGCTGCAGGAGTAGCATTTTTCGTTTAGAAAATACAAGACCGCACAATTTATTATTTACAGATGGCATGTTAGCTATAAAAATCCTATTAGGCGATTGTAAAATGCACAAAGTTCAAAATGGTTTGAATTAAATAAAATGCGTTTTCTTTACTATGCCTACTATTTAAATGTTATCAGCTATCCGTTGTTAGACTACATTGTGCACGCCGAGTGGCAAGATAAAATGATTGTAATAATATCACATTATTTACTTTAAATTATTATTTTAAGTTGCACAATAGTTTGCTTTTGTTTGAAAACAATTTTGAAGCGCATTCAACACCGAATCGTAAAACGGATTTTAAATAATTGAACCGACACTAATTATAGTTAAATCGACCAAAAATGATAGTACATCCAACTGATTTATTGTTTAACACGTTCTCAGTAATTTTGAAAACGAAAAATAATTGCGACAAAGATAATACAAATTTAAGTACAAAACTTGTTTGCGGAAAATTTTATTATATTTTGATAATAGAAGAAATGCACGGCAAACTCATCATTCCATATTTCCACGCATAAAACAAATACTTAGATTGAACGTTGGATTTGTTCGAGCAAATGTGTTTGATTTGTAATACATACATATAAATTATAGGCATTTCCTTTAAATAAGATTATTAATTTTGCGTTCTAATACCAAAGATTGCGGAACAAGATTAATCCTATCATATATTTTTACTTACCAGGCAGGTAACTATTTTCAGGCATATACAACTTACATTAAAAATTAGATATATTCTATATAGTCGTTTGTTTAATCTATTACCTAAAATATCTTAAATGCGTGATAAATAATTTTTTGACGATATTAAACAAAAAAAAAAACAATTCAAAGAACATTTTATTTTTGTAATAAAAATTATGATAAATTCAAATAAACAAATCATATTTCACAAAATACTATAATGTAACGTTAATAACGTCACACATCTTATTCGTCATTATACATGTGTAATTTATTAATCGCAAAAACACATTATTTATCACACTTTGTTGAATGCAGTAAACAAACGTTTGAAATTTAAAACTGTTGTATGTATACGTATATAGTAATTATATGCTTATTATGCGTCTTAGCATATGAAATGCATCTACGCCAAACACTCGAGCTTATAATAATTTTAAGATAAAATGTTCAATATGCATTTATCCTATGACCTTGGCTTGAAATCATAATTTATCAACTTTTTTAAATGAATATAAATAATAAATACATAATTGATTAATACAAATTACTATAGCATATTTGTCCCAAAGCCGTTCAAAGCATGTCCCATCACGTTTAAACTTTTCGATGAAGAAACACGACCTTATTTTTCTACGTAAAAAAAAAATCTTTGTCTCCAACGATCCTTTGTTTTATTTAAGCTCGTAAAATATACACCTTAATTCAAATTGTGTTTTAATGTTTTCAATTATATATAAACTGTACTTAAAAATCAGACAAAAATCTTTTACTTAAGCGGTGGGCTTTTTGTAATTAATTAAAAAATTATAAAACGTTCTCTTTAATATTTGAATGTATATGAAAATCACTTTTTTGGATTCTGAGAAAAATTCATTGATTTTACAAACGTTTGTCTATGATTAAGCTTTAAGTAGTAAAACTGCATCATAAGTATCTCATTAAATAGGAATTTGGATGAGGATGTTTTTTTTTCTCGGTAGTTTCTTCAATATTAACAAAAACTGAAAACAACTTACAAATAATCATAAATTTTGTTAGCAAGCTAGAAAAGTAATTTTGTGTTTTATGGCTTCATAAATTAATGCAAGGCTGACCACAAGCTATTTCTCCTAGTGTTATAAAAGTGGAAGATTTGACACAGTTAATTTTAGTTTTAATAAACGTTTAACGGATTATGCAGTAACTGGACGTATATATTTTTACTTACGATAATTGATTTTTTAATGTTTTATCTCTTAAAGCTATTTCAAACAAAATAGATAGGTATCCAATTTTTTTTTTCTTTGAACTCTGGTAATTTTAATATAAATGTACAAATGTAAAACTAAATATTATTTTTACCTGATATAATTGAGTTAAAATTATATAATAGGTAATCAATACATAATATTATACACTGACCTTCACTCAGAACCGTTTGGTATATCGTGATAATATATCATTACATTGTTAACGATTATAGTTAAAAATTAAATTATAAACATATAATACCTATGAGAAACCCGACCCTTCTAAGGACTCAAACCTAAAATTACTACGCGATACCTTGCCTTCGCCACTCAAATCTTTTCTGAAGAGCTAAATATCGAATAACAAATAATACCTATGCTGGGTTCAGTATAAATGTTTAAAGTTTGAATGTGTTTTTTGAGTCAATATTAATGATATTTTTCGTTTATATCTTTTTATGATAAAACTTAAATAAAAAATCTTATTGTTATAAAACTACAATTTTTAGTTAAGACTTTGGGACATTTTGAATGTATTTAAAATACATCTAAAATTACTTAAGATTCAGAGTATATTAATGCTTTTATAGACCATTACAATTTGAAAATAATTTAGTTATAACCTGCAATCTTCGATACAGATCGATTTTAATATGGAATATTTTATTATTGGTTTTCAATTATTTAAATAAAAAATAATGAAAACACTATTATACATTTTTCTTAGTTGCGTATACGGCTATTGTTATATACATTGTTTGCAGTACGGCCCACTCGCGTCTTGCACATTCATTGTATTGTGTTAACTACCGGTACCTGGTACCAACTGACATCTACCCTGCCCGACGAAGGAAAGTGACAAAGAACAAAACGTTAATTAGCCTCTATACCCAGCCAAATGTATTTGTAACTTTCATGCATTATATAACTTATAAAATATTCTTTTAAATATTGTAAAAAAAAAGGTGATTAACGTAAATATTGGTTGGTGGATAATTAATAAACTAAAATTAACGTAATATAAATTTCAAACTTATTGAAAATCGTGATTACCTAAAGTGCTTGGTGTGATAACTTATTTATTTTTTTAAAGGCACAAATTAACAATAAAGAAAAATAGATAAAAAAACCAATAAATCAAAATATGCTTGACAGGTGGCACTTCTGAGAGCCTTCCTGACTAAATATTATGTTACATTATTTTATGTTATCTGTCATGACATCAGACATACTATTATATCACATAGGTATAGATTGTAAACATATATTTTTCGTCAATAAAAAAAAGCACAACTCTAACAACCAAATCCCATATTTATATTTGAATAGAAAATAAAACATGATTCAATTGCACTTCATATTAAATTTTCTAATTGGTAATTATAACGACTTATTTTTAGCGAACTTATCGTTTATCTTTTCAATGTTTCGATTTTTATTTTTATGGAAATACTTTATGGTTACTTTGTATTTTTTTTTTTATTTGAAAATGTATTATTGTTCTGATACTCAAAGTTAATGGGGGTTGTGCGTTGTAGATGAAGTTGAAATAGTTGCCATTCAATTACCAACTGTTCACCAAGTACTTTTACTGGGTACAACTGTATAAGTTTTGTTTTGAAAAATATCTTAGATATTTAAACCCATTTTTTTATCGAATATAGAACGATAATATGGCCACTGCTTTTAAATATATATATATATATATATATATTATTTCTATAAGTTACACACAAACGTAGTCAATCCTGTTACCTGACATTTTGTTACATTTTCGTTCTGAACAAAAATATCGCTGTTACATTACATCATCTTCTCCTGCGCCCAGCTTATTTCCGACTACATGTTTGTACAAAAATACGAGGAAGTAACGGCCGCATAATTTAAAGACGTTTCAACTCGTAACCTTGTGTATTATGCGTGTGAACTTCCGAGAGAAAGTAAAACAACATGCACAATGCACGCACATATACGAACGCAACGAATGAATCGTAAAAAATAAAAATATAATATGTAAACATATAGTATAATGGTTATTAAATATATTTTAATAATAAATGCTCATTAATATATTTAGTTATTTGTCTAATTTTTCTGCTTTAATTGTTTCAAACTAATTTATTTATTTTAATTTTAAAATGCCCAAAATATGTAAATAGTCTGACTGTTTGAGTTTGAAAATATTGTATTTATTTTTTTTTTCTACTTATAATATATTACGATGTAACTACTACGTGAGGTCGTGAGAGAATGGCGTACGATAAAATTTATCTCATCGGCTAACGAGTTGACTTGCGCGAAGAACTACACGGATGGTTTCAATCGAAGCGCTACGCTCACTGCTATTTCTTAGACGACTAACAGTAATTTAACTGTACTACCACTACCTACTAATAAATAGTACAACATTTTTATTTCAATTTTTAGTTTTGCATAATCCGTTAGTGTGAGACAAAAATAATTATGATTTATGATTTTCCACTTTTAACTTTTTGTTCTGAGAGAAACTTTGAAAAAATAGTCTAATTTCTATTATTTTCTGCGTGACTGCATCCGTCAGGTTTCTGAGTTTAAAGAACAAATTTTGTACTTGCCGAAAACATTTATCTAATTTAACAACGAAAATTTTTATTTCAAATAAAAATACTATTATGAACTGTGCATTTTTTATTCTAGTTACGAGTTTACGACGAAACATTGACATTAAAACCATAAGCATGTTACAACTTACAACGTCCAAATTACTGCAGTACGCGTAAAGTAAAAAGTTGAATGTCAAATCACATAGAAGTTTTTTATTGATATTTTGATTTTGTAATTGTAATTTTGTGCTCTTAATCGAATAACACCAAAAATGGTAATTTTAGTGCATAGAATTGTATTAGATTCTTTATTTCTTTAAATGTATGCCATTTTTAATGTCGATAACATTTCCAGTAATCCGTATAAAAATTATTCTATATCATATAATTACTACACCCTTTGTAATTATTATTTAAATTGACTAAGAAATAATTATGTTGTTAAATGCATAATAATAAAATATAAGTCTGATACCATCGTCATTATTCTAATCATTTGAATTAAATTTCAATCTCATAAACTAATGTTCAGTTCGTTAGAAATTACATTATTATAAGATAGGTTATTTCAGTAGGTGAGTCTAAATTATCGAAAATAATACAGAAACACAGTGAAACATTTCTAAGACATATCCTGCAGTATAGTACGCAAGGCTTTTCTTAAATGGAATATTTTTTCCACGTGCGATCCAATCATTGATAGATTTTTCTGTATTTAAATAATGGCCCAAATGAAATAATTGTTATTTCTTTCTCTTTAGTAGGAAATTCCTCTAATACTGTGTTTTAATATAATGCATGTTTTTAAATGGTTAAAAAATTTAACAATAATTGCTAATTGAAAAAACTATATTGTAAGAACCTAGTATAATATTTAACATCAATTCTCAATTTTCAATGTTCAATTAGAGTTATTGTGTGTTGAATGGAATATGTATCATATTTTTAAGAGAAATCTATACTATACAATTAATAACTTAATGTTATATTAGTTTATTTGCTCGGTATTTTAATATTAGATTATAAAATTGATCGTCACTGTACACTGAAATCATGATATTTTGTACTATTTTACTATTTATAATGAACTATAATGAAATAATCATTACCACTACTTTGTTATCTGAAACTATAATATAGAATAACTCGTGTGGCGTACAGTTATAATTTTCCTCAAACGTGGAAGTGTAAGAATATCAATAAAAATAATATCCACTTATCAATGAAAATATCTATCGAATAATTGCATGGTTTTAATTAAATTACGACCTTTAAATTCAATCAACGCTAAGTTAATAACAGCTAGTAAAAGAGGTTGGCTTCAAAGGACGGCCTCAATATTTCGAACTTCGACCTTTGATAAATTAATCAGAGTATACCAGTCCAAGAATAAATTATAAATGTAGAGTTTCTCACCAGAGAAATAAAGTTGTGTAAGAATAATATTGGAAATTCATTATGTATCGTGACCAGTAAAAATATTTTTAAGAAGCTATTGACAAAAATGATTCATAATAATTAATAACCATTACACAGAGATACCGTATTTAATAAGTACAGTAGTATGTATTAGAAATAAATAGTCCATGTTGATATTTGTACAAAAAAAAACATTCACCAGAATTTATGAACGTATGTTGATTGTTATAACTTTATAAACTTTAACACTGTTAAAAAATGGTCACAAATTTGTATTGATATTTCGTTTCTTATAAATGAAGTACACACTTTTTTGAATTAATAGATGCTATACAACACCCGTACTTAAAATAGAGTCAAGTAACAATATTGTACCATTTGCAATATATATTACCAATTACAGTGCATATTATATACTTAGATTAAGTATTTGTTGAATATTGGATTACTCATTGACAAAAGTCTGATCGATTTCCATATTGCATTCGAACGTAATGAGATTCATTTTGCATTGCCAATACGAGATGTTGGTCACAATAGGCGACTTTACTTGTTTAAATCGAATCAACACGGCCGGTATTCATGGTGTTTGAAGTCCAGTGTTGACTGTTGTTAACAAAATCGTCACCGAATGTAAATTTAAATTGTCGCTTTTCGTTTAAGCATCATCAGCTGCATTCTATAATATAATATGACGCGCATTGATATACGTATAATCCAATAACATTCCGCCTGCACTGATCTCAGATATGACGAAAACTGCTATATTTGCTTACGCTCAGGACGGTTATTAGGCAATATTGTCATACGAATGTGTGTTCCAAACCATTTTCGCTTAGGTTTATTTACATGAGTTATAACGTCGGTGAGAATTGAACTGAACGACCGCACACCACATGTAAACATGTTATAAGTAAAATGTGTCTGTGGTTACTGGTTGCAATATTATAATTATCTGAAATAAGTCCAATACGATAATCCGTTGATGTACAATTACAGTATATTTTATATTTGACCTTAGATTATTTGAAAAGTTAATTTTATGATACAAAATATATATGATACACAACTTAAGCGTACATTTGCATCGGTACAAACTATGGAACCTGCTTTACGTGAACAACTAATCAATTCAATTTATTTATCCCCATCCAAAATTCAAAAGCCGGGGCTTGTGAGATAGCCTTACAATCTATTTTAAGTATAGTATCTTCTGGCCATGGTCTCATAAAACGAATCGTATGCATTTGCCTTTCGTTCGTAGAATAACTATGACAGTACCGCGGTCTGTATTTTCTTGCCAATGGATAAACAGTTTAGAGCGTATGGAGTATGGATGAATAATACTTAATACATTTAAACACATTATATATGTTTATACTTCTAACTCTATTTAATAAATTAAATGTACATTAGGCGGGTAAAAGATATTTTTTGAAACTGTATTAATTTATTCGACAAAAAAAAACAGATTCAAATAAAATTGAAAATAAATTAAAATATTTTAAACGTCTTTCTAGGTTAAAATACCAAAGAAAAACTAGCGTCCTCGCTTTTCGAAGTAGAGCCAACATTTTTAGGGTTTCTAATATTTGTATAGTATAGTATCTAGCCGAAAGAATAAAATGTAATTAATTGTATTATTAAATATAATCAAACTTAAATTTGTGAAAGGAGAAAAGGAAAAATAAAAATAAAATGTGAAAATGTAAAATAAAATACCAAGTATTTTTATAAAGTGTCGTCTTTGGGTGGCTGCTTTCTTTCGTGTATGCTCGCGTCATAAGATTATATCTTCTAGCGTTCTTATAGTAGTACTTAATTACAGATTGTATGTTGTGCAAATTAAAAAAAAAAAATAAAAAATTCAGTATCACCAGTCTACATGTGTATAACTGATATTTTTTTCATCTGTATTATTTATGTAAAACCGTTTGCTTTGAAATAGAGTGTTTTAAAAACGTCACACAAACATTAGTCATATCATAGAAATAATATTTTTACTACATCGATTTCTTGCACCCGATTTCTTTTCAGGTCAGAGAAAACTGACCTGTATGTTTAATTTGTGATACGTTATAACATAATTATACTTATACTTATAACATCTACAATTTCAGATCTTTTATATAAGACATCAACCAAATTTATTTTTGAACTTACATATATATTTGTACAACATCTCAAGATGTTTCGTATTTTGCAAAAGCGTGCAGTAAAATCAATTACAACAACTTATGTTGTCCCCGACGATAGCAAAAAAAACAGTTACTACATAGCTGACAGTGGTCGCAGCAGAAATCTGTGCGATTAAATGTACGTAAAAAAAATGTTCAGTAAAATAAATAATACTTTTCATGATACCTTATATGTCATCATCAGAAAATCGTCGAATCCCTTCGATCAGAGTCTAAAAAATGAAGAAATAATAACATTTACGAACGTTGGATCTTTTTTCAATATTAGGCATACACAATAAGCTATAGGTACGCTTCACAGAATGATTCAATGTATCATGTGTTGTCTATTCGTAATTCTTGGGGGTAAAATTTTTCAATAGGTTTTCGGGTTTCATAAAAATATTGTTTTGCAGTTTATCTAGTAAAAAGTAAAAATCCTGTCTATTATCTGCACTTCGATGAAAAAATCTGAGAATCTTATGATACGTCATATTATATTATTATGTAAAGCAGATGAGTTCAAATGAAAATTTTTTTATCACACATTATCGAGTTTTTTGGTTAAAAGTTGACGATTCAACAGTTTTTTTTATATATTTACTTCACAAAAAATAGAGGTACTGTCTTTTGAAAAAAGCATTTTTTTTTACTAGCATTAAATTAATTTAACACTCTTATATTATTTAATATGGTATTCATATTCACCTCGTAAAGTTTTTGAAACGACAAGTACAGCCAACATTTTAAATGTGTATATTTTTGTTGTAGTACCTACCTAAATTTTAAACATTTTGATTTAATAGGCAATTTAATTTTAATTACAGATTATGTATCATCTTAGATAAGTATTACCATTAATCATTAGATAATGTATTAGTATTGAGGATTGCGGAGCACGGGAACCTGTTAGCACGGTTGTCAAGTGCTAATTAGAATAGTATTCGTGTTTTTATTCATGGCGTAGTTAAATCATTACCCATAAAATGTATATTATTTTTCGTAAAATAATAGATTAATCAATTTGAATATTATGTAATGAAATAACTAATAAGTAATAAGTAACATTTTAAACTATAAAGAGCAGACGTTTAAAAGTATATTCAAAAAGGTAATAGGCAGGTAGTAGGTAACAAAGTTTCTATTATTGCCCGATTTTAGTAATTTAATTAATAATTTTATAAAATGTTTGATTGTACGGCACGTACCATGATCCTTGTTTCTAAACAGCGGTCAATCATATTTTGTCCACATGGTAAAAAAAAAAACAGTCAATGTTTAGATGATACAACTACGATTTAAAAGTAATTTGAGTTTTTTTATTTGCTCTAATTATTTACATTATATTTTGCATAGCCAACGAATAATTATAGTCTGTAGATAATCGATGGATAAAATTTTAAATTGATGAAACATTCATAAAAATAGTTATTTATTTTTCACTTTCATGACGTTGCAGTCTGTCGAGATTTTTTTTTTATTATATTTTTTTATTCCTTCTTTGATTTTTTCTTCTATGATCGACCAAGTGATAAGGCTAACGACCACGGGGTCATCAACAACAAAGATGGCGTCCTATGGGTCGGGTCGGGTTTGTTGTCGTTCGCTTGTGATCGTTTTAATTGATATAAGAATAATAATATAATTGTAATTAATAATAGACAATAATAATCAAAAAGTCATTAGAACTCTTCGTTGTTATTTTTCTGGGGTCTGGTGTATTCACTTTATATACTGTTAACTGTGTGCGGCTTTTGTGCGTTCGTTTATGGTGAATTTGGTATACTATTATGTTAAACTTTTAAACTGTTGTCATGTTTCGTGCACGATCGAGAAGCGATCAGTCATGTTGGTTGACCGCAGACCTCGGCAATTGTTCAATAAACGTTTCATAGACAGATAACACGACTGTGGGACTGCCACCTCAAATAAAAATAGTTCAATTGGCACACATCGAGCCGTACCATAAGACTGCCCTACAAGACTGAACATCGCTTATAAGACTGACACTAAAGCAATTTGTACAAGTATGTTTAAGATTATTTAGTATGAATATGCACAACTTCTAGTAACAATTCATGTTTAGCAATAAGAATTTCTGTATAAATCTGGATTAGTTTCTCAGCTCTTACGCTTTGTTCATATTTACCATCTTCAAAACCAGGAATATAATTTGAATTTTTTGGCTTGGACTTATAGTTTTTAACTAGGCTTTTAAGTTATGACTCTTCAATATTCGTGAAATCCTTTTTATCAAAATTGAATAGTTTAAATTCTGAATTTAAACCTTTAAGATATTTGATACGTGGTTTATTTAATAAGATCTATGTTAAGATTATACATAGGGCTTCTTTATTCAAGCTTGAGTTAAGGTACCTCTCATATCGAATGAGTAGAACCGAAAGATATTCTTTATAAATGTCTTATAATAAATATGTGTTTTCTCATTCTATGAAGAAATAAGTAATATTATCA
Source organism: Periphyllus acericola (assembly GCA_949715065.1). Taxonomy (NCBI): domain Eukaryota; kingdom Metazoa; phylum Arthropoda; class Insecta; order Hemiptera; family Aphididae; genus Periphyllus; species Periphyllus acericola. Next base: position 41,339,429 of record OX454265.1, on the reverse strand, counting down.
ATCGTTGAAAAAATGTAATTTTAGTCATATTTTGTCGTATAACTAAGTATTTCTTACTTCATTAATGAAAGAAAGTATCTAGCATGTTGAAAAGTGAAAAATTATGTTTGTTGAGCAACATTTGATTTAAGTATTTTTGAAATCCACAGTTTTTCTACGCTGTTAATGACTAAAACATTTCTACCATTTTATTTGTTATCTTATGGTTTTTAATCAATACAATACATCATTAAAAAAGGAAATAATAATCTTTGATTAACTAATTTAGATCTGTTCTTTAAGTTTTATTTAATTGTGTTTTATCATTTTTTGTTATCCTTTATTCAGAGTATGCCATGTTCCCAGCAGTTTAATGGAATGAAGTATAAATAAGACTTACCAATGTAATATCTGTTGTTCTTTTGATAATGCCTATTGAAATAATAATTATATATATTTGTATACCAATATCTCTAAAATTATGGTTCCCTATGATATTGGGATCATCACCAACAGTAAAAGTCGATAGAAGTATACAAATACATGCAGATAAGCTGTACTAAAGATGTCGGTAATTTTTTTTATATCGATATTTCGATATGATATTATATATTAGTATTAGTTGTTATACCAAAAATATCATTAAACCGATATTTTGGTAGGTTATATTGTTATTTTTCATTTTGTCAATATCCTTGGTGATTCTTGATATCTGTGATGTTTGAATACAAAGATCAAATTGATATTTTTGGTATATTCAATATTATCAGTATTTTTTATTTCCTTCAAAGTTATCGGTATTCTGTTTTTTAAAAGTGATGTTATACCGGTATATTGATCTGATATCGGTATACCTGTATTACAGTCGCCCTTATTCTATACACTCGATTATACATAATACAAATATATAAAATATAGGTATGCAAGCATGTAATATGAAGGTTTTGGATAAATTATGAACATGGCAAATTTTCTTTTTATAATTTTATTATATTTTAAAGAATATGATTACTAACTTTAATTTTAAATTTAATTGATATAAAAATGAATGTGTCACTTATAGTACTAATATCTTATTCATACATTCTATGTGCTATACATTAACCAACTGCAGGGCCGTATTTAGGAGAGAGCACCAGGGTCTGTTGCTCCATGCATCAGAATTTAGGATGGCAATTGATTTTTTAAATTTGTTTACTTATTTCCTAAATTTAATAATAACCTTACAATTGTTTACAAGTTGTAATTTGTTAACATATTTATGGTTTATTAATCAACAGTTTTTTTTAAATTACAATATATTTTTATTTTTTTTTGTTGCAACAGTGCGGAAAATTCTTAAATACTGCCTTTATCAACTGTATGTTTAGGTATAATTAAATAAAATATTTAATTTTTTCTTAATTGTCTGCTTTACCTATAGAGTAAGTTATATTATTGAAACTATTTAATTAACAATATTAGGTGTCATATACCTAACTATAAATTATGCTTAAATACTTAAACTTAGTACCGACATTGATAATTTTTTATGTTGGATAACATTTTTAGGTATTTCAAATTTTTTTAACGTTTCATAATAGGTTAAGTTTGGGGTAACAAGGGATTTGTGAACAATTGTTTTGATATTGTGTATTTTTTATAAAAAAATGCAGTCTTAATTTCAAAAATGTACAATTTGATTATTCATATTATTTTACATATATATAGTCTTAAGCTTGATTTGAATATTCTTATACATTTTATTGAAATACATAGGTACTTAATCATAAATGAACAAATCATTTTTTTTTTTTTGTATTTGATAAGGCTTCAAATACAAGGTTCATTAGCCTATGGTAATCAAAGAAAGAATGTAGAAAATATCGATTAATTAAAATATGGGGATTATCACAGATGGGGACTTAAATTAGTGAGGAGAGTTCTGCTGTTTTGATGAAATGGATGATGTTGGTTTCCTGTCCGTGGTCGAAGGCTTCTAGGTGATGTGATTAGCTTTGACGATGATCTGGCGGAGTTGAAATTTGGGCACTCGAGGAATATATGGTTGACCGAGAGAGTACATTGGCATGAACATGAACAGATTATTATATAAGATATTTTTTTCATTAAAGTATCTACAACAAATCTAAATAATTAATATTCTGTTAGTGTTATTTTCTGTTTTTATCCAAATTTTCTTTTTGACTTTAGCTCTTAAATAATTTTGATTATCTTAGATTATATTTTTGATGTTTGTGTTGGTGGCTATTCATAAATGATTAATAATCACCACAACAGTTATCAGTATTTAGTTAAACTTAAAAAAAATTTTATTAAAGCAATTTGTTTTCATGTATTAAAAAACTAGTTAAATGTACAGTAAAATAATTTAAACTAAGTCATGGTTTTTAACCAATTTTTTTCTATTAAATATCTTACAGAAACCTTATCTTATAAGGCTGTTATCATTAAAACTTTATTTTGAAAAGAAGATCTCCAAGTTACATGCACTACTAAAAAATCTTCAAATAAGCTTTAAGTTTATTATTATTGTATTGTTAGAAGTGTCAGAAACTTGGCCATTTTCTTGGACAGTTATTTTGAAAGACCTATTTACATGCTAGAAAAAGATAACAGTGGTCCCATCTCTCATTTGAATGTTTCTGCCTGGATAGCAAAATCCTGCCGATGACTTGATTTGAAATAACAACTGTGCATTTATAAACGGTCAATTTATCCCACTGATGTGACTGCCTCTTAAGACTCAATTTAAACATTGTTAATTATAAAATTATTATTTTGTTGTCAACAAGATATTTTATTTGTTTAACTTGAAAATTTGCGACTATTAAAATTTTAATCTAATAAATAATAGTGTGATTTATTATACATTAAAAAAATGATTTTGTTTACATGAATTATTGATTTACATTTATAACATATGCCCTGGATATTATAGTTTGTTTTTTTTTTTTTATTTAGTTATAAATTAAGACATTCCTAGCCGATGGCTATCTATGTCTATGGGTCTAATTAGAGTAGTAATTACTAGAAGCCATTTTTACTGTTTTTTGCAAGTAAAATATATCTATGCTTGATTATAAACGATTATGTATTTTTATACATATCTATTATATTGATTATAGAACTATTCTTTAATCAATGCTATTACCTTACTTTTTATTTTTTATTTTCCATTTCATACTTATTATTGATTATAATTAAAAGGTATGTTTTATTATTACTATAAATGACTAGCTGAATAGTAGTTTTTGGTAACAGTCTCATCCGGGGCCAAGTTGAAAAAAAAAAAAATTAGCTACTCAAAATATTTAATGAATACTTACTTTAGCATTTTATAGACATTTAACAATTTTCAGAAAAAAATTTTCTTTTTGCAAAAGTTCAACCTACCCCAATAAGAAATTTGGTTCTACTATTATATCGACCATCTTAAGAAATATAAACTGATCCACCCAACCTCTTTCACTCGGAATTATTTTACAAAAGCTGTGGTACATTAGTGTTATTTTAAAAGATCCATCTCTGTATCTGAACTGACCGTGGAGTCTCAAACAACTTAGGAGTTTCGACCTGTATTTTACTGTATTTTTGTTTGTAATTTACAGAAAATACCTTATGTTCTTTTCATTTCTGAGTTATTGCTATTTATATGAGTACTCATAATTAATAGATATAATTTTGGTATGTAAATTTACCTAGAATCAGCAGAATAATGATAATCCAAACTAGCAAAGATGCTGGGCAGAACTGTTTGGGGACCAATTAATTAATGAACAAATACCATGAATTATTTAGAACTTAACTAACATTAACTCAGTATTGAAACATAAAAAAATTCTTGTAATATTCATGTAACCTTATGTACTTTTACAATGTTATCAAAATCAAAATCTAGATGGACAAAAATAATAAAGATATAGATATAAGGTAGTTCATAATTTAGTTTTTAGTTTGAATTATTGGTGCCCCGCTGAAAAATTGGTATTTATTAATTAATATATCTTTATTGGTACTTTTTCATGCACAATATTATATAAGCTATTTACTTATCTGTTATGTATTCAATACGATGATATGCATCATTGTCATTTACTCACATGTTTGTATTACTATCTTTTTTTGTTATAATAGTATAAGATAAATAACTTAAGTTTCTAATTACCAAAATGTCAGTAATTCCGTATGTTATAAGAAATTTACCAGTGGAAATGTTAGTTATTGAAAGCTTATTTTTGCCATTGTATGATAATATAACTAATATGAGTTATAAATGACTGTCCGAATTCTTAAACACTAAATAACTAAATATGTAAAACAATGAAAACTTTATTAACATGTATAACTTATTGAAATTATTAAAATGAAAACCCTTTTCCGGAGTAAAATTATTTATTTTCTGAAAATTTAATCTTATAAATATTTAATTGTTTGAATAAATTAGGTATACAGTAAAAATATATAAAAGCATAGTAATCTTATCATTTTATTTATCTACACTTAGTATAATGTTGCAAATTAATACATTCAACAATGGTAATTCCAGTTCTTTGAAATTATTAAATTTTTTTTACTACCTTTTGGTAAAATAAGAAAACTAAAGTTTATAATTAATTAATTACAACAATATTGTAAAAAAAAAAAAAATATTTTAACATATTCTTAGACATTATTTATAACCTATCTTTTGATGAATAATAAAAATGCAATAGATAATCTATAATTTTTGATACAACATCATATCATATTATTACTGCAAAATATTATAATTTATCCAGGTATATGACATACAAACTCTTGAAATTTAAGTAGCTTAGGGTTCCTTTATCCAAAAAGTTTAATTATATAAACTGCTTCCCTTGTAAATACTAAATACCATGTTCGAATTAATTTTTATATTTGTTTCTGCTGGAGCATTTTGGTAAAAATGATTGAAAAGGAATAGATGAAACTAAAGGTTTGCGGTTACTGATGTTTTTATTAATATTAATTTTTTTTTTTTTTTTGGAGATATATACATATATCTTCAGTAATGTGCTAATGTCCCAGATTAATTGCAAGTTTCATCTGCACAATGTTTGTTCTCAACAGTGACACTGATTAGTGATCATGATGGTATTGTTAAGTTTACAAGAATGTTTTTTTTTGTATTCAAAAAATTCTATAAATAAATAATTGCAAACTTCCAAAATTTCAATTTCAATTATTATTTGTACACACAAATAATGTTATCTTAAGTATGAATATATAGATTTTTAAATATGTTAGGATAAAAAATTTCAAAAAATCAGCTGACGCCCGGGGCAACTGCCCCCGGGTTCTCCCTCCTAATTACAGCCCTGATCATACCAATCCATTAAAGTCTTAATAACTTAATTAGTTATAGTTTAGTAATTCTTAACATTATTAAAAAAGGCCAATGCATTATGTGCGAATATTATTTAAATTTTTTGGTGAAATTTCAAATTATAAATTCGAATATAAATGGTTTTTTTTTAGTGCATATTTTATTATAACGATACCCGCAATATCTGTTGAATACTTTGAATAAATTGTAGATACAATTGGGTCTATTTGGTTTATAGAAATTATATTTCTGTTTGGTAGTATCCAGTAGGTAGGCTTTTTGAACTTAATTTCTCAATTCATAAAATATGCTATAGTATAATATGGAAAATAACATTTTTAGAATTTGTCTGCCTAAGCCGTGTAATTTTGAAGTAATTTGGAAATAACACTAATACTTGAAAATAATGAAAATTATTAACTGATTCATTAAAATGTGGTATTAGTCACTTATTAGTTATTAATAACTTATTATGAAACTTTCAGAATTATCCACTATCTTTCTGTGTCTGTTATTCTTGACAGTTACCGGTCTAAATAGGTCATACGAGTTATCGTCACTGACGCCAGATTGGTTCGATCAATAATGCGTCCAGATTGCGCAGTACACACGATGCATCAATTCCCGTATTCCTGTTTCCATTGGGAAAACTTCGTTTAATGCAATTCAATACCTCCTGATTCTAATGCATCTCAAATCCTCAAATGTTCCTTGAAATTAGAATTCTTATTAATCGTATTATTACCGTAGTTCACGTTTACATTTAACACAATATCAATATGTAGGTAGTTATGGTGTATTTGTTCCCATTTTTTTTTTACCTATTTATATAAGTATAGCGTTGGTCGTTCAATGAATAATTTGATAAAAATGTATTATTTTTATTATCTTTTTAGTTATATATAGATAATATTTAGTATAGGCTTTCATATTTTATTTTGTTTAGCACTTCAGATACTTCATTTAAATCTTATTAAACGTACTAATGATTTTTTTTCACATATTTATCATAATGACTTCAAGTAGAATTAATTAATTTATTCATCTAAAGCTTTATACATATTATACAAGTACATTTATTTATATTTACTATGTAAAATAAATCGTAAGTTTACCTTAAGGGGATTGAAAGCCATTATTTTCTGTCTGTCTATCACACGCACAACATAGGGATTCATATGTTTTCTATTTCCAACGGTACGATCGATCAATTTATTTAATAAGAATTTTGAAAACTGATTTGAATTCATCGTAAAGTATATTTTTGATCGATTTTGCTACTTTATCATCTTGTCTCCCGAAATTTCATAAAAAGAATTAAACAAATTGGAAACATAAATATCAACAAAAGTAAATTTTTGGGTATGTGAAGTAAAAAATTTAAAAATGTGCGAAAGTTGATCTGTATAAGATTACGGAGAATTTAAATCAGTTTACAAAATCCTTATCGCATTAAGAAATCGATGGTACGTTGGAAATAGAAAATTTCTAAATAGTAAATCCTTATTTGCGCATGTGATGGAAAGATAAAGACAATCGTGGCTTGCAATATTATAGGTTATGACATGAGTTTATGACTTTATGTAACTTATAACTTATATATAACTTATAACTTATGACTTTTTGTAAATTATGTACGTAATTAGTTCATTTAAACAATAGTCAACAACCAATATTAATACTTGTAGGCTTATAGGCTTGCAGTCTTTATATATCACATACATGTATAAGAAATATTCATTTTTATTTTAAAACTTCTTATTTATGCGTATCTATGGGAAATTGTTAGGTCACGTATGGCTCTGTGCATTATTTATAAAGATAATTGTTTGATTGCGATGTATTCATAAGTCAATAATAATATTTTGTTTTTATTAATTTATTAAGCGATATGTACAGTCTGTTAGAGTAGATCTCGCACCACTTGCGCTTCAAGCGTCTTGTGAGATTTCCAGGTTTCGTAGCCGAGGCTAGATTTTGAATGAGAAGATTTCTTGAGGACCTAGTCTGTTGTGAAATTCTTTATAAAAGAATTTGACTTTCTCATTGATTGTTTATATTTGGGATCTGTATGAAGTGTATAATTTGGTACCCAATTAGGGGCAATTATTAGTTTACCGAGGGAAATATATATTTTGAATTGTTTGTATTTTATTTGTCTTCGACTTTTTACCCCACAACCGAAGTCCATGTGTCCATATTGATTTAAATGAAGTTTTATACATTATAAATGAATTTATTATTATATTATATTTATTGTTATTAAATTAAAATTAATTAAATTAATTTTGAGGTTTGAGAATGCGTACGGCGATTCTGTTGGATCCAAGTTAATCTTTGATCAAGTGTAAGACCAAGATAGTTAACTGTGGGAGAATATGGTATAAGAACACCTTTTAAAATAACATTAGGACAAGCTGTGTGTCGTAGAGTAAAAGCAGTATGTACGGATTTGCTTTGATTAGCATTAAAACGTCACTTGGTGAACCAATTGTCTATACGGTCAAGGTGATTTTGTAGATTAGTTGAGGCAATAATAGGGTCTTAGTTACTAAAAGTTATTACTGTATCATCAGGGTAATCAGCTTCTGATGTATTAAGGGTGGTTATATGGTCAGATGCAAAGATGTTTTATAGTATAGAGTATAGACTATAGACTATAGAGGATAAAGTACCTCAAGTAACAAAGTACCAAAGTACCTCAGGCATTTTTTAAGTTCTAACAAAAGGCCATAATGCTATACGCCAGGGATGGGCAATTCTAGTAACTAGCGGGCCACTTTTAAGTACTTTAAAATCTAGCGGGCCGCAGTGCATAGGAGAAAGCAAAAAAAAAAAGGTCCTTCAAATTTACTAACATTTATTTTTTATCTTTATTAAAATATTTATATTTACAATTATTATTTAATGTGATACTTGAGGATGAGGTTTTTCAATAGACAATTTAGTAAAATCCACTTCTATGTCTGTAGTTGAAACTCTTAGTAAATGTCCCAAGGTTTCATCTGTTAAACGATTTCTTTCATTCGATTTAATATGTTTCAAGTTCGAAAATGTACATTCGCATATGTATGTGGTTCCAAACATAGATAACATTTATATCCACATTTTATCGAAAAATGTAATAAAATAAAATACAGATAAGCATTAGAATTATATGAAGTAATTTGAAAATGTAGCGCGGGCCAGATAAAAAAAGGTACGCGGGCCGCCAGTTGCCCATTCCTGCTAATTGCTATATGCGGTCGAATGCTTGAGATATCTAAAAACGCTTGTATACAATACAATATTTATAATTTTGGTTGACAATTAAAGTTTTGCTCCGCTCATTTAAAAATTACACATATCTTGTCAAAGATATATTGGACAGAATACTTGTGTAGTGTACCTAATAACTTTTAATCCTTCTATAGCTGAAACATAAAGTCAGCTCTATAAGATAAAGGGCTGGACTAAAGGGCTTAAATTGAATTGTTACACAAGTTTAACTTAATTAATTTTTTAATTATCTTATCATTAATCATCCAAATTTATTTTTGGGTGTTCAAAGTTATGAAAACTTAAAAAATTAAAAAAAAGTGATTATTTATCAATAAATATTTACAGTTTAAATAATTTAAAATAATATATTGTTTTCACTCTTGTAATTTGTTTTACGCGTGAATTCATAATATACGTCCGGTCTCTTTCAAGTTATAGTATTATGGTATTTTTTTTTTTATTCATCATACAAGTGAATATGTAATTTTATAAAACGTCAAGTGCATACATTGAGCTAGATGTTTATGTATAACGATACATACAACCTATATATACAAAGTATATATAGTAACTTGCCAAATCGATAAAATTATAATTGTAAACAGTGATTTAATCCAACCTTGTGTTTCTTTGTTTAATTTCATGCCATTTATTAAAAGTGTTTATTATTTCCACCGTCGATGTTATAAAGTGCCTGTTGTTGCTAATATGCAACTTGCTACCATTTGTTACCTAAATCTCACACGACACACAGATACACAATTAAACTTCACAGAAACTTGTTATCGTAAAATTGGTATAACTTACTATAATTTTATTTTAGATTATTATTTTAAAATAAAATAATCAGTATGGAAATTGAAAAAAAAATGGAAAACATTACAAACATCATTTTATGAATATTTATTTATAAAAACAAATACTTGAATTTCACAAGTCTGTGTAATAATTATTTTTGATTAATTGACTAATAGGTAATATTTTTTGTTCTAAATTAATTTTTCGAATATTTTAATATCGGTTCAATTGTTTCTATTAGTATTTAGCTATTGATATTGAGTAATCAATTTAATCAAGGTTAATTATATATTAATATATTAATATATAATTAATATTTTAATATTTTGCCAATAAAACATGCTAATTTAATAATTTAAAATACATTTTTCCAATTTATGCATTATATTTGAATTATTATACTAAACGAACTTATAATTAATAAATTAGGATTGAGTGTAACTTATGAAAATAAATTGGAAAAAGTATTAACACCATAATGTAATTTAAAAAGTTATTTATAATAATTAATTAATTTGATAGGTTCATTAAAATAATTTAATACGCTCCTATGAAAATTATATTGTTTACTTTTATTTATTTTTAATATATCCTTATTAGCTTTGGCTGCATTGGCCATAAGTTATTTGTACATTTTATTTACATTAAGTGAATAGTTACTTGAAATTATAAAAGTTAATTAATGTTTAATTAATTGTTATATTTTTCCCTTTAATTTGTATTTCTTACGTTTGACTTTTAATAACTTAGGTGAATTTGTTTATGTAGGTTATAACAGTTTCGTAATTTTAATTACGAAGAAATTAAATTAACTTAATTTTTTTGACTAAATAAAATACATTTTAAAATCTTGCTCGTCGTTGTTTTTAGATTCTGGTCGAAACAAGAAATTGTCTTACAGTGATAATTTTTATTTTTTTATTTAATTTTTTGTGTCTGTCAACAAAATTTCGATCGTAAGGTCATCTGATCATCAACTGTTTTTTTCTGATAGCAAATTTCGTCGAGTCCGTGCTATCCAGTTTCCAGAAGTTATTTTTTTGACTTTCGCAACAGTTTACCAATTAATTGAGAATAACTGATAAAAAATTACAAAAAGACGGAAAAATATACAACAAAATTTCCTGGTTTTTAACAAAATCGAATTTTTGTTGTCATGGCTAAAAAAAAATGCAGGTACATTTTTATTTCATGCAAATATCACCCTTCTGAGACGATATAATTTAGTTGTTCAGTTTTAATAATTATTATAATACTATATTTTTAACTAACTAGTGGTTTGTACTTAATACATTTTATTTTTTAACATATTTTATAAACGTTTATTAGATAAGATTTGACAAAAATGAAATCTTTGAAAATAAACTTAATAAAGTAACACAAATATACACGTGTAACAAATACAACATTGATTCCTTCATGTCTAGATCAGCAAATTACATAAAATAATGTCCATTATTCTAAATAAATGAATATTATTTCACTTTTTAAATGCTGTGTTAAACAAATTGCATTGCTTATTTAAAACAATATCCTTGTTTAAAATAGTATATTTGTTTATCTCATTTAATAATTGAATTTACAGCTTTTATGAACTGTTGATTTTATCTTCCATTTTATTAACCGCAGAGTAAACATTTATATACCTTTTTTTTTTCTTGTTTGAACCGAGGATCAGGCGAGAACAGTTTATCACAGTACTTTCACCCGACCACCATCGTTTATTAGTCTAGGTAAATAATATACATATAGGCCACGTCAAAGAGGTCGCGAGTGTCTTACAATGGTGCCTCCTGACATGGCCGCGACCGCGCTACATTGTTCGTTGTGTTTGTATTGACCGAGTGATTCATCCTCGTGGTTATCCCTGTGGGCGAGCCTGGGCCGGACGTTCGTCGTCCTTCTTTTCTTGGAGGATGGAATCGATTGTGCTGATGAATGCTGACCTGTTTCTGTTGGCCGCTTCTCGGATGTGTCCGTCTTGGTCCGCCCAGCCGTTCGGGCCGCAGATGATGTCGGAGACGTCTTGATGCGCCAGGGATCTCCGTTGCAGGTTTATCTGCAAGGAGTTTATCATTGCGAAGGTTTGACCATTCGCCATGACTGCCGCACGTCGCACGGCGCATCCTGCAGATCCGGGTCTATGCGGAGTGTTTTTCAGTCCAGTTCTGTTGCAAGCCGCACACTTATCTTCGGCACACTCCTTTTCTTTGTGGCCAGAGACGCCGCATTTCTACGATGTCTACGACCAAGCTTGGTAACTGTTCCTACCTGGTCGCCAATTTTTTTCCGCGAGGGCCTTCCTGAACGGTTCCAGGGCATGTTCCAGGCCCTGGACTGGCTGCTCTTTCCCAGGTCGACAAGCAGGTCTCCGTTTTTGGTACGGCGCATCGCCGTTACCTTGGCCCCCATCGACTCGGGATCGACGCCACATTGTCGTACCTTCCTTAGAGTGTCGTCATAATAGGACCCTTCGGCCATCTTGATTGAGAACGGCGGTGGATCTGGGCGCTGCGGTTTTCCACGGTTTGGATGGGACCAGTGATGTTGTGGTGGTGGCCTGTGTCACCTTGTTGGCTTCGGCTCTTCTGGTCTTGCGGCTTACGACGGTGGCCCAGGTCCCTTTTGTGATGTTTGGAACGACCTCGTGGGGGGTCGCCGTGGCGTCCATTTCAGCGTTCACCTCCATAGGTGGGAGTTTGATTCTGCCACCGCTCGAGAAAGGTCTTCTCTCTTGGTTGGTTTCGGGCCCTGATTTTTTTTTCAGGTGTGACCGTGGCCATTTCGGTGGCTAGTGGAGCCCGAGATCCAAAGTCCCACCAGATGGGGGTTTCGGTACTGGCGTCTGTCCCCACCTTGAGGATCTGGTCCGGCATTGTCGCAGATCCTAATGAGGTCACCGGTGTTGTGGTCGGGTGATCCTCAGACGCTAGACGAACGGTGTCCTTGAATGGCTGGTTGGACAGCCTGAGATCAGGCTGAGACCGCGAGATCTCTTTTCTTTTGTCAGCGGTCGGCTTTCGGCCGCTCTGATGATTCTCGGGTCTCTGTTCATTTTTCGGAACAGTATTGACTTGCTTGACTGCGCGCCGTTGCCGGTTGGCGTTGGGCCCGAAGGGTCGATGTTGCTGTAAATCGGCTCGCTCATTTCCGTGTGGGGCGAGTCGTCGGCGGTGTGCCGTGGAGGCTGCCGCGTGATCGTCGGCGGCGAGTGCGGTCGGTTGGAGGCGGCGTGGCGGTGTTCTGCAGTGGGTAGCCGCGTGCTTAGGAGAATTCGTCGGTTGCGGCTGTTCCGGGAATGCCGTGTCAGCGCTTTGCTCTAGCCGACTGTCTGCTGTTTAATAACACGCCGTCGTCTGTTTTAGTCACACTTATTATATCGATAACTTACCTTACCTTGCAGGCTGCAACTATCGGCTCTTGGGAGGTACCTTTGACCAGGGTTGGGCAAATGGTTGTATAAAAGTTTTATAATAAAGTTTTATAACCCTGCCTTTGACTTCGTCTTGTCCAGCCGAAGGTGCAGGTACCACGCTTGAACGAATCGCTGCGCTATTGAGACTTCGAACTTCCTGGGGTCGCGAAAAGTTGGCTCCTGTCCAACTTTTCCAATACCGATGGATTTGTTTCGTTACCCTGAAGGCGCAGAGCCTACGACCGGGGTCGTGCGGCCACTACTGCCCGAGTGACGAAGAGTTGACGCGCACGTGTGGTCTTCGCGATCCTATTACTGTCGTCCTGACTTCTCACGTGGACCACCGATTTTCGCGCGGTGTACCAATGTTTCCGTCTTGGCGAGACGAATCTTTTGATACCACTTTCGTGAAAAACGGAGCACTTTTGCCGTTCGGCGGGTGAGAACGATACGGAGCTGCGCTGTGTGTTGTTGCCCGGTCGAGTGTCACCGGACTATATTATATACCTATTTAAATATTTAATGATAACTATATAACTATTTTAAATTTTTGCTACTACGTTTTACTAACATGTACCTAACAAATTGTTCGTATCTTCAACAATATAACTATAAATTATAATCTTTAATTTGGGTTTTATTTCATTTTTATCATAAGATTAATGTACTTTAATATTAAAGTATATAATACATAATAGCTATAGAATATTATATTGTTATTTTATCCTACAATATTATAGAATTAAAAAGTAAACTATTTTTAAAATGTGTAGGAAATTAAAAATAATACGAGTATAGTAGATACATTAACTGATATGTGAAAATAGAAAATTGTGTAGTATTCACAAATCAGAATCTCGATGTCATTTATGGTTGTAAAATACCTTGTCAATAATAATGTAAGATATAAAGTATATCCATTTTTACACTTAAAATGGATATGAAAAATCTTTTCGGTTTGTTAAAATGCCCAATGAATTGAATGCTTGTATTTTAAATTAAAATCGCATTTTAGCGGTACTTTTTTGATGAACATTTAAAATAATGTAAATAAAATAAAATAAAATAAATTGCCCAAATTAAAGAAAAAACTGAAAAATAACCCTGTACAATTGATAAATTTATTAAAGGGATCAAAAGTCGATATTGTATGTTATTATATTGTATTAATTCAGGAAACATTAATTCGTAATACTTCAAACCATGTATCATTTAACCTGAAAATTTGTTCCATAATATTTAAATCAAATTTGGAGTCTATTTCCTTTAATTTCACTGTAAACCGGCGGTCTGTTTTATTACGTCCTACGGGCAACTTGTTTTTTTTGACTAGAATATTATTATTATTGATAAAAATACGATCGGCCTTCAAAAGTACACAATTTTAAATTGTTGAACCCTTATACTATTCGTATACGTAAATCCTCTTCGTACTTAGGTCTAATTTATATATTAAATGTATGTTCATTCTCGGTTCAGTGTATTATCTGTTAGTTGTTGTATTAACATAAATAACATATAACAAACTTATATTTTTATGTGCTAGGATAGCAGTCATGGATGATAGTAACAACTGCTCACCCCGTAGAGATGAATGTGTCGATGCCGAAGAAGAAGAGCGAGAACAAGCGACTGACGAAAAAAGTTCTACTTCATCCCAACTGGGTATAGAAGGGTCTTCTTCAGGCACGAATCCACCTAGGTAAGAAAATATTTATATTAATTTTTTCAGTAGAAATCTTTGAAGGTATTTTGATTTTTATTGTTAATTTTTACATTGGGTGTACTTCTATATTATAATAATAAAACGATCTAGGTAAATGTGTATGTGCCTATTTGACGTAATTCGTCGGATTAATAGCATTATAGTACCTATAATACGACTAGACTTAGATATTATTAAGTTTTATTTATTTTTATTCATTGTCCAATTATATATTTCAAACTTTTATTAATTTTCTCTACCCAAGTAGTAAAATAAGTTATAGTCAATAAAAAATTTAATTTATAGATTTTTTATTACCTAGTTTAATAATATATATTTTTTTAAATTTTACAACATTGTTTATACATTTTATAAATTATAATAATAAAGTTTATGTATTAATAATGATAATGATAATGCTCTTCATTTTCTGATTGTAAATCTTCCGTGTCTGAGTATAATGTCCTGTGGCCTGTGGGAGTCTAGGCCGTATTTTCGAATGTGGCCCGCCCGAGAAAAAAGGTGGGCATCACTGGTCGAAGATTTCGAGTAATTTTAATGAGCATTTCGTGTTCTCGAAATTATTGAAATTAAATAATAATTTTTTATAAGTTCCATATTTCTTTCCATATAAAATTTTTTTTACTAAGATTTTCATCAAAAGCGTAGGTGGAAACATCAAGATAACTTTTTATTAAAATATATAATTGAATATATTTATAATCCATGGTCATAAACTTTAAGCATGATTTGTCATAACTCATAATGAAATATTATGAGAAGCAGAATCGCAAATAGAAAGAATTTATTCATTTTATCATAGTAAATGTATCATAAGTCCAATTGTTTCTTACTATGACAATGAGTCAATGAAATATAATATATTAATATATTATGTTTTGTTATTTTCAGCCTTAAATACATAATTTCATTATTCTAGGTAGATTAGTGACATTGCCTCTATCTATAAATATCCTAACATGCTGCATGTTTAGGAAATCATAATTCATACTCCGTTGTCTAAATTAACCTTACGAATGTCTGCTGTTGCTGTATACCAAGATTTTCGATATTGTATTAATGTAGTAAGATTATTAATTTTATGTTAAAATATAATTAAAATATACATATACACAAATAAGTACAATATGTAGTTTTATTTTTCTACATTTGACAATCAATAAATTATGACGAAAATACATGAGTTTTGGAAAGCACTTAGTAGATAATTAGTTTTTTTTTTTGACATCTTGATATCAGGGATAGTGCTGAAGCAGTTCTTAAACTTTGTGGGTATTCCAAGATTCGTACCCAATTTTTCATGTGATCTTTTTGAAAATTATATGTGATCAATGTTTTCAATTGCCACAATTAAAAGATAATTACAGTATTAATTTTTAAAATAACTACAGGTTTAATTCATAGTATTAATAATTGATACCAAGAAAAATGCAGACAGTTACTCGTTGACAACTTATAAAATGTAATCGTTTCCATGAATTTAACGATAAATTATATTTATAGCTATAAAAGACCAATATGCGAATTTATACTTGTTTGTTCAGAACAATAATTAATGAAAAATGTTTCATTCATATTTCATCGTAGAACTATCTCGTATACCAGCTGTCTATAATGAAAATATATATCAACTTTTTTCATTTTTGGCGACTTATTCAAAATTATTCGTGAACTTAAATTGGGTAGCGATCTATAGCCGTAAGTAAAGATATGTTGTACTAGATGATAGATTATTTGCCAATTTTGATGGGTAATTATTTGTTAATATAAAATTATATGTGGTAGGGTAATGCATAATATGAAATTAAACGTATGTAAATTTTGGTGATTTACTTGTTTTTCTAACCAAATAAAATAAGTTACATTCTTTGGATAACAAATTTTCCTCTGAATCAGAATTTATAAAACTATTGATGAGGTATGACTATCAAACAATAAATAAAATTCTAAATACGGTCAAGATTTTAAACAATATTAAACATGAACTTATTTTTAACCATGGGCTTACACACTTAATCTGCTCCTCTTAATGAATTTAAATTTTTCTACTTCATATTATTCTGTTTTATTATTAGATAGATGATCAATATTATTGTCTTATTAAAGTTTTTTATTACTATTTTTGTGCATAGTTGTTGAATAGTTTATGATTTAAAATTTCTTTATTACATTAAAATAGCGATGAAGATGATCATCAATGAGATGTAAACATATTTACATAGCTAACATATATTAAACATGCAGTTGTATATCTTTGATTTTATTACAAATTATAATTTATATTTAACCGGAATTCATCATTATTATTCATTTTTTAATATTTCACATTTTCATAGTAGTTTAGAATTATCGGTCAACGAATTCATTGAACTTTATGAAACAGCTCATGTTCAGAATGCATTAATTGCATTCGGCCACGGAATAAAATAAACAATACCGGAATACGATAACATGAATATTCAGTGTACCACCGACAACCGTGTATTGCTTAGTTTTCGTGTGCATAATCGTCTTGCCGGATCGTGGTACTTAAAAACCCACGGACAAATGTTGGAACGTCGAAAAGCGCACGAAAAACGCTGCTGAAACGTAAGCGTGTGTATCTAACATCATTGTGTTATTTAATAATATTATGTGGGTCAGTACTCGGTAACACGGTGCACGAACACGGTGCACGTATCCTTCCGTTCGCTCGCCCGGACCCTGACCTCGGTAATACGAATAATATCGTTGCCGTTGACGGTGCAACGGCGGCGGCGCGGCGGCTTGCCCATCTGACGGCGCAGTAAAAGTCGGTCGGTCGTGCATTGCGCGCGCGCTCGCGCGCCAAGCGAAACGCATATATTATAATTTGATAATATTATAATATCTTGAGCACACCCGCGAGATCAGCAGTGTTACCGCGGCGGCGGTATTCCACCTCGGCGGTGCACCACGGTTGCACTGGACTGATCACGAACGGCGCCGTCGCCGACGCGCGCATTCGACTACGGGACGACCCACCGGCAGTGACTTGTACCGCCCGCGATTTCTTCAATGTGTCAATGTCGATTGTCGAACGCGTTCCGCCAGTAGTAGTTATCGAGTCGGGAGCAACATGTGCCGTCCCGAGTTGAGTGCGGTTAGGGTTTTCGATGCTTTCGCCGCGGCCTCGACCATGACGTTTTGCTGAACTACTACGGCGATTAATTATTATACTTAGGTCGTGCAATAACGTACTAATAATATTCTCATCGTACACTAACAACAATAACAACAACAACAACAAGTTAGGTAATAACGCAGCGATATCTTCTCGGTTTTGTCTCTTGATTTTCCACCGGATTTTAGTGCTCGCGGAAGTTTCGACGAAGTTCGTTTTTTTTTCGTTAATTTTTTCGGAGGTAAAAATATCCTATACGTTGGCGTCATCGTCGTCGTACTTCCGCGAATCCGATTTGCACGACATCCGCGGTGGAATGATGTTTTCCGGCGTCGAGTATACCGCAACCGTCGCGACCTCCGGACCGTTGCAGTTGCAGTCTCAGCACCATCACCCGTCGGCTGCGGCCGTTAACGGTCAAAGTTTCATGGCTGACTACGGCCATCATCCCCATTCCGGCCACCTGCACCAGCACCACGGTTACGACCGTCACCAGTTTTTCTCGGCACCGCAACTACCGTCACCCTTGACGATGATCACTACCCCCGCCGCCGCCTTGCTGCCCTCTCCGCCGGACGAGAACGATTTCTACGGTTCCTTCTTCCACAATAACAACAACAACTGTAACGACGTAAAAGACGTATATCGCACGGCCGCCTCGTTGTCTTTGCTGTCGCCTTCCTCGTCGTCGTCATCGTCGTCGTCTGCTTCTTCGTGCGCACCGCCATACCGCCAAGAGTTCTTGCCCACCCAGCAGTCGCACGATTGTTACGGCGTGCCCGCTCTGCCCTCGATCGTCGATTACCAGTCGCCCGTCACCGATTATCGACCGCCGCCGCCGGTCACCGATTTTCAACCGCCTTCGCATCACCAATACTATAGTGGATTTTGCGCGCAACAGCCACCGCCGCCGCCGGCCCAGCTCGAGAAGAGTTACGATTATGCTCCGCCATACGAACGCAACGGTCCTGAGTTGTCCGCCACCGACGCTGTCCCCGTCACCGTCAAGTCACCCAAGTAAACTTTCGTTTTATTCTTATCGTTTTCCAGTTATCATCGGATTTGTCCACGTCGTCCGCGTTGAGAGTTCTCTGGACAGCCCGCTCTATATTACAGTGCGATTCCCCTCCCGTCTTATGCCCTATAAGACCTAAGCCCTTGATAATTTATGTACGAATTCAAAGAAAGAAATGCGGGCATCCTTACAAAACCATATGAACGTATCAATGCACTATTATATTTATCATTTATGTATCCCATCAAGGATCTCTTGTATTTATTATTGCATTTATGTGCTTATGTTGCTCTCAACAATTTTGTACTCGCTTTATGAGACCCAGGATTTCTCTTAATGAGCCCATAAGAGGTTGGAAACTATTGCATTAGAGACGACCAAGAAAAAATGCATAGTTCTATATCGGATTTGTCTATTGGGCTCTAAATCGCTTCGTAGGTAATTTCCACGGATTTTAGCTGATTGTTAGGAATCAAGAGTGGATCGTTGTCCGGATTATTTATCGAAACGTCGTTGACGTTATTTATTTATTATCATTAAGTTTCCACTTAGTCCTTTTTTGTTCGATCGACGGACTAGCACAGTTGCATGCGCAGTTGAAATAGGTACTGCGCAGTAAAGCGTTGATCAGTCGAAAGAAAATTTTTTTTCGTATAGGTTATCAAATGAGTATAAGTATAGGTATATAATTTCCAAAAAGGTACGAATTGGAACAATGCCAGATTTTCCATTTACTTTGTTCTTTCACGATACTTTTTCTTCCATAGTGACTTTTATGTTTTCTGTAAATATGTTGATACACTATTCGGTCACGGTACATTTTACACTCTGATTTACACTAAAACTAGAATAAAATTACTATTAATTAATAATAATTTTAATATTAATTAAGAAATTAAATTAAGAATCAAGAATAATATTAATTTCAAACCGAAAGATAAAAATATGTTGTTGTTTATGGAACGTCAGATTTTTCAATGATTGCATGAAAACTGTTTTAATTTTTGTGTACACTTCTAAATATTATTTTAATGTGTTAAATTCGCATTAAAATTAAACTGTCTGAATAAACCGGAGAATTTACTATCATTATTCATTATCATTTTTTACTAACATTATTCTTTGACTGGAAAAATGGTGATTTTATTCAAATTTCAGCCTAAAAATTAAAATCCATTTGAAGTGTGGATCAACGGTATTTTTACATTGTCCGTTCGGAAATATTTATATGTAAATGTATGTGAATAATCGGTGAATGTCTGAAAATAATTAGTCGACTTAATCCGTCCTCTCGGTGAGTTCGACAATTCGTACGATTTCAGCCGTCTTGTTTCGTTCTCGAAACTTAATTTTAGGTTTTGTATACTTTGTGAAATATGCTTGAAATAGTTGAATTGGTGATTTACGTACTTTTTTCGTAACTTAGGGTTTCTTCCTTGGTTTCTATAGGACTTGAAGTTTTTTAACAAGTTGACTGCCATGAGTACCATATTTGGTACTCTCATAGTTTGTATCCTGGGCTTATGTTTTTACAAACCCGTTCATTTTACACGCTTTGAGTACCAATATTGGCACTCGCTGAGTTTGTCTCAGGCTTTTTCAAATAGGTATGAAATGACATCGATATGCTATTATGATAAGAAAATAATGAGAAATACCAAAGCTTGTGTATCCAAAAATGTCTTCCGATATGCATACGTGCTTTCTAGGCCATTGTACTAAATGTTTGTCCGGGCCCTTTATAAGACTTTCATCAATACAACTAACCATAAATTATTAAAAATCAAGATTCATAAGCATTTTGATTATGTCTTTATTTCTTTTATTACATTATTATCTAAAAAAAAAACTAATATTTTTTATATATTTAATTTATGAACCTAATGTTATTTTTAAAAAAATTATCATATTTATATTATATTATCTAAGTTTGTAAAAAGTATTCCTATTTAAATTTAAAAAATAACAAATAAATTTAAACGGGCCCACGGGCCCCTGTATTCTAGGTCCCTTGTGGGGGCCCTGCCCCCCCGCGTGCATTATATTGTATTATTCATACATACGTTTGTTACAGAACGTATAAAATTGCATTGTTCAATGTTATTTATCTGAATGTTTTGACCAATAATAAATTGTAATGTAAACGTCTCTCAAAGTACCATATTATCAGACATATGTATGTTTTATAGAAAGTTGTATATTGTACTTAGTTCATTCTATAGTTGACTTCTCTGGTTTTATATTATTACTCAGTACTTAGTCAATGATTAAAACATTTTCATTCCTCTTTTATTTAAAACGTTTTTTGGCGTCTCTTATTTTTTATTATTAGGTAAACGAACTCTGGAGATATCAATGAATAATAGTTGTTATATGTCTATTAACTTTTCTGTTATCAATGAAATATTAATTCTATTTTAGGAATGCGCAACAGTAACTCTTTTGTAAAGGGTTCTAAGAAACTAATTTTGATGATATTCTATGCACCATTAAATTATTTGTTATAAATGTTATTGTTAGGGTGACGTACTGTGATTTGAAGAACAGTAAAGTTTAACTTGAAGATTATAAAATTTAAAATAATTTTATCCCGCGGTGGCATAATGCATTTTTCATGAAATTTACATTTCCATTCGAAAAAAACCCAAAATTATTACATTTAGTATTGGAATACAATTATTATTCTTTTTTTTTTTCAACAATATATTTACAATCTGTATGCATTTGATACAATAAATAAATTTTATAAAACATTATTTACAAGGCATGTGGGCGTGATAGAAGGGGGCATCCAATGACACTACTTCATATACATTTTGATTTTAGTTTTTGATTAGTAAGTTATTATTTTTTTTTTGTGCTGATTATAAAAGTAAATCTCGCGACCAGTTTCGTTTAAGGCGTCGAAGAGGATTGTTGGGAATGGTGGCAGAGGAAAGATTAGAAATTAGAGGATTAGGGTGATTGTGAGTGTGCGTGTGGAAATTCGAATAATATATACGGGCGAGAGTAGGAATGGTGCATATTTTTAGGTCATTATGTAAGGAAAGAACAATTATTCTTATAAAAGTAAATTAATTATGACTCCGTTACCTTACAGATAAATATAATATATTTCTAATAAAAAAAATAAATTCTTATCCCAACCGTTTAAAAACTTTTTTAAAATCATTGCCCAAGAAATACAATAACTATTTTAACATTTTGTTTGATTCGTCAGAACATATTTTATAAAAATGAATACATTTTTAAATAAATAAAATAAATACAATAAATATCAGGTATGTAACATTTAGTTTTAAACATATAAGAAAAATTATCAAGTGTTTCACTATCGTACGTATAATCCAAGTAATCCAACTCAAGGAATTTTAACGTAATAAGCTAGTATTATTTATTTTCTTTACCTGTAACTTTGTTTAATATTTGTTAATATAACCCAAAGGAATCATCTCCCGCACTTCTATTTTATTTATTTCTTGTTGGTATGTGTGGTAAATGTATGAATATTGAATACTTACAAACTAACCTCATCATCTGCTCGAAAGAAAACTTGTATTGAAATTGAATATAATATGGAATAAATATTCCTGGAAAAAATATGAATAGATCCTATCAAAATGCGATGGTTCGTTAAAGGGAACAAAACAGTTTTTTCGATCAAAATATAAAATTACATTCTTTACTTAGCAAACGAGATATTTTTTTAAATAGAATTCTATGAAATTATATTTTATTAAATGGTTATCATCAGTGCTCGTATGTATTTACATTTTTCTCGTAAGTTATAAATAATAATCAATATGTACCTTCCTATACTAACAAGTTATATTTACGTAAACTTTTTAATTATTTCTAATAAATGTCTTTTCTAATTTGTAATAATTTATAATGAAAAAATTTACTGATTTTCCCGGTAAATGAGTCGATTTGCGTTCATTTGATTAGTATTTTTTTTTTGCTATAACTCTTGCGTAACTAAAAATTTAAACAAATATCGTAGATGTTGTATTTAGTGTTATTGTATTATTTTTTATATCTAAATATGACTAACATTACATTAATGTAGTTTTTGGTAATGTTTTCTAGTATAAATAATATAATTTCGTTAGTATTAAGGTTAAAATAGTTTGCTTTCGGAAAGTATACTTATGTTACTGGCGTTGCTGCCTTAAACTTTAAAATAGGTGTACTTAAGAGATAATATTTATCTACGTTTAATGATTAACTTTAGTTAAATTTATATTGAAAAAGGTGTTATTCCCCATAAAACAATTATTTTCTGATATTAATCTGATTATTTATTAAATGTACTTCCTGTAAAATTTTATACATTCTTATTAATTATAATATAATCTATACTCATTCTATAGATACTTATTTTACTCGTGTATTGAATTGTTAATTATTTGAAATTTTGAAAGTTTTCTTTAAATAACATTGTATAAACTTAAACTATAAACTTAATGTATGAATAACATTTTACTAGGTACCATTCAGTTTTAGTAACAATAGGTATTAAAAAATTGTATTTTATCATTCATTTTGGTGTTATATTTGTTCGCTGAAAAGTGGGCTTTCAACTGTCCACGTGAGTTTAATAGTTATTTTTTTAAATTTAATTTTTGATTTATTACTCAGTGAAAAAAAAATGGTTCTTTGTGTTAAAGCTATAAAATTACCTATAAATATTGCCCTTGTCTGCCTATTATTATAGTGCCATTTTACTTTGTCTCAGAATAGTGGTTTAGTTTCAAACATTCTAAATTGATCGTGTTGGGGGACCTAAAAGCGGGGTACATCATAGATATTGATAATTTATGTTAACAAATTTTATTATGTTTTAAATCATTTCAGCTATATTATTCGACAAAAAAATATTAAAATGTTTAGAAATTGGGTAATTAATGTCGAATTTCTATATTCATGAAATAATTATTAATTTTTTTAGTGTTTGCTATTTTCTATAATATTTACTAGTCTTATACAATTTACTGCTCGAACTTAACTAGGTTTCCAATATATATCAATAACCCATAATATTTAGTGAAATAACTAGGTAATTATAATCTAATTAAATATCTATTTATTAATATAGTAGCTTTTCAAGTATCGTTGTTGTTATCATAATGTGTATTAGATATTTATATTTCCCTTATAAATTCTTAGCTCTGTAGTTCGTAGAAAAACGAATCTGTAGAAGTAGTATAAAACAAAAATTATTACTCGAATGACTAATAATAAGGAGTAATGAACTATAATAGTCTACCAAAAAAGTTTCCCTTAAATGTTGATTTATATGAATGTAAGAACTATGAATATTATAAAATGGAAAAACTTCCATTATTTAATTTCTAATTTTTTATTGTCAATGTTTACATTGTTATGCGCGCTTGTTAAGACTAGTTTTCAGTTAATAATAACTTACCTATTGACTTATCGTTTTTGTATAACAGAGTAATAAAATATTGAAAACGAAAATAACGCTAAATTAGAATACTAGAAAACCATTGTTACTTACCGTTGTTTAGTAGTTACTTTTGTTGCTCATAAAAAAGTTTACAGTACATTATATGGCTAGTCATAATATATATGTATAGGTTAAGTTAAAAATTGATATTAATATCTGTCAAGCAAAAGATAAAATATACTAAATTGATTAATGTATATTTTTATTGTCTTTCTTTTATTACTTCATGCGTATCAGTCTAAACACATTTTTGTTTGTATCATATTTCGCTTCTACTTAATTTAAATCACGTTAAATTAATAAATGCGAGGTTTCAGTTATGAACATAAGCGTTTTCCTTAAATCTGAAGAATTAAATTTATTAATCCTTTCGGCTGTGGTTAAATAGTCGACTAGCTAGTAGCTACTAATTGGGAAGTGGGGAAAACTATATAACGTTAATATAGTAATGATAACAATTTTTATAGCTATTTGTATACCTACGCTGTGCAATTAAATATTATATTGTTTCTGAGCAAATGCATAATTTAAAACCCCGTTTAAATATGAATTAAAACAGTAAACTCAACAGAAATGTATTAAAATTTCAGTAAAAATAATTTGTTTCTAATTTTTCTTGACTTTGGCTCTGTGGAACCGGACAGGTGTTTCTTAAGGCTGGTACTTAAGTTTTAAAGTAAACGTATTGAAATTAATAGATAAGCGTAAATCATTTCCTATAACATAACTTGAATTACAAACGAATAATGTACAGTTATTTCTTGGCATTTGGGCATTTGGCCCAATTGCATTTGACATCTAAAAAAGGCATTCTTGATTATCCTCCTAGGTATCTATAGAATTTATGAACTGGCAAATATAGTTTATTTTAGAGGACGAACTAAATGTCATTGATAATTACTTTTAACCACCTATATCCTACTATACACTATTTAAGCTACTTAAAATTATCCCTTGTTTATTTTATTAATGATTTAACTGATTTTATGATGACATAAATTCGTTTTACCTTTTTTATAAACTTAAAATACAATTACATGGTACTTTAATTCCAAAAGTATTAACGGCTTAATTATCAAATAATATTTTTTTAATGACTTATTTTAATGAATTTGTTTTAAAATGTTTTTTTAATTTAAAAACTCTGAGTTACTTTGAATACCTTTGAATCAGTAGTTTTAACTAATATATATTTAAGGTACTTTCATAATTTTGTGATATCTTAGTAAATCTTTGATTTTTACCGAAAATGAAAAACGAACTTTTTAAAATTAAGAGTTAAGATGCACTTATAAATCGTTGTATTATTTTAGGAACAAAGCATATCACAGATTATTAAAAATTAAAAATCTGCTATAAGAAATAATAATTAATAATTATTTTCCTGTTTATGTTGTGCTTATATTTTTAATATTCAATACACTGAAGTACCTTTCGATAAATGTTATGCAATATTAAATATAAAATAAAATATATCAAAGGCTTTTTTTAGTGTATTGTTTAGTGAAATTCTAACTTCATTTTAACTTAAGACTTTTATATCCCGCATGTGTTGTTCCGTTCTACAAACGTACAACATTTGTAGCATATTTGCGTTCAGTAGTTCAAATGTATTCTTGTTAGTTCTAATATTAGTAAACTAACCTATTATCAGTCATAAGGTGAAGATCATGATCTATGTTTTATTGGTCAGCTTCTTACGAAAGCTAAAAATGAGTATGAAATATTAGAATTTAAAAAATTCATTACTCGATTGAAAATTAAAATATGGAAAATCCGACCAAGAAAACAAAGACAATGTTCTTTCCTTCAAGTTTGTTAATAAGTCGGTTTACTCTAATATTAAAGTTAACAACACATTTGAACATTTGAACTACTGAACTAAAATTTGCCATGTTGTACATTTGCTAGACGGAGACAACACATTAAATTAAAACATAAAAATAAATCTTATACTATGTATTCGATTATAAAAATAAAGAAATGTTATTATGAAATATGCATTTTCTTTTTCTTTGTAGAGTACAAAGGGTACTAACAAAATGTAATCAATTAAATACATAATAAATAACAAAGTTCATTATTATGCGACCGTATATTTTATATAATTTTCTGATTAATAAAATCTACAGATCCCCTCGAGTTTGTTTTATAAATATTGTCAACTTAATGTTTAACAATGACTAAAATGAAAAAATAAAGTAATCTAATTTTTTTATAAATTTTTTCTGTTTTGTAAAATTTTTAGTACTGAGAATTAACAGAATTTAGAATATTATTATGTTGTTAATTGTTTTTACATAAGTTTATTTTAATTTACGCAATTAAATTATATCATTTATTCAACCGACTAGTTTATCTATATGCAACTCCATTTTATCGTTGCAATTATGTACGTGCATATTTAATGACTGCGTGCATTCTACTACAGTATGCATACGTTTATATCAGCGTTTGTATACAGAGTTGTTTGAATTTTAATCTACAAAAATAATAGAGATAATGTAAGATTCTAATTTAATCCCCTCTGTGTACAAATGTAAATGGTCGCATACTCCCATGTTTAAACATATATTATGTACGTAAATTGTATACCTAAATACCTCTGCATGTATAACATGAACATGATTGACAAATGTAATATGCAGCCTGTGTGCAACAGGTACTACATAGTTCTTCTATGTTTGCATTGACCTTGATATTATTTCACTAAATCTACTCAACATTTTCAATATTGTTTCCATTCATATCGCATTACATATGTACATAATATTATGTATATATTTGTATTAATATAAGTTTCATCATACAGAAATTGATTCTATCTGCGTCTTATTCCGGCATTTCTCCTACTTAAACGGTTTAACACATTTGCAATATGATTGCACATCATAATAAATACACACGTTTACATTATTCTACTTTATAATTTTTTAGTTATTGTTCTATAATATACACACAGCATGCGCTGTTGAAGTTAAAATATTATAAAATCCAAATACATTACAATATAAAATGTATATATACTTTGTGTCAAATTTGATATTTTAGTATGATACCTCGACTCTTAAGTACTATTTGAATTCTGATATGAATGTAAGTGTAGTAATAAACTAATAAGAAACAATACAGTATTTATTTCTTCTCGTTCACGATTATTGAAAAAACCATTCATCGATCACACGTTCTACGTGATTTTTTCTGTATGTAACTACAGATGTAGTTATTTAAAGGACTTCAAGTAACTGAAGACATTGATACAATTTGATATCCTAAAATGTCTAGTTTTAGTGTATCCAGTAAAATCATTTGGTTTCTTCGTGTATGTTTATTAGTTACATGCATAGAGTTTTTATTAATTAAGACGTACGGACAAATTATTTTTCAACCGATAATTGGACATTTTGACTGTATGTAATAAATAATTATTAATTTAACAATACGATATTGTTAGTGGAAGAAAGCAAAATGTATTTATGTAGTTAATGGATGTATTAATCGAGGTTTGTAATTTATACGTATTAAATTAAAATTTGGTTGAGGAATATATTCTTAATTCGTTTGCGTTCCTTATTTTATTTTATTGTTTATTGTTTGTATTTTAGTAATACATCACATTAAATAATTAGTTAAAATGCAGTTCCTTATTTTAAGTATATTTATTTTTTTTAAACTAAAAATGAAGTAATGATAATGAAATAGAGTGAATAATAAAATTAAGTCCAACCGTCTATAACAGATTTGACAGTTAAGTAATTTAATTTGTAAGCCTTTAGGTAATGCGCAATTTAGATTCTGACTTACCACTAAATTATTGAATTTATAAGAAATACAATTTTAAGTGATAAAGCAAATGCCACTTGCCAACGATAATACGTCAAAAACAATTTGGCAGACCTTAGTCAATAACTACGCTGTTATTGACATATTTCTTGAGCAACTCGTTTAATCGTTAGAAAATATGTTTATGCTTCATTTAACTGTTAATTTACAAAATAAAATACATTTTTAATAAAATTAATCTAAATAAAAATTGTTATAAATATAAAATATTATTTTGTAGTTAATCGCCCATTTTTTCCTATAAATACCTTGCTAATACTTATGTAAGGTGGTATGACACCCCGGGACTGTAATTGTTTTTAAATTTGTAAACAAATTCCAATTTTGAATGCGGTCTGTATCCCACACATTTTCAGTAAGAATAATTTCAAATAATTAAAATTCGAGAAGAAAAATCAAATTTGAGGAAGTGAAGTGAAACTATTAAGAATAGTTCTTACTTTATATAATCTATATCATTATTCAAGTATTGGAAATAAATTAGACCTTCTATCGAGTATCTCATTTTTCCTGGGACATAAACATATTTTTGTTACAAAAAATTGCTACGGAATTAAATGAATTCGAATTTATCTGTGTATGACAATGTGACATGAATACTTTATTGTTATCTTATTTTTTTGTTCAAGTAAATATTGTATTTTGTTAATCGAATCGCAGTATATTTTCATTGTTTTATTAATTAGTCAAATGATTTATTGTTTTTGGAGTCGGCACTGTGTTAGGTTTTCCGTCGCCCTACTCTCGTAGTTTCATCATCAAAATGAATATAGAAATCTTATTTTTTATACATTCAATATTATTTCTGGCATAAATATAAACTATGCGTCTGTATGCGATCAATTTACTCCTAATTTTTTCTCAAAATTGTCACCTTATGCCCATGATTATTTTTCTTTAAATATATATATATTATTTGGAATTATTGTAATTATTATTATATTTTTTTATATTATTTATATTATTATTTTATTTTACTCTCTTCCTATTTATAATTCACCAAATTATTGAATTATTTTTGTATAAAATCGTATTGTATTTTTTGTGTTGGGTTTAAAATGGTATGTCCAATCTTTGGTACGCTTTATTCTACAGTTAGTATGTATGAGCATATTTATAGAGATTTCTACTATAATGTCTAACACTGCTAACAGAAACGCACAGTTAAAAATAAAAATAAAATCCAAATCAAAGCATTCTCAAAATTGTTCAGATGTTAATTTGGTGATCGATTTTTTTTAACTAACGGATTAAATTCTAAAATAAAATGTATACATGAGTTTAAACTGGTCGTCCTTTGCCAACGGTACAATACAAATATACAATGTACAAATACATACAAAATATTTTTTTTAAGAACTTTAATTTGCATAACAAATTACTTTCAAATTATGTTCCTTACTTATTCTTATATTATAATTTTTCGACGAATGAAAACTATCTTACTATTTTGTGATAAAATAATCGGGTAATTGATATCAATAATTAATTCTACTTGATGAATTTAAGAATGTTATTTACAAAATCCTTATCATATCACTTAATCGATCAATTATTTGTAGAATACGTTAAGTTAAAATGTTACGGACATCACGGACAGAGACGGAAAATCAGTATCTCTTTTCAGTATCCTCTTGAAAAAATTAAACATTTTTATCAATTACATAAATCTATTTTTGGTCATCTCTGTTAAAAAAATGTGACTGTCTGACAAACGAAACATAAAATATACCTAGGTATAGTTTGAATATTTGATCAAAGTAAAGTTAAAAAACATTATTCTTAGTCATTCCTTACACCAGAAATATACTAAGATTACAATCAAATAAGTAACCATTATTATGAACAATGGCCTTTTGAAGTTCATAAGCATGTTTTATGCTAAACAACTAAATAAATAGCTAAGCAAAAATTCCTCACACCCACACTCCCGCATTGTCACATTATATACTATAATATCAAGGTTTTGCTTTGAGGTGTTTTGCTATTCTAACAAAAATAAATTTATTGATTCTATCTCAAGTGTTCAATAGAACACTTGCGTGTTACTACGTTCCATGATATTATATGAGTTTTGTGAAACATTTTTTTTTGTATTCTAGAAATGTTTAAAAATCTTTAGTTGTCATTACTTTTTACGTCAATAAGTTCAGATATATATTTGTCAAATTATTTATTTTTTCTACGTTTGGTTTAGAGATGGGTTATTTTCTGTACTGTCGTATGATAGGCGTTTTGGTGGGATAAACGTTGCCCCATATAAGGCGGAATGAGTTAAAACGTATTTGTATTTCTCGATACATTCGTTATTTACATATTATATTATTGACCCTTGGGTGTTGATTGATGTCAATATATTGCATACCTATTCAAAAGAAACAGTTACACTGTTACAGTTTATGCATTATGAATCACAATTATGATGATCATATATACATATTTTAAACTTTATAATAAAAAAACAATAGTATAACATATCTCAATATCTAATTATTATTTTAATAATTTAATTGTTGGAATTAAAATATTATTGAATACATTATATATGAGAAATTTCATTTTAATTTAATTTAAAATTATTTTTCGCCTAATACCTAGCATTTATTGTTGTACCATTCATGTGATTGAAAAAATGCCTGTATTTATTTTGCTTTAACTACGTTATAAGAGCCTTTTTTTCCTGTATACTAAAAAAAAAACCATGTGTATAAATAAATAAAACCATGTACGTCGGTTGTACACTTAGTACTTTTAAGGCTCGTTGTAAGGTATTATTGAATGTATTATTAATATCATTGTTAATAGTATGCACAAATTGGTATACGATGAATCTAGCTTTCCAGCTACCAGAGTTTTTTTAACTTAGTGAAGAAAATTACGTTGTACCATATTCATCTGTTATCCCGCTTTCTTTCATATTTCCAATGTTTTAATTTACATTATTTCATTATGTGATATTATGGAAAAAAAATTAATGGAATTTTTTTTTAAATATTTGATACATTGGCACTCACCTAAAATTATAATTTATATAAAATATATATTTGACCGGTACATAGTTATTGTTATTAAAAAACGATTAGCTTATAAAAATTATTTTGACTTCAGTCCAAACCAATTATTATAAAACAATTCATTGTCATCAGTCGCATTCGATCCAATCTAAACCTATCAAGCAATTTATTTATATAGGTGTAGTATACAAAATTAACATGTCTTCTAGATTTTCGAAGTTCAGTTTCATTATACAAGTGATTGATAATCATCGATTATTAGTGACCTAACCTGGTCAATAAGTAAAGATCCAAGGACTAACCATTGTTGGAGCTGCTTATTTTTTATATTTTTCAAATGTGTGATTAAAAATATTTCGCTTTCATTATTTTACCACATATTTTACTTTACTACTTCATACTTGTTGGATGGTATGATAAGATATTGATTGATATATATATATATATATATATTTTGATTTGATATGTATCAATCTCAAAAGTTTTTAAAAGTTTTCAACTGTAGTTATAAATTATTTTTCTAACCTTATTTAGATACTTATCATCCTCTTTCTAGCATACCATAAAGAGCGAAGTTAAAAAATCTAGGTCATCTTAAATGTGAGAAATATTAACTTTCAAGATAAATAAATGTTAGTTGCTACAAAAAAGAAAAGCAACTGCAAACATATTATTAAAACGAGTTTGTTTTTCGCGTTGCACATTTAATATCTTGTGCATTTTAATATTGTTGATGAGATATTTAAGCGCGGGTTTAATGTAGAGTGGGAAGTGATGCAATTCGTAATGGCGTTTTAACTTAAACAGTAGTCAGCAAAAATAGAATATCGTAAAAATTCACTCAACTGTTCAAACCGAAAACGGATTGCCCCCTCCCCCATACGATGCAAATCTTCAACCAAGGTCGATATTCACTGCCAAACTCTATATACCATATGCTATGTACATCTCTAGCGTACTCTACTACTCTAGTGCCTATGTTTCTATTGTTTCAGTTTTTAAAACATTATTTTCTTTTCGTTAGATGTCGACAGGAATAAAATTATGTTTCTCTACAAATTCAAGGAATCAATTTTATTAAATTAATGATCATATTCATGATTACAAGTACTATATATTGTTTCCGGTGTTGAGCATTTGTCTTACTTGATATTGTATTTGGTTGAAAATATGAAAATTGCTTTTCAATTAATATAATATTTGAAATTTTATAAATTTTATATTATAAAACCTGTCTTAGTTGTGTGTTTGAAGTTTTAATAAACCTTATTTGTTAGATATGGAAATAATGTATGCCACGTTTTAAAGGAATCCTAAAGTGTAATTGAATTTAATTACAAATCTAGCGCTCCTTATGTTTCCTCAGTAATAAAATATCCTCAAACCCAATGTTGAATTAGATATATGTGTAAATATAGTTAGTATAAAGTGTTTCTTAAAAACCAACAACAACGTCATCGTTTCAACCAATATCTAAAATTAAATACGTATTTTACATTTTCAAACTTGTTGAAAATGTAATTTATTTAAAATAATGTTTTTTTTTATTGTTCAGTTCTAGTAGACAAATGAGAAATCTAGCTGAAAAAGAACGCCGAAGCAAGTTGAATACGTGTATCCACGAACTTTCGCAACTTGTGCCATTGATATCAAATTCTCCCAAAAAAATAGAGAAAACCAGTGTTCTCAGGCTTAGCGCTGCATATCTTCGACTGAGTCGGCGTAAGTTAACCGATTATATTAATATTATTAATTGTTATTATATTAATATTATTAATTGTTATTATATTAATATTATTAATATTGGGTTCGGTATTTATTAGATAATATTTTAATTTTCAGTTTTGGCGGGATTCAAAAAACAGCGTGAAGAGTTGCCAACATACGTGAGGGAGATGAATTTATCTGATCTCATATTAGGCGTATGTATTTCTATTAATAATAATATTAAATAATTATGGGAATAAGGTTGTATTGTTGTTTCTATTGCACTCCTACCTAACTTCGGAATAATATATTAATTCAACTGTATGTAGTTAAAAATACGTTAATCCCCGTCAGAAAATTTTTAACGAGATATTACAAGGGATTTTTGTTTGTTATTGCTATTAATTAAACAATTTTAATAGAGTTGTGTATATAATTTTCTTTAATTTTTACCCGCGAATAATGTATATACTCATGCATTATGGTTAAATCATCATTTAATTAATATATAAATTCAGGTTATCAGCATTGATTTTTTAGTTGGTAGTAAATTTTGAAAATTACTGTATTATTGTAGTCAAATATACATTTATTATAAAAATAAATGTCTCATAATTTAAAAGTATTGTATGCAATAATTATTTGCTATTTTCTCTGAAGAAAGTTTTCTGAGTGATTTAATAATATTATATAGTACGTATTTATAGGTTTAATCGAATTGTGGTGTTCATAAACATTTATACTTCCTAAGTACCTACTAAGTGATTGTCTTTTTGTTTAAAAATAAATTGATATAAAATCTAGAAAAAATAACTGCATCTTGTAATTAAATACTTTTTTTTTAGTTTTCATGAATCGTACAAATTATTACGAGTATCCTATTTTAAAAATATAATATTATTGAACTTGCTATTTTACCCTTTTACGTGATTTATTATTTACACAGTTTTTCACAAATTATTTTCAGGATAAAGATGTATTCCTTATGGTTACATCTGTTGGAAAAATAGTGTTTGTGTCACACTCAGTGGAAAACATATTAGGCCATCATCAGGTAAGTTATTCACGCACCAATAATAATTAATTTTTAAATCTCGTATTAAGCTTAAGCCGTTTTGTTTGAAATTAATTATAATCACGTGTTGAACTCATATATTTTATTGCGTAAAATTACGTCTTTGTATAGACTCGTTAAAAAACACATTTAATTGAAATGAATTGAGATGTGTTGTAAATAAATAATTTTTATTATTATTGTATGTATGTTGACGGACAATTACAAAAATGCGCATTGAGATATTTGCGGTGTACGAGTACATATTATTAAATATTTATAATAGGTATTTGATGTATAAATGTAAATAATTGGCATATTAAATCACATTAAATTTATTCATTTAACCTGGACATTTTTTAAACATTGTGAAGTTGCCAAAAAAAAAAAAAAATTACACGATCTCATGCTGAATATTTTAAGTTTATAGTTATAGTTTGTACATTCGGTAAGTATTAGTTGATACTTCTTAAGTATACATTTATTTATCTGTTGAGTATTCTACTTCTATTTTTTTTTATGACGTAATACATTTTGTAACTTCCATAAATAATGTAATCTGAACATTATAATATATTGATTATTATTATTTACGTACTGTACGAAACATAGGGTATTCAATTAAGTTATTGTTTATTTGTACTGGTTAAAAAAAATTGAAGTTGGTAAATTATTTAAAACTTAATTATATTTAATTTATTTTTATTCTTATATGAATGTATTTTATATTTAATACAAATAAATCATATTATAAATTTATAAAAGCATGGTGTCATTGACTAAAATAGTCTGCCGTAGAAATTATATATTTATTAAATTATTTTGTAATACTACTTAAATTCGTATAAATTAAATTATACGAAAAACAATTGTATAGGCACTATATATAATTTATCTTTTATTCAGGGAAAGGAATCACTAAAATATTGATAAGTAGCTAATTTATAATTTTAAACAATACATTTTTTTCTTCGTGGAGAGGGAGGGGGGAGGGGGTTGCAATCCATAATTTTCTGTCTTTGTCTATCACATCAGCAACATTGGGATTCAGATGTTTTCTATTTCCCACATACTGATCGATCAATTTATGCGATAAGGATTTTAATTCGTAGTTGAGTCACGGAACAACCAGAAGGGTCACTCTGTGAGAAATCAAAAATTGGTGAAAAAGTTTGGTAGATGAGTGCTGCCAGATATTTTCAGATAATTAAAAATCCTCCTTTGCCGTTCAAACTTATTTTACACACTTTTTGATGTTATCATTGCAAACAGCAGTGATAAAATTGATATTACGCGAACAATGTATATAGAAGTGTTGCTCATTGTTTTTCCAAAAACAGAAAAGGGTAATTAACTTTATACTGGCACCATTGATACACCAACTAGTGTAGTAAATCTGTCCATTTAAAGTGAAAAAAGTGACCTATCTGGTTGTTGTGTTGTTAAGTCTTCTTTAGATAGACTTTCACACAGTTCAGATTCTGAGAGGAACAAGGAATGTATTGGTTTTACCATGTGTTTTTGTGTAGGTCATCACGATTTTTCTTATAAAACGTTATTCTAGAATAAAAGTATCCTCAATAAAAATATTTTGGTTAATTTTATACTTTAAAATTGTAATACAACGTTTCTTGTATATTGTTCTTATTCGTGTAAGAAAATCTCAAAAATCTGTTTTCATAATTTTCATTTATGAGCATTTGAAATGTTCATAAAAATTGGTAAAAATCAACAAATCTACCTAATTTTGTAGTTAAAAGTTTATAAACATTTCAATTTCAATACTTATGACTTGTCAATGTAATATAATGTATTAGAAAAGTTGCTCTTTTCAGCGAACCATAAAAAATTTACCGAAGAAGGGTTAAAAAAATTTGTAATTGCTAAAAGATTATATTTTGATGAAGTCGGGTGTTTCCGCGATATCGATTTAATGGTATTAGTTATTTCATCGTAATTCAAAATATGATATTCAGAAGAACCTGCAATTTTTACACGACACTTATATAAACATTTTTTTAGAGATGATGTAAATTTCAAAAGATTTCAACAATTGTTATGTTAAATTTATTGGTATTTGAAATTGAGATAAAATAGATAAAATTAAAATGAAGACCATTACTTTTTTTTAGATTCTTGTTTAACAATTTATATTATTATTTTTTATTTTTGCTTTTTATTAAATGTAAACATCAACTGATCCTTTCGACCTCTCACTCAGAATCGTGTTTTCGAAAGCAATGGTACATTGGTTTCAAATTTAAAAGACCAATACTGCAGTTGAATTAACCCCCATCCCTGTGCTTCCCTACCGTGGAGTCTCACCCGACCTAGGAGTCTTTTTTTAAATTTTGTTCTTACCATACCAAAAAAGTTGGAAGTTCTAACGTAGATTTTAGGATGAATTCAAATCAGTTATCAATATCATTATCGCATTATTTTTTTTTATAATCGATCGATTGGTACTTTGGAATTAAAAAACGTCTACTCCCTATGTTGCGCATGTGATAGACAGAAACAGGAAATCATAGCTTGCAATTTCCTTATGCTGATTTTACCAAAAAGCTTCTTTTTATGTTTTAACTTCTATTATTTTTGCGATAAGAAGAAGAATCGCATCAATATCAATCAAAAAACTAAAATAATATATAGTACTTTATTTATAGAAACTTTGAGGAAGCCAACTCGTAACATATGTGCCTATAACCGTTTTAGCTGATTTTATTTTATAAATTAAAATCCGTTCAAATCTATTATAATATGTATTATTTTTTTATTCGTTAATTATGGGTTGTATTTATTATTTATTTAATCTAAAGTATAAACCGCACGTCGCACATAATTGTATTGTCACTGTGATTGAGAAACAATAGTTTTTTATATTGTTATGCAGTTGGATTTATTTTGGCAACTCGTTATATCCGTTCGTCATCTCATGAAATGTTATCCGCGTTCAATCAGTTGCACGCGTGTACTATATAGTAACCAGTGCATTTGCCCTCGTTTTAACAACTAATCGCCATACGTGAAATATCATCGCACAGACACACGACATACATCATCAAATGTGTTTCATCAAATAGAATTATCGATTTCCCATTACCACCACCAACAAAAATAATTTCCGTGATCAGTCTAACAAAAATATTATACATTATCTATCTAGGATACAAAAAAATACATCCATTTAAATAAGTAGTTACAGAGAATAGAAATACTTGAAGTATATTTAAATAACTACTTAAGAAATTGTTTTGCATGTACTTTTTCGTATAGTACACATGGTATTATTGTCAACAAATTGTACTTTGCTATAAACTAGTTAAACTTAATTTTAAAAGTTTCCTGAATACTTATAGAGTACGCTTACTCGATTACGTAACATAATGCATATAATATAATGTTGGTTGTCTTTGTCGTGAACACAGTAGTCATTAACCTAAGAATTTTTAACTTGACCATTCATTTTCGATTGAACACCTGTTCTTCGTCCCTAACATTCGAATGCACTTACATGCATTGCCCACAAACTACTAATTCTGTATGTCGCTATACTATTACGCGTCGAATACGCCGTTTAATTATTTTACGGTTCATAAACTAATACATTTTTTTACCTTGATATTATCATGGCCGCGCGCAATGCATTATTACAGTATTGATTCGCCTCCCACCTCCCACCGTTGTCGTATGCACTGACCAAGGTCACCGTTCTTTTTATCGTTGCCCGGACGATAAACAAAGTCGGTTACTTGCACTGCATCCACTTAAGCGTTCATTATTTTTTTCCACATTCTATGAAATCTCATTGGGATTTAGACGACGATACTTTTAATTTTACCGGCGTGACCAGTACCTGTGTTCACTTATATCAATAAACCCCGAAATTCGAGTTCTTCTTGCTTCCAATGCACCTAAACTTCGATAGCGAAATAGCAATTATTGGTTTTGGTGCAATTTGAAATGAACACCTTTATATGTGCATTGTGTTGTTTACGAATACGAATCAAGGTCAGTTGATTGACCATGCATATGCATTATGTTCAGAATGTACAATGCAGTTGGTTTTCGACAATGAAGTAATAGGGTTATCTTATTTTTTTTCTCTCGTGTTGACTTGTTAACGTTGTCTCAAATAGAGAAAAAAATATTTCCTATTATTTTGTATCAGTATTATTTACCATTTGCGTTTTGCATAACCAAACGACTAACAAGCACCACATAACCAGTGTTTAACTTTTTAGTCGATAAATACATTGTAGTTGTTTTTAGTTGTAATTTACAACTATAGGTACTTGCAATCTGGTTAATGTTTTGATATTTTCGTCTTCTATTTCTGCATATTACATAACATCAAAATATACACCACACCTTTCAAATTCTATTTTCCGATAAAGTATTTATTGAATTGGAAAATTACCTTGATAATTCGCGAATGAAATCATTGCAAGTTATTACAACTTATATATATATTTTATTAATTTACAATTCAATAAAGAGAAAATTTGTGATCAATAATTGAAATGACAATATTTACTTGTTATTTGTGAACTATGATTGGTTTTTACATTAACTGTCACTATAGAACTCAAAATACCATGTAAATATCGATTTCAAAATAGTCTTTTGACTTTTATAACAATATTTCCTTTTTATTTGTGAAATGTATGTTTTTTTCATTCCGATCATAATATCCATTATTATGACTTGTATTAAAAAGCAGTATTTATTTTTTAGCCTGTACATTAAAACTATTATACAATATTAGTAATTACTACTACTCCTCAAATACCTAACCCGTGTTAATTCGCAATATGCCAATATTTTAAAACAAAATAATTTTTTCCATTTTTGTATTATATATCCTTTGAAGCTGGTCAAAAAAAGTAATATTCATTATACTTTAAAATTAATTCATGTCTGGATTTAAATACTTTAATTGTTAATATTTATTCATTTATTTATTTATTTGAATATAAATGTTTGATCTATATTATTTTATTTTAATAATTTTTATATGATTACATTTTTGATATGTATTAATTCATTTATGTGTCATTTGCTGTACACAATTCTCAATTATTCTCAAATAAGGAATAATTATTTTGCAGGAAATTTAATCGTTTACCTTTGTAATACGTTAAAATTAGATAACAATTCAAAGAATTTAAACTAGCGATAATATTTTATGATATTAACTTTTGCAATTTTTAACTCGACAACTGAAAATTCATTAAGGAATTGTCAAGCAAAAATACAATTTATTATTGCATACCTAAAATAATAGAATTTTGAGATAAATAAATTAGAATGTTATTTTCCTCACTGCCCGTTGTTTATCTATATTGATAATATTATATGATTATTCGATTGGGATGTGGAAATAAGAATTGTAGTTCTGCTGATGAAAGTTGAATTTGACAAATTTTCATTATGTTGTCCACTAAAAAACATCGGTTCATTAATAAAATGTCCAAGTATTCATGTTTATATTTGACCAAAATTTACTTGGTATGTACACAATCGATTAAAGTATATGCAATATGCATATTAACTTTTTTCTTAACTAAAATTGCTTTTTTCAGTACCTATTTACTGACCCTATGTTTTATTGTTTAATTATAGACCGATCTCATGGGCCAGTCAATTTTTAATATTGCTTGTCCAGAAGACTATGATCAGATTAGTGATAATCTAAAGTACCGAAAAAATATACCATCTGACGGTAAGTTCAATATTTTTCATTTTCATTGTATGTAACATTACATTTTGTAAGAATTGATGAAAAGTTGTCAATTATGTGTTTAGTTTGTCAGTTGTGTAAGTAGGTGCTTAACATTTTGGTTTTATTACATAGGTTTTCGTTGTAAAATTCAATAAAAATTCAGGATTTTTTAAAATTTATGTATAAATAATTGTATTTAAAAGAGAAAACTTGGAATGATGTAGTGAATTTAAGTTGTAAAATACTACTGGTAAGAAGTAATTGAAACATTGGACATTAAGGATATTATTTGTGGACAATCCATAATCTGTCTACTGGTAGAAATCTGTTAAAATGTAGCAGTTATGGGTTTTTTACCACCTCATATTAATTAATTTTAATTTAATTTCTCTCGTAGTTTTGTATATTGTTTAAAAGTATTATAAATAGTATTTTATTAAACATGACTCCATAAATTGAAAAATACTCAAAAATATTTAATTGTTTTAACACATGTTTATACTTTTAATAATATTGTAAAAATCTAATTGTACTAAAACTTAGTTTTATGCTTTAGATGGTCTTCAAGTCACAAAGCAAGAAGGTGATGATGGTAATAAAACGCAACGTCGATCATTTTATATGCGTTTACTCAAGAAGTCTGTATCACGTGGTGATCAACCAGAGTATAAACTGGTACACGTTATGGGAACATTAATGCAAAATGATGGTAAAAAAAGTAGTACTTGGGTTGTACTTAAAAAATAATATATTTAATTTTAAATGTTTACTTTTCTAGATTCTTCACTTGGGGGAAATGATTATGTGCTGAATGCCATAATTAGACCATATAATGATTTTCGAGTGACTGAAATCTCATTATTAGAAGCAACAAAAGAAGAGTATATTACTAGGCATCAAATTGATGGTCGCATAATTTATGTTGATCATAGGTAAGAAATTATTATGTAAATATAAATGATACATCAAATAAAACTTTTTTTCTTCAAATTTTTCTCTAAATGTAATCCATATACTAAACAATAATTTTTTTAATATGTATATTAAGCGCTAACTATACAATTGTAAAACATGTTTTGTTTATGAATTGGACTACAATATTGTGTTTACACAATATTTAAAAACGTAATGATTTTGAAAAATCCCATATAAAACCTATGCTATAATTTTATTATTTGTATTGACAGATTGCTTTTTAATTAAACTATGGCAATTGTTAATTTTGTTTACTATCATCTGATTTGTCAACAGAAAATTTTATTAGTTTGGTTATGGCCACTGGCAGTTCTAAGGTATATTCATTATTCATAGAGTATGAGCTGCTTAAAAGATACCCATATCAAAAATGAAGTTCCAGTTACATATTATTGTATTATGACTTATGAATAACCTATATTCTTCTATTCTTGCGTGTACAACCTACTTCTAATTACCCTGTTACTTAATAAAATAGAGTCATAGAGCTGTCATTAATCATTTTTCTAGTCTTATTTTGTGGTTATAATTATTCCTATGTGTATTAATATTTTTTAATATATTTTTAGAATATCTATTGTATCTGGATTTATGCCTCAAGAAGTTTGTGGACAACTAGCATTCATGTACATGCACAAAGATGATGTTCGTTGGGTGATGATTGCCCTGAGACAAAGTATATTTTATTTATATAATATACCATGTATAATTCTCAAGTACTCACTTAATATTTTTATATTTTCAGTGTATTATAAGGGTCAAAGTTTTGGCTCTAGTTGTTACAGATTATTATCAAAAAATGGTGACTTTGTGTACATGAAAACACATGGTTACTTGGAACTCAATATAAATGATGAAACAATTGCATCATTCATATGTATCAATTCTCGGGTGAGCACAGAGGAAGGAGAGAAAGAAATCATTAAAATGAGAGAAAGATTTACCCCATTGATAAGTAAACCGGAACCTGGAATAGCTGCTATTACAAATAACCAATATGTAAGTTAATTAATATTATTATAAATCAGAGATTGATTTGTTTGTTTATTTATTTTTTCTAATAATTTATATTGTAGATGGCTAAAGATTCTACTACATCATTAAAAAATGCTAGTACTGAAGATCCTTCAACATTGAACAA
Organism: Periphyllus acericola; assembly: GCA_949715065.1. Classification (NCBI taxonomy): domain Eukaryota; kingdom Metazoa; phylum Arthropoda; class Insecta; order Hemiptera; family Aphididae; genus Periphyllus; species Periphyllus acericola. The sequence continues at coordinate 41,297,814 of OX454265.1, read as the reverse complement.
AGCTGTTCAACAAATGTACACAAATATTCCTGCTCCAGCTATAGATAGTGTCAGAGAAAGTGCACAAAATCCTTTGCCAGATAGCCAATATATTAAGGTTATACTTTTATCTAAATCCATGCCTCCGATGAAAACAGATTCCAATACACCCAAAATTGATAAACGATCATCTATGTCGCCTCAATCAAATAATAAGCCACTAATTCAGGATCGGCCTACTGTACTTCAAATTGCGCCACACGCTTCTCGACTACCAGTTGTAGTTACTAATGAGCAAACTTCTGAAAACAATGCAGAGAAAGACACTGAATATTTCAAGCAAAGAGGTGGTGTGTTGGTTGTTCACAAACGACAAAATGAATATCAGTTAATTCCAGAGAACTCGCCTAAAAAACCAAAGATAGAAACACAAATTGATTCACCTACTTGTAGTCAGTATAGTCATCTAATGGATGGTTCACAGTCTGACAACCAACTAAGCACTGATGGTTATGGTTCTCTGGAAGATTTTTCTAGTTTTCAAAGTACTCCTATCCAATTAGGTATGCAATGCATTGACGAGCAGGATACTGATTTAGGTAATACCTGTAAATATTTATAATTATAATTTTCACATACATTTTATAACATTATATTATTATTTTTATAGATTCTCTTAATGATGTGAATTTGACAGGACTTGACCATTTTTCAGTAAGTTCACTCAAGCATTTTGGGGTTGTGATTATGTTTTATGTAAAGAATATTTTTTATTATTCTAAATGAAGCAATAATATTTGAAAAACAACTATTATTTTTTAATATTACTTCCTGTGTTTGCACCAATATGCTTTATATATATCATTCATTTGGAAATTGGGCTGTGGGTGTAAATTAAACAGAATTCTCCAAAAATTGAGAATTGTAATATTTTGTTAAAACTTCATAAATTGTTAATAATTATTGCTGCATTTGTGGTTACTTTAAAATATAATAATCATTCAAACTTAATTATTTCATCTGTTATTAAATTCTCCAATTTATTACGATTAAATTTGCGAGAATTATATATTTATAAGCTATTAACAATATTCAATATTGGTTTAGCTTAAATAATATTGAACTTGTCTTAAAAGTATAAAAAATAATAAAATTAGTTTAAAAATCATGAACAAAGGTTTATTTTATAAAGTTCAGTTCATAACATAGATACAAAATACTGATGGAAAATTCATAAATAATACGGTATTATTTTATTTTAATTAATCAATTTGAAATGCATGCTTCTTATCTGATATAATGTCTACTGCACTTTGATGCATAACTTATTGTCTGCATACGGTAAAATGAATAATCTGATTATTAATTTATTTAATCATGGAGCACATATTGCAATGCAATTAAAATTTGTTTTCGAGCTCATTGAAACATGAAAATGAACTTGATATTCAAAGAAAATATTCGTATTAAAAAGTTTCGAAATCCATGACCTTTTTATTTTACTATCTGTTGATATTAAGTAAAGTCCTTAAAGCGAGATAACAATTAAATACAAGTTATATTTTGATTTATTATACTTAGTTCTAACTATAAGATTTGATCAAGTTGGTATCATACATTTTGTGTTAGATCATATTTATCAAAGTATTGCACCAATTATAAAAATAAAACTATATGTATCATATATAGTACAAAATACATTTGTATAGGAGACAGGAGTGTAGTATATTTTGTATATATATGCAGTCCACAAAGGTGATTCTATATCTCCTATAACAATGAAGATAGTGAAATTCTGTTTTTGCTTTATACATTCCTATAAAACATTCATATTTTAATTAAATTTTATTGTTTTTTATTTTATTATTTAAATTTTATTATTTTATTAACTTTGGAATATTATTAATGAAAATCGCATATTAATATAATCGTGATTTGGTGTTATCATATCTCGCTTTATGATAATTTTTTAATTAATTTATGATACATTTATTTTTCTATTAACTAAAAAATATAATGAAATATCAAAAGTTTCAGAAGAATGATCTCAATTATATGGCTTACTTGAATTTTTTTGAAAATAATAAAATTAAGGTATTTTTTTAAAACGTTAAAGTAGAAGAGTAAAAGTAGAAGTGTCATAATTGTATAATTTTTCTAATCCTTTTCCCTGTGAGTCATATAAGTAAAATTGAATTACACCATGTTTATTATATCTGGAGATATAGCAATGGGTATCTTTGTGAGACACTGTATGTGTTTTAATTTTTATATGTCTTGCTTTTTTTTGTGTAATTTATCTTGTTTTAGATGGATTTTTTTACATTTTGAACTGTTGACATGTTAATTAATTTAAAACAAATTTAAATAAATAAACGTTTCAGTATTGATAACATTTATTATTATTCATTACTAAAACATTTTCTGTTGTTATTTTCAAATCCCTAAACATATTTTTTTTTCGTTCTTAGAAGACATTGGAAGATCATCCAGATTTGACTGATACATCGGTGGACCCTTTGTTCTTGACACCTGAAAGTTTTAATTCATTTGATAATGGTATTGATATGTTATACTGTAGAGTATAGACACATTATATAATACTAATGCTTCTAATATTTTATTATAGGCGTTTATATGGAAGGAAACTCGACTGATATTCCAGATCCTGTAAGTTTCATTTATTATTTTTATTATTATATGTCCATTATAATAATATGCTCAGTATTGAAGTATTTTATATATTTATATATTATGTTGAAATAATTTGTTCTTCATAGATAATGCATGTGTTACAACACGATGGAAGTTCACAAAGCCAATTACTTATAAAAAATCAAATCACACTTAAAACTAAGATGGACCAACAACAAGGTCGGCTCAATAATATCCAAAAAGAGTTGAATTCTCTTTCTTCAAATGCTGATACTCATTACATTACTAAAAATTTTACCAACCTAAAAGTATTTATTTTTTTTATGGCCACATTTCAACATCATAATTGTTAACTTATTTATATTTTTTTAGGCTGTGCATGAAAAACAAAATCAGTATCTTCGTACTTTACAAGAAGTACATAAGAACATTGGTGTGTGACAATGAGTCGGTTATGTATTATTATCTATATAATTTTATGCTTTATATCTTTATGTAAGTATACAGATAACATGAATTTAAACTATTTTTTTGAACGTTGTGTTTAACGTTTGATTTTCTATTATTTTTTTCTGTACTGTGTAAATGTAATCAGTTATCACTAAATAGTTTAATCTAGATACATTATGTTTGCTGTGGTTATTGATTTCTTTAAACTTTTGAAATGTAGGTTAATGTTGAATAAAAATTATACGCATGTCATAAACATTTATGTTAAATAATGTTTTCTTATCAAGCTTTTAATGAAACAAATGACAGATAATCTAAATAGTATCTATTTCTGTAAATGCTTTTAGTATGTATAATAACGTAGGTTTTATTAAATGCTTGTTAACAGCGCCTTGATTTTGATTATATATTAACTTTTTTGTACAATTTGGGTACTTTTAATTTACTATTTATGACATTTTTTTGCACAATGAGGATTCTAAAACAGTTACTCATGTAACTGTATGTTGATTAGCATCAAATGTATATTATTAATATTTTATATTAGTATTGTAATATAATTATTACTAAACAGTTTCTGAAAATTTAAAAACAATTATGATGTAGCAAAGTTCACCCATACTTCCGTTAATGCATTTTTAATTACTAGGTATTATAATGAATTTAATCTCAAATATTTCTATAACTGTATAATATCTTATATTAATTAAAAAGGGTACAGATTATAATATGATTGTCAATTTTAACCTACCAATACAATTACATTTTATATAATCTTAAACATGAATTTAACTATAGTTTTACTACAGAACTATATCCATAAATAATCAGTCATATTTAAAACCATGAAATGTCACAACAATACCAAGATTTTTGATTACGGCTTAATCTTTTTATAGCTAGACATATTTTATGAAAATCTTAAAATGTAAATTGAAAATTAAGGGTCCTTTTAGAGTAATTTTTAATAAAGTAAAAACCTAAGTTTTTTCTTATATTGATATTTTTACAATAACCACAATGGTAGTGATCAAAACATTATTTTAATTTTTTACATTTTTGTTTTTTCAGTTGACGTTAATGTTTTGATGTTCTAATGATGCTCTTATCTAGATCAATGGAAATAATATATGGTAAAATTTGAATTGTTTGATTTATCCTCTTATGAGTACATTTTCACATAAATTACAATAGTAAATTAACTATTGTTAATTTTTTATCTTTATATATATTTTTTTTTACCAGATTTAAATTTGTTTAATGTCTTATGCCTAATCTCCTAAGTTATCTTTCTGTTATAGTTATTATTATTATTATTTTTATTATTTTTATTATAATTATTATTACTATGATTATTATTACCATTACCTAGTATTTGTATAACATTTATGTAGTTTTAAAGACTTATTTTTTTTTTATCTTCAATTTTGTTTATTTTTTATAGCAGATGCTCAAACAATTCAATAGTGACTGATTTGTGTTCATTTAATACATTTTCTTTTCTTTTTACAATATTTTGATAATATCACTAATTCGATTATATATTTTTATGTAACATCCCAAAAAATACAGTAATTATCTATATATTAACTGTACCAATTTAAAATAAGTTTTGGGAAAACCATGCGGTTTTGTTGTCCGTGTCATTTTACAATAAAATATTCAAAATCCAGTTATTTATGTTTCTTAAGTATACAAAATATCCACAAAAAACATATTTTAAAATCTTATGACCATGATATCGTCTTTTTACACAGAATATAACTTAGATTGTTAAAGCTTAAAGATACAAGATGTAATTGACTATTTTATAACTTTAAATTTTTGATAATAATAATATAAAATATTGTAAGAGTGTTCTATAAATTATAATAAATGCCCTCTTTTGTATTAAATATTCTCTAATACCCCAATTTATTAATTTATGATTGATGTCCAATGATTTATATATATTTTATATTTTATTTATTTTTTATTATTATCATTAATATTATTATTTGTTTATTATTTTTTTTTTATGTGAAGACTGAAAAGCAAAACATTAATTGTCATAATATTTGTTTGTGTCAAAATGTAATTTTTAAATGATACTGTTTCTATATTGCTTCTAATATGTATGTGTCAAGATATTTATTATCAAATACATTCTATATAATATAATATAGCAATGTGTATATTATTGTATATATTATTATTCATAACAAGAAATTAATTCACTTTTATCCTATAGCGACTCGTATTATGTACTTCTATTTCATAATTTTCTCTTATTCCTTTATTTATTTTAATTTTTCCTATGGAGCTTATAATGATCACTCTGACTTATTTCATAATTATTTAATTATTCTGTTTATACTTTTCTAGTGTAGACTTAATTTCCTAATAAACTGATAAGTTATATTTCTTTCAACATATTACAACCTAGAATTTATTATTTTTTTTATTTATAACACCATTTAATTATGTTTAAGTTAAAATAACAAACGCCCCTTTTTCTGCGTATTGTGAAATAAATTATTGATATGTAATTTGCAAAGACAATGATTTTTCAAAGTGGTGAAGCGCCAAGTGTTCCTTCCACTTAAGGAATTTTATTGAGAAATATACATGAAATAGAACAAAGTGGCTTGTTAGGTAGGAGCAAACGACTAAAAGTAAAATACGGAAAATATGAAGAGTTGGAAAATGTTAAATTGGAGTGGTTTCAACAAGCGCGTAGCTTAAATTATCCAATAAATGGAGGTGTAATCACGGAAAATGCTATGGAGATTTCCGCACTTATTAACTTAACCGAATTTATTAGATTGACTAGTTGGCTGGACAGATTTGTTGATTTGCTAGACAGGGTTGTCTTAACAGAATAGAAAATTTTCTTGCTGAAACGTACTGTCAGAATCGTAAGCAAACAAAAATAGATATTTCTCTTAATAAAAAATAATAAAACAATATGTAATAATTTTTTTTTAAATTAAATTCAGTTGCAAAAAATATATGTGTAATTATAATTAATTTCTAAGTGCCCGTTAAATTATGTTCAATAATGAAAAAATAAACTCAATATTTCAATAGCTTCATTTTTTTTCATTCCTGCATAAGATGCTTTCCCGCTTACGACGCTCTAGAGAGTTGGTACCTTAAAGAGTGTCTAAAGCGAGTTTTACTGTATTAGTTTTAGCGTTTTTACTATTTACTATAATTACTAATGAGTTACATAATTAATCTCCTCATTCTCATCAGAATTATTGTTCGTTCAAAAATAATTTAATGGGTAAGTTTTGACTAATTTTGTTTATGTGAACAGAGTTTTGAATATTAATTATTTGATTATAATATTTGTAGAAAAAAAGAAAATTGGTACATATTAAGTAATACATGTTAATGCGCACCTTATATGACTTAGCAGGCGATTATTCCCCTCCTATACATTTTTATACTTGTGGTAAAAAATCGTCCGAGGTAAAATTCAATTTTACCGTAGTTATTAAAAATTGTTTGGCATTATATTTTAGTTTAGGTTTATTTAATATTAAATAAAAAATTATATGAAAAGTAATAATAATTGATAAACATAGTAATAACTAAAAATAAGATAATAAGTAACAATTATCATTATATTAGGGAAAATAGTGGTCCCCCCTGGTGACGCCACTGGTAGAAGACTTGTTGAGTTTCTAATAAGTTTTATGTTATAGTTGTTTGAAATGCATCGAATCGTGAAAAAATGTATTCCAAAAATATAATATTCAGCACTGTCTATACACTATTGGACTCGAGTCCCGATCGCACTCTCGTGTAAAACGTACCAACACTCTTTAGTATGTCGTTTATGAAAATTCACCCTCTAGGTGCGAATGATTTCCACAAGAACCCAACATTTTCGTCGCGCGTCAAGATCACGATGCTACAATGATAGTTTGCAGGCGCGGATTCACGGGGGGGGGGGATGGGTGTCGGCGATAGTGGCGATTGCCCCCCCCCATGAATTTTAAAATAAATACCAATTATCAACAATTTTTTTCAAACTTCGAACTTGGTTTCCATTTCTGATTCAGAGCCCCAAAAATACAAAACAATAATAGGTATAGACCAGTGGCGTAACCAGAACTTTTAATGCCCGTGGCAAAATAATCCAATCGGGCCCTTAGTTTTATAAATTTGGAAAAAAGAGATATGAGGAATAGCCTACAAAAACTAACCACCTATAAAATTCTACCCTTTAAGGTTACAAACAATAAAAAGCATGTTTAGTGTAATATTATTTTTATAGTAAAATTGTATTAAACATTTTTTGGTTTAAAAAATATATACAAAGCAATACAAAAATTAAAATATTCAAAATTTCTTCTTTCTTGCTTTTGCTTCGGCAAACATATCGATTAAATTTTCAAAGTCAACTTCTCGGGCTGTTTCTTGTTCGATTGAAATTAATGCCAGGCCACTTAAACGATCTTGCATCATTGTACTCCTTAAATATCCTTTAATAATTTTTAGTTTCGAAAATGACCGTTCCGCGCTTGCAGACGTAACAGGAATTGTCAAAAATAATAAAAGAGCAGTACATACTTCTGGGAAACTGGCTGTTAAAGAATGATTTTTCACCATTAAAAGTTGAGCAAGATCTCTAGTTGAATTAAGTTGACTTATTTGATTTTTAAGATTTGATCTTACAGCTAAAATTTCACTTGTAAATGTTTTTGATATGTCTTTATCATATTTGTTTACCAACTTCGTAGCTTCATTTAAAAGCTCTAAATCTGTTGCTGATGTAAGAAAATATGGTTGTAAACATGTGAAATTTAGCATTAATTCATGAAAACTTGAAAAACGTTTACTTATTTGATTTATTAATATATCCAACGTTCTATTAAAAATAGTTACACGAAATAAGCTTTCTGGACAAGTTAAACGCATATCAGTACATAGTTCATCGAAATATCTTTTTACAACTTTACGACGTTTGTTTTGAAACTCTGTAGAGATAGACCAACTTTTAGCAACTATATTTGCTTCTTCCAAGAGATCATTAAAATTAGATCTATATTCTTTTAATTGTTCATAACAGTTTTTTAATAAATTGGATGCATTATCTAAATCAACTGACTTTGACTGGAGAATTTTAGAAGTTAGGTTTATAATTTGTAAAATTTTACATTGAAAAACTAAAGTGCAAATAAAATTATAATTTTCAATTTGTTTTTAATCCCTTCAGCTTCATTTCGCTCATCTAACTTAGAACTGCAAAGTATAACTTTTGTTAAAGCTTTTTGAATTTCAACAAATCTAATTTTAAGCGCAAAAACTGCTTCATAACGACCAGCCCATCTTGTGGGATTAAGTTTTTTTATTAATAATCCATTTTGACTGTTCGATTCCTTAATTAAATCTGATAATATACGCCATCTTACTATACTATGTCCAAAAAAAACAAAAACTCGTTGAACAACATCAAAAAAGATTTCCATTTCTGTTATTTCTTTCACAGCATCATTGACAACTAAATTTAAATTATGAGCAGAGCAATGGACATAAGCTGCGCTTGGCTCAATGTCTTTAATTCTTTTTTGTAGGCTATTATACATACCACTCATATTGGCAGCCCCGTCATAGCCCTGACCACGACACTTGGCGATAGACAATCCCTTTTTTTCAATATTCTGTAATATTAGTTCAGAAAGAGAAGAGGCAGATTGATCAACAACTTCATGAAATGCTAAAAAAGTTTCCTTAACACATACATTTTTTGGGTTTCCGTATTCATCTTTTTCTATAACACAATAACGATAAATTTCACTTAACTGATCAACCTTTGAAATATCTTGCGTTGTATCAATTATAATGGAAAAAAAAGGAGCTTCTTTAATATTAAGTATTAACTCGTCTTCGACTTTATTTGAAATTAACTGTATTAGTTCATTTTGAATTTTAGGGCTACAGTAGTTTACTTTATTATTACCCTGATTAATAACTTTTTCTAGTACTGGGTCGTATTTTGCAAGTAACTCAATAAAACAAATAAAATTGCCGTTTTCTCCTTTTCCACTACCGAGCTTTTCTCTGTGGCCGCGAAAAGGTAAACTTCGCATAGCTAATGTAAGAGTAATATTTAAAATTCACTCTAAAACCTGACGCCAAAATAATTTTTCTTTTTTTATATTCTGTTCTAGTTCTTCGTTTAATGTTTTATTTAAAAACCATTTTTCATATAATAAACAGGAAATGTAGTGAACGTGTGATTGCTCGTGTCTTTTAATACCATCTACTATGTGTTTCCAATCACAATATCCTGTAGTCCAAATTTCTTGAAAGCCAGTGGATGTACGATCTCCAAATAGCCAGCATGACCTACAATACGCTTTTTGAAGTATAGTCGAATAACATAGCCACGAACGTTCGATTTTTAAGGGGCCGCAACATATATATTGTAACGTGTATTATAGACCCTCTGCACTTCCATAGTTTGTAGGTGTTAACGATGTCCGATTTTAATTTTTAGAACATTACTGAAATCATTGATATGTGTACTGTGCATCTACCGGATGATTTAATGAAATATTGGTCGAGAAGTTAACTACTAATTGTTTAATATTTAATTTCTTATACATTTGGTTTAGCTATAAAATCGGAAAAAACGGTTCTTTTTAAAAATCATCCAGTCAATGCACAGTTTAACTTATCCTCTTTAATATTGTTCAGGGGTGTTATACTCAAAAGCTGATTTTTAGACTAAAAAAAAAAGGAAATACGGAAATGTGTTTTAACGAAAATTTGAAAAATATATTTTGTGGTATGTGCTGCTGTTACGCCGAGCCTGGCCACGGTCGTCGGAAATCGTGTTATCGTGTACGAAATATTATTTTTAGACAGCTTACCTATATTGTATTTAGCAATTAGCCGTTCCAGCCACTCGCTATCGCGAACATATATAAATATCATTCGAATATTCGATAACGATTGTCGATTACATTATTACATTACGAGAAAGTAGAAAACATGATACAAACAACATATTATTTTTATTTTTAATTTGTACATTGTTAGAAAATATAATCGATACTTTTATCATCAATTTTATTTTTACGTATTTTTCTAAAATAGGTACGATAGAACGATAACATGTTGTCAATTATTTGTCATTGTCATATTTGCAGTATCGTTATTCGTATGCTTTTCAATTTTATATGATTATTATTTATTAGTACCTAATATTATATTTAAAAATAGTGATAATATAATTATACAGTTATTTTTACTATTAATATAGTATTTACATAATATAGATCTCATAAAATAGGTAGTCTTTTTATTAGTCATAACACCATGGGCAATAAGAAACATGGCAAAAAATACAGAGGCTTTATGTCTAAAGATAGCAATAAACCGAGGAAAGCAAGTCTTAACTTAAACAAGCGTTGGGATAATAGGTATGCATAAAATCAATATCTTAATACTACTATCCTGGTTTCGCTCTTACATTACAAATAGGATCCAATGGGTAACTGTTGATTCCACCTCTTCGGACCACTTTACCCCCTCCTCAGGTGTACCACAAGGTGCCGTTCTTTCTCCACTTCTGTTTGCCCTATTCGTAAACTCAGCTGACTCCGTCCTCCAGCATGCCAAACTTCTTATCATTGCTGATGATATGAAAATCTTTTTCCGTATAAAATCCATTTCTGACTGTCACCTTCTTCAAAACGACCTTCAGCGATTAGTTGCGTGGGGAGAATCTTTGGGGCTAGCTCTTAATATAACTAAATGTTCAGTAATGACTTTTTGTCGTATTAATACTGTAATTGAGCATATTTACTCCGTTAACAATATCGCCCTAACAACCTGTAATAATTATGTAAAGGATTTAGGATTTACTCTCACACGGAACCTGTGCCCTAATATGCACATTCAGATAATATGTTGTAAAGCTCTTAAACTATTAGGTTTCATAAACCGTGTTTCTTCAGATTTTCACTTGCTCTCCCCTCTAAAAACTCTTTTCTGCTCCCTAGTCCGTCCCATCCTTGAGTATGGTTCCGTCCTCTGGGACCCGTCCACCGCTTCCGCACGTAGCATGATAGAAAGGGTTCAAAGAAAATTCCTCCGTCAAGCTGCTTACAAATTAAAGATAGTCTGTCCACCTCACGATTACACGCCAATCCAACGCCTCTTTTCCTTAGAAAGCCTCGCCGATCGTCGTCATTCAGCTAACTTGACATTTCTATTTAATCTTCTTTCATCTAAAATTGATAGTCCTGAATCACTTTCCCGTGTCTCATTTAAAGTCCCTTCCCACCGTACACGATCATCTGCTCCATTTTATATACCTTTCTCTTCCTCAAACTACTTCCTTAACTCACCGATCATTCGTCTTATGCGCATTGCCAACACTGACCCTTCATTCTTTCGCTAAAACTTAGCCTCGTTTTCCATCAAAACTATTATATTATACTATATATTCATGTATTAAAGGGTTCGTCCCGTATTGTAAAATAAAATAAATAAATAAATAAAATAAAATAATATTAAAAATTATAAGCATTTTGTATAATTTAATATATGAAGTGGATAAGTACATAATACAAATAGGTATAATATATTCGTATTTCCGATAGGTATACAACACGTCTAGAAAGTGAAACTGAAACAAATAGCGATTTATTATCGACAAATTTAATTACCAACGATAATTTATTATTATTTATATTATTATAACCATTAATTAATGTATGACCCGTATAAGAAATAAATTAATAATACGAATAATTTGTATTATTATATTATAAAGTAGTACAATAAATCTTTATATTTTACTGTATACCTTTTTTTGTTTTTCTATTTTACTCAAATATCACCTGCAGTATCATGATTTAGGATGATTAGGTGATTTGAAATTATTCTAAGGTCTGAAAAAATATAAGTCGTCAATAAAATAATGTCACAGTTATTGTGAAATCAAGTTAGCCGCGAAATCATATTCAAACCTATCACACGTCACATGCGAATGGCGGCGCGCGCCGCGGCAGTACGTGAATAACAGTACACTATGCCACTATGTAACATTTTAGATTTTTTTGATTATTATATAGATTATTTTAGAACTCGACTGCCCGTTATTAGTTATTACACGTTGCCCGTGTGAAATAACCATATCCGATTCCAGATAAAATTATTGTGGCTGCTCCGTCGCGATTATTATACGGGCATCATTACGACCGAAAGCCGCGGCGGCGATACGGCGCACAACGCTATCTCTTGAGCATTGTAGACGTAACACTTTCTGTGTAGCGGCCCCTTAAACCAGATTTGGACACTGTAAAATAATACTTTTCAGAAAAAGATCTACCGTCTGAATTTTTAGCGAAAGGCCCTTTAGCTTTAGGTCTACTATGCCCATTTTCAATTATGAACCGTTTAGTTTGAGCATCTAAAACGATTTCTTTAAAATGTCCAATATCCGTCGGATCAGAAGAAGTTTCAATAATATTTTTAAAAACAATATCAAAAGATTCATTTTGATTCGTACCTTTATATGAACAGCATGACAACATTTCTGGGGCAGATTCTTCACTTTTTTCACTATCTACAGAACTAAGTTCAACACTTTGTTCACTATTAACCTCGGTATTAACACTTTTAATTATTATTTCACTTTTATTTTCACGAGGAATGGTACTAGAAAAAAAACTACTAATTTTAGGCAATTTTAATAATTTTTCTTGTTCTTCCGTTTTTTTCTTACGCTTTTCATACCCACTAGGTATTTTTTTCGACATGATTGATCACAATACCTATACGAATACGAATCACTGATTCACAGCAGAAGGCGAAAACAAAATCGGTCTACGACACGTCATTGACTAATAACAAAATAAAATATAAATTAAAAGAACATAGTGTAACAACGACTAAACGACGGTCACTTTTTCCTAGAATAGTTCTAATCTAGTATCTAAATATAAAATATAAATGTTACGTTCGGTTTGAAAGACAAGCGATTGTGATACGCTTCATTGTTATTTCCATTCTACAAATAACAATATCATTAAATGTATAATAATAATATTAATATCGACAATTGTCGACGGACTGGTAAATAAAATAATCTATAAAAATAATCGTGATCAGTTATTAAATTTATTTTATTTTACAAGAATATACATATATTTTTAAACAGAATCGTATTTATAAATTTCACTAATGGTGATTTGTTTTTGAATGTACTATTTTTTCTTGAAGGGCCCTCTAGAGTCGTGGGCCCGTGGCCCATTGCCCGTCATGCCACCCTATCGTTACGCCACTGGTATAGACGTATAGTTGCAATCATTCAATCGCTAATAAATAATAATAAATCGTCAAGTAATATATCGGGGGAACAGCGATTATTCTGTATTTCATGATGATTTTATATAAACACGGTAAGTGCCTCGGTATAATCGATACGCGTTGCACATAATATAGCTGCGCCCAAAATTACCTAACGATTTATATTTCTTTACATATTCATGCAGACATGGATATTAACGTGGATAACATAATTGAAAGACTTGCCAACCGAGGGACCCATCGTCTAGAACTTACTCATTGACCTTATTAAATTGTTTAAGTAACATATTATTTTAAATTTGGAATTATGTTGAAAAAAAAAGGTGTGTAAAAAGTATATTTCATTTATTTTCGACTATTCGCCCCCCCCCCCCCACAATATTGAAACTCTGGATCCGCGCCTGATTGTTTGATTTTTCTTCGTCCAATTATAAAACAATTATCACACAGGTTGGCAGCAATATTATAGGCGTTTGGAGTTGTACGATTTGTCGGTCGTCTAAAACAATTTTTGTACTCCTAGCAACAATAACACTCTGCGCTCGTGATCGTTGTGCAATGTCGACGATTAAAAAGTTGAACCTTTTGAACTCCGTGTCTCGCGTCGCCCGGGTATCTCGGCGGTGTTTCCCGCGTCCGCTGCACTGGTCGCTTTCACGTGCATCACACACGTAGTAATATGCATAGTTTGATAACTGACACGTCGGCAAGGGTTTTGTTTTTCGTCTTAAATTTTACTTTTTACCGCGTACAATTGATGTAATAAAATATGTATTATGTATCACTTTTAGCTGCTGCGTCACGTGTACACGTAAGTAACCCCCCCCCCCCCGTGCACAGTAGTAGACCAGCGATACCCACTACGCGGCCCGTACCGAAACTAAGTTTTACATTCCGAAATTCAAAATTAAATAGAGAAAATAAAATACGTATTTTTCGGTTTTGGTGTTATGCATATTATGTATTCCATTATAATACGCAGAGTTGTAAAGAACACTTGAATCGTGTATTTAAGATACTTTTAGAATACATAAAAAAGTATTTACAACAGGCGCAGTATATCGAATACTTATCAGTATAATACGCTCAAATACTTTTTAAAATTATTTCAACTACCTGTTAGGTAGGCAGGTAAGTAGGTAGTACCTACATAAAATAAAATTGCAATTTATTATTGATATAATTTACTACGAAATAATTATAGCGGTATTCGTGCTACTTTAATATCAGAATTTGTTCATAATGTCATCGGTATAAATCCAATCAAAATCCTAAGATATTATTTGATCATTTACATGAGTATCCGTAATGATTAAGAACAATCACCATAAAGTGGATAAAGTCAGGTATGTATATATGTGTATATGTAGTATATTAAATACTAATAAGTATTTCGTACAAAAAAATAGTGTTTTTAACACTTTCTCAATTGGTGTGTGTGTGTGTGTTTGCTGTGTACAATTATTACTGGGGAAAAAAAATTCCAAAAGAAAAAATTATTTCATCTAAAATACTTCGCTAAACGCGTCCGCGTGTTTAAAGTATGTGCCTACAGTTCTTACGTAGGTACGAATGACATACAAATCGCGCAAGGTTTTACCACGGCATCTGACGAAAAAAACAAAGCAACAAAATATGTCTGTTTATAGATATTGACAATTTTTAATTTAGAGTGTAAAACTAGAAAGAAAAAAAAACCGATTGGAACTACAAGACAACTGTAATCATCATTCGTCGGTCGTTTTTTATTAGGTACCAACGCAATTAAATATGAAGAAATATTTTTTAAACTGTTAATTGTGGGTTTAATTATTCGTTTCGTTATCTATCGCGTCAAATAACGCTTAAGGTCAACCGCGATGTTATAAATACGAAAATATATAAGTGTACCAAACGCGATAAGGACGAAAAAGTATTCCGCGCTAAACCCGGGTGTCTGGTGTCATTTTAAATGTAACACGGTCCGACTGCTCGGACTCAACCCCCCCCCCCGCCCCCGGGGACTGAACATAAAAGTCAAACGATTTTTCATAGTTTTTTTATTCGCGCGGATACATTCTTTTCTATGTTTGCATAATCCAAATTTGAGCGTTGATCGTGGTGCTCAGAAGTGATATCACCTAACTATTTCAACCGGTACTACTCACAAGTACGCGTTGGTCAACGGTGTGTACGTTATGCATTATTCCTTACTTACTTACCCTGTCTGCAGTTGTTTCTACTGTATTTCGAGTTTATCCGAAACGGTTTTGCGAAATTAGCGATTCGGAATAGTGAGAATTCATTGAAAACCGGAACACCACGTAAAAATATATTAACGCTCGAGGTTCACGTTTTCGAATGATATGCATACTTCAACCGTGATCGTGTTATATGATATCAAGTTTTCGTCGAGTATCGCGGTACCGCGTGTAGAGACGTCTCAGAAGGATTCTATTCAGGCTAAATGACGCCCCAGGCAGAAATGCCAAATGGCGCCTTTTTCATACAACAATCCATAATATCATAATAATCAGAAAAAAATGTTGTTCATGGACAGATATACGGAATATCGAAATAGATTTCTTTATTTATAGAACAACATATACGATAAACATTATACGCTAAACCATAGTTTGAATATACTTGTATTATTTTAATATAATATAGCTAAACGGAATAACCATAATAATAATTATCAATATTTTAGTACAAAGTTAGAGGTAAGTATTTTATATTTAAAAAAAAATATATATTACTGACAAAAATGTGCAAAATTGTAAAAAGCAATTTCGGCGCCCCCTGAAAATAGCGCCCTAGACGACCGCCTGAGTCGCCTTACCCTCGCGCCGGCCCTGATTCTATCATTGGACGGCCTCCCTTATCCTGTCATTCTGTCATTATATTTGTTGTACATATTATCACATTTACTTGTTGTGTTTTTGTTGGTACAGATTGTAAATTTTCTAAAAAAAAAAAAGAAAAGAAACGTCTCGAGGCGCGGGGACACGCCTATACGTGAACGTATCGAGACTGAAACGAAAACTTCTATTGAAGTCGCGCATCACCGTGAAACACGTGCCGCGAAAGCACTTTAAATGATGTAATAGCTTTATAGTTCTGTTTAGTTTCCCTGTACGCTATATTATCGTACTCAGGCGGTCATCATTTCGACGGATGGCAAATCCATCTCGGTTTTCGATTCTCTTTCAGTGTGTTGCCAACTAATTACTGCGGCATTATAACGCGTATTTGTATTTGCCATCAGCTTCTGTGTTACGTAAGTGAGCAATGACGGTTATGGCCGCTCCAACAGTATTTTTTAATTGTTCGCATTCAATTGCGCAGTATCGTACGCGGCCGGTCACAGCGGTATATCGTGATTCGTTCGTGTCCACAGTGTTGCACCCAGGGCCGTCCTTAGGGGGGAGCGAGCAGGACCCGAGCCCTGGCCCTCGCTTTTGAAAAAAGTAGTAAAATTGGTTTCATTTTCGTCCTGGTGTCTGAGGTACCTACCAAATTTTTTGTGTGATAAGAATTATTATTAGAATTTATCTAAAAGGTGTTTAAAGTATTTTCGCCCTGGGCCTCGCAAATCCTAAGGACAGCCCTAGTTGCACCACAGTGCACCGATACGCTCACTTAAGCGCCACTTAAGCGTTTCTCGACGCGGAAAGCTCGAAGGGAAACGCAAAAACCGATTATAATCTGTTTTGCGTCAACGTACCTGCGCGAAAATACATTTTTTGTTTTTTTCACTTGTTCTACGCGAAAAAACAAGTATGGAAACGAATTGCGCGCGGAGAAAATGGCTTAAGACTTAACGTTACCGAACACTATAATATATTGACACTCTGGTGCGCGTAAAACGAACTGTATAACACAGTACAACACCAACTGTCTCGTCATAATGCACTTCTCAACAGTACTTTAATCGGTTTCAGACTTATTTTAAACAAATAATCGCGTATATTCAATTTTGCTTTTGTTCATTGGACGCTAATATTTTCACAACTTCGGACGGTCGCCGATCGAATGGGGTCTTCATTTGGTGTTCTACGTTGGACGATTTGACGGCATCGAATATCAGCGTTTGCGATAAAATCGTCATCTATACACTTATAGTTTATACGATATAATTGAGCGAATCGCGGCAAATGTTCGCGTGAAAACAAAATAGGTTTTTTTTTTACGAAAAAAATATTATTGTTCGAGAACGTGTATTATACGTACACGATGTATTCGGTGACTCGGCGTACCTATAGCAGGATATTCGTGTAGTAATGTATTATAAATTTCAGTCGATTATGACACGTTATTTTGAAACTGTATTCGTTCTTTATAATTCTATACGTATTACAATATGAAATGCACTGATCGTTTCAATCATTAAAATAGAGCGTATAATTATGTTATTTATCGTTGGCATTGATATTTTGATCCACGTGGCGTGTTCGCTAATTAAATCTCGTTACGAGTTTAAAATTGAATCATAAACGCGAATACGATACGTTGTCTTGAATGCTAACGGTGGTCAGCTCTTATTTTACCAATTAAATACATATTATATAATATCAATATTACATTATTATCATAATTCAATGTATACTATATAGCATTTCCAAACCATATTTCGATTCCGCGCTTCCTTAGTATATTTTCAAAAACCTCTCTACCGATAATTTTAATATTACATCATGAACGCGCGACGCGCAGTAAAGGTCCTTTCACACATATCCGACCCGGGTCCGTTCCGAGTCCGATCCGTCAAGGCATCCGTTAACTCGAAAGTATAAACTTGCTGTTTTCCAGTGCATATGTTCACACACGTCCGATCCGAGCTTTCCGAGCTCTATCCGACTACAAAAATATTGTCAGTGACCGATTTTCGTCCGATTTTTCGTCCGAGCTCGGTCGGTTTTTGACGGAATGATGTCGGATCGGACATGTATGAACACGTTTCGACTGGTGTGTTCAGCATACTACGAAATTTATTATATTGGCTTACGTTTGTTGTCAATATTCATTTTGTCATATGACACTTATTGTTTTACAATTATTTTCTTGTTCTTCATCAAGCAAAAGTGCTATTATAATTAATTCTTCATCGCTAAATTCAGTCATGATAAAAACTCAAAAGCAAATTGACTAGATCAACATCTGTTTCATTCGACAACAGCATATGAACTGTTTAATAGGTAAAATAGGTAAAATGACGGACTCGACTCGGAACGCTAAAAATCGGAACGGACTCGGATCGGATATGAGTGAAAGGACCTTTAAGGTTTAAACGATTATTCGTTTTGAATTCCATTTCGTTCTCGCCGTCTTCCTCGCGTTCTCGTTTACTGTTCTTACGGACCGCGTGTTTCATTTATACGATCCTCGGTCTCTCATCATCGCTACGTAGCCCACCCGTCCCGCGGACCATAAGCACGGTGTAAGGTCGCACCCAAGGTCCGCGTGACTTCCAATCGATCCCCCCCCGCCTCCTCGAGCCCCGTGACGGAGAGTTGGCGCTTCTTGTCGACGGACGATTTGACAACGTTCCCCTCGTCCGGCCGTCCTCCCACCCGCACGCTAGTTCTGCCGGCACAACGACCGCGATTGCGATCCCGCCGTGGCAGTCTCTCTCGCGCCGTCTCGCCACCGCCGTGGTCGTCCGCACACCGAGCCGTACGTACCCGAGTCGAAGCCGTCGAACCGGACGCGGCCCAGCGCACACGTGACGTCGTCTCGCGGGGCGGAAACCGGGCAGGAGCTACGAAAGTACACAGTGACCGCGAAAAGCAGCTCCGCGATTACCGGCCGTGTACCCGATGGTGGAAATCTCCGCGGCGCAAACGTCGCCGTGAAGCCCGTTCGCTGCCTACCGGTCGCCACCAACGCCGCCGCGACAAAAGGACGATGGCCGCAGGACTGTATCTGCCGGTGCTCACGGTCGTCGCGACGGTCGTCGGGCTGTCGAGCGCCTCCGCCGACGGCGCCGAACTCACCGGACCGCACGTGTGCACGAGCGTGCAGGTGTAAGTCGCATATTACATTACAATGCCGTGTAGGTCGACCCAAACGGATGAAAACCCGTTTTCGGGTTGCGAACCGCGTGTTCTATTCCGAGTGAAACTAGGGATATAGGAAAATGATCACTAAAAACCTGCGGTAAAGGTATTAAAAAGTTGCCGAGAATAGTACAAAAAAAAAAAAAATGTTTTAAATCATAACAATTGTTTACCAAAAAATAACTTACTATTGAACAAATCGTCAATTGTGTTCAGACGAATTAATTCTTAGAACACCAAAGTACCTACAATTTAATCACTACGTCTAGCGATAGATTAAAAACGGTTTTATTAACCTGTAGGCATCTGTTTATTGTAATGATTCATATATTTATTAACGTGTGTATTATTTAATTTACGAGTGATTTAATTTAAGTGATTTTTCACTTTTCAAAAATAACTTTTTAATTTTTTGAAATTAACATTATGCACCTAAATATGTTCTAAAAATGTCGAATATGCATATAATTAACAAAAACTAAATGTTAAAAATAATAAACTGATACTAGATTGATTTCCAAAAATTCATTCATTTCCGAATACTATAAGAAAACGCGATAAAATTTAAAAGAAAAATTGTTTATTTAAACTCTATCATGAATTTCGTTTTTAACGAGCTATATGTCCTGGAGTACTATGGAAAAAATGCAAATCCTGCAATTTCTAGCACTAGTTATGACTAATTAGAACATTTCATGCGACGGACCGCTTGTACTATTTGTAGGTAATTAGAATCACTTCTTATTGCGGGCAGTTTGTTCTATTGTGGGTAGTGTAAAAACCACTTCACGTGGCGAACAATCTGTAGGTGGTGTAAGAACATTGCAACATATTATATTAACTAACTTTTGAACGCTTCAAACGAATTTATTTGTGTTGTTAATACGTAAAGCCGTTTAATATTCATAACCATTTTCAATTATTTTTTGTTATAACTCTGTAGTTTTTAAAATATTCTCACAGTACCACCGAATTTTACCGAATTCATATCGATCGGTTGATCGAATTCGTGATCAAAACAGTGTCAATCGCTATCGTCAAATAATAAATTCTCACCGTATCGTTATTAGTTATAAGTTTATTGCCGTACAAATGAAATGATAGACGCAACGTGTCCGTTTACCTATTATACCGTGCTCTCGCGACCGGATAAGTGTGCGCCGGCGAGCCCGGGGTGGACACGCGATTCCTGCCAATCCGAGGCCACGACGGTGACAGTGACTTGCATCCCGTTACCCCACATGCCGAAGATGGAAACTTATATTGTGTTATACATCAGAAGAGTTTCTATACGATCGTGGCAGGGTGCACCCTACAGAGGATGAATAGAATAAACGTAAGGGAGAGGTAAACAGGAGGGGGAGGGGGATCATAGTTTGTCGGTCGAAATCCACGACCGAAATCGCGGGTAATATGACGAATTGGTTTTACGGTGATGCGTGCTTGTTGTACAATTGTTGTTCGGTTATTCTTGTAAGTCCATAAGTCCACGACTAACAGTCACAGCGGAAACAAAAATGTCTTCAAGAAACTTATTTGTCGAGCGGAAAACTATGCATATAACAGCTAGTATAATACAAGAACTGTTGTATTACGACGATTTAAACATGAATTACAAAACGAAATGATGTTATGTTATAAAATTATAGTATTAAATCGTATGCAATAATTTTGTTTTCATCGAAACGAGTCAATTTAATCCTTCAGTAACCATGTTGCATTCATTCTGCACTGAAGGCCGAATGACGACCGAGAAACAGAATGAGATTGACAACGGGTGTGAATAGTCCGAAGCGATCAAGTGTTATCTCTATATAAATCATGGAATTATACTGATTTGTCGAAGGAATTATAAACGCAAGGGCCGGTGGACGCATGAATATATTTAATGCATTTAACCCAAATTCCTTGGATTAATCATGAAATATTTAATTCAAACAATCATTATATTTAGTAGAAAGTATTTATCTAAATTAATGTGATCTTGTAAATTGTTTTTAATTATTTTAAGACTAATTTCGATGTTAATGAGTAAATATAGATTTATTTATATGTACAATTACAATTTGTTTTCAGTCTCACTGAAAAGACTACAGTTGTGGAGTATAGAATCGATACGCAAAAAACTTCATACTTCTGTTTAAAAAATTGGAATTTGAAGTGTTACTTTAAATCTGACCGCGCGATTCCGGTGAATACCCAAAGAGTAAGTAAATAATATATCTACACGCTGCTTAAAGAAATCATCTTTTGCTACATAAATTATAGTCTTATTGATCATGCGTATTGCATGGTAAGAATTAAAGGCAAAAATAACTTATTACTTCATTGTATAGTGATAACTAGTAATTAATGCCATATTACATTAATATGTTGATGATGATTTTTTTATCATATAGTTTTTATACCTATAATGTTTGATACTATACCTCGACTGTTGATTGGATATTAAAATTGTTTTTCCATTGCATATTAGAATATTGTATTAGACTGTTGCGAAACCACGATGTCAAAATCTAAGATAATTATTAGGTTTACTATACGAGAGGAAAACAGCTATGTAGTAAAATATTATGAATACCGGATGAGGGATACCGCGCGGTGACGAGAAAGAATAAAGTTTGGAGCAGAGGGAACTTATAAGGAAAACCCAAGTGGATGCGACTGAAGTCACAATCCGATTCGTGGCCGTGCAGACGAATCGAGGGTGAGAACAAACCGGAAGGAATAATCACAGCCCCGCGAGCGTAAGAGTGAGAAGTATACAACACAATGTGCCTACGGCATGATCTCGAGCTGGGGGTAGGGTTGAGAGTGCAGGTGGTAAGCAGGTATTTCAATATACTCAACGTAGAGGGTACCTCGTTTAAGGCATATTATCGGTGCGGTGTAATATCTGTAAACAATAAAGTTGAGCGAGCCGAGCTCGGGGTTGTTTTTGTTTTTTATTTTTTCGGTTAGGTTTTAACACAAAGTTATGTTGGCTCAATAAATGATGCGTTCGTCAAAATTTCCGAACGTATACAGCGAAATTGTAATGCTCGTGTACTTGCTCGTAATATGACTGTTCCATTTTGCCTTCGGGCGGGTTTTGTGTAACTTTTTGATGTTGGCCTAATCCGCGTACACGATAATGTGAAAACTTTGTGTGCACGTAAAATAAATTATACAGTTTACGTCGGATAATACAACGTTCCTGGAAGTGTTGAATTTCACTGATATCGGTGGCTGCGGGATTAGGGTGCTTAAAGAGGGCGAGAGTGATAATATCATTCAAAGTTCTCTGTGGACTGAATGTGCGATACTGTGATAATTGATAAATCGTAATTCGCATAAAATCATAATCGTCGAGGTGGCGTTCCAGCAACATTTGAAATAACGGCCCGGGGTTGTGGCATATAATGTAGAGTGTGTTATTGTGCATGTTATTGTGGATATACCTTGCCGGTCTGACCCGGGCGTCACATCAATGTACGATGATAACGTATAAAATAATATGCGTAACACGACGTGATTGTAAGTTTGCATTCTATGAGTTTGAAGCATCATACTGTACAGCTTGCTACTCTATACACATTTCAAATATAAACTTTGAAACATTTTACCCATCAAAGTTCGCATGTAATCCAGAGTAAACAGTATAATTTGGGTTTTCTGCGGCGTCAGTATACGATATAAATTATACGATTTTGTTCGATTTATCGAAGTCCATTATATTCAAATTCAATCAACGACTGTTGCGAATTGGCGTCGAGTTGGATTAAGAAAATTACATCTCCATCACCTGTTTACCGTCATAACGTCTTATCGTGAAACGTTATAAGATATTATTTCTTATTCTTTCCGATTACATTCAACACTACTGTGCAAATTATTCGTACGTAAAAAGATTTATTACATTCGTACGTACACTATACGTTATTAATAATTATCCGTGAAACTGTATTTGGTTTTTCGTTTTCATAGTTTGTCCAAGGGCTGATGTAAGGTTTTATCTGTGAAATTGCGACGTGCTTTTTTTTATTTTGCTATTATCAGGAACATTACAGCAATATAATTATTTGAAAAAAAAAATATTAATATATACATTTATATTTTATATACATCAAATTAAGAAGCCAGCGGAAATTATAAAATTAACGATGGAGTTGAGCGAGTGTTAAGGATAAGATTTGAATCGGGAGTGAGATAACCTAGGGTGGATAGGAATGAAAAAAGGAGTTGTCTACTAGGAAAAATAGAGGGGCAATGGAAAATGATATGGTCGAAGTTGCAGACTGATTAAAAGTGGTGTCGGGTGCATAGAAACAGTGTGCCTACAACAACGCCCTTCTACCGCTCCAGATATGCCAAAACAATATACTCAGGGTCGCAAACAAAAAAAATTGGAGATATCAAACCGAAAAACTATTCGAAGACTTTAACGTCCTCAATATAGAACTCTTATATCTAAAAACAATCACCATATATCTGAAAAAACATAATCAGTTGGATTCTATAAACCATGGGGTCAACACCAGGTATGCAGCTAGTAAATTTTCCTTAGATTGGCCCTCTAAAACTAGTTGCCGAAAAGTTTACTATTTTTTGGGAACACAGATACTTAACTTGATGCCCAATGATATGGTTAATTTACCGATACCCATTTTCAAAAAAAAATTAACCACTGGCTTCGATATGAATATGTGTGTAAAACTTAAAATTGTGTGTAACATACTAATCTAACGCTTGTAATAGTTACTGAAATTATCTATGTGATTTATTTATGAAAAACTCATTATTTGTCTTCTAAAAATGTACCTTAAAACAATAAGAATTATTTGTAATCTAAGATATTCTCATGGGCCTCCACACGAGTTTTGCTCAGTGAGGCCCATTAATCTTTTGATATTAATTTAAATAAAAATAAAAAAAAATAAAATAGAGGAGATGAATTAAGAGAGACTTTAAAGGAAGGATAAGGGGTTAAACTATGGCAATCGACGTGTTAAAATGTAACTTTTAAACTCGCACATATGCGGGGGGGGGGTCAGAATTTCATGTCGCAAAATGTACATGTCAAAAACACAGAAAATTGATTGAGAAAATGAGATTATCCATTTTAAAAAAATTTCCAAGTTATGATTTATTCTATGGTTCGCTTGTTTGTACGAGAAAACCGTCGTAACACGAAATTCTGATCACCCTGTAGGAGAATATATGCAATCCAATCGTCGTGTAGTTATATATTCGTTTTTTTCTATGTGCAACTTAAAAAAAAAACGTTTCCCCACGATATTAGCACGTCTAAAACCGCTAATAATACCTGGTTATCCATCTGCAGTTGTTGGAAGAATCTCAAAAGCTGAAAAAATGTTGCGACGGTTACGAGCCGTCGTCGGACGGAAAGCATTGCCGGCCGGTGTGTTCATTTCCCTGCATATGGGGCCACTGCGTCTCGCCAGACGTGTGCAAATGCCACTCGTATTACAAGGGGAAGTACTGCAACATCAGTAAATTCAGAAGTAGTAGGTACATCGACTACTATTATGCGTAACATTGTTCGTGGTGTTATTGGAATATTGTTTTTTTTTTTTTTTTTTGTGTGTGTTTTTAAAGAGTGTCCTCCAGGAAAATTTGGAATCGATTGTTCGAAAAATTGTCGGTGTCAAAACGGGTTCTGTGACCCACTCGAAGGTATGTAACGTGTGCATTTCAATGTAAAGAGTATTGACAAATTATTATTATTCTGCGAAATCCGTACACTAAGATGTATTTTATGTGTTCGTTCTGATAATGTTATTGATGATTTAATCTAATAAGTCCAATAGCATTATACAGTATTGGTGACGTTATGACTTGACTACTTTGCGTAACTTTATGTCGGACAGAAACTCTTCACTTTGGTTTGGAGTGAGCTATTCGCAGTGCTTACGATTTCGTGACAATTTTCTCGTAATATCCTGTGAAGTGAACCTAGTAAAAATTACGATTTTAACAGTCTTTTACGTTTAAATTATAATACAATAGCTAGGGAACGGACATTAATGCCATAAAAAATAAAAAAAGCCCTTAAAAATACGACTTAATGCCTTAGAAAATGCTTTAATATAAAAAAATGCACTAAAAAAATGCCCTAAAAACTTAAAAAATGTATTTAAAATCAATAAAAACACAATTTTGAATTTAAAACTCATAAAAAACACATTATTATGAAAAATTGATCTTATAAAAAATATTTAAGTACAATAAAACCTTCTCTTGTCTTTTCAATTATCTTTTTGTGGAGTAAACAAAACTAAACTAAATAAATCTACGAAAATAACTCGAAAACGTTAACGACGAGGTTACACGCGATACTAAACTATAAAGTCGACTCAACTCAACAGTGCAATACAAAATTACAATTTAGATAAATGGATTGTTTCGGGTAATAATATGTGGTAACTTGTATGATATGTGTGTCTACACGTGTCAATAATAATTTCGTAATTTCGTAACATAAAAAATATTTATTTTTATTTTTTGAGAATGAATGTTTATACATTTTTATTGAATTTTATCTATTCCTATATAAAAATGATTTATAACATAAAAATGCACTTAAAATGTAAAAAAATGCTCTAAAAATTTAATAAAGTCTTAAAAATACAAAAAAAATGCAAAATAAAAGTTACATTTTTTAATTCCTTGATGTACGATAACTTTGTGCTTGGAAAGCAATGTTTTCGGACATTTAGAAAAAAATGCAATTTGCATTCAAATCCGTTCCCTAATAATAACGTAAACGGTTATTTCTAAAACTGCTTACATTCGTGTATGATAATATGTCATTGACACGTTGCAGTGGCACATTATCGACAAATCGCCAGAAAACGATACTTATATGTATTCAATATGATTGACTGTAGATAATCGTTTGCCTTTTGATTATAGGCAATTGCTATTGTGCACCGGGATTCATTGGAGAATTTTGCAATACGTTTTGTCCACCAGACTTGTACGGTCATAACTGCCGACAAAAATGCAACTGCCAAAATAACGAAAAGTGCGATCCGATTGACGGTATATATGTATACCTGTCTTATATCGAAACGTTAAACCTAAATATTGTTTTCACGTTCAAAATAAATACTGTACAAAAATAATATGACGAATATATTTGTAACGCGGACGTATTTTTCAGGCAAATGTCATACTCAGCCGGAACTGGCTTTACAAAAATTTAAACGTGTTAAACCTATTTGTCTAGCAGGATTCTATGGTATTGATTGCCAAGACGTGTGCACTTGTCAAAATGGTGGCGTATGCGATACAACAGACGGTGAGCGATTTATGTTTAACATCCGAACAAGATAATTTGATAATTTTTTAAATTTCTTTTTATTTCTTGATGTCCTATAATTGAGTAGAACCACTGCAGAAGATATCGGGTACACATCTGGTACTATATACTAATCGGTTTGCAATCTTTTCACGTCTGATTGAAAACTAAATATTTTGAAAATGTTCACGGTTTTTATTTTATTTCGCTTATCAAAAAAAAAAAAAATGTATACGTTATTTTACATTTACATAGAGCGAAATATCCTTCGCTTGGTAAAGGTAGAGAAACGCCGGCTCTAGAGGATTCCATAATCATAAAATATTATCTTAGGTGAAAATAAAAATGAAAATATATAATGAACATATTAGCGATTAATGCTTCTTGTTTAACATATTTCTGAACTGATGATATTGGTAAAAATATTGAAACTGACCGTTTCTAATAATTCTCAAACCACGAATAAGAATAAAATTCTTGCATTGTCTTACGAAACCGATGATAATACGCGAATAGGACCGTCTGTACGTAGATAGACATTTGGACGTTAAAATAATAAAAAATTTATTGTCTGCCAAATGGTTTTCTTGAAACGTGTGAAAAAAAGTTAAAACAACAAACACTCATGTCCACATGTACTCATGTCCACCAAATTTACTAATTAAACCCGCCCTATCCAGAGTTCGCTCGTAATTTGTTGATCGAGTGTCTTGTCGTTTGATGTCAAATTAACGTGCACGTTGAATGTTATGCATTTTGTATATTATATAAAACACAGGACATCGATGATTTATTGCCCAACTAGCGTTATTCATCGTTAAGAATGAAACCCAATAATCTTAAGCATATATTTTTCAGGAGTTTGTTTTTGTCAACCCGGATTCACCGGAGTAAATTGCGAGTTGACTTGCCCACTGGATACTTACGGCTATAGATGCCAAAATAAATGCAAATGCGAAAACAACTCTGTGTGCGATGCAGTAAATGGTAAATGGACTTAAAGTTTTACTTATACTAAAGCTTACATTCTTTTTTGTTTTGTAGCCCTTATAATACATATCTTTACGAAAGACTAGCAAAATAAAATGTTCATAACATTTTTGTTTTCTAGGCAATTGCTTTTGTCAACCGGGATTTTTCGGACAATACTGCTCGTATCCTTGTCCAACAGGATTTTTCGGCTACCATTGTTTTTACACTTGTAGTTGTCAAAGTGGTACCGTTTGTAACCCAGTAGATGGTATGATATAATCTCATATAAAATAAATTATTTTTATGTTATTTAAGCGAATGCTCAAATATTTCCTAAACGTTTTTAGAGGATGTTTTTTTTTTTGCTTTTTTTATATATATAGCTGAAAAATGGTTGAATACATTTTATTGATATCGCATTTTGGTTATGCTCATCGCTTACTTGACATTGCTTTTACGGCAACGTGATATGTTACATTATATTTTTTTAAGGATCATGCGAATGTCCGGATGGTGATACTAATGGAAACAACTGCACCCAGAAGATAGTTATAAATAATTCCACAACATACTTGGAAAATCCTGAGAAAAACTGCAATTGTAATTGGTACAAAGCCTACTCCTGCGATCCGTTAACCGGCAAATGCAAATGCAAACACACTCTCGGAGGTTAGTGATATATTATGCATTAATATAGTACGTGTTTTGGGCTTCTGCGGGGTGACAGGTTGGATAATGTGGGTTACGGTAATGTATTATTCCGGCGCGCTCTAATGCGTATTATGAAAATTATTATTCGCGCGCGAGGAAATAAAATCCTGATGGCTGCGGAGCGTGAACGGAACCGAAGACTTTATGTTTGAAAGTTGAGCCTATTTGTAATGTATTACATTTATTTACATGTGACGTACGGGATACACGTGTTACGTAGCGAGGTACCCATATTACACGAATCCATATGAACGTTATGTGCGTTCATTATAAAATAATTGGGGTTGCAAATTTGAAATATTTCACATGAAATTAGTTATGGGCAAACATAAACACGGTATTCATGGATGTATCCGTGATGAAAGTGTTGAGGAGGGGAAAAAATCAATCAAAAAAAAAGTTTGTAATTTTCGTTCTTGGACAACGTTTCCAAGCGCCACATGCCAAAAGCAACACATTTTAAAGTGTATCAATTGTCCGTCTGATATTAAAGAAAATTTGCGAAAACATGGAAAATTTCAATGACCAATGGTTTCTTACCTCTTAAATAAATATTTATAAATCATAATAACATTAATAAAATAATAACTATAAACTAATATGGTGTCAATTCTTAATTTATATAAATTAGTTTTTATTTCTATTTAGTACAATTAATAATACAAAAAGTATTCCATAATAAATAAAACATAAAGCATTATATTTTTCACTGAAATGAAACAAAAATTTTTTATTTTTATCAAAACGAAACAAAGTTTTTATTTTTCACTCAAATGATATATTTCATGAAATTTTACAACCCTAAAAATAATATATATATTATTCGAATAGACGAATACGTGTTTTTGCATACGAGCGATAATTCGGTAGAAACGACATTTTTGGTGACTGATAATATGTGGAAATGATATTACTCGTGGAACGGCCAACGTAACGTTATTATAGGGCGGTCTGTGTGAAGTAACAATATTGTATTGACAGTTGTGACACAGTATAGTGTATACCAATCGAGAGAAACACCTTGGTATACTTGCGAGTATCTGCGAATTGTACAGCATTGGTCGTTGAAAGTAACGCGATATGAGTTGGCTGTTGTAAGACGGTCGCAGCTAGAAAACGGAAAGGTAGCACTGAGTTTATTGAAGTAGGATGTAAAACGGCAAACATAGGTGTTGTACAGGGTTAAATATGTATGTGATACGGAGTAATCGCGCAAAAACGGGAGAAAAGTAATAAAGACGATCAACTGCAGGATGAACGGGATTGTAAACGCTTTTTGAGCATTTAGCGATAGGGACATTACGATGACAATTTTTATGCAAAGTCACGTGAGTAATAATATATCGTAAAGCTGATCCTGTTTGAAAAATACATGTTTCTAGAACTTCCTTGAAATATTTATTAAATGTATTTTTGCAGTATTACTATATCCGTTCTCGTTGAAATCGCCCAAGACGTTAGGGTGATACTGTGCACTTTTTTTTTTTTTTGGGGGGGGGGTTAGGTATTTCAGTTTTTGGTAGCGAACTCACTTATGTGGCCTTACTCATAATATTCTTTTATAGAATCAAATGTAGTATTATAACAAGGTTTTTTATTACTAGTATTATGTTTATATGAATATTTTTTTTCATACCATACATACAAAAGCTAATAATAATATTCGTAGATTTAGATCTAGGCTAAACAAGTCTAAAAATAATTAATATTAAAAACAATTTTTGTACTCGTAGTATTTATAATTCTATATTTTTGTTAAGAAAATGAATTATCATACAATATAATTTTAATTTAGCTTGGTTTTATTTATCTACTACACTGTTTGGCAAATACATTTAAAATATGTTCATAGAATTTATGTTGACGATAAAATAATGTTCTGCTGAAAAAACCATATTTATTGATGGCCAAATATTGTACGATAGTACATAAAATGAAATATTTAATATTATGGTGACGGTAATTTCCCTGAAAAAAAATTATAAATTTTATACAACTATTTCTTATTTTTCCGTAGGTACATTATTCTGAAATTTGTTTAAATGTACTATACTCGTATCATCTCCATTTTTTGTGGTGGGAAGAGGGGGGGCTTGAATCTCGATTAAATTATTTTGGGGGACCTAAGCCCCCGTAAGTCCCCCCCCCCGATCAAAACCTATGATAAACGTTCTAACTCTCGTGTCTTGTTGACGTTTCAGACGAGTGTCACTGCAAACCAGGCTTCACCGGATACAACTGTAAGACCGCTTGTCCGCCGAACACGTACGGTATTAATTGCAAGTATACCTGCAACTGCCACAACGGGGCCACCTGCCGACAATCGGACGGGGTTTGCTTGTGCAAGAGCGGATTTTACGGTCCTTTATGCCGGAGAGGTCAGTGGGCAGTATTTTAAATTTTAATGCAGTTTCAACCTCTGTGTAACCGTGGTCGTATAGAACCATGACAAACGCGCCGTTAATCCGCCATTGGAAATGTTATAACGTCGAAACGCATTACCAAACGATGATTACAGCTAATACTGTAATTATAACGCATTCCAGCGCTATCGAAACGACAACGAAATGTTTATTATTGACCATAATCAGTAAATTTCATCACGATACGATATTATAACTATCCAATAACAATGACAATAAGTGGTGTAAGCTGCGTGTTCAGTGCGGGTATGTTAGCATTTGCTCGTCACGTGGTATTAAAGTAATGTTATGTGCGTAAACACGAAGTATGAATAAATAAAATAAAAACGCTTAACGCGTTCTAGAGAATTTTTGCGCTGATCACGATCACTAAAGACGACGCGCGTGATGATATAAGTTTTTTGTCGTAACGCATGCGCTGAAAGTTTAATTCTCGATGAAAAGTCTTTGTTCCGTCTAGCGGAATACTGGCCCCAAGGCGGAAAAGTAATCTTTTCCGCTAAAAAAAAAGATAAACATCTAAAAAGGATAAATGAATATTAAATGATATACCTACATAATATACGTTTTATCAAATATGCCAAGTCCTGCTGGTGGGTGAGTTCTCTTGTAGTGTTCTTACCATGGTAATATTGGTATCTGTGGGTACTAAGTGCTACTTTCGGAGTTATAAGAGGCAAGATGAATAATGGTATGTGTGGCTAGTGCGGGAAGGCAATTTCAGTCTAGGGCCTGCAGCTCGTGGCGCACGTACGACGTCTTCTGGTACTGAAATTGTTCGCTTCCGGCCCTTGCCACACAATATACTAGGGCTCTCCAACTTACGGCCCGTGGGGCCAGTTACGGCTCCTCAAGCTTTTCGAACCGGCCCGTTAGGCTAACTGATGTTTAGAAAATATGTTGGTTTTAAATGTTTTAATTTCCTTAAATAAATTATTAAGTTTACTAAAAAGTATTTCTTTAGATGTTTTTCTTAACAATAATATGTACAGTATGAAATAATAAAATATAGTAAGAAAATAATTCTAATCCATCTCCAGTCGCATTACCTCTCTATCCCTCTCTAGACAGTTTTAGCCCGCGATTCCGAAACCTATCTTAGATTTGGCCCACCTTAAAAAAAGGTTGGATACCCCTGCAATATACTAACCTACGCGGTTTCTTGCTAACAATGGGTGCCCGTATAGTTAATTCTCAAGAAGGGGAGGGAACTGGAACCAAGTTCCCAAACACGCATATAAGAAAGACTTATATAGTTATAAATAGATCATATAAGATACAAGACTTGTATAAATATTATAAGACTATGATAGATTTATTACAAAAGAGCGCTAATGTTGTTGATCGAATATACATTTCTTCATATTATACCGATATCGAGCGATATAGTCGAAATCATGTTGTTTTTATTGGAATGTGTCTGTTGTGAAAATCGTGTTTGGTGCGACACCCCATTCATCGTGGTACAAATCGTTTTACAAAAATATACTTCGGGCGTCACCTGAGTGTATGCATTTATCAAAATTGTATCTTTTTTTTTTATTGATTTAAGCCTCGGCATACAAAGAATTTATTGGTTCACATTTTCTTAAGCTACATTATTTACAAATACAATCTAAAGATTATAAACAATATAAACTATTAATAAGATTAGTCTTAGTTATAAAGGTGATCACGAGGTTTATGTCGTTTGGGTGAAGTGCTTCTGATAGAATGTTTGAAACCCCTGCTTCCCGTTTCTCCGATTCATATGAAAGGCATTCGGATATGATGTGTTTAATCGAGAGGGGTGTACCGCAACTTGTATCTTTTTAATACCTAACTCAAATGGGTCCACAATGTTATCAACGGTAATAAATTGGAGAACATGCCACAATGCCACAATACACATGCGTCCTGAAATGATACCCGTATAATACAAGTTACGAGTGCGTCCGTAAATGAACGGACTTCACGTGAAGGGGGACATTTTTGGCTTACTTTTTCATACATGGTTGGACATTTCTCAACGGATCCATTGGTGAAACTATAATATCCACGTAATGTCCATTCGTTATCAAGTTCTTATCAAACGCGGTTAGGCATATACACACGGTCATTCGTCGAGTGCTATTTTTTTATAATTATTTTTAACTCCTAAAAAGTAGCTGATTATGACTCGACCCCATTTACGCGAACTGCGTCCAAACAAGTATACACCATACACTGCCCGACCTAACCTATAACCACGGTATTATCAGTAGCTTTAATTTCGTGAATATTATGAAATTCAAAAATTAGCCTAAAAAACAATTGAAATGAATAGAAAAAAAACAACACGACAATTTTATCAACAATCCAATGATATAATATGCCATACCACACACTTAGTGTAGTAATTTTCTCTAAACAATTGAGCTATAGGTTGGTGCTTTTATTAATTGCAAAAAGCAAAATGAAATTTTCTTGTCAATAGAAAAATTAACAAACAACACAATACTAAGGCTCCGTATACTAAAATAATTCAATGTACCTTGACTGTTCACTGTTGACCACCGCGTGTTCCTAGGTACAACAGAGAACAAATAGGACTGTTGACGGTCTTTTTAACCAGAAAAATAACGTGGCGATAGGATAAATAATTACTTTACAAAACATTTTTTTTTTTTTTAAACCAACACGCTTTCTGAATAAAATCGCATGACACGAACATATTTCTACTCCGCCGTCTTGCCCATCCGTGGTTTTACGTCTGTTCATTTTTTATTTTACTCAAAGGCCAAAAGATAGCGTAAGTGCGATGGTAAAATATATTTTTATAATTTTCCTTGACAGCAGAAATTTAAAAACTCTATGCGTTCACGGAAACAAATATTCTCGTCACATCTGTTATGATCAATCGCGTTAGAATGATGATTATAAATTATAACATTTTTATGATGATCTATTATAACCTATACGGATCGATTGAAATTATTGACAGGCTATTTTTAGACCGTTAAAAGTTTATATAACATTTCTGTTGTAATAGACGTATATAATTGATTTGTAAACTAAATTTATGGACAATAATATTTCAGCAATAGAAGTCTTAAATATAGAAACATTTCATATTTTTGCTTAAAATATGCAATCAAAACTATTCTTACCACTAAGTCAATTGTACATGTAACCCAATTAAAATTTAATATGTCAATTATACCTAATTACGAATTCTTAGATAAATGCATGTTAATTATACTTGTTAGTTTAATTGTTTGTAGTCTTACGAACTGGAATAAAAATAATAGATAGAATATTAAAATATTTATCGTTTGTAAAGGTTAGCCAAAATATTTAATGGTAAAATGTATATTTATCTAACTGAAATGTCTTATGAAATAAGTTTAATCATTGAGACGAATAAGGAAAAAAATGAACAGTTCATTTCGTTATCAATTCGACTGTTTTATTTTTATAGTTATATAACAATAGTGTTCATACGTGCTTATTAAATGGTCCACTACACTGAGAGAACAATGCATAAAAATATTTAAAATTTTTCTAATTATTTCCAATTATTTCGAATTGTTTTTTTTTTTTGTAAACTATGCATAATCGTATATTATATTTATATCAAAAGTATTCGAATATTATAAACCGTTCTAACCGTCTATCGTTTGGCTGGTTTTATATGTTTTTTTTTAATACATCTACCAATGATATCAAATAGAAATAAGGGCGAAACACCTAAGTCGGGTGAAATACAAGGATGAGTGAATGGTATTGGAGTATTGGCCTTTTACACTTGAAACCATGTGCTCGAAAAAACGATTCTGAGTGAAAGAGGTCGGATGGATCAATTTACATTTCTAATGGTTTTGATAAAGTAGTTTTGACCATGATCAGCACAAATTTCATTAACATATTTCGAAAACTATGAAATGTCTGGGAAATTCTTTAATGAAGTACTCTGTTTAGGTTCATATTGAATAGTGTATGGCAGTTAATAGACAGACAATAGGCAGTTTATTAGCGTTTGATCTCGGTTAAATGTTATTTGCAATTTTTCTCCGTTCGTATTCGGAAAACTGTCGAGATATTAAAAAAAATACCTCTTCATCCTCTCTCCCTTATAGTTCCAACTAAATGCCGTTTCCTATCAATAACCTTCCGTGATTATGATGATCGAAACACTCCCGTTACCAATGCACGAGTAAGATGTACCTATATTATTCTTTATAGCTACGCAAAAGAAACATTATGTTTAACAAAAGAAAAGAAAAGAAATTATTTATCAGTTGTTTATTATACGGACGTCTTCAAGACCCACGAATAATACTTTAGATGATGACTATATTTTAGTACACGTTGATGGATGACTGTTAGATTTTGCAGACAGAGATGATTTCAAGTTAACTGTATTGCTTCATTTGTTGAGCATAACAGTCACTGTTATTACTTATTTTCGACGTTAATCGTTCATCTTGGAGGGGTCGGAAACTTCTTTACCCTAGTACACATTTCATCAGTTCGTTATTGAGTGGGCATCGCACCAAAATCATTATCGATAAGAAACCAAATGTTCACGCTGAACACTGATATTTTCACTAAGACAATATTTCACTAAGAATAGGAATAATACGTTAGTGTAGTATTCACGAAATTCTTTACAGACGACTTATCTTTAGAACAAGACTAATCAGCGATTTCAGTACGCGAATTTTGCCCTTTATAATAATCATACGGTTTCCGTGGCGAAAACTCATTTATACTATCGACGGCTCATTTCCATTACTCTTAAATTGTAATTCTAATTGTAATGACTAACGTGTAATCATTCTTGCACGGATAGTAGTGCAGAGATTGGGCGACGTTTTTGCGCATGTTTATCTCTAACGGACGGTTTGCATAAAAGTTTATCCCTTATCGGCACCACCGCGGCGCGAGTTGGTGAATATAATATTGCTTTTGATTACAAAGTTGAACACTTGAAACGAACGTCCGCGCTTTTGTTAAGTGTTAGGCCGAACGAAAATACATTTTAATTACGCGCCAGAGCCAAATCAAAAACACGCGATCCCCGTTCGCCACGTGTAGGTGTACAGGGAATATGTTTGCGTTGAACAGCATTTTTTAAGTTTCTAAAGCAATCATCAGACTGACGTCTGTCAAAAACGAGCTTACAGCGTTTACATTTCACTCGGCGGTCACATAAAAAGAAAGTTTCGGCACAAGAAAACCGATCGCACAACACTGCAGCTGTGATAATGAATTCCGTGCGCCGTCGTTGCCGTTCGGACTTGAGCTATACACAATTTTTTACCCGACATTGCGACGTGGTTGTCGTACCGACGGGACTGCGTTTCGGTTTTTTAAACATTTGTCCGCGTACGCTGTGCGCGAAGCGCCAGAGTTTTTGTCGTACGAATAAACAATGAGAACGCAATGATAATTCCCTGTGACACACTCGCGTACGTACGAGTGAAGTATTAGAGGGGATTCTTTTTATTATTATTATTTTTCTTTTTTATTTTCCTTCCCCTGTTCGTCGCCGCTTTGACCTATAAAAAGGCTTCGGGTTTTCATTGTACGACGTTTGATCAAAGCCAAGCGTGAATGCGAACGGGAAACAAATAATTTTAATTGGTCGCTTACAACGTACGCCTCGTTTGACGATTATTCGGAATTAATATTCTTCGAATTCATCATCACAGCGCCGACATATTGTTATAGCGGAAATATATGAGACGCGCACTCGCCATGTCACATAGCAATAGTAATAACAGTAATATATTACGGTCGGCGGGTGCGCGGATTTCGATGAATCTGATTCGTACTTTCGTATTCGAGACGTGTGCCCCGCGTGCGCACGAGACGGAGTCCGCACTGCCGCAGAGAGGTGAAAAAAAAGTACATTTTTACCAACGACGCAGTAGAATAATATTTTTTTCTGCGGGCCAGACGAAATCATCTCAATCCCGAGACACGTCTGTTTTACGAAAACATTGTGTTCCGCTGTCGACGTGGTCGGAAACGTATCGTGACGCGGTTGCGTGCGGCGGCGGCGGTTATATTTGGTTCGGTTTTCATCCCCGTCGGAATGTACGCGTGCTCTACGAGATGGTGTCGAGTAATACACAGGGGCGTAGCTATAAATTTTTTTTAGGGTAGGCTCTCATAAATCTTCCACTGTTAGACGGAAGTGGGGACTAATCCCGATTTTGGCATTGGCCCCCCATAATTTCAAAGTTATCAATGATTATTTTTATTAATCATCAATGACTTAAGGCGAAGTTTGCAATTTTTATTTATCCGAACCCAAGAGTGTCTTACAAGATAACTTTTTTATAATTATTAATTACTATACTCGTAACTTATAACATACACGTTTTGTCCGTTTATAACATATTTTCAAATTCAAAATTCTATCTTCTTTCCGTTACGATGGCAAACTCATCAACAACAGCCGACGGATTATCAATAAATTGCTCACTTATTTCCCTTTCTATGGAAATAAACGTCAAATCGTTTGGCCAAGGAATTTTATAGTTGACCTGAGGTATGTTTTCGTTCTTCTCATTGTTGAAATATACTTCTTTTTCTTTTTAGAGAAAATCTGGGTAGGCCCGGGCCTACCAGACCTACCTACTGGCTACGCCCCTGGTATCGACGTGTTTCCGCTGCGAACACGTTCGCGTACCGTAATATTGGTGACTAGTAAAGATCAAAAGTCCGTCATCGGGGCGGTCGCAGCGTCAAATCCGAGTGTGTGGCAAAGGCCACGGCGTTGCTTCACGTCCGTACACATTTTCTAGCAACGCCGTTGCGTGTTGTTTGGTCTCAATTTTTAATCGCTATGTTTCCGTGTACCCGACGCGGTGACGTACGGGTCACCAAACAACATAAGACGAATCTTCAACCTCAGCTGTGTGAACATCAC
Organism: Periphyllus acericola; assembly: GCA_949715065.1. NCBI lineage: Eukaryota > Metazoa > Arthropoda > Insecta > Hemiptera > Aphididae > Periphyllus > Periphyllus acericola. The sequence goes on along the minus strand of OX454265.1, from coordinate 41,260,065 downwards.
AACTATATATATTATGTTCAAACCATCGATTTGGTAAGAATACGTGCTCATAGTGATCGATAAGCAATAAATGTCATCGTTCGGGTTCAATCGTGTTTATAAATTACGCATATGACTGAATTCGACTGAAGGAGGCCTCCTCCGTCACAAAATCGCAAAAGGAATAAGAAAATGCGGATTGAAACCACACGCCTTTCGCATTATGTGTCAAGATCATCCGAGTCCGAAATCCCGTAACAAATCGCTTATTTCATAAATTAATTTCTTCTTTTATCGTTCTTTAATTATTTATTTTATTCTATCCAATGTAAACTGCTTACATTTTATTCAACCTGTAACTTAATAATTTAATAAAACATCTTATCATTCTAAGTACAAACAATTATCGAGACAAGTAATTTAATTAGTAAAACAAATTAAAACTGTTTTTATAATAAAGCTCAGGCCCAACGCTATAGCAAAACAGGCAGCCACTTAGGGTGACAATAGTTTAGAGGCGGAACATTTAGAATGAGTCTAATCGATATAATTGTTTACTGCTTGATTTTGCACCAAGAAAGATATCGCAAAATACATATTATATGATATATAATTGTGATTAATGATTATTTTTTTCTCAAATTTTAATATAGGTATCGTAGTGTATGTAGTTTAGGTAGGCTATAAAACATGTGTATTGTATTTTTTTCATTGCTATTATTTTCATATTTAGTTATCTCTAACCCCCCCCCTCTCCACCAGTACCCAAACAAGTGCAAACTTTTGTATTGTGGCGACGAAAATGATATTTGCCTAAGGTGGAAAAAAACCTAAAGTTAAAACCTAAAGCCCTGCGCTCAGGTACCTTTGTAACTGTTATAAGCTATAAACTGAAGTTTCTGAAGTTATGCAGCTAAAAATGTATTGGGAACTATGATAAGAGTATATTTTACTATTCTCGGTTCACCTATTCCAGCGTTAAACCTGGGATCACGTGCATACGTAAAATACAATTTCGTCGTAACCGAACGAGTCTCTGAAAAATCAAAAAAAAAATCAATAAATCAAGCTCGGCGGCGGCAAATCATCATAAATGCGATGACTAGGCGAGGGACCGACCCGAGGTAACGGGGTTACATGTGAACGGGAAGCGACTGCGGTGGAGTGGAACGCAATCTATACTATATATAAAATTGTAAGGGTTTTTCTTCGACCGCGCTAACCGAGAAAACTACTGGACCGATTTGGCTGAAATTTTTTTTGGCTGAAACCTGACACTTTGCTGAAGGTTTTAGTAACACTTTTGTCAGTAAAAAAAGTTCATAAAAGTTTTTATACGCATTTTTCCACACATAGTGTTTTATCTAACGGGTGACGGGTCGGCTAGTATTTTATATATATTATTTATACGCCGAAGTCGAACCTGTCAAACTCGCGGAAACGTCAAAAGCGACGGGCCGGTGACAGCTCTGTGGGATGTTTGACGTTCGTGGCTACCAGGGCCCGATGGGGCGTAGGTCGCGTGGCACGATTTTCGCGAGACCCGAAGAACTTACATGTTCGTACACGGTCTACGCGGTACTTATGCTAAAGTGGTTAAAAATAAAAAAAAAGCCAGCGATGGCCGTGAACCGCCGAACCACATTCGATTTTCAGTCGGTTAGTAAATGATTTAAGTACACAAGGTGACCGATACACTAGGGTTTACTATCTTTCGGGTAAATAAACAATTTATTTTTTAATTAATAAACGTAATCAAATGCTATTTTTCTTATAATTCACATCAGAGCTAACATTTATTCATTATAACAAATAAAATGTATGATTTGGCTTGGTAAAATTTTAATTCTATTTCTTAAACTTTATGTTTAAAATATTTTTTAATTTCCAGAAAAACATTATTGTTTCAGATTAATTGTATTTTGTTATCGGACAAGATTTCAATTCACCTCCGAATTCATCACTTCGCAAATCCCCCGCGCCTGATAAATCGGTTTCATCCCTCAGAGTTTTCTAGTGCACGTCTAACCCCTCCTCATCCCTTCTTAGAAATCCGGGATCGAGCGAGTCGTTTGTTTTTGTTGTTTTGCTATACGTCGCGTTTCCTACGCGCATGACAAGAGCGGGATACGCAAGCACGTGAACTAGCTGCGGCGATAAAGAAAAAAAAGCATTTCTTATTTTCGTCTCGGCGCGCACAGTATATATTATCACATTCTTTTCGCCTCATCCCGTCCGCCGGGAATTCATATCAAAACGCGATTTTCCGACGCCAAATCTACAAACTTTTCGCATTAGCTTTTATTTTATTTCCATTTTGCGGCGGCGGGAGGAAAACAATTTCCACGTATATATAGGTACGTTAATAAAACAGCCTATGAACGCTCAATGTTTCACAATAAGGTGCGTTTCGAGATGTACATTTCGTTCAGTTGACGTTTGGCGTTAAATGTAATAATGAATAAATAAAAAACAAAGCACGCATCGTGATAAAACCAATAAATTGTTCTTTACACTCTAGGTCTAAATCAAATAAATAATATGACACGCGACCACACCCCATAAGGAGTATTTCACACCATCGTAAAACGGATACGGCTCTATCAAGTCGAATGAACACTATAAGCCTCTCTCTTAGACTCGGACGAAATATCAAATATTATTGAACTCCTGGTGTCTCGTCCCTTTGAGTGGTCAGTGTTGGGTTGGGTATTTTATCGCAATCGTGCTACGACGTCCCTCCGGTGGCGCCTACCCTGACTCGTCAACCGTTATTTTTAAGCTTTTTGTCGGTATGAATGCGTTCTACACATTATACAAACCGTGATATATTACAGACAAACATAACACTTTAATCTCCTGTACCGTCCGTTATCAGACAGCTGTGTTATTAATACCGTGAAAAATATAAACTTGAACACCGGCTTTGAATGGCTTTAACGAAATACGTGAATATTTTATATTATCGTGGAGTATGATTTATTCTTACCAGTTTCGGCTGCAATAACTTGTCATTGTTTAATGGTACATGCGACGTTGTAATTATAGCGTTGTTTCGATGTCTATACTATAGAACCGACATGAACGCGCACCCTGGTTTAAAATTTTCAAATTACTTTAAAAGAATAATGAGATGGTAAAGGTAATCCAACAACAAAATTTAATCTTAATAGGAAAGGTTTTTTTTCGTTGCAAAACAAACACTTACTTTTGCATTCGTTCTAAATATTAAATGATAATTTATTGTGTTCTGTACTGTAATAATTTTAATTAATTTTTTCCTTCTTTGTCTCTACACGTATAGTTTGTCCTCCTAACTTCTACGGAGAAATGTGTATGAGGAAGTGCAATTGCAATACAGCAATAACATATTGTGATCCTCAATATGGATGTATATCCAACGCTAATAGAACAGGTAAATGTCATCAGTAGGACTGGGATTTTAATGCCTTGAAAATCTCAAATATTGCATTATAAAAATTACTTAAAATGTATTTATAATATTATATATTTATAATTTTCCATTTTTGACAAACATAAAAATGATATCAATTAAATGATATCAAATATATTAGCTAAATGTATTATACTATGATCCATATTATATTACTATATCCATTACACGACATTTATTTTGAATACGATTTGTCTGTTTTATGATCAGGTCACACAGGAGTCCCTTCGATTTGGATGAAATCAAACAATGAAGAAAAAATTTGGATTTTTAAAATATCGTTCATTTTAGACTTTTTAACTATGTCAATAATAATACTATTGCTATTGTGCTTGGGATTGCCGAGTTACTACTTTTACTTAAATCATCATCAAGCACAAGGTAAGTGTTAAATTGTTGAGTTACTTAAGTGCGTCTGGCTACCAAAATTATGTATTTTTAATAATTCAAATGCATCCTCAATGTTATTGCTGATAATTGGGGGATATCCTAAATGCATCCCGAAACGAAATTCGTGTACAAGTTATGAATTCATTAAATAAATACATGGCCTACTAACCTAACCTAAACGGTCATCACTTTAATTTAATTTTTGGCGTACAAAAATTAACCTAAAATGTTAATATATTGCTTTTTTTCTAACTAAAATTTAAAATCAAATATAAACTATAAATAATCCAACAATACAATGTTTTTTAAAGAAAACAACAATAACACCTTTTTGGGGTGTAATACAATTAGCCTCTACGTGATGCGCTCTGCTTAGTAATGCTGATTGAACTAGGACTCACATGAACTGTACAATAAAACAATTATTTTTAATCCGGGACGCACATGTAGGTCATTTCTATTATGCAGACGCACATTACACATGTAACATTTTGGGGCGCTCTCTTACCGGAATAATAATAAGGATATCCAAGTCATCATATTATACTTATCAGAATCCGATGACCTTTTACATTAACCGCTTGTAATTAAAATTTAAAAAAAGTTGCCTAACGGAAACCGATTTTTTACGATATTATCTTCAACCACGAGTACGACCATCAGTTGACGTTGGTCAAGTATCGTAATATGTTTTCATACGCGTTTACATTGACGTGATTACGTCGGATCCCCGTCGTAAATATTATGTACAATCAGTTGTTGAACATTATACCGCAACCGTTGATTGGTATTTATTTAGTGTTGGTAGAAGAACCCGTTGATCAAGTGAAGGAGCACTTTTTCCAGTCCCAAAACCCCGTGACGTGCGCGAGTCCCGCGTTCGGCCCGGACGCTGGCATCGCGGTGATCAGCAAACACATGAGAAACATCCAGCCGTGGGACATTAGAAAACCGACGACTTACACAAATGATGTGTTCTACGCGGAGTACGGCCATCGCGAACAGTTCGATTCTTACAGCACCAACGGCGAGAACTTATACTTGGAGATCGACGAAAGTCTTTTAGAACGCACTGGTGCTGCTGGTACGTTGTATTATATAATAATAATAATAATAATAATAATGATATTATTCAAGATAAGCGTGCGTTTAAATATTTGCTAGTGGTTTCGTTAAAATATTATTCAAGTATATGTATATAAGAGTTAAATTATATGCCAAATTTTGAGTATGCATTTGGTTTGGTAAGGACATTTGTGAACTAGTACGAACTGGTCGTGAAATTGGTTACAAATTGAGTACAAGTTACCTGGACAAAAATGTATCCAGAAAAATCAATTTTTTCTCTTATTGTGTATAGGGGGGGGGGTAGAGAAATGCCAAATTTTGAATACACATTTGTGGGAGTAGGGGGCTATGAGTATAAAGGGACAGGTTGTACGATTGGGTACGAGTTGAGTTCAAAGATGAAATATATATTTTCTTTACGGGCTATAGAAACCCAACCGGCTACAGGAACTGGGCTTTTGTCAAATGCTCGTGCTAGTTATAATAATGTCTAATCAAAAACCATATTTTATGTAATTAAAAATGACATATATTTATACTGTATGCTGGAATAATCAATTAAAATAATAAACATTTCTTATCATATGGATTTCAACAGTTCTATTCTAAACCTCATATTTTACCCAATATTCCACAGAAATCTTGAGGATTGTATACATATATTAAAATAACATTAAAATATAATAATAGTATTATTATTCAAACACTTGAGAAACGTTGTTTGCGATTAGACTTATACTTTTCGTATAAGCGTTTCACAAGAAACATTGAATGTCCCGAGTTCTTAAGTCTTTCTTATCCCTTTCTTACCCCTTATCGTAACACTCAGTATGAAAATAAATTTTAATCTAACGCGGAAGTACCTAATTATGCAAGCAATACCCCCAGTGATAGAATTCGGTAAATTATAAATTAATTGAAAATCGATCTGTTCATGTCTACAAAATCCGACTAATTTAAAATGTATTTCAATTTCCTTCTTATTAGCTCATAGCTATAAGAATAATTAGTTTATTACATTTCATTATTTGTACACGTTATTATTTACGAGCGACTGTAACAACCATTGAACTTACGTAATTGGGCGCGACCCGTTTAAAATTTAAATAAATAAATAAAAATAAAGGATACATTGGCTAATAGTACAAGGGATTCTATTTAGAATGCCTTGAATTTCTGCAGAGAACCTATATTCTACACTTAGACCTTACCTAACCTTATAACTTATGTAATATACTTAGGTAGCGTATATTATCTATGGTAATGACTAGTGACGTCCATGGGATTTTCAACGACATATATGTCATGATAACTGACGGTCGTTATATCAACTTAAATTATAGTAATTTTTTATAATACGTGTGTAAATTAAAATAGCTAAAATTATAGTTAACGACATTATCTCGCGATAAGAGCCGTTAGAGGCTATTATTATAATATAAACCTGATAACGAAGCGTGAATCGACTCGCGTGGAAAAAGAAAACTCGTTACGGCGTACCTAATCGGTATACGAACATTTGTTGAACTCTCGCGATATTCCGTACTCGATATTATATTTTAGACATTTATAATAATCGTACGTGATTTATAATGTTTCTACGAGATATCGAATTCAAAGTTTACGTTGCGATTACAGCCGATACGCGCGACGCGTCAGCCCAAATCTATGAAAAATAAACGTTCTCATAATACGGTATGACCGATACACACATATAGCAGATTTTGCGATTTTGTTTTTTTTCTCGCAAACTTTTCAACGGCGGGCGTTACGTACACAAAGAATCCGTATCGCGTACCCGCACGTTCGGCTAGAACCGAATATATCGTTAATTCCGAACGGTTTGCCTCGAGTTCGAATGTGCGGACGAAACGCGGCGTGTACACTATCAACGTTTTGTTCGCAGAAGACCCGTACGATCGTCTCGACTTCCTACGGCCCACGGGATCTTGGAAACCGCATTATCAGTGCACGTTGTCGCAGCAAAACAGCACCAAGAGTAGCGGTAGCAACAGGTCGTGCAAGAAAAAATAACGCGACGATGAACCGTCGCCGTTCGCGGACAACGTTTGTTCAATAACACTATACATACATCCGTATTTGTGATACACAATTCGTTTGATGTCATTGTCTTATTGTGTTTCTAACGGACGGTTATTATTATGTTATTATTATAATATATTATATAGACGCAATGTAATTTTTTTTTTTTTTTTTCCCAATCAAACTTATTATTATTCATGTATAGTAGTGTAACACGGCAAAACATCACTGTAAGGCCCAGCGCACACTGACCGAGCAAAACTGCTCCGAGCTGCTTAGGACATAAATAAAACACGTATCAAGTAATTGACGCGTGCACACTAATCAGTCAAAAACAAAACGTGACAAGAAAAGACAAAACATGATCGGTCTGGTTCTATTTTTGCTCCGAGAAAAATACGAAAAACAAAGCCACTGGTCTATTTTGCGAATAGTACACCACCGAAAACCGCGGGAACACAGTGAACGCGTTATTTTCTCCCAATTATATTGTTATTTTATTTTTATTTTATTTTATTTATTTCATAAATATATTAATTTATGTAATTTATTTTAATTTTATTTTAATTTTCGTTAATTTTACTAATACAAAATTTGTATTATATTGAGCCAGAAAAATTAATAAATTTAGTATTTTTAAGAAAATCTATTTACGATTATACTGATAAAGAACATGGCAATAAATTGATACAAGACAGATTTTGGAATGAAATTAGCAAAGAAATGGAAACATTAGGTTTAGTAATAATTGCTACATAAGCGGTACAACGACTTCGTCTTCGTCAGAACTCATCTTGACAACTGGTGTTTAATAACAAAAATAATCCAGAATTATTGTGTCTTGTTCTGCTCTGTCTTGTCAATGTGAATGGAATTTGTTCCGAGCAGCTCGGAGCATTTTTGCTTTTTTGGTGTGCGCCCGGCCTAACTAAAACACGAGAAACCGAGTAATCGTTTTCTCCTACCGGCTCGAATAACGTGGTAAAATGATTTACTATTATTATTTTTATTACTATAAATACAGACGTTTAAGAATACGTCGCAATTAGTCGACAGGTTTAAAAAAAAAACTATATATAAAAAAAAAATTACAACTATAGATATTTTACACAATTACTCATCGATGTGCGGTATATATACATTATATACGGTTTCTGTTGCTGCAAATATCTATTGGCTGGGTATCTATTATATACGTTACAAAATGTAAAATTATTATATTGCTATACGGCCCACGTGGACGTTAACTTTTCACGCGTTCACGCGCGTTATGAGGGAGGACGCGTCGTTTTGTTTAAATCTTGTTCGTCGTTTCCGCGTCACTCGCGCCCACTCCGTTTCCTTCGTCCGCCGTGTTGTCCTGCACCACCGCAGGCACACTCGTTATGGTCTCATCGGGTTTTTTCTCTTCTGCAGGTGTATTCTCTGCGACGACTCCTGCAGGCGGCTCGTCTTGTCCCAAACGTTCGCCCGGTCGCGGTCTCTTGTTTTTGATCCTTTTCTCCTCCTCATCCACCGGTGGGTCTTTTTCTCCCGCCACAGCCGTCTCGACCGTCCCCACGTCCACCTTTTCGTTCACCCCTTTAGCGGTTTCGCCGCCATCGGGTTTCGCGTCTACGACGGGTTTTTTGGCGTGCTCTGCTGCCGCCGCGACGCCACCGTCGTCTCCCGATTCACCCGGACTACCCGCGTCTCGTCCCTGTTCCGGTTTGTACAGTTGAAGCTTGCTCTTGTTCGATTTTGGCTCCAACCAGGTGGATATCACGCCCTCGTACTTCTCCCGCCACGTGATCTTCTGCCTCAGCACTTCCTCCTCGAAGTGCACGACTTCCAGCAACGTGGGGTTCCGGTTCTCCACGCCGTTGCCGAAGTATTTCTCCACGAAACTCTGCAGCATCTCCAGATCGGCCAAGCTGTTCAAACCCCGGATGGCCGCGTGCATCATCTTGCTCAACAACGGGACGTTGCTCTCCGAGTACCTAAACATACGATAACGTTCACACCGTAGATCATAAGCACAGGACAGAGCTATAGCCTATAAATCGTGATTAGGCGCGTGAAGCATTTAGCCGTCGGCCGTTTCAGCCTCAAAGGGTCTGACGCGCGCATGCGCACCCATTGTCATCGGGTCCTCAAATGCTATATGCTTCACGATCCCATAGCTCTAACCATAACGTGTCACCTGGTCGTTCGCAGTGTACAGCCTATACCGACCACAGCGTTTAGGCTTATAATTATTCTCAAATGCGTTTCACACACTTACTCTTCGTACAACGTTTCCCAGTTGTTGCGCAGGTAGTTGAACGCGTACGGGCCGGCCACCGGGTTGTCCAAGATCGATTGCCAAATGTCGGTCAAGTCGTCGAACTTGATGTCGACCACGGACAGCAGCCTGTAACGTTCAATGAACAACTCTCAGCGTTACGCAACCCCCGTTATCCGATCGGAAACTATTACTTTTGCAAGAAGTGCGCGTTCCTCGAGCACGAGAAACTTTTCGCTATGGATTTTCTGTCGGGCGTCCACGTGGCGCTCTCGTACTGGCTCAACATGAATCTGCGTTCCTCCTTGGTGGCGTACTGCATGGCCGTGCAGTAAACGGATTTACGATCGTTGGGCGCGATACTGGAAAGGAAATTAAGTCCGGGCCACGGGGTGCGTAGCGCCCGTGAATCACTTGATGAAAACACAAAAGTTTCTCGGGGAAAGCGCACAAAGTTCGCGGGCCGACGAGTGCGATACGTGTTCGAGCCGTACGGTATTGGGGTGCGCGCGTACAAACTTTTTGCGGGTCGTCGCCGAATCAACACGCGTCGGCGCATATTATCGAATTTCGTGTTTAGATTTTATTTTATTTTTTTATTTTATTTCGTTTTGATATTCGACGCGGTGCAGGAAATTTGATATTATCGCCGTCGCACACGTATTGCTTTCGTTTCAACTTGAACTAACTACCGGCGCGTCCGGGCTTTGATCGATCTCGCGCGAACCCGCGAAACGGTATTGGTTCAGGAAGTGCGCGCGGCGTGCGAGCACGTGAATTGAAAAGTTTCAATTTTAACGCGCGAAAAGCATCCGAACACTTGGGGAAAAACTCCGACCGTTAGGTGGGGCACGCGCGTAATGTACCTATTTGTTGGGTTTGATAAAAAATAAAAAAAATATGATAAAATTAATTACGGATTTCTCTCGTCCGTTATCTTCATCCACTCGCCGAACTGCTGTTTGGCCCATCGCACGCATGTTTTCAATTCCATGCGACCCGCGAAGCTTAACGTGCTCATTTTGCCCAATATCTTGTCCGGCGAATCCAGTGTACTCGTGTTAAACACATCGTACGCTTTTTCGACCACCATTTCCATAAAAATCTAAAAAAAAACATAGCAGCACTCCGTATAATCGGTGTTCAAAATCAAACACTTCAGGTACGCGCGCATCAATGTCGACACCCCCTGCGTTGTCGAAAAATAACTCTATTTTTTATTTATTTATTTATTCTTTTTCGGTTTAGAAAAATCCTAAGAGCCTGTTCCGCCACAGCAATCCTCCCCTCTGGGCAATGTGGCATTTTTCGTGTACGAGAAGTGCGGTGAGATCACATGACGCACAGTGGCGGAACAAGCGTTTCTAAACAGAAATGTGAATTGAGTTACCTTCTTTTTCGTAGGGTTTGTCGATACGCGCATGCGTATATTATACGGATCTATGCAATAATACGATCGGTGTTAATTTCAGGCGTTTTCAGGACTTTGAAGCAGTCGAGTCGGTGATCGGGAAAGAAAGATCCCGGTGAACATTTTTGGAAAACGAGTTTAATCAATCGTTTAATAAAGCTGTGAATCCTAACTTATTATATACTATCGTTTACTACAGTCACAACGAGCTGTAGGCGCGTGTTACAGTATAGGTAGGTTTTTTTGCGTAAAAGGCCTAAAAGCTGCCGACCATGGTTGTTTACCCGTGTTATAGGTTTTCGTTTCAATTTGGAAAATTACCGCACAAATACATACCTTTACATATGAGAAAAAAAAAACCGTCAGCTATGTTTTATAATTTAACTAATAATGACGTGTTAAATTAACCGTAACGTACGATTTGAAAGATCTGAGAGTGCGTGATGTATAATTATAATATGATTATAAGTGAAAACGAAAAAAAAAAAAATCAAACTTCAATGTTATGGATACAATATCGAACAACTTGAGATACTTTTAAGCAACACTACCTATATAGGTATAATAAGCTTTGATGATTAGTGTTTCAGATTTAATGAAAGACCCTTTGACCGGTTTTCATATTTCTACAACACAAGGTTGGCCGTTTATTTTTACTACGTATTACGTTAGTATCGCGAGTTATTTGAAGTCGATTTTTTCAAAGTACACATCATAGTAATATCGAACCGGTTAAATTTCACAAATCGTATACATGTACACGCAATCGACTCGCTTTATACGTTTTCCCTGACCGTATGGTCATGTTTGTGTGATAATTTATACGACTAAGCAATAAATTACCGAAAGACTGTCGTAATGTCTTGTGCTGTGCAGCAAAGCCTCGATTTTGCTGAAAGCGCTGAAAACGGCCTCCCAGTACCCGGAATACGGGCCGGCTGTTTGAACGACTCTTTCTAAAAATCCCAACGCGTCGCCAAACCCGATGACGTCGGCGAAGGCTCCTTCGAAAATGTCCTCGATCAACTGTGCAACGGTGAACTCGTCAAACGCATTGCCGTTGCTTATCTCGTAAGTAATCCTGTCCAAAAGAACGTCCTCGTAAGCCACTCGGTAATAACCTGAAATACGATTTAATACAATATGGTGTAGCTACATTAAAGTTGACGACAAAACTTAATATCGTAAGACCGTACAACCCTAATTAATACGGCAAGTAGGTTGGGGCAGTCTTACGTTTACGTTTGTGCTTTGTTTGGACTAAGACCCGATTCAACGATGGGAAAACGTGGGTTTTATCATACTTTTTTTTTTTTTAATTACAATCTGTAATTATTTTTACAATTAGCATACGCACAAGGACGAATTCACTGATAACAGCAGCCAGCAGATGGCGAAAGTGTTCATAAAATTATTAAATTTAATTAATAAGCCTAGATTTTTTTTTCATATTATTATTTAGTTCAGATTCAAGCATAACATTCTCTTAAGTCTTTTAAGAGGATTACCCGGGACGGTGTATAATCAAGGGTGGAAATTAGGGGATTTAAATGGTTTTTCAGTCTGCAGAGTTATTATTTACTGAATATTAATTGTAAAGTATATTAAACCCGTACATTTTTCATCACACTATAGAAAATAATTACTATAGTTTTCTGCGTCCTACCTACGTACATTATAGGTCCAGTAAAAAAAAATATTTTTTGTAAAATATGTGACTTGTATTTGATTAATCGGTTATTTGAAATACATTTCAATGTGGGATATATCATAATAAAACCTTGATTTGCGAGAGTAAAAGAAAAACTCTATGGTGGACGGACACACACACACGAATGATATATTTGTTGTTGTGTAGTGCAAACGCACCCCATCCCGCATCGATTTAGACTAAAAGAAAATATTAACAAAAAATAGCTCTGACTAAAAATTTGTTAAATTTTCAAAATGAATAAAAATATTGGGATTCAGAATTAATTTCACATCGACCAAATTATCAAAATACATTGATATCATTTACCATACTATAGCTATAGCGAAACAGTTTGGAACTTGCTGTACACTTGAAAAATAATTTTGACGAATATTATGGAAAAATGTCGGGATTGACGCGAAATGTAAAATTATGTTCTGTTTTCAAAGTTTCTGTACGATCACCGATACGATACGAGTACCGATATTTTAGTCACACATTGCGGGCGTACGTTGGCCGCGGTCATTGTCCCCGCCCGAGTAACGCAACACACTGTACTGTATTTTCCGCTAACACTGACCTAACCTGTTTGGTGCTGGTTCGCTAATATCCACGAGCCTTTCGACGCGGAAACGTATCCCGGCACCCTGGTCTCCGGAATGTTCTCCAGCCATACGGTCGTGCTGTACGCCACACCGGACGTGAGCGTGATCGGCAGCACCCAATCGTTGGTGGGCTTGGGTTCGTCGTAATCGAAACGAAACTGAGTGGATGCGAAAAACCGGAAAAATTGAAAAAGATAATTAGTTTTATAATTTTGTAATTGCAATCGGTATTATTATAAAAAAAAACGATGTACTGTATTGTGTTTTCGTCTTAGACATTTCAGAATATACAGATATGGGTACGCAATACTATCGTAAAAATCGGTTGCGCCAAACGTGGACGCAGCCACTAGACGTCGCTGCTATCGTTTGCGTTCAACTCGATGCGAACTGGTTTCAACGGTAGAAACAACAACGCTTGATTGCCGTCTATTGCTGCGTCCACGTAAGCGTAACCGATTTTTACTATTTGATGGCGTACCTGCGTAGTTTGTAGCATTCTAAAACCAATATTGCTACATTATTATCGTTGTTGCTATTATTATTATAATTGTGTGGCCGACCGGCGGGCTTTGGCTGTTTACCTGTTTCACGATTAAATCGTCCCCGTCCACTTGTAACTTCACCAGCGGGTAGTTTTTGTTTTGCATCCAAGTGTTCACGATCTGCAGCACCGCCGAACTTTCGGGCAACTTGACCGATTTGTTTCTCGCGTTATCGTCCAACAGCGTCCAAAAACTTATAGTGTCCTTGTACTTGTAAATCCTTCGAAACAAAAACGTACCACTCACCATGTCGTATAATATTATTATATCGGCAACGCGCACGGCCTTTTACAAACTGCTACCCCCCTCCAATCACGGTAAATACAGAACTCGTGATCATAGCCGAATTCGAAACAAATGTCTACGCATATTTGAATATTATGAACGAAAAATTAGATGAACTTAACATTATTATAAACTTTCGTGTCATATTTTGTATACAACCCGAAACATATTATAATAATATATACTCGTATATTAATATGGGAGTACGAATTAGGGTTTTTATCGGAATAACTACGGATAACGGTTATATTTTTTTATTGTTTTTTTTCCGCAACGATTTGCTAACGGGTGGGTATTTTTTGCCCTCTACACTGGAGGGCAAATAATGTTCACGACCATCGGGTTGAGAGCACCACTTACTACAACTACCCGGTCGTCAGTACAAAAATTATACACAACGAGCAGGAAGCATTCGAAAACTGCTTTTGAATTCAAATTAAACCACGTGATATTAAGAAAAATCGCGTTCGACGGAAAAGTTTGTACGTAGTTATAATCTTGGTGAAAAAAAAAAAAACACCGCATCGATACAATAATAAAGCCTTTTGCAAAACGCGTAATGACCACGCGCTGTCGTTTATTTGTTCGTCGCGTATCCTCTATTTTAATAGGGTCGTTTCGGTAATTTGGTGCTCGAACGTGATATTTGATTTTCCCTCCGAAAGAACTCCCCGATGGTATTGTTTTTTTTTTGATAAAAAAAAATAATATTTATAATCCTACAGTTTGTTTTTATAGCTATTTCAACCGAAGCCGTTGCGGTGGGAATGACGCGTTTAAAATCGAACACGTCGCAAGGCATCTCGGGTGATGACCGAATTTTCAGTATATCGATTATTCGATTATCAGTTGGTTACCTGCAACACTGCTGTGTTGCGGTGAAGCGAAGAGCCAATACCGAAAACATATTTGAACAATTGAACCGATCACGAAATCGACTCCGGATCAGTCATCTGACCGCTTTCATAGTTATTATTCAGAACGTTAACGAAATGCGTTTTAAAGTTTCCAATTAATATTCAAACGAAAGAACCGTCATGGAACAAAAACACAAAACATCGGTACCGTTCTCTAGCATAAGTCGTGCACGCCAAAGTGCAATGGGATTTCAGAGATTCTTGCAGTTCCTACACCAGTTGTACCAAAGTTCTTTTAAAAAATGTTAAATGATTTTTGGAAAAGCTGGTTAAGTTTACTATTTATTTGTTTACAATTTTTTTGACTCGTTAAGTTAAGGTTATCCTGTGAAATATATGTTAAATTTAGAATTAATTGTTCCTTCTCTTTTTTACTAACATGTTAAGGTTTCAGTTTGAGTACAAATAAAAGTAATTTAAGTTCTTAACTCGGTTACAAATAAATGTTTTTCTCCTTTTATTTTCTTTTAACGATATAATTTAAAGCTATATTTATGTACGTTGTTTTGATTTCTAATGACATCCAAAAAAAGTACATTTAACAATTCCATAATTATAATTTTGATTTTTTTCAATAAAAAAAAAACAATTTTAACGAAAAAATATATTTTTAGTTCCTGGAATTCAAATTGGAAAAAAATTAACATGACCGTACAATTAATTAACCGATTATAGTAGCAAATGGAAAACGCGATTTAACTCGTGAAGTTAGAAGATGTAGAGGAAAAGAAATTGGCTCTCGTCAGGTAACTTGGTGAAAAGTAACCCAATTTTAACGTTCTAACTCGTCAACGCCTAGCCTTGTAGGTTTTCGATAGCGGGCGGCGCGGCGGCGGTTGTTGTACTTACTCCGTGTGCACGAATTCTCGCACAGTTTGCTTAAAGATGTCTTCCGTAAACGCGTCGTTCAACATCCACAGTATCGACGTGCCTACATAATTTTGACGAGGAAGAATAATTAGTGTTATTATATAAATATTACCACGTGCCAAACGGGTGTGACACGATTGCGCCCGTTTTACCTTTTTACCAGCTAAAAACGCAACACGATTGCGCTCCACAAAATATAGATGCGGTCCTTTTAACGATTTTCTAGTATACAATAGTGCCGTTAAAGAAGTTTTACCGAACAGCGAAATGATGACCTGTAGGTCTAACTTAGGCCCCGAAGTTGGTTCCGAAAAATCAACGAAAACTCATCAAAAGAGCACAGTTCAAAGTCGGAAATAGGACTTTGGTGAATAATAACATTTTGAAACAGTGTACACTTTTTTTAGTGTACATACTAAGTCGGTCCTAACCCGAGACAATTTTTCACCAAGCCAACGATTTCGTTTTGTAGTCAGCCCTGAGGCCGTAAAATCGGTAAGGAAAATCGTCAAAGGACAACACATACGTAATCGCAATCGCGTTGCACCGCGTGCAAAATGCCGTCGAAAAACATCGGTCGCGCTTACCCTTGGCCGGACCGATGTAGTCGTAAATCTCCGTGTGCTGTTCGTAGTTGGACAACGGTTCGGAGTTCGTCCAGCTGTCGTAGAACATGACCGGCTGCACCTCGTCCAGGGAAAATCGGGCCCCGAGATTCCACGCGGGCTTGATCTTCGCACGGGAAAAACGTCAAATAAATACACACCACACGTCGTCGTCGATAACATACGCGTACGCAATGTGACGGGTAGGTGAAACATGGCCGGTAACCGGTCATATGTAAGTTCCGACGCGAGTATAAATGCAAAAATGAAGTTTCCTACGCGGCGTGATAGCGCACGACTTTATGAACCGATCATAGTACATTGTTGTACATTATTATTATTTTATGTCCCTAAAGTATATTCAATATTTAAATTCAACTAAAAATTGGATTGGACGGTTGACATTCTTTTACGAAACACAAAAACAAATAAACTGTAGCCGCACTAACTGCATACGAGCTTCCAGTCCTACGTGATAATGAAATTTGTTTTTATTATCATTTTCCAGTAGGAACTGTAATATGTATCGGATGTACCTACGAACTGATATAGTTTTTTTTTTTTCATGTCGGAACTTATGGGATCGCAACAATGGGTGATTTATATCCGCTATTCCTCGCGTGGGAACTTACATTCGCCGTTATAATATAATATATACTGTAATGTTAGGCGTAACAAGGGCGAGAGTCGGTGGATCACAACAACACACCCCGAAATAATGAGAAAATGTGCGCATATTTATATTTTTTTGTCGACACTTGACAATCAATAGTTTCTGTTCTATAAGTTACACTAGATCTATAAGTATCGTAGCTTACGAAAACATTGAAATCTCTCGTAAAATATCGAAATAAAATGTCGAAAATCCGGATCCGCAGACGTCCGTAAACAGTTCACCTACCGAATCCGAAATTCGATGGTTTTAATATAATATTTGGTACTCATCAAAGTATTATTTAACTATTGCTGAACCGTTATTATTCCAAAGATATGCATCTTCTTAAAGTCCAATTTTATTAATTATGTCCGTCGCCTTATTCGGTTTGTCCGATTAGAATTATTCGAATGTTGGGATTATCGCCAAAATTGTAAGACGTACAACGTCGATGGTCCAATGATCGGATTCTCAATTTTTTGGTGATAATGATGTTTGACAAATTACCATGAAAAAAAGTCAGTTGCAGCTCATATTGTCGAACTGTCGTGGGCGCACGATGACTTGGATTTATAATAAGCACATACAATACACGTAACAGTAATATGAGCACGAAGAGAAATAATAAAGCCCGTCGCGTATGCTTTGCAACGTTTATTGCCACAAAAAATTACATAGAACTCGGATTGTGATAGAATTATACGGCGATTAGAGACATACCAAAAGTTTATTGGTTGTATTCGGATTACCAATACGTGCTGTATTATAATATGTTATACACTATGCTACTGCTTACGATAAAACATTATATAATTAAATAATATATTATAATACGTAATGATGATAGTTGATAATATAACTGATCTTACGTGATCGATGTTGATGATTTTTAAGAAGTTCACCAGTGCCTCGTTTAACCATTTGTCCTCGCTACTTCCTCGGTCGAGTCCTCGCTGCGGCATTAGCCATTGCCGGATGACGGGCAGAACTATGGACTCGACGGATTTCTGGTAGTCGACCATGGACAGCTTGTCCGCGGTGCCCAAAACCGAATCTCTGGAAAAAAAGAAGAAAAGAACACGAATAGAAGTCCACCGTGAAGGCAGTTACTCTGACTGTTTCATATAATATTTGAGATATAAAATTCATCGTAATTCAACAAACTTAATCACGATTAAGCCTGGACTTTCAGTCGAAGTCATGACCGTACTGGGTACGACGACGATGTCCAGCTTGTTTGTCGGGAAGTTGGTGGCCAAATACGACGTCATGAAATCCAACGTTTTCGGTACGATGTCGGTAATTATGTCGATCGAATCCGTATGGTCGGGACTCCAGACGGTCAGCTCGACCGAGTTTTCCGCCTCAATGGGATACGACTTGAAGTTGGTCATTAACAGCGTCAGCGAGTCCGGTCTGATCAGTCCGGTTTTCTCGAAGTGATCTATTAGCAGATCACTGTCCTTGCTGCTGTGAACACGGTTTGGCGATAAAGTCTATTTCGAGCGTAGCTACGCGAGTTGCATAACAGTATAAATATTACTAATACAATAAACGTAAAAAGTGCGCTAATATTAAAATTCGATATGCCAAAATTGTGCGAATGAAAATTTCTGGACGTAGAATTTCTGGACCCATACGATAGATTTTAAGGACAAAACACGTTTGGTCTGCCTAATACGATTTATATTATACTTGACGTTTCAAACTGCATTAGCATCGCATCAATATTTAGTTTTGAAATAATATGTGATCAGTGAGTTGGGGAGAAGTGGTCAATTTTGTTCGGAACGTAACGATCATCGAGTGAAATTAGGATAAACGATTAAAATGCATCGTTACCCTAACAACTCCCCCCTCAACAAAATTACCCCTTCCCCTTCGAAATTGAGAATAAGTCCACTTTGGAAATCGCTGCTTTATACCTATATATTATATTGCAAGAGAGAGAACGTCTTTAAAAAATAAAAATAAAAACTGATCCGACTTACAAATCTTCGGTCAACCTCACTTTGGTGTTGAAAATCACACTGGTCTCCTTGTTCCTGACAACGCTCATCTCGAAAATGGCCTTGTGCTTCGGATTGTCCACGCACGGCAACAGGTTCCGCGCCTTGCGTGGCGCCAACTTCGTGGCCACGTACCATTGGTTTTTCACCGCTTCCTTGTCGTCGAATACGACCTTGAACAACCCTCCGTCCTGCGACCGACCGACGGTGCCCGTGAAGTTGACGAACAAACTGTAGTAATGTCCGGACTTGAGCGTTTCGCCAACGGTCACCGTCAACGTCTCCTGTTCGGTGTTCACCTCGGTGTTCACCTCGTACGTCGAATCGTCCTGAAACGAGTGCAACGAATATGTGAAGATTATCAGAACCTGCACGTTGCGTAATATGATAATGACTAAATGTGCAATTGCAGTGAACACGTCATTTTTCACTCGTCATTTCTTATTTTTTGTGTCATATTCTTGTCAGCCGCATTCCCTCTCGACTATTAGAAGACGGTCACTCTTTACATTATACACCAGCATATGCACTGATGTTCACCCACATAACTCCGTATTAAACAATTTATCTTCCATTTACATTTTCATGTCCACGACCACCTTTATTGCAGCTGTTTCCTCTTTCCTAATGACTCATTTTACGACCGTTTGCTTAATTATCTCACATTTTATCCACCGTTGCTATACTCGCACTCCGGTTTCACCATCATATATTATATAATCATATTACACCAGCGACCCGCCCATCTTAGTCTTCTGCACGACACGGATTTTAAATGATATCGACGATAACTACGATAAACTGTCTGACTTATTCAAATTTACTTAATCCATCGCCCTAGTTCAAAACAATTAACGGATTTTGGCGAGAAAAATGGAGCGCACTGCAGATCAAACGATTTTTTTTTTTTACATTTTAAATTTTTTTTCGCGTTTACTGTTTATTCGATTTTCCGGTAGGTGATCGTTGGTGTGACTATCGGGTGGACATTATTATCAATTATTTTTTACTCGTCTTGCGCTACACGCACGTCCGACGGAGATTCTAAGTTATAATAACGACTCACTTTGAGCACCAGATCGGTCGGCGTGTCCATGCTCAGCCTGCGCTTCAGCATCGTGTCCTCTCCGATTTTCAAAC
The DNA here is from genome assembly GCA_949715065.1 of Periphyllus acericola. NCBI lineage: Eukaryota > Metazoa > Arthropoda > Insecta > Hemiptera > Aphididae > Periphyllus > Periphyllus acericola. The sequence continues at coordinate 41,240,133 of OX454265.1, read as the reverse complement.
GGCCCACGTGCAAACTGATGACGGACGTGTCGGCTTTGGGGCGGAAAATCACCTCGACGCGGCCCTCGTATTCCACGTCGTGCTTGGGCACCGTGCCGTCGGCGGCGTACAGCTTCGGTTCCAGCTGCACCTTGTAGCACTCGGGCTCGACCGCCAAGAACGGTATCTGATTCTCAGCCACGCCCGAATCAGCCTTCTTTACCAACGAATCACGATATATGTACTAAATAACGACAATATTAACCCTATCAATGTACGCAATTTCCTTTCGCCTAAATGACGCGCGGGACCGCTTAGGGATATCGTGCGACTCGTCATAATGCGTTGCGAGAAGCTGCCTTTATTTTTACCACTTTTACCCAAGCCGTCTCGTTGTACGGCCGTACACGTCTTCGGAAACTTTTCAAAGTCGCTTGGTGATAATGATAATTATAATAATAATAATAATAATAATAATAATAATTAATAATTGGTGTGACGCAGTGGTTACCCGCAGTCGTTGGTCAGTGCTGCGGTTAAGGACTGTCCGGCGTCTCTAGCTCCCGATAACCATCCTAGTTTTTATCGTGACGAATCCATATCCCATATAAGAGTACACAAATGTATTGCAAAAACCTATCATTCCAAAAGACCAACCTTAACTACCCTACAGCTAATGGTCATAGCTGTCGAAGCTTAAAAAACATAAAAAAATAATTGCGATCCGCACCAAGAGGACAGAAATAGAATATAATATTGACTATTGCAGGTGACATCAATCTCTCATACGCATGCGTGTACGGTGCCCCTTGCATGTTACCCCACTTTGAGCAGGGGAAGGAACCTCTAGAATTTGTCGCGTTTTACGTTTCATAAAATCTCTGGCGTTGCATTGTAGGGTTTCATCAATTTTCGGTCTTAGGTATTCCCTCACAAAGAAAGTTTCACTTAAGAAAAAAAATAAAATAATAATAACTTTTAAATACTGGGACGCAAGTCGAAACCAGATATTTGTAGAAATAGGTATTTCCAGGCGAAAATAGCACGGCACTTATTGTTCAAAGAGACTCAAATAAATGAAAATCATCTGTAATTGTATTTCATCACAGTTACATTCAGTTACTGCCACATAATATGCCTATTCGTAATATTCCTGTTCCGACAGACTGAATAAACTACAATTATTACATCTGAAAACGTTTAAAAATATAAGAGTTCTAAACCATACACTATACAGTGTACTTCGTGATAATAATACAGTTGTGCTTAATTTGCTGTTTGTGTGTGTGTGTGTGTGATAACCGTTAATTATTAATACGTATATATTTTAACAATACATATTTTGAAACAATAGTAAAAATTAGTTTAGCGATCCAAATTTTCCAAAATTGTAACTCTAAATAAAGTGTCTTATTTCCATTGTGTATAATATAATGTATACGTTTCAAGCTATAAGCACGTCAGTTTATAAAATACCATAAATGCTCTGTATACAATATTTAACATATTTTTGGGGAGTTTTCCTTTGTATCATCAAATAAACTATCAAGTTCAACGTGATACTATATACTTCCTCTTTGCAGTGAGTACTTCGGGTTTTCAATTTAAAAATATACTGCAAGACACTTTTGGCGCCCGAAAAATGTTTACGAAAAGATAGAATAGTAAATCCACGGCACATTCTAATGCGAAAACCAAACTATATATACTATCATCAATAAGCCGTTCGAATGTTATTTTCTCGAGCAGTATAATATCATAGAATTTGATCGTTTTATTTGCATTTAGTTGATCATAAATCATAAGATAACGCTTTATATTTACTAACTTATTTTATTTATTATGATAAAGATCTGACACGAGTAAATTCACAAATAACATTTTCAAATCATACTTACATAGGAATGCTAAATATTCTATATAATATATTTATATATAATATATATAATGCTAATACTACTCACACTTTCATTCATCACTAAATCTCAAAAACGACAAATGTACGAGCTTGAAATTTGACACAGTGGTCCTATACTCTAGATGTGCAATAAGAAGGGATTTTAGAGAAAATGTTGGCCCGGCCAGGACTGCTCCATGCGAATTCGGGTAATTCAGCTTACAGCCAAAACTGTCATAACGATTTATTTGAAATGTTGTGGAGATGTACTTATATTATATCTATAGACTTAATATGAAAGGATTTTTCAAAAAGGGCCATACAAATGTTTGGGATGGATGCATACATTTTTTCACTTTTCGGTTACGTAGGATACATTTTATTTGGTTCTATACATTGATTTTTATCATTTCCGATTTTGGGTATAAGTAAATGAATATGCCTATAATAGTTTTAAGTAAATAAAAATAAATACCATTTGAATTTACGACGAATGTTCGCTTTTTTCAACCGAACATTTTTATTAATCGCTCTAATCTAAAATGGTAAAATATCTCCTGGGCGATGCCGGGTAGTTCAGCTAGTATACAATTTAATAAATAATATTATATACTCGATTTTGTAAAATATTTCGTTTTTTTTGTTGCCGAATGATCATCTGACCCAAATCGTTACAAACACGTATACGTAAGTGAGTAATTCAGTCTACGTATCTCATTTGTCGTAGCTCGTAAATCAATTATTTGTAAACGCAAATATAGTACGCGCATTCGTTTTCTGCGAACAGAAAACTTTAATCACGCACTATTTCAATAGTAAAATGCGATAAATTTTTTTTCTCGACACTTAGATACGTAGGTTTTACGGCGTTATTTTGTTTTCAATCGTATACTCAAAACCTGTTCGTATCGCTTAAACGCTGCATTTAAGTGTACTATTGTATAATTAGTACACTAGAGCAAATTAAAAGTAAAAACGGCGAACATTATAGCGACTTTATTCCACACATTAATATTTAGCAATTATTAGTGTACCTGTTTCATAATTATTTCAAACAGGTGTTTTTATTTGTATACGTGATGAAAAAATTCAAACGTGCACCATTAATTATACTGTATTGTATTATTGCATGTATATATTGTTTACGCAATAATATAATATATTTGTATCGTTTAACAGCAGCTTCGCACGAAGGAGTATAATACGTATATCGTACGACGTCTGATCATTGCAAAATATTACACCCCGACCGGCCATCAAACAATTATAATTTTTTTAAAAATTTTTTTTTTCTATGAAAATCAACACTGGGTATTACAAATTAGATATTATTAAATTACAGTTAAAATTATTATAATATTATTATATAATCATTTCGTTTCGAAACATTCCGCCGATTCCATGTGCGTCGTTCCAGATCAGATGTAAATATTATAATTGAGCTGAATTATCTGGCCTCGCCCGGGAGATATATGCTACTATTTTCGATTAGAACGATTTCTATTTCGATGAACAAACGTTTTAGGTTGAAAAAGCGCACAATATCTATATCATACATATATGACCTAATAAATAAATAGATATTCCCTAGGTAACCGAAAGGTGGAAAAATGTATACGTTCAGCCCACAGCTCAAAACTGTTTGGGCCCTTTAAAATGCGAATTTCGAAAAATCTTTTCTCAACGGACGCCTACGTCATAATTGCTATAATAGTATGACAAATGTCAGGCCGATCCATCTAGTGTGTTTTGGGCTGTGCGGTGATGAATCCAGTGAGTCGGATCATGTTGTTACTTATAATATATTATAAGCGTGTGCTAGATAGTTTATGAAAAACGTATATAATACGACCACTGTAATCGCTTATTGGGATTCACGATTGATCGACTCATTCCCCTATTGGTCGTGTCGATGCGAACGTACCTAGTTACACACGGAATAAAGAATCACCTATTTGCCTCACTGTAATAGCTGTTAATGAAGTCATTCGACGGTATCAGATAATTTATTTACTGCAGTAAGTTGAATTCCTATCAAAAATTAATTGGGTATTAACAGCTATAGTTTTAGCATCGTTTGATCATTATGGAGGAAAATGCTCTTTAGTGAAAAAAAATTGTCTCTTTTGTCACCGATCTATGGAAATTGTTTTATTTTTCTATTTAACCTATACATTATGTAATAGTTATTCATATATATAAAGTTATGTACAATGCGTACTTATAGGAACTTATCTTTGTTTTACTAAGCGGAAATTTCATTAAATATTTTAGATTCAATTAAAGTCTATTCCCTTACCGACTCATTCGGTTAACGGACTCAAGTAGCCCGGGCCCCAAGCGAGTACAATAAGCGGCGAGTACTGTACATAAAGTTATAAAAAGAGTTGACGTATTGTATCTTCCGGGACGTAACAACTTTTGCTAAAACTATAATTTTTTTATGATCGTTCTACGATATGAGAAATTTTATTTTATTTTTCGATTAGTGTTTGTACACATGGCGTACTTATGCGCATATACATACCAACGATACCGACAACGTATCCGTATGGTTTTCGCGTCATTCGTATAAATATAACAATAATTTAATTTAGTGTTATAACGCGTTCATTGTGTATAATATATTATAATAGATAAAGAAATGTTTAATTTTTGAAATTTTAACCGCACAGACACACGCAGCTGTTGAACAATCGCCGTAGAAACAAGTATGAGACAATATTATCGCACAAATGCAACATGATTTTAATACTCTGCATCGGCCTAGATGGTTGTGTATCGAATACTTAAAATTACCAACAATACAATACGTATTGTACCTATCCATCGTCACCCAAGGACCAATCATTTCTCAGTTTTCCCAACACAAATCAGCTTAGGCATCTTACATTAAGTACTCGTACACGCATTTTACCAAGTTTTCACAGTATTTGTATACATCGGCCCATCTTTAAAACTAATAACGAGCTTACTTTTATGCGTCTTGCAAGCGCGAATTCGCAATTGATGCATAAAAAGAATATTCAATTTTTTTTTTTTTGACGGTTATGATTGTTAACGATATATTGCAATAAATCAACATGCGCGATTCTTAGAAGCAGATAAGTTTCGGTCGTACCTTTACCGTTTTAGACGCGATTAATTGACAAAGCATTTGTATGTGAAGCCATCCCCTACCCCCCTCCACTAAATATTGTGTTCTAACATTGGTCGCGTGTGTCGTCGGCGACCTGGCCGACGGCGACGTTCGACTCGTCATTATTACATGAGCACGTAAACATTATAGATGTAGGTAAATAAAAAACAAGCGAAAATCGCGGTTTGGTTTATTTAAATTACCGTCAACGAAGACGGATCGTACGTTTCGGTCGTATACGAGTATACTGTGTGATTATTGGAAGACGGTGATTTACGCCTCTAGCAAATGGATATTTCAAAACACACATGACGTACGTTTCACGACATTTTCATCCCTCTGAGTTACATTTTTTTCCACTCCTAACACTATCGAAATATTCAGCACCTGACCATTTTGTATTAAACGATATTTAGTTAATATTTTTCTCTACTTATATATCAAATGAACGTCAGTCGGCTTTCGGCTACGAGTACAAGCAAATTAATACAAGCAGTAATATTTACTTAAAGATAATTATAACAATAGTAAAATATGACGGAAGCAAACTATATTTTACAACAAAACGTAATGATTAAAGCCAAATATCAACATTACTTTGATTTTAAAACTACATATTTCCGATCGGGGGATTGTTCACTTATACACTGTAATACTGCGAAGTCAGAAAATAACTCACGAAATCTGGTATATGGATGTTTGGAACGCGTAGATTAAATTCACTCAAGAAACCGGGGTGAGTCAATCTTACCGTAAAGTAGCTCTAGCAAAAGTAATTGATCCACTCTTATAGTCGCCTATTTTCAAGTCAACTGTGTATTAAAACTTCCATGACTAACCTTTACGGTTATTTTCAGAGGGTGGCAAATTTTCTGTAAGAAACCTGCAAGACCTGAAGAGATGGATGCCAAGCTACCAAGCCACGATCCAAGATATATCATACTAGGGCAAAATGAAGTTTTTTTGTAACAAGGTGCCGAGTTAAGATAGACCATATAGACCCAAGAAGCTGAGAGACGTTCATTAGATATATATTCGATATGGGATTTGAAGGATAAAGACAGTGTATTTATGTGTTACCGTAAAAGCCTGATCACTAGGTAAAGCAGCTAAGTTTTACAAGTCAATGCTGTTTACTACTTTTATTTAGGAAAAGCTGAAAACCATAATTTTTTTCGGGCTCTTACTAAAAAATGTGAGTAAATCTGAAAATGTATATATCGGGTTAACATTAAAAGGTGATTAATACCCGACCAATGAAAAACATGCAAATTAGATTAAAACTGTATATTATAAAACAAATAACAGATGGGTACTTCTTTAAGTTATTTATACAAAAAAAAAAATGTATTCTTAAAACTATTATTATGTATAATTAAAACAAATAACTGATAGTTATTTAAGTGTATATAAAATAATTTTTGATCATACTTCAATATTAATGTGTCGTGTATCAATCAGCTTTCACTAATTCAATTTTTAAGTATACTAGGTGCAGGACACAATGTTTTTAGAAAATGCCCGAATAAAATTATTATTTTCAGTATTTATTTAGTGCTAAGAGTATAAATACTAGAATTGAATAGTACAACTCAGCTTTAACTAGTGATCGGACTATTACGATTACATAATATGAATTCTCAATACTAAATTTCAAAGAATAGACGTTTTAACGGTGAGCTCGTAAGAAAGTATTTGTAACCCACTAAAAGAATCCGGGATCTAGAAAAGGATATGAATTTACATTTATCAGCGTTCAGATATAATTTTGCTGCGTGTGCATATAAAATGTTCAACTACAAGGTATAACACCTGTTGAACAAGGAGTTTAGATTTAAATATCATGCCGTGAAAACAGCGCATAATAATCGCGACGAATAAAACGTGCGCTATTTAACTCCGGTGCATTTTGTTAACGCAATGTATCTGGCATATCGTATTATATACGCTCGATTCAGATGTAATATACGCGTAAATCGAGTAGTTGTTTTTTAAATTGATAATGATGTCATTTTTTCGACGCAACTCTTGTGGTATAAAACAACAATAGATCGTACAGTGTACAGAATAGTATAGCCATGTAATCATATCGCTATTTATTACCTGTCTGAGCTGCCGCTCTGCCGTGTACCTTCCGAGGAACGCGGAGAACGCGGTCAACAGGAACACGATGATGATGAGCAGGATCAGCTTGGTCCTGTTCAGGAACACGCCGCCCTCGCGGTCGTACTCGATCTCGTTGAACGTGGTCACTCCGTCCGGTATGTTGTGGCCCCGGTGCCGGGCCTGTAGCGTGGACATTCTAAGAGTCTCGCTGTTTCGCGGGAACCCACCGGCAACAGTAACAATATTATAATCACAGTTATACAATTTTCTGTAAGCTATCGGGGACCGGGTCCCGAGTGGCGCGCTAATCGTTCGTGCGCGAGTGTTACAGAACTCTGCGATGTATTCTATCGTATCTCGTCCGTTTGATTATTATTTATTTTATGAATTTTTTTTTTCAACCGCGAGAAAACCACCCGGGGTGGACGGTAAGGACGAGGTCGGTAAAATCGCTCGGAGGAGAGGGCAGGAGACGGGCATTCGAAAGCTGTACGCGTCTGAAACTCGACGCGAAAGACGCGGAATCCGCGGTCAGAAGAAATATGCGAGGAGCTGTGCGGCAGTCGTACTTACGCGTTGTTGGGATCGTGTCTGCGAGACGCCATGTACGCGTATGCCGTCGTCAATACGTGTTATTGTTATTTTTTATTTTTTTACCCGTTATTATTGTTATATTTTTTTCTCAATACGTTGTGTACGCTGCCGCGTGACGAATATACTCGTGGGGCGGGGAGAGCTTTTTGGGTTATCTCCACACACACAGATACAGGGTGTACCACGACGGGGGTTATGTAATAGGTAATTGATATACGCCGCTCCTCGCGTAATGATCGAAATGTGTCTTAGAGCATTTGGTTTCTCTATACAACAACACTTTAGCGGTGCCCGCGGTTAAAAGTTTTCAATTTATTCCGAGTAAACGGGCACAAGACGCTGTACGGACGTGTCGACCGCGACGTACTGTTCGTAAGTCCTCGCCGAAGTAAACACCCTGTATGCACGAGCAACACAGTACCGGCCGCCGCCGCCGCCTCCACACGCGGGTATACACGTAGTGCGAAATGCACACATTTGTTAAACGCCGGCTGTGTTTGAATAGCGTGCGACATGTGTGTATAAATGCGCGTGTGCGTGCGTATAGTACATATAAGTGCGTGCGTGCGTGTACACGTGAAATTTTTTTCGCACACCTTTTACCAGGTCACATAATGATGTAATAATTATTGCTAGGTGCCGCTGCCGCCGCCACCGAAAGCTCCACCACTGCGGTGAGACGATATTTTCAAACACTACGCAAGTCGTGTGCGGTTCAACGATGATAATTTGCGGCGCGCACTCGACGCCAAAGTCGTCGAGATGTGTAATGCTAACATCGAACCCGGTGACATTGCACTGTCGGTTTCGTGAAAAGCGACGTGCGGTTGTTTATTTATTTATTTTTTTCAATTCTGACCCGTCGAAACGGGTACCAACACGACCGGACTACGGAAAATCATCCTGTACAGCAGTGATTCCCAACCTTTTTTCTCGGGCGGGCCCCATTAGAAAAATATTGTCTTCGTGCGGGCCGCTAATTATAATATAGACTTGATATTTCATTACTATGGTTTTTTTTTTAGTATTTTTTAACCGTGGGCCGTGGGTTGGGCATCCCTGCTGTACAAGTGTCCCCACTATGTTAACGTAATGCGCCGAGCTTCCGCGGGATCGACGGAACAAATAAAATACATGTACTCGTTTACGGTTTAATAGTTATAAGTGTAATAATACGATTTATCGTATTTTATCGCTACACCGAACACAAATCGTGTAATATACGGAAATAAAATACTGGCCATACGCCGAGGTAAAATAACTTGGCAAGTGTGCTTTTATAAATGTATTGCATTATAGAAGTGAAAAAGGGAAATCGAAACAAAAACTCTGTTGAACGTAAAGAGAATAAATTACGAAGAATCTCGTTCATTCGAGTAGGATTAGTATGCGCTATATAGTATACCCATGTACAAAAATGATCGAAATAAACATTTTCCAACTGAATAATGTACTTCATCTCAACATGCGAATTGTACTAAAAACTGTACTGCGGCTAGGTATATTCGTTATTAAAACTGCATTAGTATACCTACTTTTGACCAATAATAAAGTACCTACGAAGAAACATGATTCGGCCGAGACCCGGAAAATAGACTGCAAGTTAAAAACATGTAACAGTAGATTTAAATTGGTAAAAATGAAAATTTTGAAGAAAACACGGTTACTACAGATATTATTCTCCAATAAGCAGCTGGACTGAAAATGTTGTCAACACCATATTGTATAATAAATGTTTCGTTTTATTAATTCGTAATTTCGTGGGTTTCGTGTGTGTGCTGGTTAATTTAGTAGATCGATAATTACTTTTTTTCCATTACGATACCGCCAATAAAGTTCTTCGTTACTTATGCGCTAAGTCAATTTTGATCGTTTTGCAAATCTTGATATCATACAGAATATTTAGATAACGGTAAATCAACCGTAATAATCGTCCGTGTTTTTTCAACGATGTTTTTTTTTCTCTATATTTTTAGATATTGCCTAGCAATACTATGGTGTCGTTGACACAAGGACCATTTCGGGCGGGAAGCATTGATTCTGTACGTATTCTATTCATGTAAATCGACATTTTTACTATAGCAATACTAGTTATAATGATGAATAATAATATAACAGTCGACCGGTGATGCGAGAGACTTCGCTGGCACACTTAAATTTGCGCTCCTTCCTTACCACGCGAGTAACCTGAACCTCAACGGAGATGGAATTCGTTTAAGGATGGAAAAATAAATGCGTTTTTCTATAGACTAAATATATATATTATTATTTCTACAGTCGATATCGTCGCGTGGCTATCAATGAGCGTTCGCGGTGGATCGTGAAAAATGATGGCGATGTGTTCAATGCGCACTGGTCAAGCCGTACATGGTTGCCATCAAACGGACGGACGATCACCTGAGTGGCTTAACAGTAAGTCTTGGTAGAAGTCCTGCGAATATAATACACCAAACAAGGGGCAAACGGATGAGAAGAATCGCACAATAGTTTTAAAAACACGCTTCGTCGAAACGATATTGTTCTTTCGTATAGCCGTCATTTTAGATTCTGAGTGAAACGTGGAATGTAATTGGTTTAATCGTGTGTTTTTTTATTTTTTTTTGTGTCTGCATGTAAACGATTTCGACCAGAAGGATCAAGGATTGCTTTGTTGCATACAAACATGGTACTTTTCTGAAAAGAAATTTCGTCTAGTTGGTACTTAGGGATTGATTTTTTTTTTTGATTTCTCGACAGTTTTTCGAATAATTGGGAAAAAACATGAAAAAAAAATTGCAAAAAATTCAACCGAGATCGATAATCGAAAGTTACACCGTCTTGTATTTTCGTCCCGCACTATCCGCTCGGTAATTTTTCGTGAATACAAGATTTTTCATAAGATTTTCTATGATTGGTTGTAATTTATTCTATAATTATTAATCGTAGCTATTCGAAACATACACATATTATGGACATTTTTAGAAGTCTCATAATTTTTGAATCGTTTTTTTTTCGACAGTAAGACTATTTTCAATTCAATACGTTTACATACATCATTATTTCTCGATTCACGTGCGAACCGTGTCTCGTGCGTACGGCGGGAAAAAATGTTTGTCGGATCGTAATTAGTTTATTCGTCGTACACGCACTGTTGTTATATCGCACCGTGTGCGAAACGCGCGTCATGGATATATAAAACCGTCGAATAAAACAAATCGTCATCGATGGAAAGAACAAAAAAAAAAAAATGAATAAATAAAAACGTACTCTCAGTGCTTTATATCCGTCGATGAAGTACGTATACCTATAAACGGGGCCGTTGTCGCGTTATGTTAATCCGGTTAACTTGTAAACCGTCGCTGTGGAGGTGTCAGGCAACATAAACGACACCCGCGGGCACGTGTCAGGCATTAGCTGCGAAACGGGCGTCATAATAATAATAACGCGCCGAGCGGTAAACGATCAGTCACGCGATTTCGTGCGACGTGTGCCTCTGCACATCATGACTTTATCGGAAAACGTCAATTATTCGGATTTACTTCAGCCAGACATAAACAAACTCGTAACAAATAATACTAATAATAATAACGGTAAGAAGGTCGCGAGGACGTTGAAAAAGTTCAAAAGTGTACATTTTCCCCACAAGTAAGATAGTTATATTTATTGACACCAACAAGAAAAAAAAAATGCAATAACATACAAAGTATATGTTGATGATGCATGGTTACATGTTTGGTAATATACATAATGTGCATGGCATATTATACCACGTGGTATAAAAGTGAAAACTTTAACAGTAAAGATGCTAAATAATTTAAATAATAACGACTAAAATGTTATCTTCAATTTTACGATAATAGCATCGTGACTTGTTTACCAAGGATCCATCTGGATAATTGATCATGCCATTAATCTGTCATCATTCCATCGACTGGTTTGCGCAACGGCCTTGTTGCATATTTCTGTTTAATGGTAGGCGTTGGACCAGTTGATTTTTTAGTTGCGGCAAGGATCTCCGTCTCTGTAATTTAAATACGGACCAGACAGGGTCTTATAAATAGTCACGTCGAAGAGCTGGTAAAATATTTCGTGGTTTGGGTATCGTCGTCATTCACAGACGACTGTTTTGGTTCTCTCTAGACCTCATTAACTCTCTCCATTAACAGAGTGGTGGTTATATTTCTTCAAACTCCAAGAGCGAGACCGTGTATTCTCGGAGACAAGACCACACGGGACATAAGATTTTCGGTCCATCGATGTCGATCGGAGAAGTCCCGTTACTGTTTCACAGCTATGAAATATATAAGCAAATACCCTATATAGATATAGATACCTATTACCAGGTATACGAATATTTTATTTGCCATAGTCGATTCGTCCGACGCAATAAACGTTGTTTCCTTAAGCACATTTGGCTAATGAACTTTGTTTTGAAATAATACAAAATGAACGCTGTTGGTTTTGCAAATTTAAAGGCAACGTTAAAGTTGCGTGAGCGGTTTTTCCATTCGGTTGCAGCCATCCAAGATGATGGTACTGGTAATGTAAATTTTCATTGCATTCCAAATTTAGCAAGCAAAAGATTGATCAAGAACGTTTTTCAAGTCCCGCCAGGTGCATCAAGATAGAACATTTGATCTCTGTTCTGTATCACGTTGACTATAATAGTGTTGTGTGTAAGTCGCTGGTCATCGGTTAGTTTTTGTTCGTTTCCTAAACGAAAATTGAAAGTTGGTCGGCATCATACGTTGTTTCTGCAACATAATCCCTGTTCTGAAGAAATTGTCTGTCACGTTCGTAAATTCGTATCGGAGATTCCATATTAAAGTCTGACAACATTATTTCTAATATTTTTAGAAGTTGATCTTCAGCCAATGTCTTATTCAAGATTTGTGGCGCAATTGCGAAACCGCGGTTGTTCAAATTATACCTGCGCTGTTGCGACATACCATATTTTCTTTGTGTTTATTACATAATTAATTTAAATTTGGTAAAAGACAAATGATTATCATGATTACCAAAAGTTCGCGTAAATATGATGCGCAGTGGCAAAGAGCGGCTCCTTGTAAAGTAATTTTTAACTTTTATCGATAAACTTCTTGGAACAATTATTCATATCTACACGCCGATATATCAAACACATAATTTGACGCACTAAAAGGTCCGGTTTGCAGGTAGCTGGAGACCCGAGGACCGCCACGCTATGCGTTTCTATAGGTATACAATTTACACGTTTATTTTAATTAATAACTTATTATTTACTAACTTAAACGAGCTAAATGTATTCATAAAACTTGCTCTGTGATGTTCCCTTCAATTTAAAAAAAAACCGCATGATGATTGAATAAGTAGTTTACGAAGCCGACCAGGAACAAAGATTTGCACTTTTGCTTGTTTTCGGTTTTATATATAATTAATGAAATTGAATGAATGGAATTGAAGAAAACCCAACGACAAACGATGAAGATGGAGCGAAAAAGCAAATCGCTCGTTCAACGTGATATTACAATGATGTGGTATAAAACGATGATATATGCACTCCTTCGATGCGGTTCGAACACTATAATTTACGTCAAAATGAATGCGGTTTATAAACTGATTTTCTAAAGCTACATTTTTACACTCGCATGTACAAGTTTTTATCGACGATTGCTATGCGAAATCCAATTTTCCCTCCCAACATATCGATTTACACCTCGTTAAATACGTTTTACATAAATACGCACTAACACCCCGCGTGGAGACACAATTATTTATGGAAATATTTTACTACCGACAGTGACTATAAAGTACATTTTTTTTTTTTACAATCATTTGTGATTGAAAGTTGTACGGAAGTGTGTATTTAGCGTAAAAGAAAACTTGAATTCATCGCGACAAAATTTGATAGAATGTTCAATAATTGGTGTTTACCGCATGGAAACTGTTGATTTCTTAACTGTTATACTCTTTTATGACGCATACTCGGCTATTTAAGACTAAATAATAATATTTTGTAGCTTAAATTGTTATAAAATATATAAATAATAGTTTTGTTTGTTGCTATCTGTAAATATATTAGTATTATATGTTAAAATTATATTTTTTAATATTTTAATTTTGTATGCGGCCCTCCATAAAAAACTGAAACAAATTATGTCCCGTGTAGGTAAAAAGTTTGCCGACCTGGTATGGAGTGATAATACTTTTGTATAACATTCCAAGTATTGAAGTAATCAAGTGCACAGTAACGTATTATACAATCATATGCACGGGAAAACATTGTTTGTACAAACCGTTATCCAAATGACACCGCGAGGGATGTAATGCTTTTTGAAAGTTGTGCGGTATTCTCGGAATACTTGCGTGTGTGTTTCCGCGCAGTACGACGTTGAAATACCAATCGTGGCCCTCCGTTGCACCGCGCGGGACAGTAAAACCATGTGAAGTCTGGCTGACAATAGGCCGACGGAAGATTAGCATGATTTGCTGTCAGAAACACTGTCAGGATGTCGTAATGATGAGACCGATTTGTTCGCCATATCGTGATAAAATACCTTTGAGACTAGAGACGGTTGATAGAGATCGAAGTCTCGTTTCTCTCTTACCCATCCCTCTCTCTCTACTCGCGTACATGCGTAACTCATGACTTATGGGTAATAATGACTTATGACCGGTGGCGTGTTCCCATCATCGACCTGCACTACAAATTGCATACAGCTAGTGTACTCTCGACTTTATACAGAAAACACACAGTTGAACTACTTGTCCACGTACCTACGTACTCTCGAGCATTTCGTGAAAGAATATCAAATATAATAAAACAATTGGTCTAAAATGTTTTAATTTTTGTGACTAATGTAAGTTTTCCCCTCAAAAGATGATCAGTGCATATTACTACGGCGTAATTCACGGGATACCTTTGCATAACTATTCTGCACAATTATTTTTACAAGCAATGACTTTATCGCATATTTTCGTATTATTATTATTATTGGCTACTATTATGGTTAATATATGAATATATGGTACCTACTTCATATGTGTACTGCTTATCGGCAACCGTTGCGGCGATGTGATCTTCGGTGTCTACACGAAATCATTCGTTAGAATTTAAAATGCACATGTCGCGGCCGACGTCAATGTCAGTCGGATGTACTATTTTGTCAACTCGTAAAAAAAAAAAAAATAACGTTTATAAAATATACCGTAAAGGTATGGAGAAATAATGCTTTTCAATTTGTTCGTTTATGTCAATCATAAAAATTGAATTGCCACTCGTCGTCGGCGTAGTACTCTCTCAAAAAAAAATGTATGGGACTATCAACGGTTTAAGACATCCAGTTTTCTCGACGTTGTCCGAAGTCTGCGCCGAAAGAATAATAAAGGTTTTCGAAAAGGATGTTTGAGTTGCAGGTGCGTCATTACGGTGTTTTTTTTAGGAGTTCATTTCCTAGGTTTTTTTTCATACCATCCGACCATTGCATTTTTTTTGTTTTTCGTTGCCCTTATTCGACTAAACGTCGCCTTTAAGTGTCGTTACACGCAGGAGAATAACTATAGGGATTGGAAATAAATGCACAAAAATACACGAGAGACCATATTGTATACATGTATTTATATGTCTATGTGTAGTATACGGTTTTTTTTTCGTATTTATTTTTTATTCCTTCTATATTTATATAATGAATGTATTATAATAACAAACAGTCATGAACAAATAAGTCTAACAACATTTTACTCATCACAGTCTATAGTAATCGGAAAAAAAAAATAAAAATAAAAATAAAAACTTTACACACGAATATTGTGCATTATTATGACTTACACAAAGTATTATCATTCGACTTTTCCTACAATCACAACATAATAATAAAATAATTACATTTAAAACCTTACATTTTTGTTCGCAAACTGTTAATAATAGTAATCGTATCTTATGTCGTACAAAATATTATAACGAGTGTACTTCATATTATTATTGTGATTTTATAAGCACACGAGTGAGAAAAACAACGAGTGTCTTTCATGCGACTCCTAAACACATTGCAACGTTGCATTATAATACGCTATTTATAGATCTATAAAACTACACAGTTTCACTTAACATTTATCGGTACGCCACCGCGTGTATGCACTTTAAATCTATTGCAACGTAATATTATAATAACCATGATCACTGCCGCGGACAGCGGTGTACAGGTACGACGGTTCACGGTATCTAACCGTCGCAAATAACATTATTACTATTACATTATGCTTTCTACAGTTTATTAAATAATCCGTGGACGTTGTTTTAACATCGCCTAGCAATAATGATAATTTAGACAAAATAAAAGACGAAAATAAATAAAACACGTTGTTAACAAATTAGCCATTGAGCAATAATAATATTGTGTAATAATTTAGTGTTCTAACTTCTAGTTATTATACTTATATAGTTATTATTATTATTCTTATCAATATTATTACTATTATTATTATAAGTGTGTTCCGTTTGCCACCGGATGGATTCTACGTGCGGAATTCCCGAATTATTATTTTATTTTGCAATTAAAAATTCCCGACATTTTGTTCCCGACATTTCAATCGCAGCTGATTTACATGAAAAAACCAAAAAAAAAAAAAAAACTTTTGCGTTCACTAAACATTCGCAGAACAGCGCCGAGCGGATTGCACTTAACAAGATCTCAGTGCGCAGTGTGAAAGTGCACTAAGCTTTCGATTAACGGTGTGTACCTACATAATAAATTACGGTCCGTTTGAGTGTAGTGCGTAACTCATCCGAGTATAGCGAATTCGATTTTTAAGCTTAATTATTTTATTACAAATATACACAATATATTAAAGGAAAAGTTCCGTTTTGTTGAGCGATCAAAGTTGAACAATATAATGTATAACGATACAATAACGAATCGAACGCACGTTAGATGAAGTTTTAATAAATTCAAACGTATATCATTCTAAACGAATTATGTTTTTTATACTTTTCCGATCACGCATTATGTTACGATGATGTAATGCTGCAATCGGGTCATTGCTTAATGTTGAAATACTGCGATTTGTGATTTAAATTCGAGGGGAACGTTATATAATCATTATAGATAGTCATTACAATAATTTACAATCGTTAAAAATATAAGGGTGAATTTAACGTAACCATATTGCAGCGTTCGTGGGGTGCGTTGGTAAAAAAAGTAGAAAACGTTCACGAATCGAACGAAACGTAATACATATTATAGCGGAAAAACAAAATGAAAATAGTTCTTAAAAATCTTTACAGACCATATTGTTACGTCATCATTCGTAAATGTCATCGTTAGTTACCATTTTTATTTTTCTTTCCAAACGACACGGAAAAACGACCTATATTATTATATTATATTATCTGTTTAACAAAATTAAAACTATTGTTGATATTGTCCCATCAACGAACACAACAATGTATATATAGAGGGCAACGTCGCGACCGCGCGCGCACGTATAATCTGTTTTACAATGCATTTTGGCAGTTTTTCTGTACACAATAACGTTCGGTTTTTTATTTTTTCTATTTCGCCGCGAAAAGAACACCGTGCAGCGTATACCTATCCGAAACGCGAACGTATAAAAAATAAAACGATGAGCTGTACACGTCTACAGAGTTATAAATACATATAACATTACAATACACTACGTATTTATTACAAACACGATATAGGCTACAGAATATAATATCATTAATTTTAAGGCACTCTACGCATGACCTATCTAAAACGAAAAAAACAAAAAAAAAAACAATTTCTCTCGCATTTACACGTCACACAATAATAATAATGTACACGCGCAACACGATAACGGTATAGCACTATAAATTAATAATATTATGACAGCAGTGCAATAATTATAACAATATAATAGTAATCATGATAAAAATAAATACCGCATACGAAACACGACGGTGCGCCGTTAGTGGGCACGTGCGACGAGTGCGTTGTCGACGATATCATGGTGTTTTACGTGCGCGTAGGCGTGACATTATACTATTGTTATAATTCGGCTGCGCGCACGCAAATATTTTCTCGCACGTGCGGGGCGTGCCGCGAGGATTCACTTATTAAGTAATCATCAATCTCACGGAAACCCTCTTCAATTACCCCGTCGGAAGCGGGGAGTACTAGCGATACACCCTGTACGTAGATGTAAAGACATTATGTTATTATGTTACACGCACACCGTCGATGATGATGTTCAACCTTTCCCGCGGTACACGATTTGTCACCGGGCATCACCCGCGCATCATGATGTATAGTTGTTATAAATTAGAATACGGCGATCGTTGTACAGGGTGACGATGGGCGCGCGCGGATAACGTTTTATTTAGGTGGTCTACAACGTCGGGGAATCACGAGTATCGTCACATTATTATTATAATATTGTTATCATTATTATTTATTGCTGTTGTTTATTAGCGTTGTTTTGTGGTTTACTCTGTTACTGGGCATCGTTGAAATCGTTATCATCGGTATAATAATACAACAAAACTTAATATGTACATGATACAATTATTCAACCGTACAAAATAATATTTTGGCTAACATCGAAAAATGATTATTATTATTATTATTATTATTATTATTATTATTATTATTATTATTATACAACCGCTGCAACAGCAACTGCAACAACAATGACGCCATCGGGTGTTTAGGTGGCTTCGCGTTGCGACAAACTGTATGACGTGTACCTGTAACAACATAATATTATGACCGTGCGTATATTATTAAATAAATCCCGTAGACAACACTACCTATAGCGCAAAGGCAGTGATGTGTGCTGCGGCGAAACAATGCGAACGGTTTAATCACCAGGGCTCGGATTATATAGCACTAAAAATTAATGAAATATGCGCTATACTGTGACCTAAAAAATACTCTTAAAATACTCACTAAGAACATAAGAAAAAATAAAAAATACATTTTTTACCTAATTATTTATAAATTGTTAAATTTGGAAAAAAAAACTATATCAAATACGAGAACTTTTATATTCTAGTCACAAAACCGTGTACTGTAGTTTTAATTTAATTTTAAACAACAAGATTTAGGAAATACATAAAAGAAATCAAATGTATGCACGTTATAAGCGAAAAAATAGCACCGAACCGGAGAAATAGCACTATTTTAAACTATGATTCTAAAAAAGCAGAATAAAATTTTCGATTTGAAATCCTAGGTAGTTACATAGAAAAAATGTGTGGCTTACTCTGCTGTATTTATCAGTTTCCGTAAAAATCAGCAAACGCTAGAGAATCCGAGCCCTGGTCATCATCTACGAACAACAATAATACGTATAGTGCGTATACAAGTTAGTAGTATATTGATATGTTATCATGTCGAGAATACGTGCGAAATATCAAACATTCGACCACCAAAGTCTACCAAAAGACCACATTACGTGAATAATATGATAATGTAATACGATTTGAAAGCGCGAGGACGTAAAATATGGCGTATTTATTTATTAATTTTTTGAGATGGGCGTCCTCAATGTCAGTTAGTACATTCCCACCGACTTCAAAAAAAAAGGCCCGACGTATTAGTATTATCGTTACTCATGTCTATCAAACTGCAAAAGTGAAGTTGATTTTATTAGATATCAGGTATTATTATTATCAGGTACTTGAAATTCACCGGGTCAAAAGAATGGTAACCTGCATGTGTTGTCTCCCTCTTATGCCGACGCACGGCAAATTTACCAAAACGTATAATACACAACATTTGACTTCAGTTGTTCAAACGTTATGTTGTTAGCTTTAATTTATTATAGAATAGACTGACTTATGAGAACGTAATCTTTAAAATAAATATTAGTATTATAGGTTCCTACAGTAACTATAGGGGACGGTTTTTAATGTTAATTGTATTTTTTTGAAAGTTCTAATACAGTGTTTTTTTAGCACAAGGTTTGTTTCGTGTATCAAATACTAGGAAATTAAAGCTTTTACTTTTATTTTGCATCTTCAGTGCGTATTTAGGTTTCTAAAGCGTTTTTTCTAATATTTTATTTACTTCAAAATGTTTTTGGAAAATTAAATTAAATTAATTTTGAATTTCTTACAAGCGAAAAAAAATTCCTATTTTTATTATGTATTGATTATGTTTCCATTGATTGTACCAGATGGTTACGGTGTTGGCTGCAATAATAGTAAACTTCAAACGATAAACTATTATTCGAAGTCGTAATGAAGTCGTTGAAATTGCATATTGTTGTGTTTAATACCTCGTATATACTCGTATAAATTGGATTTGCAAGTGACTTTTGTAGTTTCGAGCCATGAAATTCATTAATCAATTATTTTTAGGAAATTTTTGTGTTATTTTATTTTTTTTAGTGAAATAAAATCGTATTATTAAAGTGATATTTCGTATATTTTAGATAGTTTAATTCGTTCCCTAATAATGACCTTTATGTCTATTACACCATTCACCATAGTTTCAATTGTAAAACAATTCGTCCGATGCTTACCATAGTAATTTGAAAAAAAGTGTTAGTTCAATGGTTTTTTCTTAATACGGGAAGTTTTTAATAAGTTGGACGCCTTCGAAAAATCACCAAAAATACGCCTTGGATAACAAGGTGGTAAAAAGTGTGGTAAACCGAAAAACGTATGTGTGACCAAACTCGTGTACTAACAATTCGTAACAAAATATGACGAGAAAATCGTTACTTTTTGGACGCGGGTCGATTGTCCCGACAAAAGGTGTCGATGTGGCGGTGGTGAGGTGGGTGGGGGTTGGGGGGTGGTGTTAAACGATATTCTAATCGGGTCGACCGCCGTGTGATATTTTTCAATTTTTGTGTACAACATTATATGATAATACGCGAGTTACTTTCGTTTTCGTGAAACGTCGTCACGTTTCGTACAAAGGTTTCCCCGTTTTCGTCGTTCACGGCGGAGTTGTTGATATTATCGCATCATCGAATGCGTATATGTGTATATAGCCAGATCGATCTCGTAACGGAAAATATTTTATATTCATTTTTTTCCCCGCCGCAGCATCACGATATTTTACGAAATCATTTTCAACCCCGTCCGACGCGTTGTTACACTACAGACCATTGCGAGTCTCGCTCGGGGTGCGCGCGCGTGATTGCCACGAATCGTGACGTTCGTCGTTGGCGAGAACACGGTGCTGGGAAGGAGCGGTCGAGGTCGATGTGCACAATTGCGTGTTAGAGGCGTTTTAAGTCGAAATTTTCAAACCGGGAGAGACGCACTCGTCCAACATATTCTATGTGAAGCGGGTGCATACAGTATGCAGTAGGTATATACACGGCGCGCCGTTTGTTTCCATTTGGAATACGTCGGCGGAGATTTTGGTTTCAACATTACCGTCAAAAAGTATAGACCCATTTCGAATAACGCGTTGACATCGAGATAATATGTACGACGGTACGTGGGCCATCTCTAAACGGACTTGATGTAATCGTACGAACTCGGTTGTATTACATTATTCGGACCATTCGCGTGGTTTTCATTTTTCTACGACCGATCAAATCTCATTTTTCATTTTCAAATCGGTAATGTTTTTGATACGCGTACATTCTCGTTCTCGAATCTGATGCCGGAGTCAAAATTGTCCTGCAATCAGATTTTCCTTTTAGTTTATGAGGAGAATATGTCGTTTTCACCACGATTACTATAACAGTAATAATGATCATGGGAAAAAATAAAAATAAAATCGACAAAATGTAATGAAATACCGAACATATTCTTTGCTCGGGATGTCTAACACATCAATAACCTGCAACATTACGTTTGACGCGTAATTAACAAACACATTCGTAAACGGCGCGGTCTGTATAGATAAATATTCATAAGTCATAACTAGGGCTAGGGACTAGGAGTTTGCATGTTTTTCAATAATCATTTAAAACATAGTTAGGTCAAATATGAATTTGTTTCACAGTAGTAGGAGTTTAAGGCAATCATTTTTATTTTTCATATTTTGCATATTTAGGTACCACTTTTTTCCAATAAGTGGTAATTTCGCTATATTTTTTTTTTAGTTCATATTTAACATATTTTACCCATATAATACAATATTTAATATCATTTTTTTAGATATTGGAAATAAAAAAAAAAGATTAAAATGATTAAATATAAATTATGAAATAATCTATCTACCTTTTAAAATACGTTTTCATAAACACAATTAATTGAAATTTTTTTTTTGTTTTTGTTTTCTTTACAGGCAAGCTTAATGAAAAAGAAATTAAAATAATAAATCATTATAATAATTAATACATTTTTAATAAAGTTATTTTTGATTTTTTAATGAAAAATAAAAACAATTTAAGAGCATATTTGAGCATTTTTGCATATTTTTAGAGCATGAAGTCCCTAGCCCTGGACCCATAACCATCCCGACCAGGCGCGATTCAACCACGAGTCCGCGAGTTCCGCGTATACCCACGTACAACAAACACCGAACCACGTGACTATGATTATTTTAGACGTGGTCCGTGGAAAATAGATTTCGCAATCGGTTTACTGCGCAGTATATCGTTTTGTTTTTCTCCGCGCGGTGGCCACAGCGGTACGTCGTCAACGGCATGTATTTCTCAATAATGTTCGCATCATAGGTCATCCCGAGTGCAAAGAAACAGCTGTACTACTGCATCATCGCGTCGGTCGCAAATAGCGTTTTGCGTAATGATAAAAAAGACCGTCACCTTGCAACGCGAACGGTTCGGTCTCCCCAACGTCGCCCCCGTAGAACAACATTTTCCTAGGACATGGTTTTAACGAAAAATAGTTTCCTAATTATATCGGGCGCGATCAAACATTTTTCGACTGCAATATATCGATATGTTATCAGGGACTGGGCAAGTTAACTACATTTTATAGGTAATCGAGAAAACTGTAAGTGAAGTTTATCAAGTAAAAAGGTCACTTCTTTTTTTTATAATCTTGTAAACACTACATAAATAAAATAGAAAAAACCAAACACTTGGGTAAAAATAAGTTTTTTTAATTGGAAAATATTGTGATATTTGTATAATCATATTTTCACGTGAGAACGTTATTCGGATCTTTATTGAAATCCAGAAATAGTGCGTTTAATTTTTTAATTTTGAAAAACTTATTTTTTTTTTCAATATCTGGAATTTAATAAGGAAAACATTTAAGTTTACGCAACTATAGGATGAATTAAGTGATTATAAACTGCGTTTAATGAAAACATTTTAACTCGTTATGTTAGAAGTGACTTTTAAAAAATAATTAGCTCAGTATAAACACAGTTTAACTTAGTTAACACCCTAAAGTAGCTTAAGTTTTTATCTTAACTTTAAATGTCTAACTCGTTAATACCCAGACTTGATACTACGACATTGTTCCATAAATTTCAACGACGTGACGTCAGATTAAACCTGCGTGGTACATAATATTATTATAATATATTATAGACAATATAGGAGTGTTGTGCAATATTAATGATAATATGTGTTCGAAAAACTCATAAATTTTTAAACATTATTTTGTGTAAGTGATTGAGTGTAATACATTACACAGAAATCAACGTGAATGTTTAACTAAATAATAAATAGTAATTGAGAAAAAGAAAGAGAATCGACAGTGAAATCGAGTTAGGTGTGTGTGTGTGTGTGTTGCCATAATCTACTTTGGAAAATCAAAAATAGATACAATATGTAATAATATGACGTAAATCCTACTGTCAAATACTTTATCTCAATAGCGGCCTATCTTCAGTTTCTTCCTTATGCTAGGCGCTCTGCAATTAAATATTTTCAAACAATCCAATCAAACGTTTTTGACACAAACTATTGTATTATAATTAAATTTTGCCAGTGGATTAATATATATATATATATAAATATGTCTTATCGAAAACCACAAGATTTTGAGCTCACTAAACATCCCGCAGTAATGATTTCGTAAACGATTAGATTTTTCCAATTCAATTGATTCCCATAGGACTTATGAGTAAATGGTTTACGCGTTTTCTTTCGGGTTTTCTTTTGCTTAAACAGCGGTGTTTTGATCGACGCACAGTTATTTATTAACACAACGTTTATCTTTATTTCGAAAGTACTTTTTATCTAGCTAGTGAAATAATTTTGCAACCCACGTCTCAAAACTTGGAACCATTTAATAAGTAGTGAAATTCACAAAACACGATAAAAGTAAAAATAAAAAGTTTATTTCTCTGTTCAACGAACGGATTCCCGATGAAAATTATAATATTCAAAACGGTTAAACTGATTTAAACAAATTCCGTATCGATAAAAATCATAATCGCAGAATATCGATTCTAACTGTCACTCGCCCAAACGAAATTGCTCGAATAGCATAAACGTTTATTATTTTCAATTATTTTAATCATTTGGACTACGAAAAACTGCGTCCGATTTAATAAGATACTATAGCTCTACATAAGGGCGCACATAAGGGTTGGGTACAATACGGGTTACCCTCTCAACCCTGGAAAAATAATACGAACTCGTGACTAAATAAATTTTATTATTATTTATTACTAATATTGTACTGTACGGAACAGAGAAATGTACTGTATACATTATGTACTTAATTTACCGATAAGTATTTTTTACGTTTTCATTAAAACTTTGCTTAGTTCATACTTCAAGAATCTCCCTCCCCCACGACCCATAAACGATTTCCGATGGACGCCCTTGGTGTTATAAAATAATTGTTGCACGTTTGAGTAAGCCGTAATGGTTATAGTTGCAATCACGTACCATTCGGAAAAAAAAAAATACGCGTACGCATATTATAATACGTATATACTATGCAGGATCGGTATGGACAAACATTGACGAACACAAATCCGTTTTCTAAAGTTTGCGTTTATAAGCACCGCCGTTGTCGTCTCGAAATCGTCATGTTGACACGGGCTCATAAGGCGAACGGGGTATTTTGTCAACACCGTATGGTAATATACTCACGTCTGATATTCGCTGAACTTTTTGTCAATCGGTATCCGATCGTCGTACAGCGTGGGCGCTTGCAAGATAATACCCGCGGTGCCCGCGAACACGGCCAAGGTGAATATCCACAGGAAAAGTCTGTCTAAGACCATGGCGACGTACTTCCAATCTTCTTTCACCTGAACACAAGCGGTTAACCGTGTATTACTATTATAGACATTGTTATTGCAGCGGACAGCACGGGCCCACGCGCGCAGAACACCGCGATAGCACAATGTACCCGCAACAATAAGGGTGGTGTAATATATTGTATAATGATATAATGATAATACGATACAATATTATCTTCACGGCGCGAGTTCGCGAATCGATGATTAATTACCTGCCTGCCAGCAGAACAAAGTTTGTCCGGATTTTACAATTTATCCGTGTGCGTACGCGCAAATGCCCAGGGTTCGGTGTAATACAGGTACATTAATATGCGAGTAACGTCGGAAGGCGTTCTCTCCCCATATCCACCGTGTTCCCGTCGCGCGGTACAAGGCTCAGCACATGATGTTGCGCATAGTTATTGTTTTGGCGTGGAGCGTTCAAAAACACGCGTGTCGATTGTACACGAAATTATGTACGTCGGCGGGTGGGCAGCAGGGCTGATAAGTTTGTTCGAGCGAGTGAGTGAGACGTAAGCACCTGGCTCGCTCGTTGTACCCGTCCCTTCGACATTCACGCGAGCGCGTGCGTGTGTAGTTTTTGATATGGGGTTTTTTTTTTTATTTTTAACGAAATCGGAATGCTACAGCGTTGCATCGAACATAACGCCTAGCGAGATGAAATAACAATTTACGCTTCCCAATCGTGTAAGGAGAACCGGGTGGGATAGATTGTTGACGGAATTACACGGATAAATTGTATGTTACTGCATCCTGTATGTAAGCCTATTCTCTCGCCTCCCATCGTATTATGGAATTTCTTCGCAGTATACACATCCCACGTTTGAACAGCTCCAGAGTTGTTCTGCGAAGTACTCGTTTTTACTTGAACTTATAGTGGCGCAGCGTGAGTAGGGCGTGCTTAAAGTGAACGCGTCCAGTTTTATGCGTCTTTGACTCTAAAAAGTCGTAATAATATTGGCCAAGTAAAAAAGGGAAAGTATTATTTTATCGGTTGGTTCGAAATGGAGTTATTAAATTACGAATGTACTGAAAATCATAATGTGTGTTTTGTATGAGAAAAAATAAGGAAATTTATTATAGAGGATATAAATGCGGTGATGTTAATTTTTAAATCTGTACCATCTACCTATACAATATTATTGCGACGCTATACTAATGTCTAATGTACTGCATTCAGCATCGGCACGTGCAAATATAAATTTTAAACGTACTCGGAAGCGTCAAATATCATTTGAGATCTAACCTCTAGTTACATTGGTATATTTTATGTTACACAATGTATATGAATAACCAGAAAATAATAATTTCATATCATCCCGTTTCAAAAAAATTCCATTTTATGACCGTTTCTGTGGTTTTCTTATTTTTTTGTGTGAAAACTGCTGTACCACGAAATCCTGATAACACCGTTCATTCAAATAGATTGTAAACAATTGTAAATAATCGTAAATGCAATTTTGGATTTTTTAAATCGTCGAAAAACTTAGAAAACTACAATCAAAGGGCCAAATGCACTTACGTAGTCGTTGCAGCATATTATATTCACAATACATATGGAATAGAATCGCAATAGTAATCGAACAATAACATTTTCGATGTAGTATTAAACCACGCATGATTATTGATTAACGATGATTAATGATTGATGCGCTAAAGCGCGAGAACTTACTTTGGTCGCGTCGTCCGTTATTTTCGTGTGTTCCGCTATGAACCGGATGCAGAAACACGAC
Source organism: Periphyllus acericola (assembly GCA_949715065.1). Lineage (NCBI taxonomy): Eukaryota > Metazoa > Arthropoda > Insecta > Hemiptera > Aphididae > Periphyllus > Periphyllus acericola. The sequence continues at coordinate 41,213,604 of OX454265.1, read as the reverse complement.
TTGTGCATGGCCGGCGGACAGGACGAGTGCAGGAACCCCGGGCTCCGCAGCAGAATCGAGCTCTTGCTGCAGTCCGTCGTCATCTCCGTGACGGATATCTCGTCGGAAATCAGGCTCTGCGCCGCGCCGTGTACCCGGCAGCTGCCTCCTTCGCCGTCACTGCATTCGCGCACGACACGGACGGGGCGGACGAATGAAAAAAATAAAAACCCAAAAGTTATTACATCCGCACGATTGCGACCCCGGCCGGGTGCACATCGACTTGTGATATTTATCGTCGACAACGACGCCGAGATAATTTACGAAAATCGTTTCCGCGATGAAATTGTTACTTCGACATTACGTACACCGGAAGTGTGAAACCGTAAATTAATTCAACCGTATTAGAATATTATGTGTATTTATGTAAACGGTCACGTTGAATGTGCACTAAGAAACTTTTGAATTTCTCGAAGAATATATCTCGAAAGAAAATCCAAAAACAGGCGAACCTGCCCAGGAGGTATTCATATGAAGGATTCGAATTACTTTAGGCTCGACCGGAAATCAGAGCACGCTCACATCTAAGCGATCGCGTATCATATAATATTATCATCATTATTTTCGCCTGGAACAACATCGTATTTATATTTTATATATTTTGTACGATGTGTACACGTGTGTGCAGTGTACAGCTCGATCGCAATTATACGCGGCGAGGGTGTTTTGCGCATAACAGTGGAAATTTCGGCGCAAAGGACATTTCCGAACGTCACGTCAGAATGAAGCTACACGCTCGTCTGGAAGAGTAATCCTGGATGGACGGACCGGCACTTTATCCGGCGCAGACTTCAAAGCAGTACAGCGTCATCCGGTAGGGGATGATGGCGGAGCACGGTTCACCCCCGTCTAATTTGAAAAGCAACGCGACGAGCCAGTCGCAAGTGAAGTCGGCCGAACCGTCGGCGCTGTTTTAACGTTTTTCGAGAACGCGTAATACGCGTGAGGTAATATCAAGAGCCGGTCGTCATTTTCACGCTCCGTCTAAAGAGGATCGATATACGACGCGCCACTCGCCTTCTCTATATCGTTTCGTGATTTCACGAAACGCTATTAATAATTACGAATTCCCGTCTTGCGGTCAAAAGTTATCGCGGTTCTGCGACGAACAACTTGCGTGGTTTTTTTTCCCCGTCTCCGTACGAAAATATTGCCATCGGAAATGCCGACGACGGCGGTCGTAAAATACGCGATTGCACGAAAATCCCTCGGAACGTTATTTAAAAGGCACCGTGTACAGCGTGTGCTATTTTCACTATTGCGCCCGTTCGCAGCTTCGCAGTGCAAATCCGCGCAAACGAAACGTCGGGATGATTTGATTTAATCCAATTTATTTTTCTTATTTCACTATAACTCTGCATTTTAGCACGACTATATACCGTTTTGGATTCACGGTGAAACGAAGAGTGCATCGTTTTTATTTTTTTTTGTACATAGGTATACGCGGTTTTTAGTTTTTAATTCAATTTTTTCGTTTGTTTCGCCGTTTCCAAACCGTTTTTCACGTGAAAAGTGGGGACGTCGTATTTTGCTTAGTGTACCAGAAGAAATTGAAATCGGTGCGCTGACGTCTCATAAACGCGAGTTTATTTCATTTTTTATTTATTAGTGTTGTTTCCCTATAAAACGTTTCGCTAGATCTAGTAGATCTAATGTACGACATTAAACGCGGACGTTGGAAATAATCGAATGATGAAAGGGTAAATGATGGTTTTTGTTTTGTAATTGAGCCGCCGTAATAAAAGTTGTCACGTTCAAACGGTGTATACCACTCTCCTGGAGAAACGTAATTGAGGGTATTGTATGAATTGTGAATGTTATGACTCCAATAATTCATATGGTAACATAGTGTATCAATTTATATTAATATGTTTGCTGTGTTACCCGGCTAAACCCGCTAGACTTTTTTAGGTGAGAGTATTTACTTAAAAAAATGTAAGTTGGAAAAACTCGCGAAATAGCGTTGAAATATTCTTAAGATATTTGATTTTATTTATTTGCACTACATTAGGTTACAGTGGTTACACATACTTCAACCGGTAAAATCAACATATTAAACAAAATAAAATATTTTCAAGGTGAGCAAAAAGTGAAATACTTTGTACATCCGGCCCCCAGAGCACAAAACCCTTAAAAATTAGATGTTCGAAAAATCCTTTTAGATAACACATAGTAATAAGTAGAATAAACATTTCCTCAACATTTTAAATGAATCAGTAGTTTTGGCTGTTCGCGAAAGAGTACTATTTTAATTTTATGTAATACTCGTACACATATAGATTAATATCAATTGTCGTTAGTGAATTCTGCGGGAAATAGCCCCTCCTCCACGGGACCAATCAAATGCGTACATACAAGTGCAAACATGAAATGAGTGAAAATGTGTTTGAAAAATATTTTTCGAAATGTCGTGTACAAAACTAAAATCATATTGTTACATCGATGAACAATATTCGAACACAGTCGATCGGAGTCTACGTGCGAACTACTCGATTAATTTAATTTTCTGACTTTTTCGCGGGTCTGCACCGACTAGTGCGAGATATGACCACATATATTATTGCGGCGTATATTCATTTTCCGGGTCGATGGGCTTATATATATTTTTTTTTCAAAACAGGACACTCTATCGTGTCGCGACAACAGCAAAACACGAGTAAAGATCGTTAGACTAAGAGAAAACGTTGTGCACTATAACACGAGTGTAGTACTATATATGGTATCGCGGTATAGTGTTTTTTTGATTTCTCATCAACATCCCGAGAATCGATTTGATAAGATTCGCGTCTCAAGCGATTTCCAAACAGCGTTTTTATCGAAAACCACCCTTTCGGGAAATGGCAATATACATACACGCGCGTTTGTCCGTTTCGTGAAATGGACCAAACGAATACCAAAATATATATATTATACTGCGTTGTACCGTCCAATGCGTGTGTGTCACTTGCTCGTTTCGCGGAATTGACGGATAGACAAAAGAAGAGAAAAAGAAAATCTTAAAACGAAAACGTCCATTTCACGAATTGGACAATTTCACGGCCGGGGTGTTACGCGCGTTATAGTATATACGGGCCCTTCTGACCTGGATAAGTCTTCTTTGGATGTTTCTCTGGTGCCTTTCGACAAGCTGCTTTCATCCGTTTGCCGGCGACCTTTATCCTTGCCGGATTCCGTGCTATCGTACCCGCAGCCCGCCTGGAAGAAACACGGATGTATGTCCCGGCCCTTGAGCATTATCGAACCGGCGTTGAACCTGTACAACAACCAGACATTATTTTTATTTTTTCTCGAACATTAACGACAAGTGTTGCTCTGAGACACGACAATAGAAAATTAATGATCAAACACTAATGCTCTATTCGAAATCAATTATTGTCGTACAGTCGGCACGATTCAACGCGCCGTCGTGTAGTTGTACCCTTGTAAACAGTCCGCACATGTACACATATTCTCGACACAAAGTGCTAGGTAAAATATATAAATATTATGTTCTTGATGACAATACAATTCATCGATTATAATACGAATGAACTTAACTCCTGTTCCTGCGTGGTAGAGTTTTTGGAAATTATTATTGAACATAACACGGGTTCTAAGGTCATGCGATTTTAAATACATAATGTTATGATATTTTGTCTCAATATTAAAATTTATATCGAACCGTTTTAGTTAGGTTTTGGTAATAGTTATGGCTATAAAGAATAAAACCGAGTTATATTATGGTGTCTTTGTTGCTATAAAATAAAAAATGCAAGGAGCCTGAACCCAGGTGCGAAACGTGTCTCAGCAAACTTACCATCAAACACGTCATATTCTTAGAATGTCCAAACTACCAGAACGCTCAAACGAAATCCAACATAAACACTACCTCACCCAAAGAAGCATTCAGCTATGGACAAGAAAAAAAAATAATAGATTTCATCAAGATAGCAGATCTCACAGCGTACATCTAGAGCAATGGATCAACAAAACATCTCACATACACAATTAAGCGAATATTTTAAAAAAAAAAAAATGCCAAATTCTAAATGTAACCTTATTTTGTAAACAACCATAGGCTAATACACCGTGTGTTTGAAGCCTGAAATTAGTAAAAAAAATAAATAAATAAATAAATAAATAAAAAATTAAATTAGTATAACACTCGTGTATAGAAATCAGGTCTATCAGGTCCCAACATTGTATGAAAAAAATATGAGTGAGCAATGTGTTTGTAACCAAATAAGATCATTGAAAACGGAAATAATAATAATTATTTGGTAGAAATTAAACTGTTCTTTAATATACAACAATCGCGATTTGGTAAGTTGGTGGTTAAAATAAAACACATACAATCACTCCCAATATAAGCCACAGAAAATTTGATCTAAAAAAACATCATATAAACACAGTATATTTATGAATAATAACTTTTTCCACCGTTATTTCTTCGGATATTTATTTTCCGAACGAAAATGTGTTAGTCTTCATTCCTCGGGAAAATGCCGAAGGGTAAAAACTTAAAATATTTGAACGCTTCATATATATGAAAAGAATTATGGCCCTTTTGAAAGTGTATAAATATACTCACGTCATAGGAATATATACGTAGAAATAGACGTAGGTACCCAGGATTTCGTCCGGACAAAACGTGTAAAAGTGAAGTATCATACTCCGAAGGGTGCGCGATATTGTCTCGATGCGGACATCACGTTTTGTCGTTTTCCGTAGAAGAACCCATTCATCGACAATGGAACGGTTATGCGAGACAAGATAAAAACGAAAATAAACCTATATTTTATTGAATAGCATCCGACTCAGTATAGTCTCGCTATTATTATTTCAGACAATTTTATTTATGTGCCATTCGGGCGGGGGAAGGTTTTAAAAATAGTATTAAATCTCCGTAAAAACTCTATGGTCACCGACAATGTGCTATACGCACGGAAATATATTTTAGTTTGACGTTTTTTAAAATGGAAATTTTGCCGCGATCGTTGAGCACCTAAATATTTCCGATCTATTATCACGTTATGAAGATATTACCAGTACACGGTTTAACGACATGTTTCGTATCGATTGTACCTATGTGAGCGATTTACGTCGAGGGTACACCTACTCGCACGCACGCACACGCCACGGCGGAGTCGTTCTTTCGCATGCTCAGATAACGGTTGTAGTATCCACATGCTAAATCAATCACAAATAAACACCATCACGTTTGTCAACCAGACGCGTACACAAATAAACATTTGTAATACAGATCGTTTTTGTTTTATTGAAAATAATATTTAAAGATTCAAAAAATCGTAAGTTTTTAACATAACGTAAACGATTCGTTTCAAGACGTTTAATGTTTTTCCATCCCCAAGACGCCAAAAACCATAAATGTTTTTTTAATGTACGGGAATCGTAAAGAAAATTAATTTTTCAACGTTCATAGTCTAGTGGTTTTGTTTTGTTTTTTTTTTTTCTCTGAGAAACTATAACGTGGAATATTTTTCCGTACATTTCGTTGTCTCGATATCCGGCACTGAACAAATAATTTACTCGCTAAGCCCCACGCGCGATCGTTTTAAGTTGTATGGAGCGGAGTGGAGAGGTAAATATATGCGGGACGTTTGAATATTTCCCCGGTTCACCCTGTTCAGCCACTGCGCTAACTTCAAACGCGCGTATTGTAAACTACTTAGGTGTTCAACGTCCGGGTATCACGATGTATCGGAGAAAAACGTTTACGTCGTTTATAGGGGAAAAGCGAAACGCGATCGAATAATGTTTGGAAAAGAAAAAAAGTTAATTTAAAATGTCGGTGAGTACCGGCATGCGATCCGTTGTAGCGAGGTAACATTTTTGAAAATGGGAGAACGAAAAATAGAGATATAGTTAGTTTGAATTTTAACAATTCTAAAAACACCTTCCCCGATTCACTAAGGGCATCAAAGTCTAAAATGAAAATATGAAACGGATAAATATTTTGGAACGACTTCGTGTGCGTTGAAATTACATTAGAAATAATAATGAGTAGGACGCCCTTGTACCGCTTCACTTGCTTCGTTGCCAGAATGTGTTTGTTTCTTCATCGTTTTCCCCTGTTTGCTTTGCTAAACCCTTTTAAAAACTGCGTTTCTGAAAAATTGGAAAAATTTGGAAAATATGAAAAACCTTATTTCAATAACATTTTATTTGTTTTAAAATTATTTTTAGTGAAACATTTGATTAAATTAACCACAATGTTCGATTGTTTTAATTCGCTTGAACACTGTTCTTTAGCTCAGCGCCTCACTCTCTTTTCATAATATTTTATATTTAATTTTTTTAACGATTCACATTCGTGTAATCAACTCTAAAGTTTTCTCTGCACACGCTGTTTTCTCGCAAGTTTATTATTTTGCAAATTTCGAATATCATATCTATTTTGGTCGGATTCTTCGTACAAATCATTATTGATGAAAAAATTATTTATCAATTAACTACAAAATTACATTAATTACATTTTTTTTTATGATTGTGATGAAAAAAATATACAATTTCAACGTTATTGGAAAAACAATAAGTAGCAATAATACGTTCCATATTTGTTTCGGTTAAATTATAATGATAGTTTGTAATACTGTGTATGTATGCGGAAAAACTTCGTTCCACATCAACGTTTGTTATACATACATATTTAAAATTTAATAACATTTCTGGGGAAAAATGTTGGATGGAAGAACTTTTGAAGTTTACGTTCTCACCTTGGTGTATTAAAGAAATTTCTTTTTAAATTAGCAAGCCTTTGTTTTTATTAATAATTTCAGAACATTTGTTATTTAAGTAATACGCTATTTTAATTTTCAGAAAGATTATTAATAGAATTTGTAACTTGTTCAAACATTTCTGAGACATCTATAGATAGCTAACCTGAAGTCTCAAGTTTTTTAATATTTTTAACAATAATGGAAAAAATGGTTTTTACACGAGTTAAGTTTCAGAATTTCTTTACAGTGTTTAATGCTTTTGTTATAATCTTCTAGTATATTTTGAATAACATTTTAGAATAAAATACATATTGCCCATTCTGTCCAAGCACCCCACCGTGATATTATAGGTTGAGGCGATAATGGTTTTTAGGTAACATTTCATGATTCAATTTAATTCTATAAGTAACTTTCAAAAATATCCATGATCTTTTTTCGATCCGATGGATTCCATGAGCAGTGCAAGTCACGTGTATAAGATTGGAATAAAATGGAATAATATTCAAAAACATGCGGTTTTTTGAGATGTACACATGTGTACTCAAAATATGCATAATATGCAAAATTAAAATTAGCAATTTCATTTATTTAAGTATGATCGATGACAATTAATTTACTGCACGTAGTTATATTGATAATTGTCGGTCCGGTGCGAGTTAAACATCAGCGGCAGGTTGTTCATTTTTTTACTATCGTTCTATATTTTGTAGACGAAACCCTAAATGTATATATAAATATATATTACAAGCTGCTATAATATATAAAGACGTGACAGCCTAACCACCTACCTGTTAATTTAAAGAACTCCGAATTAGGTGTTTGGGCTTCAATTTTTTATCACGGACCGATTATATTAAGCTTTTCTCGGCGACACATTCAAATATCTTTGGGTACGTACCAAAAATCTATTTTTTATATTTATGCGTTTTCCTTTCGCTAATTTTAAGAATTGATAAATCCCATGTGATCCGTTTTCGTACCTCATCTATAAGTATATATTATGTGGACAGAATGTGAAACGCAATACGACACTCGGCGTTTAACGAGTAGACAGATACAATATTTTGGACTTTACACGTCCGGGAGGTCGCAAATGATTTTCTAACGTTTTTTATTTTTAATTTTTGTAACAAGAATATTACAGCAAAATAAACATTCCTCATTTGTGATTTATGAATATTTTATTTTATGTATCACATTTAGTGAAATTCATTTCAAAATTAATAAACATAATTTCTATCTGTACGATAAAATTATTCTATATCGTTTGATTTATGTGATAAGACTGGAATGGTTTAAAAATAAAAAACGTTCGTTTTTAAATGTTTATGCATACCAAGCTACAATAATATTTGCTACAAAGTGAATGATCCATAAATGAGTATTAAACTTTTCGAATCATTTCGAAAATCATTTCGAGCCGACGGTTAAGTATACTATCTTTAATGTTTAAAATACTCTTATATTTTAATATTTAGTAAATATAGTAGGGTTTTTTCATAATTCATTATTACTTTAAAGAAATAACTTTTGTTTGAAACTTGTATGAGTGAAATGAGTAAATAAAATTAAACTACAAAGCACAACGTTTTTGTCAATCTCGTCAGCAACCTTTATGTTATGTATTTACTTCTCGTCCGTTTACTTTATTACGTTCCAGTTTTCATTATAACAGTCGCCACGTGTGTGTATAGTTATACATTTATAATAGTTTTCATTGGACAATTAAAACTTGGCACAAAACTTTCATAAAGAAAAAAATATTTTCTGACAGACAGCACACACACGCATGCGCACATGTTTCCTTGGTTATCTATCGAATGTCTGATATTTTTACATTGCACGCGGACTAAGCTGTAGATTTACGAGCAATTTTAAATTTATATAGGTTATACTCTAATCTCACTGCATATATATTACGCGAGGTTTAGCGTAATTTAACGAAACTTGCGGTCTGATTGGAAACTTTTACGTTTTAAACTATTGCCGTAATGCTTTGTTTACGCGGAAAAATAATCACCTTTAACAAAATGCTGTCTTAGCAGTGAAAACTGTACTTGATTGTTTTAAATTGAAAATATATGCTTTTGGGTTAACAATATCATATTTGGAGCTTGGTGTGACGCTGTGGTTTTCCTAACCAAAAAACCAACCGTTACTACCCTACAGTTATAATGGCCATAGTTGCTAAAATAATAAGAAATAAAAAATAATACATGTAATAACTTACACACCGAGAACGATGTGTGTGTTTTGTTTTGTATAACGTCACATTATATTCATTTTAAATAATGCAGGAGACGGTTAGTGTTTTTGACTTTTTGTTCTGAACCATCGCGCGAATTACAAAGGTTCTACAACACTCGTACGTTTTAAACGGGCCTCACTGTGTAATCGAGGATGTACCATACCTGAGATAATACCACAGCATCCGCATGCGTCGTATCCGTTTTACAACCGTAAACGCAGAAAGTATGCGTTCAGCAGAACCAATTTTGCGTTGTTAGCTTTATAAATTTATAACATTAAAGCAAACTGATACATAATCGAACTCAAAGGCAAGTACATTATCTACGTCTTCTCGTAGGTTCTTTACGATGTTTTAGTTTTTAAGCTTATTATGAGCCTTTTTAAATTGTAATATTTTAAACAACTTGTTTAAAAATTAAAATATTTTCGAAAACCACGAAGAAACAGATAATGTTTTCTTCCGTGTTCAACGGTAGGTTAGTTCACACCAATATTAAAGCTAAAACCACAAAATTGGTTCAATCGAACGCATAATATTTGCTATGTTGTACGCGTTTGTAAGACGGACACAACACAATATATAGACACTCACCTGCTCAATATTATTATAAAGACTGATTCTGTTTAGTTAAAGCGGTAGATATGTTCTAGCGGAACCAATTAAGTTGAATACATCGTATCTTAGTCGTTGTTATTAGTCTCATGGGAAATTCACAAAGTAACACAATAATAACATCATTCATTACTTGTTTGGTTCGAATTGATACTGTGGTCTCCGCATTACCAAAAGTCTTGGTAGGATGTGAATGAATACTCTTTTCACCCAAGGCGCCATTTTGTGCGTTTGCGGTGATCGGAAATGAACGTTCAACACTACAACTGTAACACATATGCTGAAAAAAAAGAAATAAAATACATTTCATAAATAAACAACAATAAGGTGAAAACGACACGAAGATATTATTTATAGGTGTTTATACGTATTATTTTTTACATGTTTATCATTACGAAATGACGAGGTTATATTAGAGCTCATACCCCCCCCCACCACCATTAAAACAGCAGTCTTCACATAAGATACCAATCGGTAAATTTATTTCGTCTGAGACAACGAAACGTGTGTGATATGTAACAGGCCTTTAAAATTGTATGAGCCTTTGCTAATTTGGCACTACGGCTCGACAATTATATACAAGATCATTCAATGGTATAGCTTCAATATGATAAAACAAATGTTGTAGATAATACAATAGGATAACAATAGTTATAATAATAATAAGCGATGTTCAGAAGAAAGTGACAAGATTGAGTATAATGATTTAGTGATAAGAATAGATTGCTGTTATGGATGCAACAGTGTAATCTGGGTTCCTATAAGGCTTAAAATGTTTTAACGGTTTACCGCGGATACCATACAGTAGTGTTGTCTTTTGTTTTTTCAATTGTGCTACAGATTAATATTATAGTTCAACGACGAGACCTATCAATCGATTTGGAACTTGTTGTTGTTGAGCTAATGTTCTCAAGACGCAACTGCATAATATCTCACGGGCTGTTTCCAAGTGCACATGGGTAGAAAAAGACAGTAATAGATATCAAGAATCAATAACGTACGCGTAATAACATTATCCTCCGACAGCTAGCGTGGCACTCCGTAGGGAACAATGTTTCCACGGAAGGATAACATATAGGTACAATATCTTATCGATATCGTTCTAAAACACGAATCCACTTATTTATTTTCTGCGCGTCGACTCAGGTATCGTACACAATCATCCGGCGCAAACCAAAGCTTAACGAGTTATTAGAGCGTGACAAACATCCGAGTGTTATCGTGCACATTCCTCCGTCGTATTGTACGTGCCAATAATATAAGAAGAGGCAGGTATGGAAGTGTTTGAAAAAAAAAATCGTTTGAAAAATGTCCACTGGTGCTGTTCGCTTTCAAAACCGTTATTTTTTATTTTTTTTTATTATTATATAACCGTCGAACTATGGCCGTATTGTTCCGTGCCGCGTTCTTTTTTCACCCGCAAGAAACGCCTACGGAACGGGCTCGAGGGCTACCGAAAGACCGTGATATTACATACGTTACGGACGGGGTGAGTTAGGGGTAGGGACTGTGTGATATAATAATTCATAATATGCAAATATGCGGCGGTGCTGGCCTTAAACGTGCACCGTAATGATTATTGTTCGCGACCATTGCGCTCGTACAGCACACAATACTGCATTAAATTTATCGTTTCGGGCGCCCATAACATATATATTATTATGATAATGCGAAAATCGATATCGAAACGACGAGCGGTGAGAATACCGTGATAATCGCAGACTCGATGGCGAGCGCGCGGCAATCGTCTAGACGACGAATTGATCGCGGCGAAATCGGTTTTAAAAAGGCGCACGTGCAGTCGGGATGGTTTTTTTTCAGCTCGAAGCGGCCGTACGCACGCGGGTAGGCGCACAGCGAGTGCAGGTTTGGCAAGGGCGTCTGCTCCGGCCGATTTCACGGAACATATTTTTTTTTTATCCAGCTTCGTATAATACAGAAAAACGTCCTTACAGCGGGCCGCTTCGTAATAAGATGGAGACCTCCTTTCTCACGGAAAATAACCTGCATAGCACTGCTTCAAATCCATGCTGAAATAGGACCTCTCTATAGCGGAATCTTCATTAATCGGAAACGGAAACATTATCGTTACAGTGAGAACAAAAAACTCCATACACGCCGAAAAAAGTTCGATTGTAATATGCGGCTATATATGCTATGCAGTTAAACTTATTTAATAACGGACTCCCTAAAAGCAGGGAATACATGGTTTTCAAAATAGTCATCTCGAGCTTGTAAAAACTAATCAAGTTTAAAATGCTCAGTTATTGGAACAACGGAATCTTGAGGATGTGCTACCCTTAATCATCGAAAGCAAACAAATATTACAAATGATTTCTATAATTTACAAATATAATTACAGTTTATTTAGTAACATTAAGTGTAATGACAATGATTTTGATTTTGAATATCCATATACATATATTTATAATAAATTGTGAACATCCAATTTTAAGTTTTTTTAAACTCTTTACGAAGAGAAACTCAGTTGGCCCCGAGCGATTTCGCTGTAAAGACATTTTACTGTATAATACACTATGGGGACCTTATGACATGTCAGTGGTTTGTAAACTCCGGCTGGCGTGCCGCTAAATCTGAAAGTTTTTTTTCACAAGTGACCGATTGCGTTGGGTATTGTGATGTACGAAAATTAATGTCGTTCAATAAAATATAAATCGATTGCATAATAATAATATATTATCGGTATACAATAAAGAACGATTTTTTAAAACCGTATTCGGTATAATATTGGAACAAAAAAATGTGAATATGACATCATGTAGTGCCATGACCATGTTGTGAAGAGCGCAGTGTGCCCCGAGTGCACAACAAACGTTTGAAAACCACTGTAATAGTACGTAACTATTTGAGCGTAGTAGTAATGATAGTGGTAAAAAATAAAAACATACCATCGTTTTAATGCATTTAGATACTTCTATATCATCGCGTATGTAAGTTTCTTCAGCAAAATGTACACAACACTGCACGACGGTAAAGATACGGATATAAGACTTGCTACACGCGTACGGATGTACACAGATACGTCGTACCGTTTTGCATATTATATACTCGATCGTTCGCGAATTCGATTTTGTCATTATTCCATACGAGACCGTAAATCGTTGTAATATACTCGTAAATTCGTAATACTCATTCGCCGAGAACGGTAAATGATAAGCAAACATCCATGGAACGTTTTACAAACCGCGACAGAGTGAACACGCGTGACGTGAAATATATGGTTATTATAGATTTATACGTAGTCGTATACACGCGACGAGGGCTGCGATATTTTTAACAATTAGCAACACGATCGTACGGCGATCCAATAAATGGGTTTGCGCTGCAAGAATACAATATGATTTGATGTAAAACGAATGATAAGCAAGATGAACTCTCGCTGTAAACCGCACCGCAAACCAATGGCGAGTAGTGCGTTATCTTATAAAATAATATGGAAATCTCCGTGTAATACGCTAATCGTATGATGAATACACAATGGGAACAAGATTTTTGCTCTAGAACACTGTTTCCCGACCAGGGAAGTACGCCCCTCTAGGGACACATTGCTGGGGGTAGGGCGCAAGAAGTCATCATGAAGTGTATAAATTAAACTTTTATTATCAATAAGAAAAAAAAAACTAATAGTAACCGTGTATAGTATTGTTCAGTCTAAAATCTAAATGAATAGTCATAAAATTGTTCAATTAGTGGGAGGGGCGATATTTAAATAATCTATATGGTGGAGGGGGGGGGGGTGAAATAATCAAAGGTTGGGAATCGCTGCTCTAAGAAGTGTTGCCCCTCAGGGTTCGAGCTATACGACAAAATTAGCGTCTGATAGAAGCCACCGAGTAGGAAAACGGATATTTTGAACCGTCGCGTCGTAGCCTTAGCACATCTTTACAACGGTCGGCGTAGTGATATTATAGTAACGAATATTGACTACATTTGAATGTGGAACATAAAAAAAAATACTTCCATATAGTGACTGCGTTCGACTAGATTTTATTAATCCGTCGAATATGCGTACATACATTTAACGCTCTAGTGTTCTCGAGGTTCATTATTCATCATTGAACTGCACGATCTAATATAATGTAAACTAATCTTTATCGGTGATATTGTTTGAACCGTAGAACAGAAATCAGAAACATTGTCAACATAAATATCAGCTGTACAAAAATAATATTTACCGATACAGCACAATAGCACATTTTCTACTTGAAATCGTTTACGGGCGAACGATATTTTTGTCGACCGGACGCGTAGGACTCGATTTATTCGGAACACGAATCAAAACGATGTTCACCCCCATTCCCATCGCTCGAGTGAAGACATTGCGATACGAGTTTAAAACGGTTTTTTTTTTTTTTTTTATCACCGTAAGAACGCAATAACGCGCGAACCAAACCGTTTTAATTATGCATTCGTGCTGCAGGTACATTAAACTGATTAATGATTACGTGTAGGTATAAACAGCTATTTAGTCGCATCAGCTACCGCGTGTACTTTATGATATAACGCCTAACCGTTCGCAATGTAACCGAATCGTGTGATACCATGCCCGCGTCGTGTAATATATTATCGTCGCTTATTAATTCCTCTGCGGTCGTCGAACCATTAGTTTCTCGAGCGCTGTGTACCTATTCAATTTCGGTTAATTGTTTAAATTACCCGAACACGGCGATGCACGACAGCAACGCACGCACGCTCATAATTAAACGGACAAATTACATTAATTAAGAAAATAAATACGAGGTATTGAACTATGAGGTACACTTTATTTCGTCGTCCGTACTATGCGAAATGGAAAACATTGTATTTTTTCAATGACTGCAACTCAACTTTTTGCTAATGACGCCGAGCGTATGAAACGAATTGCAATAAACATTCAATCGAAATAGCTGTAGCAGGACCGTTCTTTTTTTAATACGATTGAAATTATATTTAGCGCTACGGGCTTTGTGTCGATGCATTTTTCTTCGACAGATAAACCGCAGGCTTAAAAGGATCTGTCAAAATAATAAATAAAAATCCCCGAAATACCGAGCAGAAAGGGATTTTACAGGAATTCGGTTACAACTTCATGAAACAAAATGATGTATTAAATAACATAAATAAAGTGTATTGTACACATCGATTTATTTATGTATTTTTTTTTTTTTTTATTGTATTTGGCCATAAATAAAAAAAAAAAAACTATTAAACAAAAGCGCGCATTCATGTCTCAAGCTTTTATAAAAACACGCTGTTCAACCGTGTTAGATTAAAATGTTAAAGTATATTGGTGTTTCGTTTTCATCTTGACAGATGGCGATATAATAAATATGAATATTGATAATAATAAATCGTGTAACAATAAATAACTATTATTACGTTGTTTCGTATTCAAACGTTTAGACGATCGTTTCGAGATTGAAAAAGTTAAGGACCGTTCCCTAACTGTTATGTGCACCTACCGTCCAAATGCGACGGACGACAATGACGGTATTCTACGGCCAGTTAGAGAAAATTCTGCAGCATTGACGGAAAACCGTGTACGATGCTAAATTTCATAACAATTATTCGTGTACTGACAAGGTCACCGCTGGGATCGAAACGTGGTTTTGGCGGGACGGACGATTATAAAACATACAACCGACCGGCATGTATGTAGTTGTCGAATCGCGCTAAACGTTCTTTTCCTATAGCGCCGCACCGAATGCGCATAATAACTCACTGATTACAATTAACCGTGTTCACTCATCAGACCGATGTCAATAGGGATTCGGAACCGTGTATAACGAATTCATGGCAGTTGAAAATATTTAGCGTTACAGCTGCAAAACGAAATTCAAAACCACCAGCCTGGAACCCATTGATTCGACGAGTAAACAGTAATTTAACGTTGTATTGTTGTTTTATTCAAAACTTACCGCCGACATTTCCAATCATGCCAACTCGTATAAAATACAAGTACACACACACACACATATTGGTCCTGTATAGTGCAGACTATATTATGTATTTGTAACTGTATTAAGAGACTTTTTTTTTTTTTTGCTTATTAGAGACTGCTGACTGCTGTATAGGCTAGTTGAAATGCATATTTTCTTTATAATTAATATACTTAAATCCACAAAAGTATTACTAGATGAGCAATATATTATACAACGATTATTCTTAAATGATTAAACTATACCATGGGTCATTGACTTAATATAATTTTATAAATGTATGTTCTATATTAGATTAAGTTGTATTAAATAAAAGAGAAAAGACCGAACAAAGAGGTCTTCAATAAAAAATTTAATAAGGCAAATGTTTACCCCACGTGCATGATTATCAGTTCAGAAACCGCGCGCGTGGTGAAAGGCTTTAGGGTCCTTATAAGGTCCTTATCATTATAATTTTGTATGTTTTTAGACCTGCTGCGATGATCGTGTAACGCGATCACTGAAGGACAATTTTCATTATTCCTAGTAATAACGTTATTTTCTTTCGTATGTTACTGCGTCTGTCCAAGTTAAAGTAATCGGCGTATACGACATCACGTTTCATTTGGTTCAATCAATTATTGCGAAAATGGCCTGGCAAAAAGTCTGTAGTCAATATCAACCTTGTCTTTAAAACCAACACTTATTGGTTGTAAGTTACACTTTGTAACCCTCTCTCTCTACTCGCGTTCTACGACGCACGAAAAATTGTTCTTAATATTGAAACTACGCTGTTCGGTTGTACGACACAGGAAACCGTACAGAAAATATTGAAGTAGATAAAATAAATAAAATTAAAAATTTATCAGCAGACGAAAAACTTTTCCAATGCGAGTTGGAATCAGCTCAACCGTTTGATTTTCAGTATTTTTGGACGCCAAAACACGACGAAAAACCTTCATATATATACGTACAACCTAAAAGGAAATGCTATTAACGTTTTCATCGTATACAATTTGTTTCAAAATTGTATTTTTTTAGACAAGTACGTATATATACTTCAAAAGTTTTTATCAATCGAACCGCCAAAAATAAAATGTTCAAACAATATTTTGTTGGTGGAAAAACTATTGTGTTAAAACCGCACTCCTGGAGGAACAAAGCTGTAATCATTGACTGAGAAAAAATATCTATAGGCTCTATATGTACAACGCACACACACACACTACGCACGCACGCACGCACGCACACATTTATTTAGTGAGCGGAAAAGGTGTCATAAATTTTGCACGAAAAACCAAGTGTCAAAGCAAAAAAAGGTTTGTGTGCCAGAAATCAGATATTATATGTAACAATAAAAGTTTCGCCCGAGTTTGTCTTGCGTTGAAATAAATAATACGCTGTAGGTAGTTTTATTTTTTTTTCACATAAAATATGTTTTATTTACAGAACTTATTACCAAAACAATCAGAATTACACTGTGTACAGCGCATACTCGTATATACATGATATATATATATATATATATCGCTCGTTGTATGACAAAAGCAAATTCGTTAAGACTCGAGTAAGTATTCGAAAACGGTGGGTATTACATGACCGGCTTTGTCGCTTACCTGACGAATCATTGTATATTTCCTCGAAATATGTTCAACGAAAATAGAGTATTACACGATTTTCTTGCGACGGTCGTACATGCACGCACACAATACAATATATTATTGCTTTTATTTTATTTTTTTATTAACAATAACACCAGTTAGAGATAAAGTGACAGCGGTTTTATATACATGATGATTTTATACGACAGTTATAATTGAAGATATAACGGGGTACAATTGTCTAAATATAGTCGACGGTGCTTAAAGACTCGCGGATGTAAGATTTCAGTCGTTCATAAAACTCAAAATCGCCCGGAACATTCCGAACACGTATACATTGAAAAATATGTTTGTTATTAGATCACTTGCACTTGAATAATAACTTTATAAGAATCCAGTTTTGCTCACGGACTTTTTGAATTTCGAAAAATATACGAGAAAAACGTAGACATTTTTGATGACGTATTTTTATTCGGTTGGTTTTTTTTCAGATTCTGAACAAAACGAAGAATTTATTGGTTTTATCATGACGTGTGTTTTTTGTGTCTGTATACATGGTTTTGACCAGAAGGATTGCTCCAATGTATAGAAACCCGGTATTTTTTTCAGAAAAGTCTAGTACTTTAGGGAGGTAACTTTTTAAATTTCCCATCAGTTTTTCAATTAATTGAGAAAAACAAAGTAAGAATAGCAAAAAACTTCAACCGATAATCAAACCGTCCAGTATGTTCGACTTATTGTTATATCGGCATCGTCATTGAATAAAAATAGCAATATATTTCCAAAAATGTGGTTTTACCATATTATCGACCATATTTTTAGAAGTACAAACTGATCCAGCCAACATCTTACCCTCGAAATGGTTTTTCCAAGAGCAATGGTACCATTGATTTCAAATGTGAAACACTCATCCATATACTTCACCCGACCTAAGAGTTTCATCGGTTTTTATTTTATTTTTATTCAATGGTTTTCTTTTTGTTCGTATGTATCCAACACGTGTTTTTGGCAATCGTGCGCGAGTGCCGGTAAGACGATGGTCATCGATAAAACGATTTGGACGCACGGAGACACGTAATAGTAAAAAAACGAACGTATAAACGCGGCCGTTAGTATTCTATTTACGGTGTAATGACCATTTCCTAGAGAAATAGATATGGGATTTTCACCCGCGCGGACAACATTTCATTCGAAGCGTTGTCGATCGTCGGACTCGGCGCATAATTTACGACCATCGTATTATAATGCCGCGACAGTCCGTTCGAAATAGTTTTCAGTTATTCCGAAAGTGTATACACGCGTCATCACATCGGACGTGCAGCGCCGAACGCACGCGGAGTGAACGAGGCGTAAGGGTAATGAAAACGGGGGGGGGGGGGGTAAAAAAAAAATGGGTGGTACGGAATATAAAATTGCGATACACTGTTATATGGATTTCGTACGGGGGATCAAAGCACGTATAGCTTCAGCTCCGCGCTGGGGGTACACCGTACACGATAGAATATTACGGACGGTACGGGTAAAACGCGTGTACGTAATAGCGCGATCACTATGGGTAAAGCTTGGTCTTACCTAAGGGATATTTTACCGTTTGCACTTGGTAAAAAGGTAAAAGTCGTGCATGATCGTATTCGGGCTAAACGTCGTGCACGTCGTGAGATGTACAAATATTGAATTAGCGAAAGCTGAGAGTTAATAGTTCGTCTTCGGTTCCGATACAATAATGGACATTTGGATTGATCGTTTCGCATCCTTCGCTTCAAGTAAACACGTGTTGTAAATTGAACGTGTTGAATAAAAATTATCCGTCGAAATTCTAGTAGAACCATTTGTTTCAATCGATTGGACTTTAAACTATAGCCATATTTATTTTAAATCACGTTGTGTATCAACGATTTTGAGTTGAAAAAATAATTTTACTCCTATATACTCGTGTAAGTCAGACAAGACGAGAATAGTCATTCAACGAGTAGGAAAATCCTTTTACATTTGATACTGCTACGCTACAACCCCACCAGGTTTTCACGACGTACTCTTTAAACGAACGCCTCGAACGCGGGTGCAAATTTATATTTGACCAAAAAACCGTTATTCCCCGAACAACGAATAGCATTCACGTAGATGCGGATGGGCGTGCGATTGCGTTTGTACTACATTATTACATTATTATTTATAAGCAGTGGTGGTGCACAGCTCGAGAACTTCGTGTTTGGGTAGCTTACACGGCCGAGTTGTGACGCGGCGGTGCTATAGGCGCACATCGTGTGTAAATTGAGGGGGAACTAGATCCATGGGGGTGGGCTTGCCTCCCACACCACCATAGTACTGCGAAATATTAAATGATAATTATTTTTTATATAAGTATACAGGTATATCAAAATAACAGGTTCTTCTAAAACTTTTGGATTTTAATTTTTTATTTAACTATAAATACTGAACATGATTCTTTTATGTTAATTAACAACGTCAAATAAACGTTTTAGATAAAGTCTATAGTTTGTAAATTTTGAAGCGACGAAATTAAAATTAGAAAGTATGTAAGCAATAAATACTGAACAGTGAACAGCAATGCATTAAATCGTATGTTTCATCGATTGTCACATGAGCATAATATGACAATCGTTTCAGCGTGACCTGTAGATTAAATTTTACAAGCAAAATCCTCATCTAAGAATAGAACATAATAGCGCAGCACAAACCGTTTCAGATTCCTTGTATGATTGCTGTTTAATATCTCGACTCTCGGCGAAGACTGAAACGTTCATTGGGATATTACTATTGTTATTGCCATTAATTATATAGCTATATGTAATGGAAAAAAATGTTTCATTAAAACCAATAAAGTATGAGCCACCATGATTTACAAGTTACCGATGGAACACTGAAATTAATTTCTCATGAAAACTGGGGGTGCTAAGCATCCCCTAGTACCACCTATGCGCGCCTACGACGCGGTCCCGCGTAAAACACGATATTGTGCTTGTGTATGACGACGAACGAGGAAAACCGTTTCCGTCGTAGACTCGGAACTCAATAAAAATATATGAGCGCAGAGCAGCCACGGGCAAAGCGCGCTTCTGTACGAAACGAGTTTCGAGCATTTCCACGAGACGAATTGAAAAATAATGATAGAACATAATGCCGACGATCGCGATAGCCGGTACACCACGCGTTTTATTCACACGGATAATGTACTATACGCGCGCGTGACCTTTGCCCCGATCCGGAACGGAATACACGTGAGACCGCTGCCGTGTATGCCCAGCACATTTATGTCCACCCCACGAACGGGTGTAATATGGTATTCCGCAGTATTTTTCAGCGCTTTCCACCCTCCACCATCGCACCCCGACCGTCGACGTCGGTCTGATACTGCGCGAATGCGGAATATTTGCACTGACCGCCAGCACCGTCACCGGTCACCACCAATCGAGACCGATGATATAAAGAAAGGATATTTTCATTATTAACGTTTATGGGTCTCGCTGTGAGAAATATTGTCCATAAAACCGGACGATAATTATCAATACCGCCTTATTGTCTACGCCGGTAATCCCGCCGCAATACCGTACAACCAAGGGCGACTTGAAAACCGTAATGGTAATAATAGTTATAATAATGCGGAACGTTTGTTTGAATTGATTGTGTCGTAAAGTTCTGCAACCACGTTCACGACCGCAGCCGAATTTAATGCGAACTAGACGCGCACGTATTTGTATAGTGACGTGTTCTGTAAGGGAGGCAAAAAATAATATGTAATAAAAGAACGTATTTATACTTTATGACGGATGGTTGTATATGTTACAGTTAAAACTAGTTTTCACAAATCAATTTCGTCAAAACTAGTTTTGACTAGTTAATACTAGAATTAACCAGTCTTTCAATGTCGATACTAGTATATTTGTATTGATTGTTTGACAAGGCAAACTATCGTGGTATTAAGAGTTATATAGCATTTGTACTTTTTCTTTACGCAATCAGCGATTTCTTCACACCTTGATTATTATTTGTATTTTCCATACAGCCGATTATTATCACCTCCTCATCCACTAAATATTATAAAATAAGTAATTTGGTAGTTAATAATAAAATTATTTCAGATCCGAATTAAGTTGTTGTAAAGAAGTATTTATTACTGTCAAACAAATTCCTGACAGTCAAATTACTCTTCGCGCAGCCGCAACAAAATCATCAACGGGATCAGTGCAAGGATTTATAAGGTTTACTTGTAAAAAGTCGTGTGGGACAAATCGCTGTTTTTGTAAAAAAATATATATATTATGTAACTCAAAATACCACGACAGTTAGCCTTATCAAAATAAATAAAACAAATAATACTTATTTTAAATTGAATTTGGTTTTTGTTAAAATTGTACTTGGACGTACGTGAAAACTCTCAAGTCATCAACGAACATGCTAGTGGCTAGTCGCTTTACAAAACGACCAATCAGCGGAAGTACTTTCCGAGTAATTATTAGGCAACGGAAAAATTCCGGTTGACACTTCCACTGGCGTCATTCCGTTTCCACATAATTTTTGTCAACGCGCATCGTCGGAGAGAAGAATTTATCACCCGATAATCGTTCCCGAAAATTGGTTTGAATTACAAAAACCATATAACTATTACCATTACCATGGTGATAGCATACCGTTTTATTTTGATCGCGTAATTAGATTCAATGTAGCGTTAAAATAGCTTTTGCTGAAATTAAATTATTTTTAACTAATGTTACAACGCCTGACACGGCAACGACGGGAAACTATATAAATAAATTCTATAATCGATTGTCGCACAATATCATCATTTGAGAATGGCTTTGACTGCTAATTTTTTTGTCGTTATGATCGTAATATCGTCCCGTTCGTAAAATTTCGTAATATTGTTGGTCTCGGCTAAGACTTGTCCACGGGAAATTCAGCTCGTAAATATATATATTATCACATCCTGCATCGCTCGTCGCGCGTATTATCACTTGGTATCATTCATCGCGTTTCGGCCGGTTCGGCTTTAGTTAAAACGACTTTGTTTGAAAATTACACTCCTTACGTACCGCTGCAGTGCCGTCAGTTATTGCTATCCTCGGACAGTCCGTACGATTTACTGCATACCGTTTGTGTTTATTAGAAAAACTCTTGTTGTTATGACGACGATAATAATACAAGTGATAAATTAAGCCGATCAAAAGGACGGGGAAAAATTTCTCACCGAGAGAGCGTCGGCACGTATTATAATCCTGTTTTTCGGTGAAAAGCGGAACCCGTGAATAGTAGCGATTTATTTACGGTGCTAGAAGTTACCGTAGTTCAAATCTTTGCTATATATACGTATATTAACATAAACACTAAACGCAACCGGTTCAATATATAGTATTTGTAAACGTTTTAGTCGCACAAAACGTTTCGGAAAAACCTTAATAATGATAATGATAATAATAAGCAATTTATAAACACGTTCACAAAATAATAAAAGTAATAAGGAGAAAAAGCTGCGAAAGCGGAAAGGCTGTATGCATACGCGTATACAGAATGTCCCACCGGTGATTTACCCATCGCGATATCTCCTGGTATAATGAAGCTAAGTTTTTTCTGATAATATTCCTCTTAGGGACTAGGACTACTGCAGAAATTTCATATTTAAAATTTCATTTAATTGTTCGGAAAAAAGTAAAAAAAATAATTTTATAATTTTTGAATAATTTTATGGTTCTAATATTTTATTTTCTAAGATTTCGTGGTCTTTAATAATTTTTTGATTCAAATAAACTTATCAGAGGTTATCAGATAACGAGACGAGGCAATATCATTAAATGATGGACTATTATGTAATATTAATGTGAATTATTAAATAATTTACAACTTTTCTGGAAACTAAAAAAAAAATATTGAAAATTATGAGGTAAATGCAAATAAAATATTGATACGTCATCGTTTTTAGAAAAATAAACTCTATAGTCTATAGTCTATACACTATATATAGTATGATACGGCCATCATCAAATTTTTGGAAAATAATGAAATAATCTTTATTACTAATTTTAATTAAATTCAATTAAAACATGAAATAGTAATTGCCCCTGTGAGTCTTATAAAAATACAACAAAATTTCAATATCTTCATTATCTCAAACGAGATATTATTATGGATAAATCCTCGATGACACATCTATGAACACGTGCATTGTATTTAGGGTCTATTTTCTCGATTAATTTTCCATGTGAACACCGCAGTATTTCGTTGCAACTGCATAACCACAGCGTGCTCTCGACGTCATGTGGTTGTTCTATACAACTATACAATAACATTTTATTACTGTCCACCCTTTGGAATATAACGACGGTACAACGCGTTCATAAAACTGTTTTGAAAAATCGACAATTTGGTTTCGTCGATGATATTATTTTGATCGACCTTTAGTACAGACGGCTGTTCTAAGAAATTCTAAGAGTTATTCTAAGTGAATGATAGTTACAATTTTTGTGTGAAAGATTTTCTTTTAAATCCGTAGCTTCGGGTTTAGTTTCAAACGTTTTAAATAAACAAAAAATACATAATGATGTATATAACATTAAGACCTTTAAGTTAAGTATCTACATTCCTTAATCCATGTGAAGTGTTTCAGACTCTTTAATTTTTATGATATTCAATAGTGTAGTTTTATTTAGACTTTTCGCGCTTGGAACCTTTCTCTTCTTTACGCAATGAATTGTTGTTTGCTTTCAAAGTCTTACGAATAATATGGGCACAATCGCATTCACGATCAAGCTGCATTTTATCGGCTTTTTTTTTGTTTTGATATTTACATAATCATAAAGGTACACATATTTGTACAGTATGTGTAGTTTGTACACGCAATTCTATTACGGTGGACCGGATGCGGGATGATTTAAAAATAGCGAACGTCCTAGGTTTTAATGAAAATGAAATATCTACACCGTTAAGTCGATTCGATTGAAACAACGCGCGGGACGAATAATAATAAACATCCGGTCGGGGCCAATATAAATTCGTTACACATACATTAATATTTTCAAAACGATAGATAATAATTTACGTTATTATCGTGTAACACGATTCACGGGAAGTTCGTTGAACGCGCGCATCTGCTGCCGCTTGCAATTACATTCGATTTTCCGCACTTACGATAATTCTGTTTTCAATAAATTATTAGTGACAGTCCTATGAACGTTTTTAACGATAGATTTATCGTAATCGTTTTGGTTCCACCGATCTGATTTCGATAGTTTATTCGATAAAATCGTCATATCGACTACAGCGTGTAATTAAAATATTATATTACGTTTTGCCGAAACGACACGAAAACTGCGTACACCAAAATGTATGTAATTATTCAACGCGATTGAAATTTTTTTTTACCGAGTACTCACTCTGGATCGCTTCAAATGATTGATCGCACACCGTTCGATTCGCACTTATCCCAAAGTCCTGAGAAGTTATCATCGTGTACTTGGACACAACCCCTAAACGACGAAAGTGTTCAACAAAGGACTTCGGAACGAATCAATACGGTTTCGATTCGTGTTCTGTAGCTGCACGTTATCGGATGACCGTTATTCTGTATAGGTATATATGATACACGAATTGAATGATGAAATCGGCGAAAACTATATATATGCTCGGACGAAGTTTCTCCGCGTTTCTACAACGATCCTGAAGAAATGATATCGACACACTCGCGCTCACAAAAGCAATGTAGAGAAAGAGGGGGGAAAAATAATTAACTTGTTGACGTTTTCTCACCAGCTCTTTCTTTTCTCTCTCTCTCTCTCTCGACTACCTTTTTCCTGAAAATAAAGTCATTGTGTGCAGCGAATCATCGACATGGCGGGACGTAAAGACATATTATACGTATCCACTGGCGTAACTCTCTCGTCCGGATAATACATTATTTCTGTACGTATATATGTGCAGAAAATAACCCGATTTCAAAGAAGTAACCTTTTGTATTTAAAATAAATCGAATCTGAAACGACGACGGAGATGGAACGAGTTGAAATGCGAAAAAAACGCCGACAAAACGTTTGAAAGAAAAAAAAAATATGACCTGCCTGCGTGGGTCGCTTTTATCCACAGTACACGACTGACGCCACCGTCGAACGATTAACGATACCGGACGCTGTTCTAATTTCGCGAATTTAAGTTGGTTTAAACGGAATTTAATTCATTTAGGTTTAATTAGAAAAAGCGTGGCACTAAACACGTGACGTTCAACTCGGAACACTTCTTCACCGGCAAGGAATACGTGAGTCCACGTATACAGGATGATTTTTATAACGCAGACGGTTCCAATAATAACAATAGGAATTTGGATGGTGTATACCATACTTCTGTATATACTCCAAAATCGATTTTCATGTTCCGAAGGATCGACGGCCAAGCCCCTGCCGCGATGATCTATGGTTATACGTGTAACGTGAAATATTGTTCGTTTACACGAGTGTACCTAAATTGTCTACACTGAGCGCCGTTCTAGAGCGAACACTCGGTCTAAGAGAACATGTCGGTTTCATAAGCTTCTAAAACAACATGTGTAGTAGAAATAAGAAATGTATCCCTTTTTGTAAATTATGAATATTATATATTACGGCGTCTTATCGATTCCGTGGTTTTGATATAGATGACGTTGGATATTTTGTGTACATCGATAAAGATCAATAATGGTATTCAAAGTTTTTTCCATCGATCTAAATCATTTACAAGTACTGATATTGAAAGTAATGATATATATTATAATATATAAATTAGGCTTGTACCGGTCTCGTCGATAGACGATATATGTACATAACATGATAATTAATAATACATTTTTTTCCATTAAAATAGAAAATTAAAA
This sequence comes from Periphyllus acericola, assembly GCA_949715065.1. Taxonomy (NCBI): domain Eukaryota; kingdom Metazoa; phylum Arthropoda; class Insecta; order Hemiptera; family Aphididae; genus Periphyllus; species Periphyllus acericola. The sequence continues at coordinate 41,187,613 of OX454265.1, read as the reverse complement.
AATCTGTAACAATAAGTAGATGTATTTTCAGTTTCATCAAAGCGTTAAATAAAGCATGAGTACTTCTTCCTATTGGCCCCGCGCTAGAAACCTTATCATAATAAATAAAAACGATATTCTTATAACACTATTTGTAAATAAAATGTGTGTGTAGAATAAGTCGGTGAGATTACATGTAAGGGTAAATTTTACGAATCATCATAAAGGACAATAATTATCTCAAAAAAAAAAAAAAATCTCTTCATACACCTCTATCCAAAAAAATGTCACGGTAATATTTAGTTGTAACCTCGATTGACAATTAACTCCTGTCTACCGATCGCCGACTATAATAGTACAATAACACAAGTCCGATTTCGGACGAATATCAGTCGCGGATACAATGCATATATCCCCCTTATAATCCCTCAAAAACGAAAAAAAAAATAAAACATGATCAAATCTTTAACTAAAACTGCGACAGAACGTTAGTTTTCAACATTGTAAGAGAAAAACATTAGATTAGGTAATCATTTTTGTATTGCTTATTTTTGGTATAAACTGTCAACACTATGTTTAACACCAAAATATAATTGCTTATTTGATTCCTATCTGCAAACATACGTATGATTACCTATTCATATATTTAAGTATAAAGTGTTCTAAATACTCAAGTATTTGTTTTCATTGATGGTCTAAAGTTTATTTACAATGTTACCGGCATGGAAATATTTATCATAAATCATAATATATAAAATCACATATTATAAAGTAACCCGCCTCCTCTCCTTGTGAATTGCCTGACGATGCGGCTGACGAACCGTAGTGTTACCTATTTATACCTTGAACGGATATTTATTGTTGGCGAGAAATAGTGTATGTTTACCGACTCGTATTTTCAGTCGTTACAAAAATAATGTGTTTCGGATGCTCTTTGCGGGTTGGCGGGGGATGGACGTCTTTTGTTGCATAACGACGAACAAACCATATACTTACGGTCGACGGATGGGTGTGGTGCAGGGGATGTGTTATCGTCCGTTTCGAAATCTATTTTCGACCGCCATTAAAAGTATACCGTGCGCCTCGTAACCAGCACGTCATCGTCGTCGTCGTCGTCGTCGTCATTTGTCTCGGGTTTTCGCGTGGTGAATAATGACGTATAATTTGGTATTCGGCTAGCACGAGAACAGTGGACTTCAGAAGGATTATATTATTCCAGTGTACATCGGGTCTTGTTCAACTATTCTGTCGTCAAAAACCCCGTTACTGACAATCACGTCAACGTTTGTGAATCACTGTCGATTCGGCACGCAAACGGACACGATAAATAATTTTAAAACACCTAGGTTCCGATAATGGAAAACGTTGCCTTTCTATAAGCCAGGGATTCGAGTTCAGCAAAACACCGATTCGAGTATAATTCATAGTTTTTTTTTCACTTTCTGTATAAAAAATAACAATAGTAATCATAATTGAAAACAATTTGATTTCATGCGTGTATAGAATCATACTATAATCATAACTGTTTATATGAATATGTAACAAAGAATAATGTCGGGTCTTAATGTGAAAACCGATTACGATGTGTATTTTAAAATTATTATATTGTGATACGCTTGCTTGGATAAAATATTCATTTAATCCTCTTTTGAAACACATTTGCTACATAAGGTTTGCTATCCCTGATGTGGATGAAGATTACGTATGAAACGGGTAATGGCTTAATTGTGCTGAGATCAACAATAGGCTACGTTTTATTAAAGCAAAAATGATGATTATTTTTAACTTAACGTTTAAAGACGAGCAGTGAAACTGTAGTCACTCCCACGGTATTTGTTCGTACTTGAACATTTATCTCATTAACCTTACGGCCAATGCTAATTCGGAACGGATTCAATGTTTTAAACAGTGTCTTCCGAAAAAAACAAAAAGTAAAAATAAATCACTCGAAATGCAAAACGTTTCGTTCTGTCTAGACGGGTTTATTCGGTGTCTTTATCTTCACGGTCCGTTACCGCGGGCACGCGAATTATCGGTCCTCGGAAATGTGTAATAGGTACCCATTACGTATTATTCGCTGCTTAACAACGTTCGCGTTTATGCGATCCGGACGTATGAATGTCGTATACCTACGATAATAGCCACAGCATCATCCCTGTAACGTATATCGCGTCACTATAAATTCTAAACGATCCAGGAGAGCAGGATAAGACCAAATAGTACTCGAAAAAAACATAATATACACATCGGCGACGGAATTATACGTGAGTTTTTCATTGGTTTTATTTATTTGATTAATACGCGCATAACACGTGCTCACAAGTTCGAACGGACGAGCACACCAATTATTAATAACTTCGCGTTCCGGAAGTGTTAATATTAATACACGTGTTTTATTACGATCATCCGGCGAGTGTGCGCGTGTACATGTAATACTCGTGTAACTCACACGGTACCTACTACAGAACGTTTTTTCGAGTAGGACTTGACATCATTTCGCGCACGCGATTTTTCGAAAGGCCTCCGCGACTCAAAACTCGTTTAAAATACCTACGTGTAAACAGGACCGTACATCCGGTATACAATGTTTTTTCCGGAGATAGTTGTTAGAGAATATTCATACTGAAGCGTAGTTTATAAGCGTATATTATTGATTGTTTTTCAAGTCATCGTTTCCTCGCCTTTGAGATCATCGTTTGGAAAACGATTAAAATACAAATATACATTTTCTCATGTTGGATATCTATGTAATTGTAACGGTAATTTAAAAGTTTTTCCAAGAGATAAGCCGCGGACCCATTTTACCGGAATTTGAGTGCGAATAAATAAAAAATACTACTCAGATCGTGCGTTAGAAGATTTTGAACAGAAGAAATACGATCTTATCATCACCGTGATAAATAATAATTCACAATCGATTTTAGCGTTTAATAAATGTTTTTGCGAAGGTCGGAGGATTTACTGTGTGATGGTAATTTTGTTGGACAAACTTTATTTTTGAGCCATTTCTCTGCAGGTCTCATTATAAAAATAAAAAAAACATCGTAAACCGTTTGATTTTTTCGACAATTTTGCCGTGCTCCCTCGAGCCTCGCACTCCGGGTTTCCGCAAGTGGCTTATCTCCGTGAACGTGCCAGCAGCGTGCACATAACATACACGCGTAACACGTGAAGGTGAGGAAGAGGAGAGAAACATAAAACCTGGCCGCTAGATTTACGCGTGGCAGTTTATGCAACGCGCGGCGTCCTGGAAATTAGTTTTCTTATTTATACACGGCCGGCGGATCGACCGTCACACGTACAGGGTGATATTAATTTTAAACGTGCTTTCCCTTTTGTGTGCGTCAGATATGGATTTATTGCGTTCCGATTTTCGCAAAATGTGTATGCACAAGTAGAATATGTTACGTTTTCCGATGCGGATTGAATATTGATATTGACTGAGCTCTTGGTAGGATAGCATTCCCGTGGAAATTTCAAATCTCATCGTGGACATCACCGTATACGAATTTAGTACCTCAACGGGAAAAAAATTATTTACTACAGTTGAGTCCCGGGAAAAACGAAACATATTACACCAGTAGAGTTCACGATTGGGAAACGAAAATGTACAAGGATGTCGTGATATTGTTCTTATTAGCGTTGTTGGATCGCATTGCAGCCTCGCTTTTTACAATGTGGTCTGTATTATAATTTGAAGTGTAAAACAAATAATCATATATTTTATTGACATTTATGTGCGACGTGTATATTCTCCGACGCGGGACGAGCGACTAACGTCCTATTATTAACCATCGCACTTGGAACGGTTTATCCGACAATGATAACGATATTATAATTAATTATGTAATAGTTCTAAAAATGGAACAAGCGTGTTTAATTTCCAGACAATAATTTTCATCACTTTCGTCAAACAAAAATTAAGATTATATTGGTTATCATGATTGTTAAAATAACATTTACTGTAGCTCTATTATAAAGGATATTAATTATAATACGTTATAAATGCTTTAATCATAATTTCCCGAACAACAGAGCGAATCATTAATAAACAGACAAAAAAAAATGAACAACCTATTAAAAATGAAAATCATTGGATGATATAGTTGTATAACCCCCGATAAACCATCATAAAGATTTCAGGCAAAATTGCACAAGTAATTAACCACACATGATTTAAAATTGTTATTTTTTTTAATTTCACCGGATTCGGTTAGCATTATAACATGGATTCAAATATAGTGTTCTGTTTTAAATCTAAATAGTGTGTACCTAAAATAATCAAGGACTCGATTCGTTCATAAAGGTTTTATTGGGACTAAGTTTGTCTATGCAGTCACAGATATATATATTATGCCTAAACGCTTTAGTCATGCAAACATGTACGAAACGTCAAAATAACGTCAAAATGTCCAAATGTCGAACCTTAAAGTCAAGCAAAAAGTACAAACAAGTAAAATTCATCATTTCCAACGATTAAGTTGTCATGATTAAATTATATATCAAATATCAAACAGTAAATTGTTTGTACCTGAATATTTAATAAAAAGAATAATCTGTTGATTCGACGTTTTTACAGTAAATTTACCATGACAACCAATTAGTTGTTACGGAAACGATGAATTTTACTCGTTCATGTTTTGTGTAAGACATATTATCATGTGTAAATGTATCCGCGTGTACGTGGACGCTGTACTTCAATTCGTATTCTCTTCGGACAACTTTTTTATTACGCAAATAATTTTTGTTCTGCCAATTTTTCTAGAATATTATGATGTAACATCGGAGGTCATATGGAACTTCGACCCCACCTCGATACAGCTTAGCAGTCGCAGTAAACAATATTATAAAGCGAAACGTATGTCTAAGACAGATGCACCTGATAAAAAAAAATGTGTTTCGATTTCGCGAGTTTTTCCTTTATAAAAAAAATATTTATATGGTTTACAGCTTTTACCGTACGCCAGGACGTGGGAAATCGATAAACTTTTTATAGTTGTAAGTTTCCGTTTCATTTAGGTGGGCTTACGGCTCGTACATTGCAGGACCAAGGAAATCGGTCCGCTATGCACGGTGTGTATACGTATAAGGTTTCCGTTTGAAACGAGTACCGTTTCAAACGAGTACCGTTTCAAACGAGTACCGTTTCAAACGAGTTTTTCTGCCTTATAAAATATGTGACCTTTTCGTGTGACAGCGGAACCATACGATTATAGACGAGCAATATTTTAGTCGTATCGTTGACACGTCCAGCTACATCTATTATTAATACGTACGCAAACCGTGGCGTGACAACGGTGACGACCTGATTGGCGTCGTGGAAATGATAAAGAAAAAAAAAACAGTACTTTAAGAATGATTTCCACTTGTGAACGTTTTTTTTTTTTTTTTTCTTCAAAAGGAGTGAGTTCGAGGGCTTTCTAAAACGTACCCCATGGTAAAACTGTTACGAGGTAGTGCGAAAAATAATTGGAACTCGGCTTGTATACAAACACACAGCTATAATATGCATCCACCCCCCACCACCGATGTGTGCCAACTCTAAGTCGGATAAACTCGCGTACATTAATATATATGTATATACGAACATGATATATCTCTATATATTTATAGACTATACGGGTAAATGTACGAGTCGGATTCGTTCGAAACGGATGTAAGTGTGATATTTAAGACATTCGTATTATACGGTCGGCTTAAAATATTACGTGTTTACGCGAACAGAGATGTTTTTTATACGGCTTTAGTTTCTCGTCAACTTTCCTTTGGGTTCAGAGCCTGAAGAGGCACCGCTCCTATAAATCGTTATTTTACATAAAACATCAGCTACACAATGCTTGAATAGAAAATACTTTTAAATCGTTGTTATTCTCGTATTCCTAGTATTTCCTATAATGCTCGTTTATATTTGACCTATTAACCGTTTCGGCAGATGTAAATACAAAAAACATAGTTCACGTGTCGATCGCGTGATCCAATTCGACCATCCTATTCCCAACCCACGAAGTTGATAACGAAATACGAGTATTCACATTATTATAGCTTATAAACGGCAAACTCACCTGATGGATACCAGTATCATAGCGAATATCAAATATTTTCCCAAAAGCGGGACCACCAATGATGTCGGTGGTATAATCTCGACGACCAGCAAGAAGAACACGTGGAGACTAATGAGAATTGATATGGACAGCGTCACCTGAAACAAAAGAATCGTGTAAATGAATTATGTAAAACAAAACCACGTTGACTTCGGTTACTTTTGATCTATTATCTTTTACAACGTCCCGTAGTGTAATTATGTACTAATTACAAATCGATTTTAGAATTTACTATATCCGTGGTCACAATAGTTCGTAGTGCAGTTGCGATGCATCATATAGGTAAGTAGTTATTAATAAATACAAGTGAAGCCGTAAGATAATTTTGAATTTAGTGTGTACACGTTATATTGATACCGCGAAAACCACTAGGTATAGATCGTGGTTATAGTCACAATACGATCATTTAACACAACATTTTCGAATAATAATGTATGCAATCCATTTTTCTTTCGGTCGCCAAAAAGATACGATGTGATAACGTAATTTATATTATACGCGTATTGTGAACTAAAATGTTTTAATGGTCGTAATACTGCACAGTGCTGTGAAATTATATTTACGTATATATCACTCGGGCTGACTCGCGGAGGAATAAACCAAAAATATATATTTAGCCTAACGACTATAATAGGGACGATGGAGATTAACCCCCATTGCTCTGCACCCACCAAACCACTATTAAACCCGTCGCGAGTAACATATGTTATATAATAAACCTTGTGCTATCGCACGGAACAAACTAATTTTAGGTAATTACATTTTTCTTTTCGTATAACGCGCGTGCGGTGAGTTGCAGTGTGATGTTGGTGTACATTTTGAATCGTAAACACTGGGAAAATGGTAAGGATACTTGTTTTTCGTATTTTTAGAAAAAAAACATGTCTCGCCGAAAATAAAAGAGTAACATCGATCATATTGGCGGTCTCATAGACCCATGTGGGTAATTGGGTGACGTATTTTCACCTAATGACGGAATTAAGAAAATATTAATCATTGAACAACTGATTTCTATATATTCCACGCTGCATCGCATTGACGATAAACGTGACTGACGTAAATGTATTTATTTTTATTTTACACTTCGGTGAAAACTATTCAGCGCAACAATTATATACAACAGTTTAACAATTAATCGCGACAGTTTTATACAAGGTTAGACTTAAAACGCTATCAGGCGCGAATAATTATAAGTGTAATTTTCAGTCGATTGATTATTGTTGATCGATATTGGTTACGTAGCTCGTACATCGGGTAAGCGTTGAGAATACTACTGCTACAATTATATCGGTTCAGGTCGAGAAAACATTTGAGCGTTACGTTGAAACCGTACCAACATTCTCGATGTTTGAATACGAAGAAAATGTAACGTTTATAGTGTTGATAAAAGAACTTAAATAGAAAAAAAAACCATGATGCGGCAATAAACGCGAGGCGATGAAAAGATCGTCTGTTGTTGTGAGTATAATATAACAGGGGTGGCTATCGATAAGTGAGTATTGAGCCGCACAGTATAATGTTTAATCCGCGAGAGACGTCAAAAAACTTAGGAAAAAAATAATGAACACGTAACAAATACGTTAGGTTTAGTTAGATTGTAATTAAAAATTAAAAAATAACCGTTAAAATGTAAAAAATAATTACGTATTTATATAATAATACAGCATAAGCATAGGATAAAATCCGAAAACTATATCTTTTTTGCAAATTTTTTTATAAATTACAATTTATAAATATAACCTCTTCACGTACATATTTTTGTTTAAATGCAAAAAAAAATGTAATTTATTGTTTTAACGTTTAATACAACAACTCGTATTTTTCGGTGATTTAGCAATACAGACAACTATAGGTATGCATATATTTCATATAATAAAGATGTCATGCATACGATCTGTGATGTAATAATCAAGTGAATTGCTGCATTTTATCTTCGAACCACGGTCGAGTGAAGGACCGGCAATGGAGTCCCGACGATGTGTGATTTATTTTTTTCACTCTTGAAAAACACTTTTCGGGACAATAAAAGTAACCGCGTTGGGAGGACGAATAGAAACCCGAACAAAGATTCTGCACTTGGAACAGGTCATTTTTTTTTCCATCCTTCATCGCTGCGGAAGCTTAAAAAATAAAACGAGCATCGAAAAAACGGATAGTTCTGCTTCGGCGGCGCGGGGTTTTTTGGCGGCTAAACATCGACCATACAACGGACGAATAAACCGAACGGATGTATATATTACAGACAATCAGTATATCATAATATAATATACAAGATGTTTCACCGAGGACCCACCCATTGAGATATCTCCTGAGAAAATGAAATATCAATTTCTTTTATTTTGTTTATAAGACTCACATGGACTACCGATAGTTCATATTTAAAATTGAATTTAATGTTTTGTTAGAAAAGTTGAGATAATTATTTAGCCAGCCGAATTTTATTGAGTTTTAATTTAGAGTTTCAACATTTAATTTTCATTGACCTCATGGTTTTTAATAATTTCTTTTAGTTTCAAGAAAATTTTAAATTTTTTCGAAAACATTGAAACGAAAACCAATATTTTTAACCCCTTAACCCAAAACATCTAATCCAATAAGGAAACGAAGTATTTACAGCACACGTTACCGCGAGACTTATGAAAAAAAAAACAGAATTATTAGAACATGTTCAGTATCTCGGCTAGAAGCTGATATCGCGCTAGACAGGTCGCAATGCTCGGCGGGACACCCTGTATGCACTTCGACGGTCGCACCCCCGTCCAAGCCCCTCCTGCGAGCTCTCGATGATTTACTCGCGTGTTGCTCTCGGATTCAAAATAATATCACAATGATCCGGCCGCGAGGCGCGTGCACGGATCGAGATAACAACACGACTAGTGCCCGGCGATCTCCACCGTGTCCATTGTGTCCGCGAGTCTTTTGTCGGCGCTCCGAGCCCCTCCACGCTCGTCCGTTTTCCCGCAAATCCTTCCGGGGACGAGGGCGGTGCGAATCACGCCGTGAACGCTTTGTGTCCGCCTGAAAACCGATCGCGGCATTGTTGCGGTGCAGCGCGGGTTGCGAGGAGCGACAGGAAAGCGGCGGAGGTCGATGACGTTCGCGGTGGGAATCCTCGTGTATCGAGAGGCGTACAACAATGTAACGTAAAGCCTGTGCGTTTCGACGGACATTTTGTCCCCCCTCCTTGCTCCCAAAGTGACGCGGTCGCCGCCCAGGCGTTGTTGTTATTCGGAAATTCAGACCCTAACGGGGGGGGGGGGGGTGCTTTTTTTTCACCTGTGAACGCGTAAACGCCGCCGATTCGATTTCAGCTCCGAAGACTCGGGAAGCGCATATTAAGGCCCGATGCGCGTGCCATTTCAGTCTCGAGGTTTGAGCGGGCAAAACAGATCGCAAGAGTTCACGGAACGACGACAGCGCGAGTGTCATAATATGATTTCCAGAATGTATGATGAAAATTCAACGTTGTACCCGAGCACAACGGTCCAGGTCAACGCGACGTGACGGGGGCGGAGTTAAGTTTTCATTGTGTTGTTACGTTTTGTGGCAAAAAAAAAAAAAAAATATTAAACCAAATAAGCTGGGAAATTACGGAAAAAAAAAAAATTTTGAAACGTCCCATTATTGTTTCATCATAATATACGTTACGGTGTCTCTTTATTCTACTGCGCTAACATTTTTTTGTCGTCTTCATCTGGATACACAGCACGCGTGAATTATTCTTGGAAATTCGATTTTTTCCTTCGAACGTGCAGTTTAATCGCAAAATATTATACCACGCATTATTAATACAGTTAAATACATTTATATTAAACCCCCAGACAAGTTTATATGATAATATATATAACTATTGAAAATCTTGTGTTTGAGGTATATTGATTCATAATTAGAACAACGTTTTTACACATTGTGTTCTTATATAATGGAAAAAGATGTTATACCATATTGAAAGCGTCTTGTTGCTTTGTTTTCATTTATTAATTTTTTTAATTTGTTAAGGTTGAACTTTGGCAGTTTCAAGCGGATTGGTGTTTGAAAAACAACTCTAGATTAAAGAATTCTTATTAATAAAAGTGTAACGAATAATGTTCACGATTAAGACAACCATTGTAGAAGAAAAAAAAAAAGCTTTTTTTTAGATTGAAAACAGTTTTAATTAAGAAAATCTATCGAGGACATATTAAACAGACTACGCGGTAAAACTTATTTCAAACTTTTATCGCCCTCTATTCTCGGTTTGTTCAATTAAAACGATTTCCTAAAACCTTTCTCAAACGAACATCAAGTGGTTTAAGGTTATACGGATCATAGACGATAAATATCATGTTTTTGGGTAGTTGTTTACATGACGTATCAAATTATTTAAGTATGATACCGGGTAATACTTTTACGAACATGCGGAGGGAGGATACTACAATGTTTCCCGAAGGGTTTTTTTTTCTTGAAGGCCCTTCAAGCTCTTACAGTTCACATCACGGCCACGATACGTCTGCACGCATAAGTGACCCACGCATGTTTCCTAATCGTTATGTCTCGTCCCATAATATATAACATAAATCGTCTACCCCCTCCCCCCACCATATCAAGGCAACCGATTTTTTTTTCTTCCGCATTCGATCAGAATCATCAGTGCACTGTTACAGGTTTTTCGACGTGCTGCCCCGCCCGTGGCGTTATTTTTAAATCGGACCGGAACAAATGGATAAACGCACTCCAGGAGTGGTGTAGGCTTAGGTCTGCAGACAGCGTTGTGCCGTTGCCAAGACGCGCGTGATGGTACTCTGCCGAGATTCCTATCGAACGGATAGCGCCATTACGACACACGTTATCCGCGCCCGTTGAATTTATGTGCACGGTAATAATTTACACGTAAATGGGGTAAAAAAAACAAATGTATAATGAAACGATAAATATTAATAGAAAACCAAACGTTGCGGGGGGGAATAGAGGGATAGAGGGGGAGGGTTGCTGACTATATTATCATAAACGTGTGACGCAGCGGCGGACGCACCGCACGCTTGTAATAATTTTGTCGTTATTGTTTTCGATACATAACTCTCCTGACGGGTGCGTGTGCATTGGCCTCGTACGTACAGGGGTGCCGGGGTGTGCTTGTTTCACATCCCCAGTGTTTTGAGCTAACAGATATATTATTTTAAGAGGATTACTTTTTTGTTCGGGAATATGAATTTATTCCAGTATGTATTATGCTATTAGGGGATCAAAATAATACTGAACCGTACACCGATCATAAATATGAGACGAGTAGTGATTTAAAATAATTGTGTTGTACTTAATTAAACGGGTACTGAAGTGCATTGTATTAGGTACATAGTTTTTCATATATTTAATGAATATAGGTATCCAGCGATGGTCATAAGTAAATGAAATTATAAAATATTATTTGTTGAAAATCAGGTCTCATTATCTCGATTTTATTTATTGATATGCAATTAAAAATGTTGCCTTGAAATTCAAATATTTTAAATCAAATGGACGTAAGGATTTGAACCTCTCTATGGGTTGCCTTGGGGTAAAACGTTTTACCATAATCAAGTTAGGTCAGGGCAGAAACTTGCGCCTGTGCGTGCACATCATACACGTAGCGTGATATTGCGTATATGGTGTCAACACTTTTTAAGTTGTATTTTAATTTGTCCTAGGTCGATGATTTAGTTTTTGTTTTTAAATTTACAAAGTTTATCAAAAAAACGAACTCAACACCACGACCTTCAAGGAACACGACAGTCATCTCATTGATATGCAAGTAACTGTGATAGAATGCCCTCGAGACATACTGCAAACGCGAGATACGTACACGCGGTGTGCGCATTTAATGTCCGCAAACGAACCTGTCAACGAGGACCATGTATTCAATGCATGACATATCAGCTCTTCAGCGAGGACACTACGATTGTTTTGGCATTTTGGGATTTCGTTAAACGCGTACCAACGTGTATGTGATCACGTGGTAACGTCAAACACAAGACCTGCGGATCATTTGTTTTTTTCCGACCCGTGGCCACCAATATTATGATGGGAAATTGATTATGTAAAAATTATGACAAAATAGTGTATTGCGCGGCTAGGGCGGAAAGTGAGCAATTGTTCGCACAACATTGAAAATTCCTTTCCGCACGAGCGACACATACTGCTCTTTGTCACGGCCCCTGTCTTACACAAATAGTACGTTAGGTACAGCGAAATTAACCAAGGTGCTTTGCGTGCGATTGTTTAAAAATTACAAATCTTACAAAAGCACAAAGTTAATGACCGGATTTATCGATTTATGTTTTAAAAAATGTTTAGTGATGAGGGTTAGACATTTAAAATTATAAAAATGAACAATATCGCAAAGTCACAAACGAATACGTAAAAATAAATTGCGACGAAAAGATAAAAAAAACTTGTAGTGTCTGGTGACAACGTAATATTATTGGCGAATGACGCACGGCACTCTGTATAGGCAATTCTGGTACGTAAGTGACGATTATTACGTCGTACGTATGCACATAATATTGTGATTTAATAATGATAATAATATTATCGACTCCCGTCGGTTGCCGCTATAGTAATAGTTTTTTTACACAAATGTCAGCCTACAACAGGATATCCGAAAAGGAAGTACTATTATCGTTATTCGTCGGTACACAGTAAAAGTATCTTTATCTTTAAGTGTTTTTTTTTCTATAATTATTCACGTTTATAAAATTCATTATCGCAATACGCTTTTGCTTTCGAAATTCAAACAGTATCGAAACGTAGCTCGGAGGTATTTTAATCGTTTCAATTGATGTATATTTTATCCGAAAAATGTTGAAAAAATTCACTCCTAAGACTTAAAAGATAAAAATCATAAAGTTTAGAATGGACGCGCCATGATTTCAGAAAATAATCGGTCAATTTTTGTTCAAAATCTGTATAAGAAAAAATTTTATCGTTTTGATGGGATAAATATCTTATTTGGTGTCGCTAATTATGCTACGCGCGAGCTTGAAGTGCCGTTTGTGTCTAGCCAGTAACGACCCCGTACCGCGGGTTATATGTTACGTTGGTCGTAAGATGTGAGCTTAACAGCCAAAAAATGTTAGCATCGGCAAACAGTCGACGGTTACATTGTTTGTACAGAATGTAAAACATATTATGTAAAACGAATCTAATATTTTTTCACGTCTCCAACAGGTTTAGGTGGTTAGACGAAGCTTCTATTTCGTTGAAATTCGATAGACAGGAAGTTTCTACACGACTTAGTACATGCAAATCGAACCGGCGCGCTGTTGGACGTATATTTTTAGTTAGCGACCTTGCCAGTAGCAGGGCATTATGAGTACGGAGAAGCGCGATGATAGAGAGTGACATCGAGTTGTTGCTCGGACGAAACGTGAATATTGCTGAACGACCGCTGAGAAATTCGACTGACACAGGAACGGCCTCGCAAAAAATTTACCCGAACACGTCCGTGGGTTTTGAGCGAATCACTACTGTTGTTTTTCTACAGTGCTTGTAAAATATCGTTATAAACCGTCCGCGAATGCATAAGTCGTACTTTCCGCAGAAGTCTAATTATAACTACTGACCGCGGAACGCTTATAGCTGCAACTGATTTCCCCGGCGATTGTGCACGCATCACGTCTAAACGGCTGCAGCTCAGTGACGTTGTAATAATAGTTTACGATAATCGATTAAAGTTTCCATCGTTTTACACCCGCGCCAACAAAGACGATATGTATGCGCGCGCTACTTTTTGAACCGCCAAAAATTAATCCATCGTAATGTTTTATGTTGTATCGGAATGAAGAAACGTTCAAATATTTTCATTTCATGGCGCCCTCGTGTTTTCGGTGTTTAGCGCTCCCGAATCGCGTTATGGCTTAAAGTACGTTGTAACAGTTGGGAATCATGTCGTGAGCGTACTACCGTAATTGTTCATTTGTTTCTCGAAAAGATAATGGTTCCCATCGAGAAAATTGTGTCGGGGTGGTCCGTGAAATCTTATCTCTTACAATGTTGAATACCTCTCAACTTAAAATGTTCTACAATGCAAAGCCTAACTTTGGACACCATGGAGTAACATACTATATGACAAATACACGCTTATATATTTTCCGGAGATCTATGGATATTTGAATGATTATTACTATCATCATTTTTGGACGTAACAGTTTGTATACTATCTACGGTGAATTTTATAATTCTATTATCCATAATCATAATAATCAAATCGCTATTGGAGTTGTCGTCGTACTGGGCTTCCTTTATATTTGAAGTCTTATACAATGGTTTTGGAATAGAGGTTAGTGCTCTTTTTCACTATCATAACTGTTACTTTAAAATATAATATATTACAACTGTTTCATTATCTTATCAAAGAGTAGGCCTATTGCCTTGCATCATCTGCACATTTAAACAAATTATATCTATCATAACAATGATTTGAGTTTTATTTTTCATGCTATTGAAGACACTTTTATGTTTATAGTAAAGAGATACACTCATACGAATAAGGTTAACCAAATTTTTGAAGAGGACAACGCGTCTGCCGGGTCAGCTATATGTATTAATTATTTTCACCTGTAAAATCTTAAGATGAAATTTGAATTTTGGATACAATAACGCTAACCGTGACACAAAAACCTTAAAGCGCTCATATAAATGAAGAAAATGACATCATAATAAAATGTCTTTTTCTCATTCAGCAGGACATGCAACATGATTTGTGACCATATGATTGTCACACACCAAGCTTTGAGAAAAAAATGCAAATTTCATCTAAATTCCAGCCTTAGACATAATCATACTACGTAGAAGCTGGAGGTAGTTTTGCGTCTCTGACTCGACAATATTCACGTATAACGGTAAGTCTCTCCCACGTTTCAGAATCTCTCGGAGACTATCCGGGCGCGTAGTGATCAAAAGGGTAGTAAGCGTTTGTTCTTGGAACGGTAGGTTTTTAAAACACGTGAAAGTACATGGGATATTTCGCCAAAAAACCCTTGTGGTTAGGTTTGGTTAGCTACTGACGCCGGACTGTGCTTAACCGCAGCATTGATCAGCGACTGCGGTTTTACCACTGCGTCACACCATGATGACCATAATATTATAATTTTATGTTACTCGGCGCGTTTATATCCACAAAACGTGAAACATATTCATGTCTGAGCATATAAAATTCATCAAAAATAAATCCGGAGATTAATTTCCCTATTTTATAAAATTCGCTTTCTTAATAAATCAGTTGTACGGCAAATTTATATGGCATTGTGTAATTCACTCTTATTATATGGTATAACATGTTGGGGAGGCGCCAGCAGAACAGACATAAAATCGGTATATATTGCCCAGAAAATTATTATAAAAGTAGCCTACTCGTTACCGCCAACATACCCTTCAATAGATATCTTTAAAAATACTAACATACTATCAATCTACAAATTATACATTAAACAAACACTTATAAAATCAATTCAAATGCAGATACTGAATAATACAGATATAATAGACAGTAGAACAGGTTATAACATAAAATTACCTTATATATCACTCTCCAGTACAAAAAGTGCTCCCGATTATATGGTCAAAACTATATTCGACAATTTAGGAAATGATGTAAAATGTCTAATAAAGTATGAATGTGAAAATCAGTCTAATTAAACCAATGTAAAAAATATAATTAACAAAAATCATATAAAAAATATAATTACTAAAATAGTAAATGACCTAGATGAGAATGTGTGTAAAAATCAATTATTAAAAAGTATCTATGTGTAAATATAAATGATTATCTATTAGTATCGTTTAGTTGTAATTATAAGATAATGTTATTTTGAGAAGTAATATATATCATTCTCAATTGTATAAGACACATGTCATTTTATTTTATTATATTATATAAATAATATGTATAGGAACTCCGTATACCAGAAACGAGCTTGCTCAGTTGGTATACGTATCAGCTCTTATCACTATCACTGTAATAATTTAACTATTGTAATTTGATTATTGTATTGAAATAATGATATTGATTTTGCTGAAATAAAATAAAATAAAATAAATGTGCTGCGATATTCAGATGTTTTTACTGTACCGGCTTCGTCGTGATGACGTGATGTGTATATAGAATACTCACGCCGTGATAGGTCGACCGGGAACCGACTCTAACGTTTTCTTTGAATCCTTGCCTCTGAATCTGAACGCGAAACCGATCAAAATGGACATTGGAACACCAACGTGCTCGGTGTTTATCGGGGTTGGAATTCGGAATAGGTGATTGAACACGAAGGGATGACGTGATCGCGTACAGATGCGACCGTGAGTTGGGCGGGTGACAAAATATGAAACGTATTCAAAGTTCGACCACGGACCAACATCAAATGCACGCACGCCAAACGCTGTTCTAAACCGTAAAATGTATATGCGACATTGAAAATCATATACACGCACGTCATAAGTCCGCTGCCTCGGCTCGAATAGAAAATAAAAGACCGCCTACGGAACCGTCGCGAATGATCATGATATACACGCGCGTTCAAGTGTGCATTATATTTTATAATATTGTATAATATGTTAAGCGCGACATTACGCGTGTTTGTCAGATTTATTGAACTTTAATGCAAATGCAAAATACTTCGCATCGTCTCTCCAATACTGTTTTTCATTTTTTAGTATTCAAATGTGTGCGTGCGTGCGTGCGTGTGTATGCGAGTGTGAGTATGCGTATGTAAGGTCTTTCCGGCTAGAAATTATCACGTTTTAATGACTTTCTTTATATTAAATGTTGCGCGTGACTCGCATTCGGTTCGAATTATTACTTATCGCAGCTCGTCAAATAGAAACTTTAGAAAGTTCGTTGTAAATAACAATTTTACTTGCGAATGATCGACTTTGAACGCGACGCGACATGCAATTTCGATTCGTTTCGAGTGCTCCGAAAAACTCCACGGAGTTCACTTATCATACTGTGTAACATACGAAGTCTGTAATCGAATAATGTATTTGTTTTTAATCGACTTCCACCAGCTGTCAAAAAATCGATTTTGTGTTATTATTTTTTTAGATAACTAGTATAGCGTGAGAATTATTTCATATCTTACTACTGAAGCGGAATTTTCCGGCGTTTCCCGACATTAGATATTTCACTATTTTATAGACTCGAGCAATTTTACCTACTATATCGATGCAATTGTAAGGTTGAAAAAAGCCTATGTTCTAATGATGTTTATTTTTATCTATTTATACAATAATAATTTCCATATACCTCGCTTGGTAATTATTAAAATCAATATATTTATCAAAATGCGGTGTACTTCCGAGATATCAAGTGAAAAATACAATATTTCCTAAGTACAAGAGAAAAAAGGAAAAGAAATAGAGTCCAGGGACTAGCTAGATTTGTGTACACATTTTTGTCTTCATCGTGTTTAAAAATGGCGGGTTCAATCGCGGACAATGCTGCAAATTGCAAAGGGTTCCAGTACGCGCACCTCCGAGCAACCTCATTGATCAGGCTACTTGTTAAAAAATGAAAATCATCAGTTTTTTGTTTGCTTTTAATATATTTCGACTGCATGATTGGTTTAACGAAAAACCAAGATAAAATTATTGAAATGTTCAGATGTCGGGACTCGATAATTTATATTAGCAATTATATTTACCTATATTTAAAAATTCATAATTAACATTCTATCAAGCTAACCACGTTGGTATTGTTCAGTTTTTCCAATGAAATAGTCAATGTTAAATAAAATAACACAAAAATGCACCTTGAAACATTTAGGTAAGGATAATTATTTTACAATGTTCATGAATAAATTATTTTTCCATCAATAAAGATCAATTTTTGATTGCAGTTTTGGCGTTTACGATTTTGGGTCTTATATCGAATCCGTTATGATATGTTACTTGTATGGTCGGCCGAATCATATATCACATTCCTTATAATTATAATAATTAATTATTTTCAATCTCCTTGAATACTTAAATAAATTTCAGAATTCAATAATGTGGTTTTTCATGTCGAATTTTGACAGTTGGACGATACTAGTTTAAATATAAATCACCGAAAAAGTTAATATACTCGTATTTAACATTCTTCAAAACTTTTTTTAAAATCATTGGATTTTATCTAGATTGGCTTAAATAAAACTTTTTACCAATTTTTGTTTATTAGTTATGATAGAATTTGTATTATATTTCAGTTTTGTTTCACGATTTTTGCATACTTCTTTCAACAATCGATCTTCCAATTCAACTTGTTTAAAGTTTACCATTACCATTATATTTTTCTTGATTGATATTAATGTAACGATATTCATCATCACTTTATCATTAACGTCTTTCTGTTGCTGAAAAAATATATTTGTACCATGACTTCTAACAAGCACAACAATTTAAGTACGTATGTTCTAAAGTTTTTATGTTTAATCCATGCCGACTATATCAGATCTGAATTATGTTATTTACTGCAGGGGCATATTCGATAAAGTAAATGTAATAAAAGCTTTTTGTATAAACAAAGACATTTTTTGCCGTTTAAATGCTGCTAACACATGCATTGAAAATTGTTACTAAAACATTTTCAAAATTGTTCATTTCCAGTTTATTTTATATGACCGAGACAATTACATTTAAATACATAGTAATTTGTTTTACATTTTTTTCCATAGGTGTTATTATGAAACCAAAATTTTCGATCAGAATGAAGATCCATCGAGTAATTTTTAACGTTGTTTTTTATTTTAAGTTATATACTTGCATTTTAGTTATATTATTTCCAAATCATCAAAACTTCAGTAAAAATATCAAACCCATTGAAATGTTACACTATTTAAATCTGCAAAACTGATGAACTCCAATTTAAAACCACTCGTATTGTTTACTTTTTCTAAATTAATTTCAACTTAATTGTATTAATTATTTATCAATTCAGACGCATCCTCTGATATTTAAACTGATTAATTCTCTGAGCCTTAAGAAAACCAACGTATTAAAGCTGGTGCTGAACGTCTTTGGTTCAACAATAAATAATTAACAAAACCTTAGTGTAATATGGAAGCATAATTGTGTTATTATGTAAAACAGAAGAAAAAAGACTCTTAGCGTTCGAGACATGGTGTTACAGAAGACTACTTAAAATAAGTTGGACAGAACACATAACAAATGAAGAAGTTTATCGAAGAGTCGGAGAAACAAGAAGCTTTCTGAAGACCTTAAAAACAAGAAGAGCCAAGTTAATTGGACACATACTGCGTCAAAACAGTAAACTTAGCAGGATAATAGAAGGTGCCATTGAAGGGAACTACAGCAGAGGGCGACCGCCACTGGACTACATTAGTCAAATAGTAAGAGATATGAACTGCAGATCCTATTGCGAATTGAAAAGGAAAGCGGAGAAGCGTCAGGAGTAGAGAATTGCTGCCAACCAGCCCTTGGGCTGTTAACATAAAAAAAAAAAATTGTGTAATGCAAGAAAACTACGACGTAGTAAAAAAAAAAACTACGTAGTCTTTAATTACGCGGGCCATATTTTTTTTTTACAGATTTTTACTGAGGACAAGCATTGAATGTTAAGAATAAACGTTATTGAAAATAACGAAATTAAAAATGAATTTAATAAATAAAAGGTAGGTACTTTGATATAAAAAAAATCATATTACGAGTTATACTGTTCGGTTGCCCGTGCATAGACTAATATCGAATAAAATATATTAGTAGAGACGCATTTCAATAATTACGAGTTGAATGAGATAGGATCGTAAAAATATACTCAATGACCAAGAATCAAAAACACAAAATGTATTCTTTACGCTAATCACGATGCGAGATATAAAATTAAAATTGTCAATGATTATATCCATGGAAAATATTACCTATTAATTATTAACGAAAGTTACTAGACGCTGACGACCGTGGTGCGCAGCAGCGCGTTGACTTTTATCATCGCCGATTATAATTTAAAAGTAGGTACCGCTATTAAACAACGTCTGGCCGTGGCGTTGTTGGACCTCAGCCGTACAGTTTCGGCATCTTTTCGCCAGTAGATCTTCTATCCTACCGACCAGTCGAACATCCAATAACTGTCCCAGTAACACATCCAACGGCCAGAGCTGCCACGGATAGTAATAAAAAAGAAAAGAAATATAATAAAAACCGCGTGTTCATTATAGGTTTTCGTGGAAATTGATGTAATAATATGTTGATTTTAGCTGCCTGACATCGAAGGATTGAGCGAAGATGACATTCACAGGCAATTAACTTCTGTAAGAATAAGACATCGTGGAGCGCATGTGCCCAAATACCCATGCGATTATAAAAAAGCAGGTAACACCGGTGACAGCTTCGGCAGTGGCGACAGAGGCGTCAGGAGCGACAACGGTAATATCGGCGACGGTGTCGCCAAAAAAAGAAATACAGGCAGTAGTTCTACCCGAGATGATACTATCGGGAAATTTATAAATTACGAACAATTAATGGAATAGAGAAGAATAACCATAGCAACGATGGATTTGTTATTTGTTTAAATTATTCCGAAACACATAAGAAGGCCAACTTAAAAAAAAATATTTCAAATTACATATTTATTATTTATTAATATATTATAATATATTAATATATTTAATAATATTTGTTTGAAGCTAACGTGGCTACCTATATGAGTTATCTGAAAACTAATGTTACCAGATTTATTTATTTTGTGATAAGCCAAGTCGAAGGCGCTATTAGTGCACAACGGGTGGAAATTGACCAGATATTTTTGGCTTGTGCGTGTTTCTATATTTTAATTTTAGCACATAAGTGCATACATATTCCGGGATTCCTTAGTGCATAAATACAGAGTACAGCTCTTAAATATGAGACAGGATGGAATAAAATAAACGCTTTGACTTTGTTGTTGCATTGTGGACTGCAATTGACAATTTATAAATAAGATAAAAATATAACATATTGTCTAAAATACTTAATACTTATACTTTTATTGACGTACGGAGTAAAATGTATACTCAATATATATGTAATATTTTATGGAAAATACAATGGAACAAAAAAAAAAAAAAACCAATATATAGTTAAACGTATGCACTTGAAAAGTAATTGGAGGTTTATTTTTAGAGCTCAGAATTGAATGCGTAGGTACATGGACCGCCCTACAAAAGTACGAAAAATACGCATAGAGGTCGCAGTGCCTTGGGCGTACACTAAACCTGCATCGAGTTCAGGTAGAAGAACATTTATTAGTATTAATCATTATTTTTGTATATGTAGCACTTTTTTATCACTGCATTGAACACTTTGTAGTAATCGGATATTTTATGATGCTATATGTATTTAATGGGAAGTAGAATCTATCAGTAATTTCTAATTTCAGCTTACACTTCAGGTGGTGCAAAAGTAAAGGAAATAAAAGAAAAGAAAAAATCCGAATTGAAGGAACGGGCATTGTCCAAGAAAAAAGCAAGACAAAGTTGCAAGAAATGTATCTTATGAACATATGTAAAAATTATTAAAAACATGTTATAATTCCTTTATTCAAATAATAGTTTTATTTACGATAAATATATAAAAAAAGGTCATACATGTCCTGATTTTTGTTATATGTGAAACCGATTATTTTATTTTTATCTCAAGAGTCAACTTTGTCAAGAACGTTAAAATATTGGAAACTTATTGTATATATATATATGGTTACATTTTATTTTTAAGTTCGACAACGGGATTATGCTTGAAGAGGGTGTAATAATATAATAAAATACGTACGTTACGATTGTATCTGCTAAAATTGTAATAATAACTTTTTTACGGTTTTTACGGTTACACAGTCAGAACGTATTTGGTGTGCCCAGAGGTTTTGGCACAACATATGACGTACCGTACTAGACCCGTTCTGCGGTGCCGACGGTAACGTTATACAACTAGCTTTCACTTGTGTCCATGGTTAATCATATACATCTGTTCATTTCGCAATCGACCATTTCATATCGTGTTATATTTTATTTTCATACGCTCGTGTTTTTCCTGGTAGTTATTGCCATATTCTTTGATCCAAAAAAAATCGTGCTGGCCAGGAGAAACGCCGAGATCTACGGAATTGCCGACCGAATAGATTTTAGGGTAGGTGACATATACCAGGTTGTGGCGGTTGATCTGAGGGTGGACTCCGTGGTCACCTCGTCACCGTGGGGTGGACCCGGGAACCAAAGGACAGCCAGGCTCGATGCCGGGGATCTTGTAAATCGTATATCCGGTGCGATGTCCTCTATTCTTCGGAATGGTACAAGCAGTAGCCCCAAAGATGGTTCTGCATGTACCAAAAAACATCGATAAAGTGCAGGTATAAAGTATAACGTCTTGCAGTTTCCACTTGACGTTCTTCAGGAGTATTTAAAGCTTCGGTGTTATGCATTTTTTGAAATTATTTTTGTTTTATTTTTGGGTGCACTACAGTGTTTGCAGATGGCGGCAACTTATTGCCTCAACTTATATCTGACAAGAGTAAGTATTACTCATTATGTATTACTCGTTTGTGCTTGAAAAATTTACTGCTCTTGTACGTAGTTGAAATTCTATTTCTTCACGTTGTTTTCGGTGCAAAACGTTAAATCACCCACTTGCGTACTTCTCCCCATTTTCCAGAGTAAAGTTACGAATTTTTTCGTACCAATAACTCGTTGTTTTAATCGTCTACAGAGTAACAACAACTGACTTACACCGATAGTGTGCTATTGTTCTTAGAAGGATGATGATGATGATCTCCGGTCCAAACTTCCAAAACGGTTAATTTTAATACGCAATGCGAGTTGAGAATTTTCAGTTCACATAATATACTTGTAAAATTGTGTCGCATGAGCTAATACTTTTGGTTTCTCTTTCCCGTAGCGTCAATTGAAATGCAAAAAATACAATGTGCGTATCATGACAACATAACATCAAACACTTCTTACATAGATAGTCTCACCAGTTTAGCCACTTAGGTGAAACACGTAGTTTTTATTAATTCATTATAATATATAAACTGTTTTTCTCAACCAATTGTACTTGTTTTTTCTCGTGTATACGAGTTACGGTATTTCAGGCCAATGGATGGTAGATGTTCTATTTAAGAACGATCTATTTTTTGGTTTGCTTGATGATTTTTTGCGTATAGAATAACACGTTCAATGTCAAGGTGTTGGCGGTTTCTTCTTTCTATGGGCTGTTGTTACAATAGCTTACAATTTATTTGAAAAAGAATTAGACCAAGTTGAGGGGGGGGGGGTAACTTCACTACGTCTTTTTAAAATACGGGAAATATTATAGACATTTTTTCCGAACGCATAATAAATATATCAATACAATGCACCGACCTTAGGTCACGTATATGGATTCGTATGGACATATTTTCTAAAAAAAAAAACGTTCAATATGTATGTTATACTATATTGCAGAACGGCTGGGTGTTTGAAGTGGATATCATGACGAGTGCACGACTGTTTCATCTTTAATTTCCATCGAACGGCAAACGATACAAATTTGTCGTATTCCTTGCATTATACATCTACCGACCTTTTACCGACTCTGCTTCCGAATAGGTTTCGAGAGCCTTTACACAACATTTCATTCGAAATTAAAACGACTTGCGAATCGTTATTATTTATATTATTCTATATGACTCATCGCAGTGATATAAATTTCATAATATAATATTTAACTTATAATTACACAAATATCACACCACCCTCTGCCCGTAGGTACTCCGGGCAAAAATAATTTAATAGGGTCACATGTTACGAAATGTAGTTTTTTAGTCCCCCCCCCCCCGACCACCATGGAGTCGTGGTGAAACTTAGACCAAATCGAAAATAAAAAAAACAGTAATATACCATGAACACGTTTCATTACGAACGAAAATTAACATTTTATCTTTAGATGAACAATGTTCGTCTTGTACTGTGCTTTATTTATGATTGTCTTACTGATTAGAAAGTTTGTTCTGGGAAAAAAAATAACCGTTATTCTTCGATTCTTGTTAGAATAATCTTTTTAAAATATATTTTAAAATATTGCAATCGCGAATACCTCCGTACGTCACTGTCGGTGCTGTACCTTAGAATCCGTAAACATCTCTAGAGCTTTTAGCATAAGTAAAAAAGAAAAAACCCGTACGATAATATACCGCGTTACTTATGGTTTGGTTACGAAAAGACAGCGTGGTAATAACAACATTATGTTCGTTGCATTAGTACAGGTCGGGTTTTGTAAATTATTAATTTGTATTCATGGGAATCCGCGGCGGCATTGAACGGGCGGGAGACGAGCGCCGACCCAGTTAGGTAAACACTATACGAGCGCATTATTTTTTTCCACCCCTATATTATTTAACACGCGCACGCGCGCGTTTCGGTAATAATAGTTCTCACGTGACGCGCGCGCGTAGGCCCGAAATTTAATATGACGCCCGCTATAGCTGCGTTCCGGAAAATAATACAATTTATATATATTGCTAATCCCGTGTAAAGTACCTACACGTTCTCGGTGTAACGGCTACGACGCTCGTTACGCGTTTACATAGAGAACCATCAACGACGTTCCCACATTTAGTGTGCGATAAATAATTTAAGTTTTTTTTTTCCTCCCCGCCCGTAAGCTTTTTCGAATGTGCATGTGTGTGTGCGAGTTGTAGGAAATAATGTCGCGGCAAACGAGCACAGGAACGATAAGTTCAACGTCGCGTACGCACGTCCCGGCGTGTTGCGTGCACCTATATTGTACTCTCGCCTCCATACTAAGCGTGTTGGCCGCGTTTTTGTTGGAAAAAAATCTCTAAATAATAAACTCTACGATCGTGCTCACCCTGGTTATTATACGGACGCTTACACGTGCGAGATAGAGACGTCTTGGCTCGGCGAAGACCGTCCGGAAACGCGCGACGCGATGTTCGTGTTTCTCATCACCGCGAACGGACACAACGGAATTATATGTTTTTTCCGCAAACGTTGACTTTATTTAGTCCAATCCCTTTTTTATTGTTGCAGTGCAATAGTATCGTACGCATACGTTTTTTCCTCAATTCGCGGTTTGACCGGATTGGAAAAATAACGTTAGAATTTTCAATTCCAATCAAACCGTAAAATAGCCATTTCACCGAACAAGTCGTAATGTCAGTTTTAAAATATACCAATCGCAAATTCAAATCGAATTATGTTATCATAGTTTCATATAGTGATAGCCATCAGCTGATGGAAGTTTTGAAAAGAAGGAATGCGTATCATAAGGTGGTTGCAATGGCTATTGCAACGAGTTAGAATAAAAATTGATAAAGATCATATCCTAGAAGAGTTGCAAATAGTGCGGTGTAAAGTTTATTACCTTTAACCAATTACCGAGATACCAAGAGTATCGAGTAGCGCTTACGGATGGTGGATTTTCCAAACGCCCGGTCGATAGCAAACCGGTATTCAATATTTAAGTCAGGACTTGATCGACGTTGCGACCATGGCTTTTTCTGACGTCACACTCGTTCTAGGTCAGGTTTAATAAAGAAGTTGTAATAAATTAATATAAACAAGTCGACCTTTTTGGGAACGGAATATGCTACGTCGTAACAATGTGTACTTGGCATTCGTCCGTCACAGCAGCGATATGGTAATACCGACACCGCAGGAATGTATGAAGTATACTACGACCCATCATCAACTACACGTGACCAAAACGAACCGCAAACGATATTAACACAATATTTGTACTTGATTTATTGCATTGTTTTGTTGTGACGACAATTGAGTACATTTAAACGCGAATACACGAGGGAACGCGTGACTCGAGAACGCCGCGCGTGCGTGTATAATTATAATAATATTGTCCAAGGGAATCGATAAAAATAATTTGTTACTGCACGTACGCCGAAGAGAGAGAAAAAAAGCCGGTAAAACCTCGTGTACTACGAAATAATGCGGTTTTATGGGCTGGTGACAAGGAAAAAAAAGTTTGTTTGGCGCGTGTCAGTTTCTGTAGTACAAATTTTAACACGTAGGAGAAGACAGAACACGTCTTCGTATATATAATAACTACGATGTCAATATGGTAATTTTGATCTTCGTCTACCCTCGCGTAAGATCTGACCACGTTTCGTATACAACACGAAATTACTATTTATCACGCCGGCATGTGACGACAATTTTTCTCTCTCCAGTTCCAGTGATCTCCAGTCGGCAGTTTCCGACAACGACAGTCGGTGGCGTCAGAGCTACAACGACGACGACGACGACGACGACGACGACTGGCAAAACTCGCGACGTCACCGAGCGTCGCTACACTTTTCCACTTCCCACGCGATTTCGCAGTGGGTGGGCACGGGGTGGCGGTGTGCGTACATTGCGTGTATATTTATATACATGTGGATAAATAGTTTGTATTAGTAATTTATCATCGTTGTGAAATGACGGAGACAGGGTCCATTTTCTTATCCATCAATCAAAAAATAAAAATAATAATAATAGAAAAAATACACGTATTCATACTACAAGAGTATTATTTATATATTATAATATTATACGCAGCTCCTATATATAAATAAATAAATAAATAAACATATATTATTCTATATCGTATACTACACTGTCATATTGTATACATACCAACGTTTATACAATTTCCAAGTCTTAATCGCTTAAAGTCTGCATCGGATTAATTGATGGATCGTTAGATATATCGGAACTTAGAATATTATATACGCGTGAACAGCGCGCTTGTGCGAAGCGTTCTGCTGCGATGGCGCAACTTTGAAAATGTGGTTCGCAAGCGAATATTTTACCCATCCCGCCACAGCTTCACGGACCAAGAGTGAACCGCGATTTGGGGCCGAATCATTATGATGATAGAAGGTTTGATCGTCAGTGAAGTGAAAATGGATTTATGATTTCGACTTGCGTCATATACTGATGATCAATGGCAGGGTATTACGACCTTTTTTAATTGAAGTACACTGACCACAATTCTGGCCATACCCTACAACCGATTTTATGACCTTTTTTTTCACACTCGTTTCTAATACTGTTGTGTAATTATAAGAAAAAAATACTTTAATTTAATTTTTTACTTATTGAATAATGATTAATTAAAATGAAATATATTTTACAAACCTAAACTAACCCAAAGTTCAATTATTGCTATGCTTCATAATCACATTCCACACTCTATAGCTTCATCCTGCGGTATGCATCTAGGGTATCTCAGGTCTCTAAAAAGGATCCAAATGTTGGATCTGATGTAGGTGGAGACTCGTAGAGTAATCCGATGAGTATCAGTGCCCGAGCTTAACCACGGTTTTCCTTCGCCTCGGCGTTTTTGACATCTCAGCCGGTCGTTTTGTTTTTATGTCGTATAGTTACTATTCCAGCAACTACACTCGTACTTGCTACTACCATTTATCGTATTATTTCCGTGGAGGAAGTCGCTGACGTCATGGCGGTAGGAAACTTTGTCGTTTTAAACACGCGCGTATCAGACTTGTCCAACAGCATCAGTCACCCCATTAGTCATTTTTGACGAGCTCGTTATAAGCATTTTTATTATTCTCTCGCGGGAACCGCGGCGGAAGACAGAACACGTAAACCACACCCCCCACGTATCCTCTCGCCATACGTTCCGTCGGTCTCCTGGGTAACTCGCGGTAACGCAATCATCCTGCGGCGGCGGTAAACATGCGACTGACGCGTGTCAACAGGACGAGAAAATGTAGAGAATATAATGTATATATATAAATACAAAAAATAAATGTACCAGAAAGAAGAAACGAATTTCGAGGCTTCTGCGGGCACCTAGCGGATTAACGTAATCACACGGCCTCTGTAAGATTTTTTTTTTACTTCCCTCCGTGAGCGCTCTATGATAGTGGGTGTCTGTTTGTAGACTCGTTTCAGTGAATATTTTCGTGTGTGTGTGTGTGTGTGTGTGTGTGTGTGTGTGTGTGTGTGTGTGTTCTTGAGTGTGTGTGAGTACGTGTGTGTACACCTTGACCCATTTAGCTAAATACGCGAATTGTTCGCACGGTCACATGTCAGGCAGGGGCGAATACAATTAAATTATAAAAAACCTCCACCTACCTATACTCGTATATGTATATTTATTACCCCATCACGCGTGGTCTGTAATCACAAACGGTCATCGTCGTGGTCACCTCATTAACGTATATATTAAACATTTTATTTTGATAGCACGCGTAATAAATACATAGGCTTTTGAGTTTTCGACCAGTCAATACCGCTTTTCTTTTTCATCTTTCCCAAAGTTCTCTTGCAAGTGCCATTTCACATATTCTTGTAACGTCTCCGTTGAAAATCGTTCATGGGCATGAAACGTATTGCGAGTTATTAACAGTATGCGTAATCCGTGTAAAAAATTCGCGCGAGTTAAAATAGACGTAAGACAGATAATCCATATTCGTCGACAAATTTTGTTTCTGAACCTTTTTTTTGTATACAACAGCCAAGTTCCACAAACCACTAACTATAATACGTTATGCCGTACGCTTTAATCTCCTGATCCCATCATTAGAGTGTTTAATATTATTATGGTAACGATCTCTTGTTTGTGTTATACGAAACCCTGGAAGGTCAGACTTTGGTGTTGTGTACCTTAAATATTATGAACTCGTTAATGATATAAAATACCGGACACTAGATGTAATATCGATATTATATATTAGATGGAACTATGAGACGGATCCTGTATGAAGACGACCTTTAGGATGTCCGTCGTGCGAATGGTGTGGTAGCTGCGGGTAGTTCGTCAATCCCGTTCTTAGAGCTTCGTCGTTCTAGTTCCTCGTTCTCGCGGAGTTACAGACATGCCCTGATCTTCTCACAACTATTAGATTCCGTGTCCTACATTTAACTCGCTCACACTCCTTATTTCATATTTCTTCTCATCGCACTAATTACATCATAATCATTCTATCCGTGAAATGCTTCGTATTCTGTAATCTAATTTAACCAACACCTTCCTTACACTTTCTGATATTTTTACAATTTACCAGCCTCTTTACGCCAACAATTTGTATAATCACTCAATCACCATCACTTTTATCATACCTACCACATCATATTTTATAAAAATCATTAAGTTATAAGCCGTGGTAATACTATATCTTTGTATTATATCTCTTTCTATTAAATATTTGCCGAATACGGCGTTAAATAAATAAATAAATTCTATATTTTTTTTTACGTCCATTTATTGCGTCCTGCACAGTGCGGCGCTCTGTTTGTACCCTTGGGTATACCTACCCGAAAACCGAAAGCGCGTAGTATACTGTCCACCAGCAATCTACCGTCAAACGCCAACTATACCACCAACTGTTATTACACTATGTTATTAACGTACCCGAATTAATCAATGGGCGTAAGCCCTGTAACGAAAACGATGTATACAATATTAGTACACCGGCGTGCGGAAAAACGGGCGGAAAAAAAAGGATAGATCATAATATTACGCGTAAAATCTATTTATTCGTGTTGTGTTCGTTACAAGATCATCGTCGTCCAGCGGTTCGGAACGTGATGTCATATTGTTATGCCTAACACGTGGTTTTTTTTCCCATCCGATTCCGTGCACGGGAGAAACCCGCGTGAGCACGATGTTTAATCTGATAAATACTAAAACAACCTACTATTTTGAAACGCGAAAACCGTGAATCGGGCACTAGCACGCGGATCTCGCGATTAAATTAATACGCGTATTGTAATACAATCGTAGTATACGTGCGAGTCGAAACGTTGTCGTGTACGGTGCGCGTCACGGCGCGTTGCAGGGTTGCGGACGATAAGTGCAATTATAATAACAGTTTTGGACGCATCGTCGCCGTAACTGTAACCGTATCGAAATACTTTCCGCAGTTTTGACGACGACTCTCCGAGCTTATGGGAAACGGGTGGATTTACACCCTGTCGGCCTTCGAGTGCTTTTACATTGTTTTAATTACTATTCTTTTCTTTTACGCGCACTTTACAGCGCGACTTTCTATAAAAAAAAAGAAAACTTTATGCGTCCGTTTTACCCGCGAGCACGCCGTGACGAACCATTTACTCGGTACATGGTATTGTACCTATATTACACACACGCGTACATATGGTTATAGTATGTATATGATATATGATTATGTAAAAATATAAATAATATATACATATATTTTAATTTATTTGTAAACATTTTCCGGCACATTAGTAAACACGCTATTACTCTAATAAAGTTATTTTCACATGCATCATATTATGTTAATGTATTGAATACTTAAATGGTATCGGGTTACGGACTTACGGTGGACTATTGGGTTCAGAGGCGGTTCATTTGTCGTTTAATTATTATATGTAAAGACTTAAGACGATTATGATCAACTATGGCTTTTTTATTTTACAACAATTAGTCCGTTTTATCGCCGTGGATAACAACACTCGTCCACTGTTTAACATAGTGTTGACCTACATCATGTTCGCTTGAAGCGCTGTATAATATTTCCATAAGTTATTTTAAAAGTGACGCTACGCGGCAATAAAGGCATTTTGGTGGCAAAACGAAAAAGTAAAAACTGCTTAAAAGTAAACGTTTAAAAAGCCACGTTGACTCACCGACGACAATAATATTATAGTTTTGTATGGACGGCTGCTTTGCGTAGGTATTGTAAAAGCAGACATTTTACCTTCGGCCCGTAGCTTTAGCACTCGTTAATCATTTGAAAAGCATAAAAGTTTAAAAGCACAAAAGTTTTAAATACAGTTCTTCCTATTTGTGCAACTTTTCAAATAGTATTCTACGTAAAAACATTCTTTAAATTATTGCCAACGTTTGAAAAAAAAAATTAGTCAAATCAAGCGAGCCATATTCAAGTTATCAGGCATCAGCAACAATATATCGATTCATTTTTACATACAGAATTCTCTACCGGGATTAACACTGGACGATATCTTCGAAGTTAATAGAGATAATCAAATTCTATTTTTGTTTTTATGAGCATCCTTGAGCAAATGCAATTTTATTGACAATAATTTGGTAAATATAATTAATTTGACTACTAAAGAAGTTAGAAAATGATTAAAAGACATGAAACTAATGAAAACTGAAAGTTGGACCATCGACCTTTTCAGAAAAAAAGAAGCCCTGAAAAATGGCTATCTTCGAAATTGATAAAAGTTACAAGATAAAAAAAATTTTTTTTTAACTCCTTTGAAAATACACCTCTGTTACCAAACTATTGTCAACAAACAGTCCTTTGCCCAGGGATGCTCATAAAAAAAACTATCTCTGTTCAAGTACGGGGAGACATCGATCTGTGTAAATCCCGGTAGGACATCCTGTATATAGGTATGTATATGGATTATTTTATGCGTCGACCGAATTCAGTAGCCAAAGTACCTATCCGCTAACCGTTGTATCTGTACGTGGTGCAGACATCAATTTTAAACCTATCAACGGTAAGCTTGTATCGATCGAGAAGGACAATACTGTCGGGACGTAATTCGTGCGGTGATTACACAAACATCGCCGGGTCGCCATACATGTCGTGAAAAAGGGATTTCCGGGCGCGAACCGACGGTACGACAGTAGTACATTGCCGGTAGTTTATTTCGGTCACCAGATTTTAAACCGTCCGTCGATTTACCAGTTACCGGACGTTTCGGCCTAGGAACAATCGTGCGCAGCGTTTTCCCCCGACCACCAACATTGATGGGCGTTCAAATATCCAATATTGATACGACAAACGAACGGCGGTGCAGATCGCGTTTTAATAGCACGCCACGGGATTGGCGATCGCGTCGAGGAAAACACTGCGACACGCGCGAGCGCCCCCCCCCCGTGCGCTTTCCCGTGTACACACTGCAGCAAATACTCGGTGGCGGCGGCTAGCGGAGCATCGATCGGAGGCCGCGGCGGCGACGTGGACGATATCGCGTCGGCCCAAAAGTTGATTGAGAGAGACGAAACGTGACCAGACAAGCGAAATCACTTAGGCAAAGTTACGTGCGGCGGCTACGGGCAGCCATATTAAATTGACTTTTCGGACGAGTTGGCATTATGGTCACACGTGCCGTCGGAAAAACGTCCGACTTCTCGTTTTACACCGCGGTTCCTAGACTTTCACCAGGTCATCGGCGACGTCCACGTCCCGATTTGACGTTTATCAAACAATACAAAGTATCAGAGAGAAGGAATAAGGGAAAGAGAGAGAGAGAGAGAGAAAGTGAAAGAGGGAGATACAGAGACAGAGAGAGACAGAGATAGAGAGAGACAGAGAGAGAGACAGAGAGACAGGTAGACGGAAAGGGAGCTTTTAGTGATTTTTCATATTTTTAATGAAAAATAATGTGTACAAGTTGAATTCAATTTATACGATTTATCGGAATCGTGATATCTAAAAATTGGCTTTATATTTTGTATACTGTAAATGGTAATACGTGTATATTTTAAAATACAACACATTTCCGAATAATTATTATTTGAAATATTTGTATCACTCGTTGACGCATCTCTTTGGACACGGATATTTTAATTTAAAATCATAATGGTAGTACACATCAAATCGCTCGTTAAAATAAAATTTTAGTTACTAAATTTTAATTACATTTTTTATGCTATTCATTTAAAATACAAAACATTTATTATTTTGTACATTCATTGGTAATTCAAGCGCATTTTGCAGTGTTATATTTTACGTTCACGATGAATATACGGGTATACTAAGGGCAGTGTGATGATTTCAGGATTTGTCATTCAATCAAGCCAGCGGAGAGCAGTCCGAAAAAAAAAATTATCTCAAAATAGGATACTAATTATTTGTCTGAGTGAACAATATTATAATAAAAGTAATGTAAATAATAATGTTCCGATAATTGTACAGAATATTTTATTGATATAAATGATTCTATCGGTCTCATTTTCAGTTTTCTACTCAATACAATTATAACTCTCTTCGTGCATAGCCCTTTCGCCATAATTTTTAAATTATATCACCCTATGAAATTATTATACCTAATTATTTATGAAAAATAGCTAGCCACGTAAATTTGTAATCATAGTTTATAAAGCTTTATCGTATATTAATATTGAAGTTACCAACGTATCAACACAATGTTATATTCTCATATTAGAATTTGATTTTTAAACAAAAATATACTTATTCAGAATACCACGTATTGTTCACGTTGCAGTAATTTACTGCCGTATTATCTACAGCCAGACGTTGTGAGCATAATCTGATGAATTAATATTCCACGGAAAAAAATGAATATTCAACCTACCGAGCAGAAAGTTATTGATAGTTACCGGACTTTGATAGTAAAAGACAAAAAAGAAACGGAAACAAAAACAAAATATCAAATAATTTGATCTTCCCGTATGATGTTACACGCTAATATTTGACGTGAAAATATTCATCAATACACTGTAAGATAAAAATCTTATTTAATTATTAATAATAAAAACCCCGAAAATAATATCATTCGTTGAGAGTAAAAGTTTAGCGAAATTGTGTTGTTTAATACTCGAGTGTAGCCCGGTGTCGAGGTGACGTGCTTGACGGGAAAGAAAGAGGGGTATGCGTTTGCTTCTTAATCATGCACATACACTCACACAACACACACACGCGCCCGGACGTCCCTTCGGCTGTATCGTTTTGATATGATGTAGAAACGAGCACATGATTTAAATACGCACCCTAGATAAGACTCTGTACACGCAATGCTTCTATATTTTGTTGACCAAGCTGTCCTTCTTCCTTAACCCCACATGTCCAATTTAAATTCAATTATCTCCTGAATGTACTTACTTAGTACAGTCATCGAGTTTTTACGGTAACATTTACCTACAAACACTTCTGCATTAAACGTTGAATTTTTATGGGAAAAACTTTCAATAATTCATCTCGATCACAACGTGGTGCTTTTCCATAGTGCGTTTGATTGTGCTATCTTGAAGACATTAAACTGGAGTTGTATGATATTCTACTATAATATTAGACTCGCATTAGGTGCAAAACGGTTCAAAACGCCTGATAAACTCAGGTAGCGTTGACAATACGCGTGTTATACCGTTTATGGATACCAAAAGGGCCCGGGAGTAGAGTTTACAATACACTTTTTTAGTTGCGATAAGAAAACGGGCCTGGCAGTTTACCGTTACGTGACAACAAAAAGAGGTAAGTATATATAAATAATATAGGACACCCATATTTACCAGTAGATTTTACTCGCAGTCACGTACAGCAAAGAAATTATAATGTATCTACATTTTAAAAATAATAAATAACTCAATCGATTGTTCTATGCTCCTTTCACAAACAAATTACTTAGTTCCTCCTCGGCATACTAGAAACACTCCTTTCTTTTTCCTCATCAAGCTGTTTTTTAAACTCTCTCCTATGTATCGTCCTTTGCGTCTTGTAAACTAAGAGCCCACCTTTTAGTACACCTTAGTTATTTCTATCAGGTATATTCTATCTGTTTTCATATAACTTCGTTTTTTATTTAATTTATATATATATGTCGATATTGATTTAAAAACTATAAACTAATAAACGTTTTAGGATCAATATAAGGTCGGTTAAAAAAAACATTAAGGGGATCAAACTGTAATTCATCATAATTTTCCCCCATCAGCATTAACGCATGTAATAACTCCCTAGAATTAAAATATTTTAAAAACTTATAGTTGCCATAGCCGTAAAATGTATTGCTTCATAATATTATTATATTATTATCAGATACGTAGTGATTTTAAGATGTTATATTCGTTTTAATAACTCAGTCTAAACTTGTTTGTCGATGCACATATTATATATATATATATATATATGTATATGACATTGTTTACTTCTGGTATCACGGTATTGACCAGGGGTAGCCAACGATAAACGAGTCGCAAGCCATAGACATTATATTGAAAAATATGTAAAAGCCAAAGGTGAAGGTCGATTTTGAGGCATAAAACTACTTGATTATGGGATTTGATTTTCCACGAAGTAGATCGGAACAGCGGTGTGAATACTCCACTGTTTATACAAGTCGTAAACAAACACCGTTTTTGCTCATATAATAGCAGCTAGTTTTTGATTGTAAAAAAAAAAGGGAAAAGAAACTAAAACGAATTTGTTTGTTTTACACGTGCGATATGTATCGCACGGCTAATTTATTTTTGACGTAAAAAATATCATTAATTTCGAACCAGCGGTCGAGTGTTTGGAGTAAGCCGTCGCCTAATCTGCGATAGGTGTGCGACGGGCATGGGGTGGACAAAAATAACGACTCAGACGGACGCGGCCGTGTAATATGCGAAAATCGATGCACCGCGTGATTTATGGTAATGTTTGGTAACCTCAGACGCACCGCGATAACTGTGCACCAC
Organism: Periphyllus acericola; assembly: GCA_949715065.1. Taxonomy (NCBI): domain Eukaryota; kingdom Metazoa; phylum Arthropoda; class Insecta; order Hemiptera; family Aphididae; genus Periphyllus; species Periphyllus acericola. The sequence goes on along the minus strand of OX454265.1, from coordinate 41,152,172 downwards.
ATCAGCGTATAATATACAAGGTGATTTTCTAACCATGCTCACACCCCATTTTTTGGCCGAAAAAATGGTAGAACTTTGAATTTTTTTTTATCAAATGTTCAAGGTACTAATGTTCAACCTACGTTTCACGTAATACATCATTTTTTTTTTCGTGCTACCTTAAATGTGTCCTGTGGTGGTACGGACTTTTATTTTTCAGATGGAAACACCTTTTTTTCACTGCGTTATTTTATCAAGGAAATTTTTCTGTGAATGTGTATGTATTGATATAAAAATTCAAACTAGTTTTCTTTGAATTAATCTTATGAAAAATATTATGATCATATCTAATAGTAGTGTATAATTTGTAATTACGTGTAGTCTCCGATTGATACTACTTCTAGATGACTCAATTTTACACTTTTCATACATCATTTTAAATTTGAATAACTCTGAAAGTATAGCTCCAAATGTTGATTACGTTACATCACAAATACCGGATAAACTAACAGAATAATATTATGCGTAAAAAAAAAAAAAAATGGTGTTCCCAAAATGAAAAAAAAAATTTCGTACAGCCAAATGACATTCTTAGGTCGGAATGAAAAAAAAAGAAAGTTATAGAAAACATAGGTTTAACGGTGAATTGAAAATTTAAAAAATCCGAATTTAATCATTTTCACGGCCAAACAAGGAAATGAGTAGGGTCACAAGATCACCCTGCAGTATATAGGTGCAAACGCGTACACAAATAATAATAATAACGTTTGTGTAGATACAGAGAGACTGCAGTAACGAAAAAAAAAGGTGTTTGTCGTAGGTACTAGATTTTCAACTATACGTGTCCTCCGGTTTTGCTGCCTACTATCTTGTTTGACTGTCAAAAGCAATAATCGCGTACTGACGATTTGAATATGTTTATTATTCGGCACGCGTACGTCTCGGGTTCAAACTCAAACCGTTGTATGCAGTCATAATAATATTGCTACGTAGGTATGACGTATACGTGCGCGGGAACAGCGGGCACGCGTGGTTCGGCCACAAAAACAACGTTCAAACGATCGTTTCGTTACTTTTACGCCTTGGCGAACTACAAAGGGACGGCAGAGGGGCTGGCTGGTTAAGGAACACGCGCTTCTTTATGGTTATTTTCTGTTTAAATTACGATCGTAATTTGCATTCGTTTTTGCGACCGCGGGGAAATAGATTTTTTTCAACATTTTCACATTACCGAGAAGCCAGCGAAATTAATTAAACAGTAATAGTATATACGTTTATGCTATTATGCCTCAGTGGCTGCAGGTATCGTATGTATAGTATAGTACGCGTACAGCTCGCACCTGCACGTGCGAAACGGTATTTCTACTCGAACATTTTCAACATCCTTTATTACGTAGGTATACGTGCGTTTTAGAGTTTTAAAATTCGATTATTTCAAAAAATATGTAATTTATCGCGTGAAGGACGTGAAGCATGTTTATTTGGAATCATTCAAAACGAGCATGCGAACGGTTACAATTGGGTGACGAAAATATTTTATTATGTCATATACGAGTATTATAGTGTAATCGATTTAAATGAATCGTCGTTCAATAATACGATGTTTAACTTGCAAATTGATTAATTTTACCAACGGTCCAGATTTTAATGCCCCCAATACCATTGCAAAATTTTCTAAAAGATCCCCTTAAAATGGTTATTTGCCCCAAAAAAAAAAAAATGCTCAAAAATGACGAGTAGACCTAAGACTTTTTAATTTAAAGTATTGTAACCATTATATTTTGACTTGAAGTGAGCCGACGACGTTTTGGACTAAAATTTGCTTCTGATTATAGTAATATATGATATTTTAATTTATATATTTGTTCAATTTAAATTATTAATCTATTGAAATTATGAAAATGACCAAAAAATATTATCAAAAAATGATAAAACCACCGAAAATGCAGAAATATATACGCGTAGTTAGAGTTTTTTGACTTTGAAATATTTGTTACATGAAACCCAGGCCCTAACTATGTAGTAGTACACGTAGAGGCTCTGTGAAATTTTTGAGTATTGTTGTTTACGGTGGCAGATAATTATTTTGAACGCTAATATATTAGACTTTATCATTATATATAAATAGAGTATTATAGACTATAGTGAAGAGACGTACGACAGCGAAAACCGTAGTTAAAATAGGAAAACGAACCGACGTGTAGGTGTTAGTTTATACAACTCAAACTAGAAGTAATCTGTAGTTTTCTATAAGCCAGCGCATAAGTTTATTTACAACCCTGTCCAATATTCCGCCGTGTTCGAAATTATCCGGATAATAGAATAATACGAAAAATGATTAATGTTCCCATTTAAAACAATATACCGACGTTTCACGAGAGAAACGCGATTCTTATAAACATTAATAATCTCATAATATAGTGTCTTGTCTTTTATAAGTGCTGCTGATGAGTATTTATATTATATTTTTATTTATTATCATCAACCGCCGCCATAGTACTGCTATTACCTAGTGTTACAGTTTAATAGACCAAGGTACACGCGTGTTGTAAATATTCTACTCGGTAAAGTTGTTAAAAGTTTAAATGAACAGAAAATGTTAAGTTAATATCAAATACGTAGTTATATAATTGGATAATGATTCCTGTTAAGATATTTAAAACTTTTAACATACGATACCAAACTACAATTTATATAGCTGAGAACGAACAATTAATTATCTCATAATTAATTGTCTATTTTCGCATAAGTAATTGAATACATTTTATATTTAAAAGAAAATCCAGGAAACTTAACTTAACTAACCTTAATAATATTTCCTTTTTCGGATTAATATATTTTATGTTTTCAGTAGTGTGCTGATATTCCAGACGAATATGCATTTGCGAGTACCATGTTTAGATTTTACGTCTACGCAGTGTAGATCTTCTGAACGCACTGATTGCTTTTAAATGCTTTATTTGTTTCCGACCTGTATTTATGAGAATATAGCTCCACCTTTTGTTATGTTTTGGTTTCTTAGTTGCTCGCGCCGACCACTCATTCCATCTTTTATCTAGTATGCCTCGATTACAGGTAATACGCGTTGTATCTCATTTTTACATTTCATGCACTAAGTTCTTCCTTTGTTTATTCATAATTTTTGTTCATTTTTTTTGTTATGGCTTATATCTGGCATATTATATTACTTTTTCTTCTATATAGGTTTATTTTCGTCTTTTGTTCATCAATATATCCGATGCGGATAATCGGTTTCCCTTTTTGCGTATTTCTTGTTCTTCATCCATTTATTCGGTTAAAATTTCCTCTCATCAGCACACTACTATGAACGCATGGATAAACTCGAAAATATAATTGTTTCATCATTCATGAAAACATTATCCAATTCTTAAATAACCTTATTTCTTCTAGATCAATAAAACCCAAATATCTAAAATATTATTAAACATATCCCGGCTTTGGGGTTTTTTTTTTTTCCATTCGGTATTAATAATTGACCGTATACGATGGACTCAGCAATTAAATCGAATTATATGATAATAGTATACCTGTAGTAACCGTTAAACGTCTTACCTTTTCGCCGCTGTCCGATGGCAGGTAGAACGTCAACACCGTGAGGAACGAGATACCCATGCACGGTATGATGATGTTCACCGTGTAAAAGAGCGTTTTCCTCCTCATCGTTATGTTGAAAGTGATGTCCAGATAAGGTTCGTCGCAGCACGGGTAGATTTTTTCGTTCCTGAAAACCGAAAAAAATATCATTGTTATATAAATCGACACGAATCGAAATATTAATGTTCCAATATTGGTATCCGGGCAGCTGTACTAGAAGTAATAGCTTTAGTGACGCTGTTTTAGTTGTAGAGTGTTTGCCCTGCAAGTACAGCGGCTCGATTATTTTTACATTTTACATGAACCATCATATAATTATCTTATTTTCGGGTAAATGATAAAACGTCGGTTTTTTATTTTTAAGAGCCGATCTCAATTTCGTTACCTTTTAACAGATATTTTGAAATAACAACACTATAGAGGGTGTAATATTAGCACATATCACGTCCGTTATGAATTAATTTTATCGCGCACGCGTTTCGATTACAATGAAAACCATATATTATATCTCTGGGTAAGCGATAGGGGTAGTTGGCGTTGTGGCGAGGCGGTGAAGGTTTCGCGTCCAAATACTTAAATATATATATCGTCAAGTGTTCGCGACACACCCTGTATGCGCATTTATTTTTGTTGTCATCTCGGTTTAAAAACTCGTTTATATGCGTTGCTGTTTAGCCCATCATAATCCAACTCATTTCAAAAACACGATTCGCTAACCTAAGTGTTATAAGGATTTGAATATAGTATGAGTACAATATATTGAAATAATAAGTTTTTTTTTAATTTTTATCAACATTTTATTTGAATATGTGTGCACTTTTTGATAAACTTTGCAGATAGCTGCCATCGTATAATTGATAAAAGGAAAAGTACTCGTATAATACAATGTCATGACAAACGTATGAAAACATACATAACTTATAAACTAGAGCATGGACGTTTATGCGTTAGAAACTATAAAAATATGCCATGTATATGCAGTAAAAATCTTTAAAATAAGCATAAAATATGCAACTTAATGTATATTTATAAATTAAAAAGAGCTTAATAATGACTGGGTCTTCATAGATTTTATCTAGCTGAACCTCTTCGGCTAATAGAAAATACTTTAATAATTGCACGTAATACTTTTTGGTCTTAGGTCTTTTTAATTTCTGTCCTTTAGATCCAGAAATAACGTTCCGATAAAGAAATATTTTGAGTTTCTATTTTTTAATTATATAACTACAAATGAAAAATGAGATATAAATGTTTGTTCATATACAAATAAATTTTCGTAACGCTTTCATTACCATGATTGTTCTTTAACATTTTATTAATTATTATTTATTCATATTAAAACGTATTTACCTTATTATCTCCAAAAAACATGTTTATGATTCATAGATTTTTCTTGTAGAGGGAATATATCGATTAGCGTGATACGTTATAAGAATTTTTACTAAAAAATTTCAAACTTCTGTTAAAAATTAAAGTATATAAACTACATATTTGAAAAACCATATGAAAAACATACCCATTTCTAAAGACTCTCTTATGCCAGTTCAAAAATTAGTAAACATAGACTCCCTCCAATTAAGACGTCAATTATTTGATATCATGTTCGTATACGACTTGCTAAACTATAATGTTGTAAGCCCTGAGCTTCTAGCTCAGGTCAATTTCCGTATACCCTCCTTCCACTCGAGAAATCATGAACTTTTTGCAATCCCATTCTTCAAATCCAAATCAAGTAATGACTCATTCTTTGTTAGAGCTCTGAAACTTGCTAATTTAGTCTCCATCTCCTTAGATATTTTCAATACTCCTCGTGATACTTTCAGATTTAAGTCAATTATGTTTTTACACGAAACTTTATAATTTTAATTTTAATATTAGTCCTAGTCAATCAGTGATTTCTTTATTGTTTCTTTATTGTTATTATGTATTTTCTATTTTTAATTATTTGTATACTTATATATTTATATACGTTTCAATATTATTTAATGTTGTACTAAATAATTATTATTTTCTGTAATTAATTTTTTTTTCTATACATTATTGGTCTATATACCACTTTCAATTTTGTAAAAGGGCTAGTCCCGTTGAATTCTAAATAAGTAAAAATAAAAAATATTTATAGATTGATTTTAGAATGCCATCATTTTGGAAAAATTGTGTCTATTGATCTGGCCGGCCACTTATTATTAGGCTTCGTAAATAAATAAGGACGAACTCACAACGTGTATAAATAATGGTATAATTTTGGGACGCATTTGACTAATCCTCCAATTATCAGCGCAAAAATTGTAGACGCACTACGATTTTCATTATCTCGGACGCAATCAATGACGCTCATCTAAAATACGATAGTCTGCAAAGAATTGACATATTTCTAGCCATTTCAAAAGCCAATAATCATCGTCATAGCATAATATAATCATAGTAGCGCATTATTATATTATCATAGACGAACCTCTGTACCTAATCCGGATGATAATATATTTAATCTCGTGCCAGAACTGGGTGGAATAACAACGAGAGCTACCACAATAATTATTATTATTTTACTGTCTATTTTTACACGGAACCGCCCGATGGGATTGTTCGTCCAGTGGTGAAGCTTTTGTCGTGATAGCTAATATCCCCAACAGACGTTGCGCCCCTGCGACGAGCTTACTACTTACGGTCGAACACTGCAGTATGGTTAGCGCATGTATACTCGTATGCACCATCACTTTTATTCAATGGCGTGCCCAGAGGAGATGAGGGGGGCTTCTCCCACGAAATTTCAGAAAATCTTAAATAATTGTCTAAATAATCACAAATAATATAAAATGAATTACTTCGTCTGAGTTCCGGCATGTTGAACTTGCACTCTTATCTATTCGTAGACAAGTAAACATAACGGATGATATGGTAGCTACTAGATAAGTTTTGTGTAGCAAAGCTTCACAACTCAAATGCACAATCTAATTTAACCGTGTTCAGTTTATGGTTTTAAAATTTAAAATATTTGTATTTAATTTAAATTATTTTGCTGCTATTACGGGGTTATTTATTTATTTATTTTTATGTGAAATGAAACTCATGACAACGAATTCCTGGATACGCCACTGCTATTATGCGCAATCCCTAGTACTATGTATTTTATATTGTCGCCTGGAGATCGGTAAAATATAATTACCGCATATTGTACACAGATAGTTTTACTGTTTTGTATTGTACACGAATGCTAATCACGTGCCACTTATAATCGATTTTCTCAATCGATTTTCATCGAACACACGATGCGCTAACACGCGGTATTTATATCTACATATCTCACAAAGTCCATTATTTTTCGAAATGTCATTCTGTAGCAGTGGAACGCGCAAAGTGTCTGTTTTATCGCGGTTGTTTCAAGTAAAATAAATACAAAAAAATAAATAAATACCAGCGGGTGGGTGAAAAAACAGGAAGCCAGCGGATAATAAAATGGTAAGTATTCGAGCGATGGTACACAAAATATGGGTGCAAAGAATAACGTAATATTATTATTATTATTATTATGACTGTCATACGGCATTAATTATGATACGACGGGACGGCTGAAATTCGTGTAAAAAAATGTCACATCTCTTTTATCCGAAATATATCAAAAGACACGGACACGGTTTCGCATTGGTCGACGAACTCAAATATGTTTATCTCATTAGACTAAACCAGTCACCAGCAACCCGCGGTACGCGGACAATTTTTTTTTTGCGGCCCTCGTAGTCCTTAGAAATTTAAATTTTTTATCTCAGTTTGTGAATATGAAGCATTCATTCTATGGAAAAAAAATGAAAAAAAATTTTTTTTTGATTTGTAGCCACTACATTTTTACGATATAAGGCACGAGCTTATCTCAATAATTGATGTCAAAGTTATAATCTAGTGTACTGTTATAAATTATAATATAGCGTAATATAATGACGTTGTGCGAAAATTGGGTTTCCGATTGTTGATATTTAAAATGTTTGTAGCTTGTGTGTTTAGTGCAGTTTTTAACCAATTTTTTTTTTTTTTATAAATAAATGTATTATATGTTAAAATTGTATTTTCAATAACGTTTATTTTAATTTGTAATGCGTTCCTCGATGAAAATCTATAAAAAAAATGGCCCGTGAAGTAAAAAAGGTTGCCGACTCTTGGACTAAACTTTTAAAATATTTTGTTTAAAACAGTAATTATTATTAATGAATGATGAAGTCATTATTTTTATTCGAATTCTTTTTATGTTATTTCAACTTGGTATTTTTTCACGTAATTACAATCAACTCCTCATTAGCTGACTGCGTGTGGCTGAATTTGCGTTTTAGCTAGGTTGTGAAATTATTTTCGAGACTACTAAAGGTCCACCGCAAAAGTAGTATTTGATTTTATATATAATTGTATTTAAATTAATTCAAATTTTAGACGGTCTTGTGAATATTATGAATATTAATAAGAATAATTGTGTATTTTTTTCGAAACAATGGATTATTAAAAAAAAAAAAAAAATCCCTTATTCAAATACTAATAAGTAATAACATTATATATATATACAGCTGCGAAATACAGAGAGGATATGATGATATATAAATCACGGAATAATATGATAAAATAAGAGACCCTCGCCCTCGAAAGTATCTTCAACGTCACAACGTTATACTATAAACAAGTAAAGTTTTTATTCAAACCGAAAAAAAAACCAAGTTCGAGCGCCAAAATCTGAGCAAGCCCGCACGATTCTTGACGTCGTATAATGTACATCATAATGTAAATAAAAAACTTTCCGCCCCATTAAAATGAATTAGTTGTTTTTTCGGAGTACGTCGAGAAAAAAAAAAATAACAAGACATCAGGTCCTCGCCGGAACACGGGAAATTCGTGGGTTTTCCGCGTGTTATGCGCTACGGCTAACGGTTATTATACTACGTATAAAACGTGTAATAGTATGTGTACTCGGAAAGGATTTCGCGATACGATGACGTGCGCCCACAATGTGCGGGCTACGTCCCAAGGGCAATAACTTCGATTAACGTACGGGCGCGTGTGCCGTACAAAACCGTGTTTTAAACGCAAATATCGAGGGGAAAATGCGCGGAGTCGGGGCGAGGGGAAAATGCGTTCCGTTTTTTTTAACGAGAAACGCGCGTTTCGTCTTTATCGCGCCACTGCGATCGCGCCAAACGCACATAAACTTACCGCGTGTGCGTGCCGCGCGGTTGGGGCCCGTGACCTATAGAATGCGGCTGCACACCGTCAGTTGTTCTCGTGTAGTATGTACATGTTGTGCATAGGTGGATCGTGATGTTGAATAATTTATGAGTCCCGTCGTAAATAGAGGCGCCGTGGTAGGGCGGGCAAACGATACGTTGGCCCGCGCACGCATACGCGCGTATGAGCATTTTCTTTTCACCCTTTCGACCCTCCCATCCCCGAACACCACCGCCCGGACCCCGTATGTTTACGCTCGTTCAATTAATTTCTACGTTACCTGACCGCCGGCACTTCCAGTATATCCCATTCCACGGACATGTAAAATTCTGAGAGATCCACTCCGACGTCAACGATGTTCGAGCCGACCTTCTCGTCCATGTGTCTCAGGTCTACCTGCAAAACGACTCTTATGAATTTTTCATCGGTTTCATTATGATATGAGAGCGAAAAATAGATAGTGTAAAAAAAAAAATAGTTTTTATATTCACTCGGCAGTCCATAAGCATATTCGGGGTGCGTTAGGCGACGTGCGGGGCCGAGACAGAGAGCTACGGATGATGACGACGTAGTCCTTGTGTTTCGAGAAACGTCCTGTAATGGTTTTGTCTTATAGTCTTACACAGCTTCGAAAGATTTCGTGTTTGTTAGTTTTCAGTTTAAAGGTCAAACAATAAGGTTTTTTAATTAATGCGTAGACGTTTTTTATTTTTTTATCTTGTCACATGGATTCCCGGGGAATCCTTGATTTTCATACGCACATTTGCATTTCACTTCATAATAACTATTACGTTGTTTAATTTCACATACGATTTTAAGTGCCTACATTATTGTTATGCGATGTAATAAGGTTGTTTTGTTACATTATTAGGTACATAAAAAAAAAAAAAACATAAGCATTTTATTAAGGCACTTTTGATTTAAAAATATATAACACGTCGTTAAATTAAAATTTAAACATTTTCACGTTTTAACTTGCATTTTTGTTGCTGTTAATACATACATTTTCCCGGACTGGTTCTACCTATACGGTTTTGGGCAGGGTAAAAAAACGATTGTTGATAAATCGCAAGGGTCATTTAATAATCATCCGGTCGCTTGCGAGAGAATCAATATAAGTAAAATGTTAATTTAATTGACACCCTAGACATTTTTTTTCTTCTTAACATGAATAAAGTCAATGGGAAGCAATTTTATTGTATCCGCTCCACCGCAGTATTAATATAATACTTGTGCGCTTTGAAAATACTTAAACAATAATAATAATTGCATTAAGTTATTAATCGGCAAGTGATCGTGTAACCCTCATAAAGCCATTGTGAAACATTTATGCAATTATACATGTTACGCCATAATATATAGGTATACGAGAGCACGCTTAACGATTTTCCCTGAGTACCATTACGACCGCGGCTGCTGGCAGCGCATAAGGTGGAATGTGAAGAGAGGATAATAATAATAATCATAATTTCCATTGTAGCAGTGAGAATAAAAAAAAAATTGGAAATGAAATAAAACCATCACGGCGGCGCACTGCTTGTACGGAAAATAACGGTCGGTTTATGTACCGGTCCAGGTATTTACCGAGATAACTTATGGACGGTTTGCGACCGCGGCATCTCGAAGAGCGGTTGGGCCTCTAATAAAACTGAGACCCCCCGTTTCAACCGGTATTTGATGAACCTGTCTAGACCAATTTTGTGTTCGTAAAACATAAACTGGCATGTAGTGTTTTTGCGCAGTGTGTTAGAGCAAATAAACCAAGAAATTAATTTAGGCTTGGTGATATATTTTGAAACGGACCAAAGACCCGAGTCCAAGCTACGATTAAAATATCATCGATTCCAAACATAGCAATTTAATACGTACGGAGAAATGATACAGTACTATAACACGACGTACTGTACACGCAAAAATGTACACAGCACAAAAACAGTATTATGATCACTTTCGTACATGACGATAATTAGAAAGATGTTTCAAGCTGCTCGTAATTAATAGTTTGTAAAGAATTGAAAAACATATAGGTAAAAAAAACAATCATATTTTTATCTGTTTGACGGAGTAATTTTACAAATTAATTCAAAAATGCCGTTTAATATTGTATAGGTAAAAATAAGGAACAGACCTTTTAATCACGGGGCTGGTACGAACTAACTGTATAAATTAAAAACACAATTTGGCCCAAACGGGTGTTCAAAATCTGTCCAAACGGGTCCTGTCCGTCTCGGGTGCTTATGGTTTTCAAGAATCAGGGACCGCGTATTATAACCGTGTGTATATCGCGCGCGCGCGCATCTTACAGTTTATTTTGTTCACGTGTAGCGCGTATTTTCGAAAAAGTACTCCTGCGCACGTGCACACTTGACCGGGAAAAAAAATAAAAATATTCCGTACGGAGAAATGACACTAACACGAACGGTTTTACGCGGCGTATATACATAAAACTATTTGCGCGGGAGATCTCCTGTATTATATTATTATGTATTATGCGCCTGCGGGACAAATAGGGGTATGGCCGCGAATCGTTTGCCGTTGTTCATTCGGACCTTTTTTTAAAAGTCAATTGCGAATCGTTTGAGTTTTGGGGTACGTACCGTTTGCGCATCACCCGTTCACCATACGTCAAATTTCCGTGCATCGTATACTAAAGTGCAAGTCGTATATATTTACTTTTGATTTCACTTCCAGCTCAAAATTTGACACTCGTACCGATAGCGTTCATTTTTCGAATGTTGTAGTGTACCTCCGTAGGCATTTCTGTTTAAAAATATATTTTTTTAGACGCGCTCACCCCTTTTTCTTTTCAATGATCAAGTTACCATAAAAACTATGTTTTTCAACTTCTTTTCTTTTTCTTTTCTCCTTAAGTATGTCCTGTGATGATGCGAGACATTTTGTATTGTCATCGCATGACAATTTGATTATGTGTTAACCAATATATTATTGTACCGAATCTCGGATAGTTGAATATCTGAATCCTGAATTCGGACGAGTTCGCGTGCGACGATTCCGGCTGCCATAAATCACGAACCAAATATTATCGCATCTTATTGCGCGTATAGAAAAGCGTATTCAGGTATAACACTTATACCCGCACCAGCAGCCGTATTACTAGGTATATTATTATTATTATTATTATTATCATTATTTCAATCGTTTTCACATCGATAATGGAAAGTTATTATAGGAATTGCGAGTTTCCTCCGCACCACGGAATACGCCCGCGTACAACATTAGTCAATGTAAAAATCATAAAAGGAAAAATAGAGCATATGATTCAAACATATTTTATTCAGATAAAGAATTTAGTCTTAAATTTGTGGAATATCTTGGTCTTACATATTTCAACTCTTTGCCAATTAGCATTAAAAGTAATATATAAACTAAAACACCAGGAATCTTAAAAGGCAACATTTCAACAAAATAATTGTAATTTGGTTACTCACTTCATTTGATTAGGGATATTATTTTATTAAATTTTTTTTATTAAATTTGTGGAATATCTTGGTCTTACATATTTCAACTCTTTGCCAATTAGCATTAAAAATAATATATAAACTACAACACCAGGAATCTTAAAAGGCAACATTTCAACAAAATAATTGTAATTTCGTTACTCACTTCATTTGATTAGTGATATTATTTTATTAATTTTTTTTTTATCCAAGATTGTGATATAACCAGTATAAACTGTAACTCACTTTATTTTATCTTTAGATTATCTTATATAACTAATGTAAACTGTAACACTCCGCTAATACCAAAAGCTCGGCTTAAATGTGGAAGATATATATTTATTGTAAATTGTTCTATTTGCGGTAATAAATAAAAAAAAAACCTAATATTATATTAAATTCATGTATTCATTATCATTGCACACATGTACATATAATGTATACAAGAAAAATAATAATATTTCGTACACTATATCGTGATATTATAAGGTAATTGACCATTTTGACGCGTTTGGAAAAAATGGAAAAAGCATATTCATATTTTACTTGTTACCAGAAGAACGTTAGCCGCTGCCCATATCCGTAGCTCCCTTTGGCCGTCATCACACTGCAACACAATAGTATAATGCAAGAACGCTATACAAAATGGCGAAAACAGAATTATCTAAAAACTACGAACAAGCGTCTTCATACAGCTAAATACGCGTCACCAAACACGCAGTAAAATACGTGGACTAATTATTACACGCACTATAAACACAAACGAACAAACCACGGCGCCAATGAAAAAAAAAAGAAGCGTACTGATAATAATTTAGTGTACCGTATTACATATACTGAACGACAATATAATATATTATGTATAGTTCTAGAAAATTGTTGCGAGGGGAAAAAACAACTAACTATATATTATATAATATACATATACACACTTTTCGGCATACATTTGATCGTTATAATACTATTTTATACGCGCGTTACAGTCGTTTATCCGATTTGTTCTCTCACATTCCGTTTACACAGTGCGCAGGACATGTTGTTGCATTGTATCCTCGAAATTGTATACACTATACAATGTATAGTATATAATATGTTATATTTATATATGTTATACAACTCGCGAATAGTGTTCAAATACGTGTTAGGTACAGGAAATGATCACAATTCTTTTAGGAGAAAAAGACAAATTTTCGGAAATCATGAATATTCCAAGGAAACCAGGATGATTTCTAATACGGTTGCGATATGGTATCATTGCCTAGGACCTGTTATAATATTCTAACTATAACTAGTGGTTTTACACATAACACACTTAAAGAACATATTTGGGAAAATCAGTTAAATTATTACACATATAAATATGTATATATCAATTAATCCATGTACGTATGTTCGATCATCACTTGAGAAGTGTTCGACCGATTTGGCTGATTTTTTTCCCCGGGATCGTAATTGTCGAGACAAGGTTTTTACGAAAGACCATTTTTAGAAAATCTATGGGAACAGGAAATTGCATGCGTTGACACGGCCCCACGTACATAACGCGAGACCGTGTCATAGGCGTGAATACTTTGAGTGAAAAAATAAACGACGTCACGGGTTTTGAACCTGCGACTCTACGCTTCGGGTATAAGTCGACGCCTAATAAATGGGCAACCGCGTCTTATCTTCCAGTCGCAATTCTACACCTATGCAGAGGAGGATATCCACGTTGTACGGCTGAGGTGAGAGAATAACGTATCGCTTCAGCGTTCATGTAGGTATGCATGATGTTGGAAAAAAATAATATATTTGTTGATTCGTGTGTTACCTTGGTAACACGGATAAAAATAAAAACGAATGATGCCTCATTTATACGTCTGACATTGAAGTGCAACACCTAAATCAGTGGTCACCAAATGGGCCCGCGATTAAATTTTATCCGGCCTGCAGACAAGGCACAAAAAAAGTAAACACCATATATTATATAATATAAAAAGATAAGAAAATTATTTACCATTCTTCCCACTAATTTAAGCCTAATTTTCTGTGTATATTATAATAATTATGAATTTGTATTTATTTTTTTTCCATACAATACTTTTGATTTATGTAACTTTTGAATTTATGTTAAAAATATGTGCTTGGCTATTTTGATGTCCCCCGGAAATTTTCCAAATTCCCAATTCGGCACTCAAATAATATAAATTGGTGACAATTGATCTAAAGACAACCATTGGAGACGTCGTTTTCAATTGAAGATTTGTGCTTGATCATCAAAATGTTGTATGAAATAGGAATGTCAGCGCCGAAGCGCCCCATGCATGAAGCATTCAATGAACGAGAACGGCAATACGATATATATATATATATTATGGTGGTTTAAGTTAATCAGTACGAACTGACGTCCCACTCTTTAATCAGCAGCAGAAAGCCATGGATGATAGCAGTCAAAGATAGCTACGGAGGAAACTTCTTTGACACCCCTAAAGGAACTGGCAAAAAGTTTCTGATATCGTTATAGAGTTTTTTTTATAATTATTAAACAATATTTTTTTTTTTTTTGCTGTAACTTGTCAGCGATGGGTTATTCAATTACGATCGCTCAACAAACAAACTACCAGGACGATGATTAATTATATAATTTCATAATCGTATTTGGAATTGGTATAATTTCCTAGGAATTATCTTTATTTCCCAAAATGTCAACTTTTCCGGTACCTAACATATTCAAATATTTATGTTAAGGTTATCGGCGTTACATGATAAAATTCATCACCGACGGAATCATCAGAGACGCACGAGGTCTAATAATAACAACGTTGAAGTACTGATGATCGTAAAAATAGGATGACCAATGACCATGTATGAATACGCGTTTTACCGATCCTTGGAATAACGTCCGATATAATTACTCGTGATGTACATATAATGACGTCATACGCGCGTGGAAGATTGTAGCGATTTCGAATGCAGTTGAAAGCTTGCGGCTTTGTACAGATTATTGTCGGGTGTACGCGGGAAAGGATAACGACCAACTACGTAGTATGTGTGGGATTTCCCGGGAAAATGTTGAACTCGGAATTATATTAATAATATTTCCTTGCGTCCGGCGTATCCCTCCACCCACGTGATCGCATCGTCTGTGAATTGACTCACTCGCCGTTTCGCGTCGCTCGACCCCTGCGAACTACCCCTGATATTCGTGACAGTCGTCCTTCACGGGCGTTAAGAAATACACGTTATCGAATGATAAATAATCCCGTTGGAAGTCCTCCACTCGCCGAACGTATCGTAATTGATGTCAAAATTAAGGTTCAGCGCACGTCCGGCTGTGAGTGCGTAGCGTTTCGCAAAGTTTCGCGACAGACCACGCCCCTGTCGCCAAAAGCATCCCTGCCGACGGTGCACAGAGAACAAGGCCCAAACTACCGCGGCAGTGTGAACTAGCTTATTCGTTTATTCGTTTATATATTTATTGGCACCTACACCTGAATAGTGGATTTTAATAAATTAATCGAGTAAAATTCTTGCGTAATTAATACGTGTGCTCAGGGTGTGATTTGTAATTTTAACGCGAGACAATGTTACTAAAATAATATTGTAGTGCGTTCACTCGTTACAGGGAGAACGGGAGGACTTTATTGGGTTCGAGGAAACACGGGAGAAGAAATGCCTTATGATTAATTATTTCGGAGTTGGACAAAATATTGCAAAAAATAGTACTCGTAATACAATTAATCGTTGAATATACTCGTAATATGAAATTAAATAAATACACGTTATCACAGTTGATAATATAAAAACCGAAACATATACTTTGTGATAATGAAGTTACATGTACCGATTTTATAAATGAAAATTATTTAGACAAACTTGAGTACTACACCACAGACTACATAAAATCAGGTGGTGCACTTCGGAGTTTACTGATATCTCAAAACAACGTCAATGAAAATTGACTACATACGAGGAATTGAACTATTATGCAGCTCTTTTAATTATAATTATTGTACACAATGACTTAAAATTGTACTTTAAAACATGCATGAGTGTCATTTGGCTCAATGCAAATTAATACGGTTCTAAAATATTATTTGTTTTGTATCTACCCATGACTTAACCAATTTATTACAATTTCTTAGCCAATCGTTTCTATCAATTTCATGCTGGCGCACAAATTCACCACTGCAAATATTCTATAATAACATTTACATTCCTGGTACCTGTATTTTAACTCTTATCACTGGACCTTATACATTTAGAAAATGCACATGAAATTTAACCAAAATTTCATTGGGTATCAAATTTTATTCGTGGGACTCTTTGCTCAAGTTTCAAGTCCACCACATGTTTACAAAAAAAATAATTTTCCCCGAGCAGCACAATTTTTTGGCGGGGTAAAAATGTATTGGTTATGCTTATGATATAATTATGTTTTATTGGAAATTTTATATCTTTTTTTGTTATTGATATGTATCCAAAATAAATGCTTACAAATTTTAAATTTAAAAATACTAACGAGTATATTATTAGAAATGGAATGGCGAGGGGGTAATTTGCCCCTGAGGTGAGCAAATATTATACGTGCCACTCTCTATAACAGTGGGGGAACATGATAGAGCTGTACGAGCTATAATATAGTTGAATGAAACAAAAATAAAAACGGGATTGCTTTTGTCGATTGATTTACATATTATATCAACGATATCGAAACGGTAATAATATATTGAATAACACATAATACAATATTTTTGTTTAGTGTTACTATACGTTATTTTGAAAACAAAACGTGCGTGCTAGTGTAAATATAATATTCCACACGTAGTTCACGTACGGACAAGTTGTGGGTTTTCACACCCAAATGAACCATGTATATTCGTGTATTATAATTTATACATTTTTTCTTCCTCCCCCCAGGTTATTTATTTATTCGTTGGACACCGACCCTTGTTATCTGTTGATGCAATTCTGTTTAGTGTGCGGTATTTGAATATACAGTCAGCTTTATTTTACGGTAAAGGTACGAAAACAGTGTAATTTTTTTTATTTTTTTTTTTTTTATAAAAAGTATACTTTATACCCACTTGACATTCTACCGTTGAAGATTACGAGGGCGCAGCGCTTTGCCACAGAAAATGGTTTTAGCGATCGCACAAGATGAGGAAACGTCGACGATAAAATAAAACACGCATGTTATAATATTTTTGTATAGGTATACCGTGCGCGCTTTATAAAATCTTCACGTTTTAAAATGTCGTGTAAATCACAGAAAACGTTTTCCTCGAGGCACGATACGTTTTTAAAAATCAATATAATATAACGATATGGATCAATCGGGCTTACAGACTCTTTCCCGTAAAAAGTTTAAACTACGCTAGTTATTTCATAATGATTTGAATGCATGACCGATTTTATAATGCAAGACACTATAACTTTGGACAACTGATTTGAATGTTCTGGATTTCAATAACTGCGTAATTCGTAGTACGTACAAAAATTATTATTTTTAATGGCCTATTGGTGTTTAAAATAAGAAACTGTATTCCATTGAGCATAAAATATAAAGACGAACGATTTTTATACACTTAATGTTAAAAATACGTACAATAGTACATAGTGATGAAAACGTTTAACAAATAATACTACATACGAGTACTTAGTCAATGCTTTATGAGTGAAAGTAATAATTTTCTTTTAATGCGACCCAAGCACCGGTAAAACATTTTGAAATCAAGTTTGAACTTTCAGAATACAACTTATGCACACCGTTTGCAAGCTTCAAACCATAAACGGACACGTGTTTGTTTATTATTGATACTCGGGCGACTCACCGAAGTTAATTCGTTTCATTTGTGCGTCCGTCGTCGGTTTCGAATCGTATTGTGAAACTTGTAGGTACGATCGAAGTACGAGAACGGCGGGTAGATAGCGGAGGAACAACGGCCGATTTCGTTTCAAACAGATCGCGCGCGCGCACGCCCACGTCACGAGATACCGACAAACACACTCGCTCGACCGCACCCACTCGGTTACACCGCGATCACGTGAATGCGTCATTATCGCCCTTCACAAGCGGTAAGCGCGGACAGCGTTGTTGTGATAAACGCACATGCGGACGTGCGACTGATTGTTCGACCGGTCGCGTTCAGATGAAGTCCGTCGCGCGTCGTCTGCGTGCATGCACATAGCCGTATTGTACACGCAATCATCGCGGATGTTACAACCGTTTGCGCGGATCCCTTTTGTTTCGAACCCGTGGACCGTGTTACGACGCGATAAGCGCGGTGCAACGACCGAATCGCATTTCCGACGGTCTTGTCCTCTTTCACTCGCACAAGCGTAGATGAATATTCCGTGTGTACGTCGCACAATAGCGGTTCCGTCTCTCGGTCCCTCCTCGCGACCATCTTCGGTGTACACCAGGGACGGCCAAACTTTTTCAAGTAGAGATCCAACAAGACAACATTTCTCTCAGGATGGTCGACTTGAGCGGAGGACGCCGACCAGAGTTTCAATGATGAACAACGATAACATTGATTTGCGAGTCTAAACTATCAGACACGATCAGTGTACACTACCGGTACAAATTCAAATAAAATGCTAAATATCGACTTTTAAATCGTACGCGATCGACCGTTTGACCACCCCTGATGTATACCATTTCGCTTCTCGTTTTACCCCGTTATCACTGTTGCTCGCCAGTCGTTTTTCTTCTCGTCCTTCGAACAACACGTGTTCCCGCCCTCATCCTGCCATCGCCCACCACTGTCACCCGATGAACGAGGGACACGCGCGCGAGAGGGTGCAGCGAAACGTTTCTTTTGCATGCTGCGTATACGTTTATACTACACCGCGGACGACGCCGCGCAGGAAAACTAAAACGAAACATTCTACCGAGGCCCTGATATCACGGATGAACGGGAAAAAACACTGGGCTTTTGTTCAACGCCTCGTGCGCGGCACACGATGACGTTCTCGAATGGCCTGGAGAGATTTCGCCGCAGTAACACTTATCTGGATGAAGTTTTCAGAAGATGTCGACAGCGGTGGCCACCGCACGTTGCGATTCTTTTCCCGTCCGAAATTCCATTAGACCTTCACTTGTAGACTCTTGTAAGTTGCTTTAAAGAAAAACATTGTCAGCCGCTGTTCCATTAGGACTCGAGGGGGGGGGGCGTATAGAAGTGTAATACTTTTAAGTGGTCGCGTGTACTCTTTGTTTGTTTTTTTTAATTAATAAATAAATGAGCTTTAGAAAAAAACAAAGGTTTCAAACGTAAAAAGTTAATAATGATTTAGAATTAAATTTTTTTTTTTTATGTATTCATGATTCGAAGAAAAGAAATAATTCAAAGAATCATGATGAGGTAAGTTATTGTTATTATTTGGGGTTTTTTTTACATACATTTTTATTTAGACAATCTATTTAAGAAATAAGAATTACTGCAATAATAGACCCTTAAAAGGGTCTATAAAAGTCCCCTTAAAAGTTATGTTACAAACAACAAAAATAGATTAAAAAAACATACCAGCCGCAGAGTTCTTCTACAGAATGGTATAGAGTATTTGTTTACACAATTGTTATTCATTTTTACATTTTTATTCGTCGTTCATATGATCAGGTCACGATACAACTATTTTTAGTCTCTTTAGAGGATTGCCTGGAATGGTTGAAGATGGGAGTTGAGTAATAAATGGATTTGGATGGTGGTTTAGTCGGGTATTAAAACGGTCGTAAGGTTCATTGGCTAATTCAGTTATACAATTGGTCTTTTTAGGTCAAAGTTGAGGGACTTAGTTGACGCGTAGAAAGGAGCTTTTGAAATAGTACGAAGAATTTATAATTTAAATCTTTGAACACGGTGTAAATGTTAGAAATATTGCAGACGCTCTAAAGCTGGATGCTAAAATTATTGTTAGTCTATATTTTTCTTTTACTCTCAATCGAAGGAATTTTTTTCATTGCCAAGTATGACGGGAAAAAATCAGTTTTTGTACTGATTTTGCATATTAACAAATAACTATATTATGTAAATATCATATAGCACGCGGTCGGATGAAAAATAATGTGAAATATTATCTAAAAATAAACGTAAAATGGTGATCCGTTTCTCATATGCCACATATTATATTGTGTTTTAACAGTAAACCCGCAATCTATTACGCCCCACGGACGAATATTGTACACGATCCCCTTTCTATATTACATTTATTATTATGTACCTATAGCTATTCCCGAAATGACGTTTTTATTACTCGACCCATCTATAAAGTTTTGATTGGTTTTTCCACGCTAGAAAATAATAATAATATAAATATCGTCACAGATTCGCCGAACGTTTAATATACATAATACATTATACATACGCACACACACGGCACCTGTACGGGGTGGTTTTTTGTATGATAAACATTCGTTTTCCCCTTCAAATCTACAGCGTTTTTTTAATTACCTACTGTTACATTTTTACAAGTAAATAAGAAACCGATTGCATATTACACATTGTTTTTGTGATAAATTATATTTTTTCTATTTTTGATGGAATTCTTTGTTTGAAATGTTTCTTCTTTTTTATTTTAATCTTATAATGACCACATTTTGAATTATTTATGTCATACACCGGACGGAAATTTTTTTTCGAAAACGTTGAACCAATAGTAATTAATATATTTATAGGAATTCAAAGTTTGTTAATGGATGGAATGGAGGGCCGCCAGAGTACACACGGAAAAATGTTGGTGCACTACGACAACACTGGCATCGATCATATTAAATTTGAATACGTATAAATAACAAACTACTGGTTCAATATTTGACTTGAATAAATCGAAATGTTCACTAAAATATTCTGCTCGGAAACATGAAATCTATGTATAGAAAAAAAAAAAAAAACTACTACCAAAAATATGGTAAATATACTTGAAAATGTACGCGGTTAAAATGTCGTGTCCAACGAACGACGTTTACCGACAAAACGAAACGTACGCGGACCGAGGACGGGCGAGGGCCGAAGGAAAAAACCACCCCGCGTACAGGCGTAGTAAAATAACGGAAAACATCAGTTTCCTACGGTTTCACGCACACACTCGCCAAGACATAATAATATCATAATCATAATAGTACAATGTAACAAAAATATAACAATATATTATATCAATATTATATAGCGCAACAAAATATAAACCCCAAATGAACATTAATAACGATAACAATCACACAAGCCCCGCGGATGTAGCGCCCCTGGTTCATCGAGTATTTTATTGCGGTACACACTGTACCGGTGCGCACTTTGAACGTAACAACAATATAATGTGGTACACAACATTATGATACACGCTTGTCCGCGTCGTCGTGTGAATTCGTCTAGTAAATACCACGTCCAAACCGCATAATAATAAAACAATGTACGGCACGGTTCGTACGACAGTTTAATAATCATGTGGAAAATGTAAAGTGCACGCGACTGTTCTGTGTACTCCGTCGACGGGCTAACATCTTTGCCTGCAGCCAAAACACTTCTCGACTGCACCGTTACCTTGGACAACGTTTTGTTTAAGGGCTGAAAGGGGACTAAAAAAAAAAAGATCTTTCCCTCGAAAGCGAACATTTGAATCTCTTGTGCAACAATAAATCGTTTTTAATTAACTTTCTAATGCACACTGTTTTATTGAAATTTTAATCATAAATACGATCACGACTCGTAGGTAGGTACGAAATGATGTCGGGGGAGGTGGGTGGACGGACTCCTTCCTTGGACACGTGCCTGAAGTACACGTTACACATTGATAACGATATGAAATTAGTTCGTTGCAAGTGTTATATTGTTTATTGACCGTGGCGCGTGTGAAGCGAAAATGTATTATTACACATCGTCCTCTCGTCTAACCTCACTACGATCGCTTCTGCAACGTCGGAACATAAACACGTCACATCCATATTGTTAACGCCAGATGGGATAATTACAAATGAAAACGATTTGACGACAAAGTCGTGCGATAGCGGTATGATGATTAGAGGTAAAGAGATGAAATTCCGGTGCAGGTACTGAAATCGACCCGGTGAGTCTACAATTTTATTATCTCGGACTGCTGTGCGTGCTCACCCGCGAAGCTGAAAACCGGTGAATGGAGTTTACGTTTTAACGATATCGTTTGAAAAATAAATGCGATCCTCGGAGTCAGTGATTTCGGTGCATATTTCTCTAACGAAAAGACCCCAACAACTGTATTATACTATAAAGTAGGGGTGTCCTAACTTTTGGGGCGACAGCGCTGAATGCAACAAGTAAAAGTCGTCATGGGTCACATGCATTTTGAAAATTGTTATGAAGTGCTTGATTTATAATCATACAGAGGTGAATATATTATTGTACATTTATTTTTATTTTAGTAATAAAACATTTTAATGACTATAAGAAAGGGAGAAATTAATTTATACGTCAATTCATAGTTAAAGGAAAAAAACCATTTTTTGAGTAACGAAACAAAAATGTTGGAATTCGGTTTTTTGTGACATAGGCAGCAAAAAAGAATTTACCGCAGGCAACATGCGGCTCTCGGGCCTTGGGTCAGACACCTCTGTCGTCTACACTTCTACAGTATACAATTTATATTGTTTATTGCATATTAATTCAGAGCTCAGATAAAATTTAAATATCAATATTTATAATAATATAATGTTATGTATAATTCCAATAACAATAAATTAGTTATTAATAACTCTGAACGGTATTTAAATACACGGGTATTATGATAAAAGGGTATTAAGATACACGAGTATTTTTATTACGTACCTAAGCCTTAATCCCATCTTAGTTAAAACACGGATAATCGTGTAGTTCATTACTCGTGTAATTGGGACCTCTAGTATAAATAGTGATTCCTGACGAAAACAATATTTCGATGCGACATGGATATATTGAACCAATTTCCCGATATCGAATGTCAAAACTACATCGAAATTAGATATTAATAACGATTCGTTAGAGTTTGCATTTATTAATATAACTTCAATTATATTTCGATTTAGTGGAATTAAATTAATTTATTTTATCGTTTATCTCTTACATGAAATAATACACTTAACCATTTTCTTTTAATCTGTAAGATTTCTTGGAAAACAGTTTTGTACAGAACTCAGAAGAATAACATTATTTAAATAATGTATTCGATATTTTATTATTTTATTCTTTTTCTTATTGTATTTGATTTATTTTTTTCTCGAATTCGATATATACATCGATGTACATGAAACGATCTCAATACTTCAAACAAGTATCATATTGTACAGCAGTACATCTCTATTACGCAGTTGTCCTATGCTAAAGGGGTCAAAATCGCTATACGCAGCCCGTGGCCATCTATCCCTTTTCGCGGAACGTTTATCTGGGCCGTGCATGAGTTTTGTTCTCGTATCCTTCCAGTCTCGGTGGTTAACGCGTTGACGATCGACCGAGGGACGCGCGATGTGACCTGGTTGAACGATAGATTTAAATATTATCACGCGTCGTATTGTGTACCGTCATTAGTATTGTTATAATACTTAGAGCCGCGCGTGTCGTATAATGCCATATATTACCCATGCCATGCACTTTTGTGAGTACACATTTGTCGGTATCGAACCCACACCGTATTTGTGGTCAGTCGAATCGCTGAACACACAAAGTTTTCCGTTTTTAACAATTTTCAGCGAAAACGAAATGATAATGGTTACGGAAAGAATTGCATTCACTGCGATAAATACAGTTAAAAAGTTACAAATAATTTCTCATGGGTGTGTCTATATTGTACGTAGTGGGACATGTGCTCAGTGTGCACAAAACCGTGTAGTGTACTCGTCGACGTTTAACTCGATGATGTTAACAAGTAACTTTTGTGAAATACTGGACATGTGCACATTTGTATTAAGCTATCAAGTTGTGACCACCAATCAAAGTATAACGCAGGACATCCGACGACCCAATTGTACGAAAAGTTTTGATATTGCAGGTGCCCGCAGTGAACAGGGGCTTTTGTGAATTATACCTATACCCTTTTTTTCATATAAATTGACAATACATTCCCCACCTAGTATTTACACCTAGTGCATGTTTTCGTACCTATTAGTTGTAGTATTTACAATATACAAGCTTGATGCCCAATTGATTCACCGCCAAAATTATTGTCGTGATTTTCTCGAGAAACGATTTGCAAAGCGTTTTTTTTTACGATTATATATAAAGTGAGAAATAATTAAACTGTCAAACGACTGGGAGGGGGGGGGGTTAATTGAGTGTTCCTTTAAAGTCATATAGTAGCTTCAGTGTAAAAACCCATGGTTGATTTTTTATTTCCATACAGCGAGAGTAAGTTAAAGACGATTCATTTGTGAACATTAATTTTTAGTATTATATTTACACGATCGTATAAAACATTATTGAACAAAACGCCACGGTTCAAGTTTGCTCATCTATATATTTATTATACAAAATCGTGGTTTATCATAACGATATTTTTAATGTTTATCGAAGAAATCTGCGAGAGAAAAATGTTCAAACCCAACTAAATTCACTGATCGTTAACTGCCTACACGTAAATAACACGAATATTTCATTGCTTTGTTTGCCTTCGTTATTTAATCTTTCCGTCTTATACGTCCAAAAATGTTATAGCATTACTATCGTTTGTTTTTTCGCTTATAATATGTATCCACTAAACCAGGGGTCGGGAACCTGCGGCTCTTTAACATGCAACCTGCGGCTCTTTGGATAATTATCAATATATTGAGATCCGTAAAATATATATTATCAACCATTTTTGGATCTACTTACATTTGTGAGCAAACATTTTGAATTATGAAATTTATTAAGAATAAATTAATAAATCAACTGAATGTTATCAGCCTTGATGCTTGTTTGAAGTTAAAAACTACAGATTACTCTCCAGAATTGAATAAGCTGTCCGGAGAAATTCAGTGTCAAAAATCCCACTAATATTAAGTAGATAGGTTTTTTTGAGTGTTATTGTGCTTAAATAAATAATATTATATTATTTTATTTTTTTAATTAAATTTAGGTCCGCGGCAGCTATGGCCATTGGACTGATATAGATTACATAATATTATATTTGTATAAACAATAATATTAATAATGAATTAATGAAATACAGTTTTTCTATATTTTCTAAATTTAAGACGTATTATGTTTTTATTGCCTACCAAAAAAAAGTATATTCAAACCTGTGCGCCTTCCTGGATATCATAGTTTTGTAATTTTTTGAAAAAATAGCTCTTTCCTATGAATAGGTTCCCGACCCCTGCACTAAACCGATAAACTATTCAGCACTAGGTATATTCATCTTAGAGGTAGTGGTTGTGAATTGGGTATCAGAATACGCGGGTACACGGGCTAAAAATATATTAAAGCCTGTGCGTATGGTATATTAATTCAGAATTCAGATATACTTTAAACATCAATGTTTTTAATAATATAATATTATGGCAAATTCGGATGATTATAAATTAGTTATTTATGACTCTCAAAGGCATTTAGACACTCGGGTATTCAAACACAGGGATGTACACGGGTATTTTAATTACACGGACCTTAACCCTGTCTTAGGTAAAAACAAGGATATCCGAGTAGTTCATTACACGTGTAATAAACCTAATAATTTTTCGTTGTCCAACATTGTTAATCGTTTTACAACACTGACTACGTTATAATGATCGAGTTAAAATTATTTTATTCAACTGTTGTTGAGTTATAACTGCTTTTACTCGATGCTCTAAAGTTAAAAATAAAATATTAAAGCAGACACGGCACCGTGCAGCACATCACGCGGGGCCGTCATGAATTCCTTAGATGGCAAGACTTTTACGAGGGAAAAAAATGATATCTTCCTCTCTCCCCCCACCGCGGTACATAGACAAAACACGACACGCGAGCAATAATAATAATAATTATTCAATGATCGTATGTAGATCATAATATCCATTGTAAACATATATTTGTAACAGCTTTTGGCAAACAAATTATTCGATGAACCAGGCGCGGGTTTACGGGTCGGCCAAGCGGTATTATCATTGTCACCTTGAACCCGTCATACGTCCAACTTCCTAGTTTCAGTACGCAAGTTTGGACGTCATAGGGGAAGAACTCGACGTCGATGGAGCACGAGGACTTATAGACGGCCGGTGGCTGCCATAATACAAGCCCTGTGCTGTAAACGGTCGCCTTTGTCATTAGGGTCACCTCGTAGTTACCGTCCGCACTGGAACAACACACAACACGTCACCGGGGTCTACTATATGTACGGCTACTCCTACTACTTCTACTGCTATACTACAACACTATACCGTTACAACTACTACCACATTATGTTAAATATAGCTAATCGCATGTGTGTATGTAGATTTGCGTGTGTAAATATGTCCTCGTGTATCTTGCGGTGACGCGAAACGCTCGAGAATGGTATGTAACAATATTAATAAGTGTATACTGCGACGGACCGTATGAATGTGAAAAAGTATAACACAAATGTGATGTAATATATGATTACACTGCGGCGAATCACGTGCCGCACGCCGCCACCGTGCTTGTGATTCCGCTCGTCGAATGAATACAATATTATTGTTATGAAATTCTATTGAATTCGGCGTTTTTTTTTCCGTTACAGTCCAGTTACAGTATCCATAGGGTAGTACAAAAAATCTTTTCCTTCTTTCGATCGCAGCATGATTGGAATCATATTTGTTGGACTTTTATCTGGTTTCTACGGTATATATAAATATTAATTGAAAAAACAACATTCGGAATGACAGGCGGCCAAATATTAGGGGTTCGACTTTTTGATTAATACTAAAAAAATAACAATTTTTTGGAAACTAAGAATTAAAATGCATCATATTGATTTATTAACAACATGTTTTACACATTTTTCTAAATTCGCCGAAAAATCGTACCGAAAAAGTGCGACTGTTTTTAAATGGAAAACTTTTTGGTACTTAAATTATCAAACAAATCAGTGTCGCAGACCGTGATTTCAAGAAATATACCAATTTACGGACAAGTGTGAAGGAGATTCGGTGCTTATGGAACACGCTGTGCATGGGGTCTTATGAACTCTCTGTCTGTATAAGCTGCGAGTTACGCGCAAATTACTGGCGACCCGATTCACTATGTTTGGGAATTTTATTTGTACTTTTTTATTTATTTTATTGAACTCAGCGGAACGTGCTGCGGATGTTGGAATACTAACTAGAAACAAGGGCTGAGTAAAAGTTCAATTCGCATATTTTTGTTTCCGCTGTTTGACTGGAAACGTGACGGGGAAAAAAATGAAAATAAATTATATGTACCGAAAAAAGCAGTTCGCATCTAAGAAAAGATCTAATGAGTGTATACGAGAACAATCGCGAGGAATTCGAAAAAGACGCAAACGTTTTCATTATTACGAGTAGACATTTTTCTTGTTCCACGCGTATAATATTTTGCGCAATTGGTATAGAGTACGACGGATGAGTTCATACAGGATGTCTCAGCACTATTTGGAAATTAAATTAGTTTTGTTCTTTTTATTATTTTTAACTATTTTTATTTTAAAAAATTTATAACTTAAGGGAACAATTAAAATTGAAGTTCTAGAAGAAAAAATAAGATTTGAATGCAATAACGCTGCAGTGCACGATTGTAGTATTTATTGTTTTTTTTTTTTTTAAAGTATAAAAAGGAAGTGTATTCGATAGAAAGTTCTGAGGCACCCACATAGTACTTATAATACATAGTACACGAAACGAATAACACGTGGCGCATTTAACTACAACTCGGCGCGAAAAACATACGAACGAGTGGGTAATGATCGTGTTGCAAGGTAGCCTTTGACGGAATGCGTAATCTTATCGAATTATGTTTCGAATTTACAAATAACCTCGCATACGTTGCATTGCAATCGGTCGTTTCGCGAGAGACGGAATATTTTTAGGATCTGAGCAAAACGAGGTATATGTGTTTTTTTTTTAAATCGCTGCGCTATGCGCAAATAAACAATGTAAACCCAGAACTGCAAGTAGCCAGAGTCATAATTATTTTAAAAGTTTATTTCTTATGCAAAACTGCGCTATTCACGTTACAAGCGGGCAACATTTTACGCAAAAGTACCTGCGTCTATAGTACTAGATGTAAAAGGAATGTTAAATTCTAACGGGTGTTGTTTATGGTAGCATTAATTGTTCAAGGCGAGATAGATAAGTTTATATGTTAAACGTATTACAGTTTAAACGCTAACGATGGTATGGAGGTACGTAGGTTTGAAGTTTTTTCCACCCCTTGTTCGCGGGCAGTTTTCTATTATGATAGAAAAAAAAAAAAAACGAAACAAAAACGGAATACAAGGTACGCGTTTGTCGTCGTAGAAAAAACATAAAACAAATAGCACGTCAATGTCAACTGTCTATATGTGTGGTAAGCGATGGTTACACGAATAACTGAATTTACACTATAAAAGAAGTTCGAAATAATTATCAATTTATGAGAGTGTCCTTGTGCTGTTATTTGTTTTTTTTTTTCATTCGCGCGTAAAAAAAATAAATTTAATTAATTTGCAGCAGTAAAATGTTAATTTTCATCTTCAGCGTGGACGCGCAAAAGACTCGTATATATAATATAGACTCGACGCACTGTAATTAACACTGATAGAATTTAATTTACAATCGAGATAAAACGTTTGCACTGCCGAGTTGATCGGGAATCTAACTTTGTTCGAACATAAATTAAGAGAAACAGAAAAGTGTCGAAGTTTAAATCGTTATGCTTTTTAATCATTGTATAGGAATCGTGGGCGTCCGTTAGGAGAAGTAAAAAACACCCGTTAAATATGCTAAGCATACTGTTCAATAGAAACGTTTGGGCTCCAAACGGGATTATGGTGATTAAATGGGGAGTTTCCACCCCCCCTCCCTTAATTCCAGTCGTTCTGTCGAATGCCAATAATTCCTCATGACGCAATCATAATACGAGACCCAGCCCCAACGGGGGTGTTCTTCAGCGTTTCGGGCAAATAATCGGGAGTGAATTTACACTTATTATCATTTACACACACACACACATACACATTTTATAATTACATACAGTTATATTATGTTAAATTATATAATCATTATATATTTATAGACATAAACGCGCGCGCCGCCGAATGGAGATCACCTATAATTTATCAACAACTTACTATAACAAATTACAAGGACATCGTGGTAAAAAGTAAAATTATAATAATATTAATAATCCGATGATAAAAAGAAAATAAATAAAAAATGAATCAAGCTTTTGTAATACATACCACATATTTATACATATATATATTTATATATAAAATATACATACAGAGAAACACTTTGATGTGTCACATTCAAATATGATTTATTCGTTTATACTTGATATATAAACTCGTATATTTATATATACATATATATGTATACATATTCTTATAGAAAACAGTGGTTTAGTAGTGTACAATAATATAGGTGAACAAGACATATTATAATATAATAGTTGTTAAAGAAGAAATATAATATTATATATTATGATATATACAAACAACTAATGATAAGATATGTAATAATATAGTTATAATATAAGCGTTTTTAGTATGTACAGCGCTGAAGGATAAGGACCTGAGTCCTTGAAGGTCTTAACAAATAATTTTTGTTTTTATTGCGATAGTATAATATATGCGTAAAAATAACGAAAAAATAACAAGGTTAAAAATTTGTATATTATATAAGTTGGTTGCGAGTCGGTTTGTTCGTGTGTACAAGTGCAACAACAACAACAACATCAATATTAACATCAACATTAACAATCAACAATCAACAATCAACAACAGCAACAACAACAAAATGAACAACAGCAACCGGTAAATAGATCATAGAGGATAGAAGGGGTAATATTCGCGAGAACAGAAGTGGGAAACAAGAATGGAGCAAATTGGGACGCACATTCTTACCATGGGAAATGTTTCAAATACCGGAACGATGGAAGGTGGAAATACTATGTTATAAAGTGGGAAATTGAAAAAGTACAGTCAGTCGTTGCGTGTCGGAAAGGGAATCATATTAAAGTACAACGTGACTGGAAGTGTATATAGGTAGGAGGCATTCATTTTTATCTTTTGGATATTATTAGATATTGTTGCTTTTCATTTTTTTTTTTTTTTTTTGTTTTCTATTTCATTCCCACGTCGTGCGCACGGATCATCACAATAATAATATACGGGAAAAACATTCGGGGTTCGTTGATGGGCCTCACGCCACCGTAGGGGTACCTTGAATCCGTCGTACGTCCAGCTACCGAATTTCAACACGCACGTCTGCTCGTCGAACGGGAAAAATTCCACGTCGATCTCGCACGACGATTTGAATATGGCCGGCGGTTTCCATTCTACCAGCCCTACGTGGTATATGGTCGCCTTGGTGGCCAGCGTCACGTCGAAATTGCCGTCGGCGCTGCGGATCACATACAAACACACAAGTTGCAACAAAAGCGTCGTCGTTGGCACCATAATAATACGCACATGTATTAGCAGATGTGCGAATAATGAATGGTAGGCACATAATATTTTACACGGGCAGATTTCCTAAGCGTACACATGCGTACACACCTTTTTTCGCGTTTGAATAATTTTATTTTTTTTTTTCAAACTCTGACTTGACGCGTACCCTTATTTGGGACAATAAAATATTTCTTAACACGTATAGATTTCCGTATCGGCTAATGGGGCGTGTTCTGTGGCAGTATCAACTGTCGTTATAAACACAGGAGCACCGGTTTTTTTTTCACTCGAACAATTGTCCGGTTAATATTTCTGGAATTTGTTGATGTTTCACAGTCGGACCAGTGCTCTTTGAGAGCAACCCCAAAGTATTTTACACTGTTCAAATGCTATTTAAAGTTAGAATGATTCCAAAAGTACTTGTCCAAGTTAATTACTACACGACTGTGTACGTTAAATCGAAACTTTCAGAAAACTAAACTAAAATAACATTATTTTCGTAAAAATATATTATTCCCATTTTGAAACACTAAACAGTTGATGTTGACACGATATACTCCTCGAGAGGGATCTGCATTCCTACAATAAATGTACGTAGTAAGAAATATAATCTTACAGTGTTATACACGTGGTACCGTAAACAAGAATTTGGAAATACATGATTTACGCAACGGTTAGAAAATCACCCTGTACATTCGCGTACGTAAATAATACGAATAACACACGTTTGTCACATATACCACCACTACCGCCACCACTACTATACCTGATCCTATCACACACGCGCCGTATAAATAATATTGTGAGATGCGAGAGTATATTATTATAGTAGTTATATGCAGTCGTTGTTGTTATTATTATTATGACGTCGTCTCGTCGTGTAGGTAAATGTCACGTTACGTTATGTACGTGAAGTTAGTGTGTGTTATAACGCGTGCGTGCATAGGGATGAGATGATTTTTTTGATTAACACGCATTGTCCACCCCCCCCTCTACCCAAGGATAATAGACGCTATTGTTCGGTTTCCTCTGTCAACCGAAATGTTTCTCTTCGCTCGATCGTGCCCCATAGTTGAGCCAAATACAGTCTCTGTGAATGTCACCCGATAAACATGACATCAAATATTTTGCTTGTCGTAAACAATTAAGCCCACTGCCCGAACGTGTAAATGTATTTTCAACACGATAAACGATTGTTACCTTAATTATTATTCTATATTTCGTTTAAAAATAATTCCATAGCTGTTGGCCGTGCGTATAGTAACCGAAGCAATTTAATTAATTATGATGTATTATTTTGTAAATAGAGTACTTATATTTTAGTACCCATTATTTAAAATAGAACCGTTGTAAAATCATCGTTTTTATTCATTCAACTTCCAAAAAATATCAAATACCATAATCCTGTGATGGTAAGTGGTAACTACGTAACGAAACTTATGTTGTTCAGACATTTTAAACGATTTACCGTTAGGAATCGTCGAATAAATCGATTTTGTATAACCATTATTTTTATTAACATTGATATGTTTTCGTTACGGGTACAACCGATGATTTTTCCAGACCGATTTAGCGTAACTGCAAATCTGCTAATAGAATAAATAAAACATGATTGCAATCACGATATATCCATAGTAACCTCAGGCCCATATTTTTGCACATGCAAATGGGAAGTTTGCACTGGGCACACTTGAAGGAGGGTTTACTGATGTCACATATTATTTCAAGATAAAAACGGAATATTACACAATATGTTTGGTGGGAAAAGTAAACTTGTCAATTTCGCCTGTTAAAACTTCAAATGTAAATATTTGAATTTTAACACCATTATTATATAACACACGGCGTTTCGGGTATGCAATATTGATGCATGGGTGTGCGCGTACACATTTTCTACGGTCACATGTTTTTAGCTTTCACACCATATGATGGTTATTGGTACAAATTGTCAATACAAATTTTATTTTAAGTAAAAAACTTAGGATTAAATTGTTGTATATGATATTATTGCGTTTGTGTAATGTCCTTGGTAAAATAAAAATAAAAATAAATTTATTTTTAATTTCGAAACTTAAGTTTAATTTTTACTTTTACTAATTTTTAAAACTATAAAGTTAAGAAAATAAGAAAATATTTTTACTTGAAAACAAGCGGACATTTAAAATCATTATAATATCCTATAAAATCATATAAATTCCTAACTAATACATTTTTTAATTTTCCTTTTATAATGTTGTTATAAATTTAAAATATGCATACGAATCTAAAAATATACAAAAACAATATAATGCATTTTCGTCTTAAATCATTTCGATACTTCAGTTTTTAATGCAAAATAAAAAGTTATGTCCTAGTCATGAAGTTATCAATATGAAGTAATGCATCACTATCACAATTTTTAATGATAATCATTACTGACAGCTACATAAAAAAATAATATAGATTCTATCATACACAGACACACACACGTCTATATTATATTGATCGCGTACAACATTAATTGTTTTTCGTTTGTGCTGAACAATTGGAGTAACCACATACTATCTCAAAACTGGAATTCTATGCGGGCAGCCATTACGTGTGGTAGCGTGGTTACCGGATTCCGAGTCCTTGTGGTTAACCGTTAATAGTATTGGCCTTACATTTCGAGTGCGCTTGAAATTTGTCCAAACGCGAATTTGACACAACAAAACGACCTGTAGTTACCACCCGGCAGCAACTGTTCCACCCCCTTTACCGCGACCCCTTTTCGAGATCATCGAGCAACCCACAACACTATGCATACGTTATATTAACTACCTGCACGTGCCTATATTCGTATTTACCGCAACAATACGATTCCGTGTTTTCTATCGATCCGACAAGATTTTTATCATTTTTTCGTCATTTCGGTTCGACGCTCTTGTATTTCAAAGTTTTGGTGCACGTGCTGCAGCCGCATACGACCAGTTATATTTTGCCGCGTGCATCGTGCGATTTATTATCAATATTCGTATTGGTAACGGTAAACACTGCACTTTATACCCGAACGATGATCCGTAGTAACAATACGATGTGCAATGTATCGGGTGGTCTAAATAGTGGAAACGGACACGCGCCGAGAAGACACGTGAGCCGACGGATCGGATAGGTGGATGGATGATTATTATTTTTTCCTTCGTTCGGTGCAGCGCATGCCGCGAGCACGCGTACGCAACTGCACTACGTGTTGTGTGTCATTATATATTTTAATTAAACGTACACGCGCGTGAGACATAACGGTTAAACTTTATCAATCAAAACGAACAATAAAGCATAAAATTAGTACACATAGCTCGTTTATAACATTACAGTGTAGTTTAGCAATTTAATTAATTGCGTACAGTCTCGAGATCAAATACTTATGGTGTTACGCATATTGTTATCACGGTAATCCGCATCGTCATCATAACCATCACCGTCAACGTTTTTGTCCACGCGTGATATCCAAGTGTGTATAATAAACTGTTCGCAACCTAATTCTGTTATTATTAAATTTATTTTGGTGCATACGATTTATAATATAATATACATATTATGAAAGCTATACCTACGCGATGTGATATGGCACAAACTTTTCAGTTCGGCTAACCGCGAGCAATAACGTTTTTCGTACTCGTACATTCTCCGCAGCAGTAATATAACATAATTACTCATCAAATAGCATTAATATTGAACGGCCCGACCACATCGATGAATACGAAAATATTAAAAAATAATGATAATTTCACAAAACCAATTTTCATGATTGTTATCTGAAAATTAACGGGATTTCATTGAAACGCATACCATTATGCGCGGGCTTTGATTCTTTATTTTTACTACTGACTTGTACGGTTATAGTTTTTTTATAAAACACGGATAACGAGTCTTTTTATCGCGTTATAATGCAGTAGGCCTTCTATAATTAGAGACCAAATTGTGACTTTAAATTTTTATCCGAGCCGCTTACAAATTACCGACTTTTCTAAAAAATAAATAAAAAAATATAATCCTTATTTTTCTTCGCTTTTAATTACTTCCGTAGAACATTTATATGAACCGACTACGTTTATACAAATAAAGTACCCCTTTTTTGTTTTACTTCTTTTATAGGTCTATTCTTTATAGTTGAAACCTTTACGGTGGTCTCGGGATCAATTATTATTATAATGTTGCGACGAGCGTTGTTGTGATTCTTGGTACCAGCTACAAAGTACGCTACACAAAGATGTAGAACAAGAATTCAAATTTGTCACGGCCCAGTTCTTGTATAGTGTTTTTATACTTTCCAATATTTTGTAATATGTATCACATTATATCATAATTTTAATATTTATATGTTTAGTTGGACGTGTTAATAACTTTATTTTTCTTATTTAATATTAATCACTCAACATTGAAATTAACACATTCATTTTCATGTAAAACGTATTATCTTAATCTGGGTAGTAATAATTTATACGTCTTTGTATCGTGTGCGATTGTAAAATGTGTGTGTACATCTATTGAGAATTCCGATGAAATTCCATTAATTTTATTTTATTTATTTGTCAATTTGTCATTTTTCTTACGACAAGGTTTTGGAATAATGACAAATGATAATATTGCTCCCGTACAACGTAACACATACAGGGTGTTGTCTGATGTACTTTTTTTTTCAGTGTCTCGTTGAAAAATTTAGCTATTATCGTGTACCCTCGTAAAGTATGCAAACATTCGTAGTGGCCATATTATATGTTATTGATTATTGTACTATGTCACTCATCAGTTAAGTTATTGTTGTTTCTTTGGTGGATTTTTAATATGTTCAATTAATGACGAGACGAGTGGGTTTTTTGTTTTCAATTTTTTACTGAATGGTGTAAAATGGAAAATAATTTGATAAAATAATAAAAAAAAATTTTAAATTCTACCAATATTTATATATATATAGTTTATAGTACATAAACTGTAGTGTAGAACTCAAGAGCATAAGTTAAAGTATTAAGGCGAGTTCCCGTTAAACTGTGTACCACGATCCGTTAGGTTAGGTTAGGCTAACCTAACCTAACCTAACCTAACCTAACCTAACCTAACCTAACCTAACCTAACCTAACCTAACCTAACCTAACCTAACGTTATTCATCTACGTATTACGATTACGTATTGACTTTGGTGGTTGGTGGTAATAGAACTTTTTAATATATGTTATCGCTCTTTATTTTGTTACAAGTAATGAATTTGACAATCGTTAATATTACAAAAACGAGTATAGTGCAGTGGCCGATATTCTTAACAACGTTAACCACAGTCAAACAACGTTTGTAAAATATACGAACGGCCATGTGATATAAAATCACGGTACACGGTACACGGAGTAATGGAAACCCACCATTATACTTGAAATATTATTATTTTCAACACGCCTTCAGCTTTACACCGAAATAAGAACGCTAGTTGGTTTTCGACGCGTCGTATGGAAAACAAAGAAATGTATACGCATGGTAAACAACTTATATATAAAAATGATAAATGCTGCAAGTTTTAATTATGATAATAATCAGCTTAAAGCACGGTATTAATGTAATCGTAACAATGTCCATGCAATGTTAGTAAATTCGACTACAAAGTTATGATAATTACGACGACAGCTGACTGGCCGGGTTTGTGGAAGGTAATGAACCAATCAAATTTCTCTGCCTCATTGTACGATACTCGATCCCTTTAAAATCCTTTTTAAAACATAATATCGTGCGGACCCGTAGTTACGTCAAAGGAAATAATAATTAATGCGTATGGGATAAAAACATCAAAGGTTTCATTCGGCTCGAGACGTTTTGTTTACCGTCGGCCGGATTATTATTATAGTAATTAGGTATGTTTTATCATGCCTTTCGAACTTACCGAGTGTCACTCCTGCGGCGAGTGTGCGATATTTAGAGAACGTATAGCGTTGATATCGCCCTCGAAAATACCATCAGAAGAGCCCGTGACATGAAATATTATACAAAGTCCCATATTATAATATCTGCAGCGTGATAGGCATTTTTAAGGAAGGAAAAACACCGTTTCCAGACATATCGGTGGTTCGCACGCCACCGTTTTGTCGGTTTACGTCCCGGAGAGAATCATTGCTATTATTTGTCATTCCTCCGTAACACGTCACACCTAATACTCGTGAAGGTTAGGATATTCACGTGCACGCGCATGCAATGTATGTGTGTAGGACGTGTTTGCATGTGTGGATGTGCGTGGTAAAAAAGTAACGCTGTTAAAGGATTTAAGTTCATTTCATACGTGATTTGAATAATACTTTTATCATTTTTGTGTTTTTTTTTTGACCGACCAATATTTTATAAACAACACTAGTACAACACCGCCGAATCGTATTTTTACGCAATTCGTTTTGAAGCCAGACATATTGACGCCTAACGAACTTAATCACCAAAACGCTCGTTGTTTGAACTGCACGGGAAACAAACTGTGTAAATGTGGCGCAATATACGAATATTTTCGATTCATACGAGTGTGTATGTAAAATAGACGAAAATCAAATGGTTTAGAATATTTTTATTATAACACGCGTAAACAAAAGGAAAAAAAAGGAATATTATTATCAAGGTTTAATGTTTCCTAAAAGTATTGTTTGAAAACTTACAATTTATATCATCAATCACAACGAGTTTAAAAGCAATATAGTATTGTAGACCATTGCATACGTTTCAAGAATAAAATATGTAAACTGTATTTCAACATTAATAATGACACGATATGGCTTATATAATCGGAATATAATGAAGCACAATAAATATAGAAAGGGAGGGGTATAGAAAGAATATTGATCGGATTTAGGAACAAACGTTTTCATTACATAATAAGTAAACGTACTGAATGAAAGAAATAATCGGTATAGACGATTGTATTTTTGTTCTTTAGTTAAAATATTTTTTCCTATATTAACAGTCACCATATTTTTATAATAAAAAAAAATATACACAATAATTTTAACGCAAAAATTTTAATTTTCTTCAAAACCCATTACTCTTAATCATTTTTGTGCGGAACGTTTTTATATTAATTGGTCTAGATAAAAACATTTTGAAATTCTATACATTTAACTTGAAAACTCTATGGCACTCTACCTAACTTCACGTGTATATAACTTTTAATCACGAAATAAAAAAATAAAAATAAATCAAGATATACAGCGGATACCGTTTATTAAACTCACTTTGTGCAGGTCCTAAAGTGAGTCTCAACCTAACCAAACCTAGCCAAATATTTCCTTACAATTTAAGTGAGGAAAATAATTTGAAAATGTCTTAATTTTCTTCAGGGTTTTTTTGTGAAATTTGAAGGAACCTTGAGCAAATGTTGACTTTTTTTAATAGTAGACTACAACGTATTGCAATTACAACGTTAGACTTAGATTATTAAAAATAAACGGGAGATATTCAAAATGAATATGTTTTGGGACAAAGAATTGGTAGTGTGAAAACAAAAAAGTATAATTTAAATTGTTATAAATTCAATTCATGCAATGATTTAATGTCAACATATCGTTGGGATTATGTGACAAAAAGGATTTATGGATGCGATTCGTGCGCAGCGTATAATATTTCTATCTGTAAATGTTGAATCGTGATTTTTCTTAATAAGGGTAGAAAAAATTAAGAACCATACTTTATTCAAAGTATTATCTTACCGGATTATTAAACAATGTTATTTGACATAAGAACACCCCGGTTTTTCGAGAAGTTTAATTTTCAACGAGACATGATAGTAAATAAATATATTTTCTAGGATAAAATAAATAATACATGTTGCTGAAGAATTTAAAAAAAAAGAAATCATTCACATCGTAACGGTTGAGATGGATATCACACAGGCCACCAAAATCGTTACTTATATTTGTTTTTGGATTAAATCAAAAATCGATCAATTCATTTCTGATTTACCCAAAGACGATGGAAAATAGTTAGGTTAGCTATTCTCGATGTACGCAATCTATGACAATGTGCTGTAATTATTGATTTTTTTTTGACACTGGTTTGTTTGCGTTTAATTTTATTTTAACATTAGATGGCAATAATACATTTGGAATCAAATGTGTACCACTTGAATTTATATGAATATATTCACTACGGTCTTATAAAAAATGTATACTAAGAAAAAAAATGAAATGATATTATCAAGTGCCAAAATTTAATAAAACTACAGTTTCGTAGAAAGTTATTTTTCCGTGTGAAAATCAATTTAAAAGTTCACAAATAAAATGTACATTGTTGATTGAAGTAAAAAATTAGTTTAAAAAAAAAAAAATCTTCCGACCAAACTTTATGGTTACTGTACGGCGTACGCATACTGTTTGACAGATCCGTCACAAATGTCGTATTGTTAAACCCAAACACGTTTTACTTGTTTTTTTTTTCCAAACTTTTCGCACAAATTAGTTATAACGCAATGCAATTTCACTTTGAAAACACTTTTAAAAGTATAGTAGGTAGGTACGGTAAATCACAGATTTAACAACAATAATATTGTTATACCGCGTGGTCCTGATTCCACCAACTTGGTCACAAATGAAACGTCAAAAAACTATTTATTAAGCATAATATGAGCAAACTAAAAGAAAACCACTGTCTTAAACATAAACAACCTGTGTATATTACGTTACGTAAGAGCCCGATCACTAGTCGATTCTAAGTTTTATCGGTAAACGCTAGGATTTACTGGTTGTATTCAGTGAACATCATAATTTTATTCTAACTTTTATTAAAAACGTTGTGTAAATCGTAGGGTGTACAAAATGAGTAAGTGAATGCTAATTAATTCACCACAAATGAAAACAACACAAAAATAATTGTATACAATAAAACAAAAGTAAATTATTATTTTTTTAATTTTTTTTTATGCAAATCCAAGTGGTATCAGATAAAATCATGTCTAAACGCTACACAGATTATCGATCATAATTTTACTTTTATTCATACTGTGTTGATTAGTTTTTACTAATTACATTTGTTTACAAATAAGTATTTTTTAAAATATTTATAAAATCTAAGTACACCACGTTTTTAGTTAGATTATGATTTTCAGCTATTACTGTACAAACAGTTAACCCTAGCATTGACCAGTAAAAGTCTTTACCTAGTGATCGGGAGTATACCGTAACATATAATTTATTGATTAATCATGTAGTTGTTAATGGGATAGTTAGAATTTATACTAATATATATTATACATTTATAAACTATTCGAAAATCGGATTGTGATAATTTTACCATGTTTAAGAAATTTTTTTGAGCATATGTATTTTTTACAAGTCTCAATACGAACAATAAAAACTAACATTTCTAGTGTTAAGTTCCTTATGGGTTATAAATTATAATACAAGTTGAATTAGTATTAGTTCAGTGTTTAATGTATTCTATGAATAACGTGTTGCATTAATATTTGATGTAATATTTAAGGAAACAAATAAATACCTTTTTCTTAATTTATTTTTTCTCACTTAAGGTCACAGATATAAATAATAAACTAGATTGCTAACTCGTTATTATAAGTGAAGTTTACTATCCGCCATTTTTGTGGGAATTATGTGTATTATCACAGTCTTATCAGTTATCAACAATGAATATTTTGAATACTGAATATCACAGATATAAATTAATTTGTTTATTATTTATATCTGTGATGTATATTGTATTCCTTACTTTGTTTTTATTTGAGTTCCTATTTATCTATGATTAAAATTTTAAATTTTAAAATGCCTCAGTCTTGTTGTGTGGTTGGATGTAGAAGTGTAGCTGGTAAAGCCAAAGTGAAGTTTTTTTGGTAGCTTTATTCTTATGTTGTTATTTACTGAACATTCTTAGATTTTATTCAGTCAATTTTTGTTAAAATAACTGATTATACTTATTCATATTCTGTAGTTTTCCATCTAACAAAGATCTACAGGCTAAATGGGTTGATGCTTTATGCAAGGGCAATTTTGTTCCTTCATACCATCGTGTATGTAGCTTACATTTTACATTGGATAGTTTTGAAAAAACTTCAAAACTAAAATCAACAGCTGTTCCAAATATTAATACTAATGTACTCGTTGGAAGAAAAATAAGGAAAAGGTTACATTTTGAAGAATGTGACCATAATTATTTTAAGTGTGAAATGTTGAATAAAAATAGTAAGCAATTTGTACTAAAACAACGCTTGCCAAGTTAAGTCGGCATGTACACTTTCTTGATTTTTGATTTTTGGAGTAGGTAATATTAGCTATGAATGAGTATATATTAATTTTTTTTTTTTAATTTTATCATTATATATGTACTGGAAAAGTCCTTTTTAATGAACTATTCATAGTTCTCGAAGGCGAAGAAAAATGTTAAAAAATATAAATTTCAGGGCTGAACACGCCAACGTTTTTTGGATTCAGATCATAACCTATGCTGCATGGGAATGATATCAGATCTTTCTTTTAACTTATACTTATAACTTCCTAAATTATATTAAAATTAACTTAATTACCCACCAACTAAGTGTCACTAAATTACATTTTTGTTTTTTCCTACTTAAAACAAACTTTAAGTTTTGAAAATTCAGATTTTTTTCATTTCAATTACTCTACTAGATTAAAAATCAAGATAGTCAAAGTAATGTTTTATTTAAATCCTGGATACTTTTACTTATTAATAATTTATTTATAAGGTGAAAATCTACTTAAAAATGATTTATGTTCTTCAATGGAAGAACCAATAGATTTATCAACAAATAAAATGAATTTAGACCAAGCTGAGCAAATAACAACTAATAAATCAGGTAAACATTTGTCATTTTTAAATTTGTCTAATGGAAAACTGTTGTTATTTATGACTTGAAATTGCCATATCTGCATTATAACTATAGACATTAGTCACAGAACAATATATATATATATAATATATATATAAATATATATATATATATATATATATATATATATATATATATATAATAAAAAATTTAATTATTTTATTTATTTTATAGAAAATTTTTTTTTTTATTTTAAATTTTTAAATATACAATCTGTTCAAGTAGAACATTAAATTATTATTATTTAATTTAAACATTTCATTATAGAAAATTAAATAATTTTTTGAGTAGATGATAACACTATGTGTAACTGATAAGATTATAATTCCCACAAAGATGGCGGAAATAATAGCTTCATTAATTTCAATGGTAAGCATATCACAGTTAGCAATCTAGTTTATTATTTATATCTGTGCTTAAGGTATTCCCGACCTCACGAGGAAACGATTTGTGATCTTAAAAATCTGATTTCTATTTGTTCTACTTTTTTCCCCAGTAAACAATTCCATTTTTCAGTTCTATTTTCTCAAGGATATTTCATTCTCGACTCAAATCGTTTTTTTCATACTCGCTCCACTCCAATTATTAATTTCATCATTAAAGCCGCTAGTTTCTTAATTCCATTACTTGTATATTACGTTAAAATAGGTCTTTTTTTTCGATGCTTTATATTATTATTGCATTGTTATAGTTTCATTGAAGAAAAACAATAAAAAAAAACAGGCTTCAACGAATTGGAATTATTGTACAGCAATATATCACAATAATTGACTATTCTGGTTCATAGAATGACGTCTAGCTAACTATTATCATGTTAATCCGACATCGACTGTTATATACATACAAAATACGGAATTTAATCATTCATTCTACTCAGACTGTGCTCAGATGACCTGCACAGGAGTACCGTATATATATATAAACGAGCAAACATCATTTGTCAAGAATGTAGGTTGTTCGACAGAGTCTATGGTAAGGTCTTATTATGTACCCTTTGTCGCGGAGTGAATAGGTTTTCTGTGAACCGAAGCAAAGATATACCTCCCGTGAAAGTTACTTTATGTCGTACGAGTCCTCTCGGTCATACATTTCTCTGGTTAATTACAATACTTTGATTATTTTCTAGGAACGTAATTGATGTGAAAAGTTGTTCTAATGCACAGAAATATTTTTAAGACAAGTACTGAAGTTGACGCTGGCGTTTCATCCTTGAATATATTTCATAAGCCCGCTGTGAATATTTTTTAAATACAAACATCTGGTATTAACTGGACACAGTAATCCCCAACTGTGGTAAAACAGTTAAAATAATTAACTAATACAAATTTAATTTTTTTTTCAAGTTCATTTATCATAGTGTGAAAACACAATAATTTTTACTCAATATACAGTCTTAGTGGTTTTGTCGACGATGCGATGTCTCTCCGAGAATTTAATATCAATTTAATCAAATTAAAGATGAAAACAACAAAAGTCGTATTTTAATTAAAAATCATGACACAAAAAGAAACTAGAATTTGTTTCCGTATTTGAATAAAAATAATAAAAACTTTTCGTTAACCGAATATTGTTAGTTATAATTTAATGAAATATTCAAAAATAATTTTCAATTATAAATGCCTTGATATATTTTAATATAAATATTTAATTTTATTTGCGTACTGTTTTTTTATTTATATATTTTCTTTTATACAAGTATTGTTATATAAAAAAGCTTACAAAATTACTTTATTTTTTCATTCTAACAGAAAGCCCGAGAATATTTTTATAACATTGCCGAAAAACCGAAAAAGAAAACCGCAAGATATTTTCGCATTGAAAATGTCGTCAAAATCAATGGTTTACAAAAAAACAAAAAACATTATACAACACTGATTTCATTCTAACGGGTCACATTGACGACACGTCATGTTTATTTTCTTCACGTAGTAATAATGATTACAGCAATAAGTGTTTGTTTAATTCACTTTAGTTACATGTTCTACGAGATATCATTAATTATTAAATGTGC
This sequence comes from Periphyllus acericola, assembly GCA_949715065.1. NCBI lineage: Eukaryota > Metazoa > Arthropoda > Insecta > Hemiptera > Aphididae > Periphyllus > Periphyllus acericola. Next base: position 41,108,570 of record OX454265.1, on the reverse strand, counting down.
ATAAAATTAAAACTACAACACCAAGGCGGGCTTTAACATTTTACGTTTACGTCCGAGAATTATGGGCGCGCTAACAAAGCTAACAGATGTTTTTAACCGCAGATCGCACACCAAATTTTGATCAAAACAAACTCCAATAAATTACCGCGAGTTCCAGTTGGCACATCCTGGGGTACCGTAATACAGTTTCAGCTATCGCATATCGCATCTCATCGACATTCTCGTCATTCGCTCGTAAAATCAAAACCGGTCACGCGAACCAAATCCCTTCGCGAGTAACACACGCGTATTAAAACCGGAAGATTAGAATATTATGATAACGTACTCACGGGTAGTATACACGACACTAACGTAAACCTATACCGTAAGACGACTGACCATTACACTTTTGTATTTTTAACCGCTATGTCGGTGACACACATGGCGCAGTAAATTTTGTTCGACTCATTTTTCGTATAGTCAAACAATGAACATTACCTAACTCCAGCGATTTCCAAGCCGAGAGGCCCGCCCCTGAATGTACGAGCAGTGATCACAGTGCACGTATTTTATTTTTTTTTTGTTTTTAATTATTTTCATAAACGGTGGAGAAAAAAACGACAAATGAATAATGATCGGATATACTATCAAAAAGGGCGAGAACCGTAGAAAACTTAAAAAAAAATAAAAAATCGTCAACGTTTTTTTTTTCAAATTTAAATCAATTACGGTGGAGGGAAGAGGTGACATTTTTGAAAATTGTCGACAGGGCCGTGGAATAATAGTGCTCGAGAACCACTGCTACGTATGTACACGTGTAAATAATAATGATATGGGGTACATCGATCAAAATTCGTTCGAATGCACTTTGCACGTACGCTCGGTTGCGTTCTGAGTTCTGATGGACGTAAATGAAAACGCATCTCATTCCCGGTGTATCTATCGGCCGCACGCGGATGTTTCATTAAAAAACATACCCGAGGGTCTTGATGTGCTCAATCTAGCGCTCCCGGAACAATACTCATCAGTTTGCTCCAATGACTACCGAGTCTGTTTAGAACACGAGCGTGTGGTGTGGTGTATGCATACTCCGTGTGTTTTGTGATTGTACAGTGTGTCCCACTGGGATCCGCACAGAGCAATATCCCCCGTGTTAATAGAGATAGTCAAATTCTGTTTTTCTATCATGAGCATCCCCGGAGAGGACATTTTTGTTGATAATGGTCTGGTGGAATATACGAGTATAAGGGTTTTATCAAAGAAGATACAAAATTCACTTTTTTTTTATAATTTTTATAAAATTCGAAGATTAGCAGTTTATGTGGATTATTTTTTTGATAATATTAATGATTCAACATTCAACTTTCGTTATCTTCTTGATATTTAATAATTTTTCTAGTTTACAAAAAAATAGAGTACTATTTACACAATTATAATATATAATTATAACACTATCAGCAAAACTTATCGAAAAAATGACGTGCTGAAAATAATTCACGTTAATTATTTTTGTAAACTAAAAAAAATATTAAGAATCACGAATCCAATGAATGCTGAAAGTTGAACCGATGAGATTCTTAGAATAGAGGTCTTAAAATTTTACCATCTTTGAATTTAACAAAATTGTAATATAATAAGTAAACTCTTAATTTCTTTAACATTACACTTATATTTACCGAACTATTGTCGACAAAATTGCCTTCGCCCAGGGTTGCTCATGAAAAAAAAAAAAAATAGAATCAGATTATCTCCATAACGCGGGAGATATTGCTCTGTGTAAGTAAATCCCGATGGGTGACCCTGTACATATGATATATATATATTATATAAGCAGAAATGGAAACCAACGAAATCTTGTCCGTAGAGCGTTGTGGACGTGTACAATGTTATACAATCGAGTATATTAGCGGCCGCCGCCATCACGGGGAGGAAATCCGCGAGTCAGTAATAAAGCACAGTTCGTCGTGGCTGGGGGTGAAATTCACGTGTTCTCGGAAAATATATACCGACAAGAACCGGAGAAATTTGTTTTAAACCGCGCGGTAAATGTGATGTTACGGCGCCCGGCGCTTTTGGCGCGAACACTGAGTATGACCTGTGACGGGTGACGATGTATAGTATAATATTACGTATACGTTATTAAAAGTTTTCGGCGACCGTATGCGTTTAATTAACGCACAGCGAGGATTCGAACATTTCGTCGCGTATGCTTGATTTGCGTAAATCTATGTAGGCACGAATAGTTCCACGAGCTTTTCGTCCTCGGCTATATGCTTGCCAGTTTTAAACTCGCAAACGCGAATTTCTTTTAAATGGCGATCACGCGAACAACATCTATAAGTCATTATGTAGACACGGGTGGTTAGGTCCCATTGAGGAGGGGGGCTGCTGCACTTTCTCCTGCTGTCACTCAATGAACAATACAAACTCGTTATTTCAATAAATATCACATTATAAATAATATAGTGTAATAAATAATGAATGGTAACTACAGTCCTTTTGATAATATTTCATTTAATTTACTATTATATTTTTTCTGTTCTAATTAAAATTCACGAAATAACATTATATTTAATATTTAACATTTTAAAATTTTTTTTTTACCAACCCCCCCACAAATTTCACCATGGATACACATGTATCATGTGTTTAGGTAACTGTAAATCTTTGTGATTGTTGTATTCGTAAACAAGGATAATTAAATTATTATACTCGAAATCTGTTTTTTATTTTTTATTTTCACAATGTGTCCTAGCTAAGTGTTGAGCCTCCATCAGTACTTCGCTATGACACATATATAAAGTTTAATTTACTTTATCTACAATTTATGAAACTCTGAACTAGTATTGTATTTTGCAATATTAATTATTGTTATGACTTGTACGTTTAATATTTTTTATGATGTTTGAAAAAAAAAAACATTTTCGGATCATCTATAAATTCCAAACTTACGTATAACATTAGCATATCCCAGCTATAATATGATATATGTCCATTGCACCGTGCAACAATTTTATTATTTTCCCCGATGTGATATATTGCTAGGTGATGATATAATTATAGTGTGCGTCCGAACCGATTATATGAGACTTTGATCGCTACAATAATTGTTAACATTTAAGTATATAATTATGTTAATTCCATATTGATATTCGATTGAGAATAAAAATAAGACACAATAAGTTTTAAGGATAAATATCTACTTCCTTCAAACTTCACTTTGAGACTACACGATGTCCTCGTGACATTTTTTCATTGTGCTTTCCACCTTCTTTGTTAATTTTATGTGTTTTACGGTAATTCAGAATACCCCATTCATATGTCTTATCTTTTTAAATTAATTCGGTATTAAGAAACAATTATAAATTCTAAAATGTCACTCGATTCTGCTTATTAAAATATGGAACAAAAGTATTGAGTATGGCGATCGCCATAAAACTATAATTATAACGGGGTCACGAAATGCATATTATTTTGTGGTGGTAGTTCAAGCCCAGTACCTATGATTTGCAATTACCGTTCGTTATAAGTTTACGAGTGTGTTCATAGTGAGCGTGATACGAAATTATGCATGATATGATAATCCTTGAAATATTATGCAACCGTCCATACCAGAGCAGTTAAAAAAAATAGTTTTTTATTTGTGAAAATATAAAATTACCTAAGACTCGTATAAAAACAGAAAAACAAAAACAAATTATAGAGGGACATATCCCTCTATAATTTGTTTTTTTATGAATTGCATAAGGAACGCTCCTGTACTCAGTTATGATTATTCAGTTTAAAATCAACACATATTTTATGTAAATTATGATATATATAAATATATGTTGAAGCAACTCTTCAAACACGAATCAGACTATTACATATATTTAGGAAAATATCAGTGATATCTTTATAAAGTAACGTTTTGATCTTATATTATGATATAACTATATAAGTATTCAACAATAAGTTTGGTGGGTTGACAAATTTACATTTAACTAGATTCCTTTTGATATCTTGGTAAAAACTATCAAAAAGATCAAAAAAATGGAAGTCGTGTCTTCCTAGATATTATAATAGCCTACTTTGCAAAAGAATCATATGGGTGCCCAATGGGTAAGAAAGTCGCCCTCTTTTCCCTTGAAAAAATTATATTAACTAGTGAAAGGGTTATTATTATACATTATAGAATGTATGAAACAAATAAGTTGACAGTTCTTTTTTACTATTATATATTTGTCTGTCTTTATAAAAATTCATGTAATAACGTCGAACTTGTATTTAATTTACATTTTGAGAATCTTATTTTCCCCTTCCCCTGTATAACTTTTCCTTTGAGCGCCCATGCTGAGGCCTGAATATAGAAATATATTTATATAGGTCAAATTTTACATAAAATCAAATTGAAACATTAACACCGAAACGGTAATCATATGACTAATACAATTTCATTTGCACTGGCCGAGCACGCGAGCGTCGCAACAATTGCAGTATCCGTTACAGCTCGCCACCGCGTACTGATAACGAGCGGGTGGCCACGAGGTTACCCAACCCCCATACCCAGCCACCAGCGGGCGAGAGTCTCAGTGAAAACCAAATGGCAAAGTCTCGTCGTTTACCGTATCACGGCAGCCACTCTCGGATCGGCTAACTATATATAAGTGCGGTGCCCGTAAATCTTTCGGGGAAACATCTCGTTGCCCGTTCTCCCGTGCCGTCGAGACGTAATCGTTTTAAAAGCCGCGCGCCGCCGCTAATTGGCTTAGACCTTCGGCGGGCCGGGCGCCGTTTACGCGGTTTCGAGATTTCCGCGATAGCGCGCGGCGAGATGAAGAAGGGTCGCGAGGACGAAGATCGCGGTCGGCGTCCGTGGTCCCTGCGTGATGGGCGCTAATTATAGAATAGCGATATGGTGCACGCGTCGTCCGATGCATTCGCCCGACCCGTTTTACCGGACGCCAAACGTTATACACTTTCGGTCACGTGCCGACGACGAGGGCCCGCGCGCGGATCGGGGACAATGGTACGCCGCTCGGGAGGGGCCGCAGGGATATGGATCGTTTTGTCCGGCATACGCGCGTTATAACTGCGGAAGACGGTTTTCGCGCAAAAGTTTATATACATATTATAAATATATCGACTTTTTCCGACCTTTTCCGTTGTAAACCACGGATCGAACGCATTACGCAAACAACACAAATCAGCATTTAATTTATCGACCGACCGCAAAATATGTTTTCCATGATTTATTCGCGAAACGTGTTATTTTTCGAAAACCTATTAGCTTACACTCGTCAACGTTTTCATTATATAATTTACGCTGTACATTACGGGGCTCGAGTAAGGGAAACACATCGATTTGTATAATAATATCTCTGTCTGCCTATTTTATCTCTCTCTCTCTCTCCCTCTCTCGGTTTTCAATGTTCCTGCTCGTGGTGCATTACGAATGTAATTTGAAATACATATATACAGTAAAAACTATAAAATAGAAAAGGCCTAGATCAATATTTGATGAAATTGACCCATTTTAAAACGTGAATTCCAGACATTATATAATCCGTTCTGTTGATTTCCCCAAAAATTCATGCGAGACGTACATGTTTAAATTATGTTTTTCGTTTATACTCATTTTAGATAGTGAAAACAACGATCTTCGTCTGACGCGGTGATCTCTTGATCTCGTGGTGGGTATATGCGAGTAGTTAGTCCTAAACGTCATCACATTTTTCTAATTCATGTTTATTCAAACTAACCGAATTACCCTGGGTTGGAATCTTTATTTCTAATAATAACTATGTATTTTCTTTGCGCATTGTGACAAGCAATACGCAAATATTTACTATAATAACTTACTTAAAAGTTAGCCGAGGATTATTTGATTGTAAAATAATAAGATGCAAAATTTATAAATTAATAACTTGAGTGCATTGTTCGTAGAACGGAAATCGGGGGCATATCAAGGTGATGCGTTACGACGGTGCATGCTGAAAAAATATATATATTTTTTCACATCGCATAGAATGGTAACGGGGAAGCATGTCGACGACAAAACCAGAAATTGAACTTCTACCCTAGGTGAATAATAATATTCGTAAATGTATTTCCAATCGATCCAAAGATTACTTATCTACGGAATCATCAGCGTCTCGTAGGAACACATCATCGCGTCACGTATTTAATACTTGTACCCCGTTAAAAAAAAATATAAACGAAATAATATAATCATAATTCCTTATCTAGACACGCGAGTAGATGCTGCTTTAGGTGCTGGTTAGTTACAGTGAGTGGGGGTGGATGGGAGTCTGGAATCTAGTGCATACGGGAATAACTGTCATGTCCTCGTCGCCGTAGGAAAATCTTCCGACAGAATTCTCGAGGGCCCGTATCAGGGGATAGGCAATGATGTAGCAGTGCCGGGTGGCAAACCGAATAATGGTTAGGGGTATGGCATAGGCCGCTGCGGCGTATAATAAACTAACTCTTCGCCACCGTTCCCCACCACCACCCAAGGCAATCTGTGTCTACGGACCATAACAAGTCCTATATACCCCAACCCATGTACACCCTTTGCGGCAACCTCCCCCGGGCCACTGTTTCGTATCAGTCGTCGACTCAAAGCCTCGTTTGAATAAGAATAAGAAGCTATTTTTTCATCAGCTGCGAGCTTATTAATACGGCATCACCACCACCGCCGCCAAGCACCGCTTTGTCATGTTGTCCGTTGCTGATGAAAGTTTGCCAACATTTCATGACGATTTTCATTCGAGTTTTTGTCATTCCGACCGCGTCCGAAACGTCTAATGACTCGCACGTACGCGCCCCCGCTCAGGTACACCCGTCCACCAAGCTCTATCACACGCCTTTCCGTACATCCGTTTGCTATTCTCTTGCGATAGTTTTTATTCTTATTATTGTTATTTGTCTTTAGCCACGCTCGTTTTTCCTTCGTCGTTCTTCAAAACCACCACGAGAAATTAGAATTTACCCGCGTTCGCATAAGGATCGTCACCAACCCGATGTCGTCGTATGCCTAGCATTTTTCCGCTGCCCTCCCTGCAGAAATTACTTCAAAACGAAAAGTTTACGTTTGCCGAAGCGAAATTTTCCAACCTGAGTCGTACAGTATACAACAACGCTCGTTTACGTCAGTGGTTCCCAACCAGCGGTACACGGACCGATGGACCTAAGCTTTCGATGAACGGTCGTGTGAACCGTAAAAACACGTCAAAACACTGACGATACTATATGCGTATTATCGTATGATATTTTGATTATCTTCGGATTCCACATACTATATTAAGGTATAGCTACAAGTTTTTACTTATATTCGAATTTTAAAGTCATGCAAAAAATCGGCCAAACACTTGCCGGTGCATTAGTGTTTCGGTATTATTACTACGGTTAAGCTTGATTTAGTTGCGTTTTTGCAAAATTTTATATTTCTTATCACGAAGTGCTCTTCAATATTTTCTTCGTATAAATAAGCATATAACGTGTTCACTTGAACCAGAATTGCATGTGCCCTCTCTTAGGTCAGCACGTCACTGGGTTTTGTAGCTGTTTAATGCATAGCGGATCGATGTACATCGATGGTGAAAATACTCAGGTATTAGGTACGATGATGACTATTATTGGAAACTATGTACATCGAACAAAATGCCGAATGTTACGATCGAGTTTAAAATATCGATTTCGTCATTGTGTAGTCACTTATTATGCCTGGATTACCTATGTGTATTGGACGTGAACGTATTAATCTAATCGATTAGATAAAAATAAATAATAACTCATAAGACAACGAGAAACAGTTATCAATGGGATTTTAATGTATTTACATGAAATGACAATAATAAGTGTGTTCCTTGTGTAATTCCATATATTTTTAATTTTTATTGTCTTACGCCGAATTAAAGTTCAATGATTTTTAATCAACAATTATAAATAAATATATCATGAGTTTATATTACACTTTTTATGTTTTGTGATTTCAAATAACCTAATACTTTACAAAGTGATAAACTGATATATATTACGTTCAGTTATCATGCTAGAAAAACGTTTTATACATTTATTCCACTGAATGTAAACAATATGTTTATAACTGTATTGTACAAAATCAATAGGACCCGTTCGTTTGCAGGGGGGAAATACTATTAAGACTTGCGATTTCGCGATATTATTCATAATAAACATATTATAGTTGTACTCTACACGTTTAAATTTCTACACCGAGTGTTTTCGACAAGTAAATACTTTTGGCGTTACGGACTGAAATCTTCTTTTCTTCGGCATTTCATACGTATCGCAACACAACGCCGCAATATTAACGTCCACGTTAACGTATACAGATGACATGATATAATCTGCACCGTTCGGAAACGTACCGATTCTTCCTGTTTCCGTTCCATATTTTCAATCGTGCTCTCGCCGCGACCGCCCGCCCCTGACGTCGTCGTCGTTCTTATCGTTTCGCTGTCGGACTGCATCTTTTGCGTGCGTTACTGCAGCGTCGTAGACGTCGTGCGCTTCGATAGTTCGTCGAACACAATTCTCGTCAAAGCCGAAATATCAAAACAACCGAGTCGTTAATTATGCCTCTATAAGTTCTGACTACTATTATAATAGGTGCACTGCATAGTGATTCACGACGTTACGCTTGTGTTCCGCGTACAAAATAATTAATAATATATATAAACATGTAAGAACGTCGCACGTCAAACGCCGTCAAAATGATTTTTATCTAAGACTTTCAACTACGAATTATGGTAAAATCCCGTTCAATATACCTATATATATATATATATATATATATATATATTTATATATATATATTTATATATATATACATACAATATATTATGTACTAAAAAAAGTTAAATCACAAATAGATTTTTGGAGTACGAGGTAAAATTATTGTTCAATACGTATACTTGTAACATTTCACACTACGGTGCTGTATGGGTAACTCGGTCATAGATTGGACAATGTTTGTACCTCGGAAAATATTGTGTAAGCTGCAGGTCCATGTTAAAACGAATTATTGGGAAATGAAAAATAACTAGGTAGTTAAAAAGTGTTTGGTGTAGCGAAAAATTTGCTACGACGAGTTTCAGAATTTATTAATAAAGTCGCACTTAATACAATTCTGATTCGCAGAAAAAATGATGCATTTACGAGAAAGTCAAGAATTTCTATAGAATAATACACAACATACCCAACCAACATATATGTGTTGTTTTGTACATCTTCGGATAAAAATGTTGGTAAGTTTATAAAAATCTTTGGTATAGCATGACGTATAACTACGTTATATTAACATGAAACATGTGAGTTATTTAAAATCTTCGGTGTTTTTTTAAAATGAAAAGCAAAACGTTTACCGCAAGATAACTGACACGATGAGCTTAAAACGAAACATGTTCAGTTTTTTCCCCGATAGCGAAAATATACAATTTGAGCTTGCCACGTGTGTAGTAAAAAAAAAAAAAAATGTTATCAGTTATATTGTAGACATATGAACTGGTAAATACTCAACGCTTGTTGGCACTGTATTTTTAAAAGATTAATTAACATCAACGCGGTACTGAAGCAGAAACAAAATAATTATAACCTGATCCAAACATTCGTTTTAAAAATAAAAAAAAATGGCTGAACCTTAATTTAGAATAATTAGAGCAACGACGAAAGCAAATATTGATGCTAGACAGCAGATGATTCATCTATGGTTTATTTTACGCATAATATCAATTTATTAATTCAGTTTTTATGCTTTTAAGATTCCGAGTGAAACGAAAATTGTGTATTTCAGACTAATCGATTAACCGTATTGCTTTTTAAGATTCCAGAAGTTCATAGTTCAGAAAATAAAATATACGTACCATACGTTTTTTTTGAATCGAAAACATTAATCGCAGCTTGTACGTTATCCTTTCATCAGATTATAGATACATAACATCAGTAAGTGATCGTGTATTTTATCATGGATTCGCAAAAGTGTCTTTATCAAACTCTTCAACCGTTTCAAATTACACAAAGTCCCTAAAAAATTTTACTACCTACCATGAAATGCAATCGCTTGAATGTTATAGGAGTAACATAGATATGTTTACGGGCTGGATACATATTATTTTTTTGTTCCGACTCACCTCGCGTAACAGATTTAGCGAAACGATTCTATAACTATAGAATCGCAAATCAATAATAAACAATTGTTTATCATTTCTGCATTATATACACAATAACATATTATATACGACTCCTGAATTTTCATCGCGGGAAGGAAATTTTTAGTAGCATATAACTTTTGAAAAAATAAGTTGCCGCTTTTCTGTTGTGGCACACATGGCGCAGTTTTATATATCCTCTTTTTAAGAAGTTTGCATAATCACAACGGAATATAAATTTCAAAATATACATCGTCCACAAAAATGAATAAATTCTATTGCATGAAATATTTACAATATAGTTATTATAAGTATTATATTGTCGTTTTATGGGATACAAAGGTTTAAAAGTACTAAATTACATGTATAGTTTAGACAAAATGAATCCAAAGGTATACAATACGATTGTGACACCTAAAAAGGATCACTACGAGCTACGTACAACTATAACTGTATCGCTGTACTTACGTCTAGAATATGTAATAGAACGGAACGTGAAACATTGTAACGAATCGTCCGCATGGCACATTTGTAGCACGTATTATACAATATACATAGGAGGGTACGAGTAGGTACGCCAGCTACAATAAATTTTATGCTTAAATTTTTAATTGAAATGGGTTGGGAATTAAATATTTGTCGCTAAAAAGCTCGAGCCGCGCGGTGGCGAACCCGTCGGAATACCGGATTAATTAACTTAATTATTTATTTTTCATTGGTCACGCAGGAATGAACTACAGGAAGAATTTAGCAACACGAATCACTCCGGACATGAAACAAAAAAAAAAAAAAGTTTTCGTGATACGCTTTGGTCCCGAGGCTTTTGGCAACCATTTTATTTACATCTCACGATACGAGGTCGTTAACCTGCCGCACGGAATGCGCGATACGCATTTCTCGAGCGGTCACGGTCACGGTCGCCGGAGAAGACTTTCAAACATATCGCGACCGTTTGGAGCAGCAAGGAGGTAATGTGAAACCGCGATGGCAATACGGTAAACGCAGATTTGATGTACCCACTCGTTGTTGTCGGGCGGGAAATAAAGGACTACGCAAAAGAAATATAATGCGAAAAATGTCATTCGTAAATTGTATAGATACACTCGAAGAGCTGTGCGCGCGCGATTCACGGCGAGTACAACCCGGGGGATTTCTGTCGAAAACTCGGGTACACGGTGCAAATACATTTTTCGTGTAAGACAAGCACGGCGAAGATCGTGTAACAACACAGCAGTATTCGAGAACGAAAAACTCGTAATAAACGTGTTTGTGTGTGTGCGTGTCTGCGTTTTTTTATATCCTCCCCCTTCCCCAATTTTTGACAGACGGATTGAAAATGATAAATCGGGTTGATCAGGTTTTTTCGAGCTAGGCAAGAGGAGAAGAAAAAACATAAAAATATAAAACTGTCTATGGCGCTTCGTGGTCGATAAATCATCCACGAGCTTCCGGAAGGGTAAAGGTTACGAGGAGAACACAAATTATTGATAAATTACTACCCGGATAAGTCTCTTCCATCCAGTATTCACAGTGCACACACCCGCGCATGCGCACGTACATATATATTTTGCTATATACCCGCGGTATTTTCCGACAATCTATTACCCGAAACACGGTACTGGTGGCGTTACTACTTATTTCAATATTTACTATCCGGACTATAATCGAGTTATTAAATGCATAGCAGTCAGCAGCCCGTCATGGTTAACAATTCAATCAAATATTGATAATTTAATTTTATCGAATTATTTTTAAATATCTCGTTAATTTTTTTCTTATCTATAATAATGTTTTTTAAACGCACATATTACATTCGTTACGATCAAATGCACTTTCATGTGGAGGATTTAATGTTCTAAAGTGCACATTGTCGTGACCATTTTGTTTACAGATCGAATGGTTGAAGGAACACGTCATGTAGGTATATCACCATGTGGTATGTGGTGTTTATATTAAGATAATTTTTTTTAATTTAAGCTTAACATTTCCACGAAAAATAATAAACAAATTTACATAACAGGTGACAATTTATAAACACAAAAATTAAATGGGGCCAGTTAAAAGCATTAAAATATATTGAAACAATTTTTTTTTATGATATATGTGTATTATAGTATATGAAAATAAAATAAAACATTGTAACATAACGTGTATTCAGAAATGATCTCAGCTGTGACACACGACAAAATTATTTGGACTTATTCTTTTTTTATATATAACATATATGATAAATTTGTTTATTATATATGTTAAGGTGTATGGCCGCTAAGCGATGAGCGTTAACAATTATCGGTGATGGTTGAACTTTCCCAATCATTTTGGTGAGGGTTTTCGTCTATTTTTACAAATACTACACAACGCTGACATTTAATGGTGTTTGTTGACATGCACATTTTTTATTTGGTAAATGCAGAATTACGAATAAAAATCATAAAATCACGATCATTTTTAAATTAATACCTAATTTGAGACACAAATGGACTATTTTATTAATTTCAACGCGGTAAACTATCGTGGCATAGCATTACCCCGTTCTTGCAAGGGCATCTTAAAAATCCTTTTGGGATCAACTGTAGATAAATCATTTGATTGGATAAGACAAGACAGCGTTAGGTGAAACTTAATTTTCCTTTGCATATCCCGTGCGATACCATTAAAAATAGCCTAACATCATACGTTTCAAACACGGATTTGAAGTTCCGAAGAAACATCGTGACATAGCAATAATAACGCCTTTTAATATTATCGAAAATATCTTAAAATATACCTACATCGCGCTTGGACAACGTTTGCCAAACACTAGTTGTAAATGTCAAAGTCACCGCATAAAGGCAATTTTGGCGACATTCACTGCTACTGTGTATACACTGGTAGCTGTCAATATTCACCGACTGCGATCATACACACCTTAACATATTCTTATATAAATAAAGAACCAATCCGAATACATCGTTTTTTACGAGAATTATCAAATGTTATTAGTTGTGATGGATATGCATATTTATTTCACTATAATAGAAGAATATTTACCAAAATTGTATAGATAAGAACTAAAAAATTAAAAAATACCGAGGAAAGAGACAGCCCAGTGATACGATTGTTCTGTTTAAAGGATCGTCATTAAATTGAATCTTTTGGAAAATAACAATAATTGGTTACAGGGAAAAAAAATATTCAACACACTTTTAATAAGACCAATCCACATAGGTAGATGTTTTAAATGTGTACCTCCTACATAACTTGTATAAAGAATCTTTAAATTATTTTTCGAATTAATTTCAATCGTAAACTAGACGATACATGATGGCACGCGCACACCGTTCGTAGTAAGCTACACATATTTAATTATTAACAACGAGTGATAGCTTTTGATGAACACGTTTATGACATGATAAAATATGTTTATTCAAATTACGACTGGTTTGAAGAAAGAAATGTACGTATGAAATAAGTTTAGCATTGTAAAACGTAATATTTCATAGAATCTATACAGTCAGATATGATTAAATAAAGAAAAATATGCAGTTGCATGATGAATGGTACTACCTAAAGGGAATAGAAACGTTATTGACAAATTTGAATTGTGCACAACAGAATTACATAAGATCCAACTTAGAAAAAAAATGCATTCGTTACATATCTAATATTATAATTATGCATATATTGATATCGCAAAAAAGAGGACTGGCGTTCGGAAAAATAAGTTAGAAATCTAGATACTTTAAATGTATTAAATAAGTTTTTTGCTCGTTTATCAACAAATACATATCCCGTCAAGTATAATAATATTATGCTCCACGAATGTTTGGAAATACTTTATTATCTCAATATTGAGTTCAGAAATCAAATAAGAACTTTTCTGTTCAATTGGTCACTCAAACGTCAAACCAATTGTCTGAAAACAAATGCGTATATACGAGTAGTTACTGGCTATGTGTAATTTGTGATTTAATTTATTTCAACGTGAAAGTACGGAAACATTTATATTTTCATAATACCTGCGTATTATATAATCCTATACAAAATGTAATTAAAAAGGAATACGTAAATACGTTGTTGATTATAAGTCGAAAAACGTGTGACAATCAGTATAAGCATCACAGTTCTTTTGCAGTGTAGTACAACTTTATTATATGTAGTACATATTATGTACACATTAATTAAGCTTACATGTTGTGCATTGGTCAGCAGTAGTATATTGGGTACACTCGTTTATTAGAAGATAATTGATTGTATTTATAATACGTACGATGTTTAAAGATACCCACAGGAAAAGTTTTAGATGGTGGTGTGGGGGGAGGGCAAAAAAATTCCCAACTTTTAAATGACTAAAAGGTTGAATTTCATTTCATGAATTCTAATATGGATGGGAAAAATGAAATAGTAAATAAAATGTCATCGAAAGAATTGTGTAGTTCCGCGTTTCGTGCATGGCAATATTACCCTAACAACAGTAACGGTACAATTGTCTCAAATAATTACAAGTTCGTATCATTTTTCCAGAGGAGGGGGGGGGGTCAAGTTCCCCGTCATGAACCCCCTTGATGGTCGCCCACGCATAGACGTGTTGCACATGAATATTGTACATAGGTGCCTAGAAGCCGCCGAGAAGTGACACGTTTTCCGGTTCAGAATAACACAGCGGCGCGATTGACATTCATGCACGTTTGCCGGTATTATTATTTAACGACCCGGTGAACGCGACATCACACATACACACGCACGCGCGCACGCACACGCACCTAAACGTACACGCACACGCATATATAGTGTACGTATAGTGGCAGGGTCTAAGACTTAGACTCTAAGTGATTGATTGCGCGCGACGGACATGACACTTTGGCATTTCGACAGAGTTTCTAGGTACATAATATAATACGACGTGCGCACGTAACGCAGACGGCGGTGGCCCCCGCGCTCGTCTACCAACCAAGCCTACGCGCATGGTCTGCGCTTGGTATTATATAAAATATATTATTTTTATCATTATTATTATTATTATTATTACATTATATGTGTGCGTACACGCATGTTATACGTGTGAACGTGCTCCGTATGAAGGTTTTATTACACATAATATTATCGTCGAAAAACATTTTTCTCTCTAACCTAACCTAACCTAACCTGACCAGGGCTGATACCCTCGCACTCCGTTGCACGGAAATTAAGTCCACCTCGTTCACGCGATCCAACCGTCACAGGTCAACGCACAACCTATAATAATTTATGGTAATTATAGAATGGTTAGGGTTTTGTGTGTGCATATCTGATGAAAAAAATAAGTCCAGAAATATATTCGGGTAATTATGATTATTAATATTCAAAGGCCGTCCTTGGTGAATCTTATCAAAATGACTGTTTGCAAATATGAATCGATACAACACAATATTATTATACGTTATACCTTCTACCACCAATAGTTAAAACTTTTACAATATGGTAACTCTGAAAAATATTGTTATCATGCCTATATTTATAAAAAATTTTTGTAGAGGTTTGGTATAATACTATAAAATTATATGAAATTAAAACTTAGTTAATTTAAAATAAACTATATACAACAAACTTTTTGTTATTAACTTATAAGTTATAACTTAATGCGCAACTTTCTGAAAAGACCCTAATGTGTTAATTTAAAGTTATTCCATATCAAAGTTTATAAAAATGTAGTCAACTCTTGACTTGATGACTATGCAAAGCTTGATCATTTTACATTCTCATTAACTTGAAAATATTTTTATATCGTTTATCGCATGAATTAATAAATTCACAAACTTATGTATAAAAAATATAGAACGGGAAATTGAAAAAAACATATAACCCACCATCGAAATATGCGTGTCGTACAAAATAGGTTTGAACTATAACGGATTGGAAAATGCAAAACTTTGAGCTGTAAATAATTTGAGCGAGAACGGATTTAAAATAAAACAAGAAAACTTCAAATTGTAGTTCAACTTTTTTCTTTTTTTCTTTATATATTTTATATTAACAAAATTTGTCCGCCCTTCGTTAAACAGAATAATTAAATGTGTATATTTTTTTCATTAACACTTATATTCATATATATATTTATCTAATGTGTGGTATATCTTATACTCGTATAGGTATTATGTAGGTAATTAAGGCAAAAAATAATGATTCAATTATTTTAATCTAATATTTAAACGTATTGGTTAGTGTTGGTCGTATTATAATATTCAAAGCCTTACGAAAAAAAATATAACTTATCTAAGAACTGGCACCGTTAAGTATAAAAAAAAGTAACAACAAACTACTAACTAGATATTATTGTTTGAGTACAGAAATGACATCGTGATTGCAGGTGGTCAAGGCAAAGTTGAATTTTGACGGAGAACTTCGATAATCTGCATGGAAACAAAATCTCTTCTTGTTACAATATGTTTGTGGAATTCAGAGAGGATATTTTAAACGAGACGACTTATATTAATACTATTATTGTTATGAAGTACCTATACATTTTACAAATCGTATGACTACTATTTTCAACGAAACAAATGTCGCGTTTTAGAAATGAGATTATAAAATAATAGAATAAATCAAATATCTTGGAATGAAATCTAAAATTAAAAACATTCTATATTAATATAACAATATTAAATTTCAAAAAAAAATTATCCGCAAAAAGAAACTTTAACCTTCGTTGTGTAAAAAGAGCTTTGAAAAACGTTTATGAATTAATGGGATTAAAACCCGGCAAATTCGTTAAAACCGTGAGATGTTGGAGATAATATTTTAATAGAAAAAAATAACCACATCTCTAAAAAAAAAGTTAATTTATAACATAGAATCGGAAATATATTGCTTAAAACATACTAGAAATGAAAAAAATATCCCGAAAATATTGAATAAAGGTTTTCCTCTTTTCTAATATAAACCTTTACTATCACTACATAAATTGATATACTCAATATATTATAAATGTAATAAATTATATGAGTATCTACCTACTAAAATGTATAACTTAACGATAATGTTCTTACCATAAAGTGGTCATAAATATATATAGTACATAAAAAAATGAAAAATGTCAATAATTAATTAAACAATTATTTATTGCTCAAAACGTCGAGGAAAAATTAAATGCATTTAAGAATAAATTAATAACTAAAAGAAGCCGTGGGTTGTAGCACTGCAAATATTCATTGAACAACAACAGCTATTTTGTATAAAACGATTACTATTTTGGGAGTCATACTTTATCGTATGAACTAAAACATATCGATTGAATTGATTCTGTTTTAAGTATAGGTAACATATTATTAAGTCACCAATATACTGCCATACTGGTTGAATAATCCAAACCGATTACAGAACTGAATAATGTTTAAGAATATTATAACGACGACAAAAACTAATATTAGATACAAGTTTTGTGAAAACCAAAATCAATCAAAGTATTAACTGTTATTGTTATTTAACATGTTGATAAAATTAATTAAATTACTCTTTAAGATCTTTACCATTGATGAATATCAAAAAAATAAAATGGTTAACTGTCAAAACCGAAATGAGATATACTATTTTTAATTTAAAACAATATTGTTTACGATTTTTATATTACGAAAAAAGAAACGGAAATAAATTTGTCGGAAAATGACAATATGTGCCAGTGTGAATATTATTATGATTTATGAAATATTCCTTAAGCATGCTATGGAATAAATTTCAAAATGCATAAAGTCAATTTCATTTATTTATTTTTTAAATTGTTTATCATATTTTAGACTTAATATGATATGATATTATATAATTGCATACGCTTATACAAATATCATTGGCTACGAAAAATAGTTGTTGGTTGTGAACTCGTATAAAAATGTATGATAACCATAGAGGTGGTAGCAATACGCATGTGAACAATATAAAACGGATTGCAATTTTTATACGTTTATCGAGTGGTATACGCATGCACGTCCTCTTAGTTACAATTACATTTTATGAAATGCTGCAGTATCGTTCGTATTATGAACTATACTTTTCACAAATAAAAAATTGAAATAAAAATTCTCTAAATCACAGTCCGCCAATCAATATCAATGTCATATTTATCTCCATTATATAGACTCGTCATTGAAAAAGTACATCAACGGCATTTGCATAATGGCTCTTATATCGGCGATATCAGTCAGTGATAAATGCTGTTGATATTAAATAACAATACAACGTCGGATAACTACCAGGTACTACTGCAAAGCCATTTCTTGAAACTATGCAAATAACAAAGTTCAAAAAAACAACCCCTGATTCTGTATTTATTTTATCATAACGTTGAATAATTGCAATGGGAAACATCCGAAAGCATAAGCGTGGAGTACCTCAACTATTTTTCAGAAGTTCTCAACGCGTACCTTTACAGTTTCTAACAATTGAAAAAGTGAAAATGTTTAATCTTTTTGCATTTTTTTATTTGAGAATATATAAAAAAAAATTCTAAATACATCTTTGATGGTAATATAAATCGTCGACAGCTTAAAAGCAATAGTACGTCGTCGACAAATCTATAGGGTCAATAAACTTGACTGACCGGCACAAAAAAAAAAAATCCAAGTGATATTTAAAAGCTTTAAAATCGAAGGAGGTATCTAGTTGAGATGTGTGTGACGCATTAGTGTCTCACGGTTTGGCCAAAGTAAAAAAAGTGGTAGGTAAACTTTTTTTCCCCCGAGTTCTACTCGTCCGCTTACTTTTATGCTGCCGATTTGAGCACTATAACTCGAGGATTCGGTCAAACGTGTCTGCAGGATGAATCGAAGAGAAAACGTCAAAACTGCAGCAGTGGGGGTGTTTATCGTGGACATGCGATGAACGGAACGTATTCCCCGGAGCTTTTTTGTTTTATTATATTTGTCACCATCCGCTATTTTATGTATGTTTTTATTGTTCAGTTTTATATGTCTAAGGGATGACACCGCGTATCCCGAATTAAAACTATAGTAGGTATGCACTTATAATTTACAACATAAAATTAAGCTATTGAAACTGCGTTGCATATAACTTATAAACACAGACAATCGCTGGAAACAATAAACCACAATAATTATTACACCTCCTCCCTTAGGACGAAATGCTAATCACAACACTGCGGTCAAAACGGTATCATAATAATATTTTGTCACGTATATAACCACTCCGTCGTGGTCCACATAATCTCCCACTGAAGTATTGGAATATTAAATATTAACCAGCAGAAATAACCGCCTTCGCGAGGAGAAATCATGGCCGGGTTGAAAATTATTCTAAAAACCGCACATCGTTGAACCGTGTTTAGAGTTTTGTGCGTTTTCGTACTTTTTGTCGCTTACGTTTGGACAAGTATTGAAGTATACAAGTATAGTAAGCTCATACTAAATTAAAATTATGGATGATGACCATCCAGATACAACTGCAGGCTACCATATTATATTATTGTAAGAAATATGCGTCGTGTCAAAATCAAACTTAATGTTGTATTAAACAAATCAAAAAGACCAAATTAATTTATTACATTTTAACCAGTACACTATACACTGTTACGTTATTTCAATTGTATTTAAAGTTTTTAGTGTTTTAAATAGGTGAACTACTTGTATGCTAAGTTAATTGTAATACATTATTATTGTCTAGTAATTTAGTTTAAGATTATTTTAGTTGTAGTTGATATTAGTTGGAAAAATGTATCTATAGCTGTTGACTATGGTACATATGAGATAAAATAGTTTAATAAGAGTTAACTGTATCTTATATAAGTTGGTAATATTTTGATCATAGAATCGTATGTTATAACAACTGCAGAGTAACACGTCGATAATTTTTCGCGTTGTTTAAGATTCAATGGTTCGTAAAATTGTGATTTTAGCAGAACTAAACGTAAATGTTCGATGGAAATCGATTTTTTTATATTATTAAGTCAACGCATATCATTTTTAATTCAACTAATGTAGGCTACAGATAAGTTTATTATCTACGGCATGTCTTAGTAAGACGGATATTAAAACATTAATACATGATGCTTGAAAGTAGTACTACAGTATTGACTATGACGTAAACTATTGTTTAGTTAATAGCTACGGTGTTGAGGAAACGTATGCACACGAACACCGTATCGTTAAAGATGATATGATACCAAAGGGAAAATATGGTACACTTGAATGATTACGTATTCGACATTCTGTACTGACATTTATATGTAATTTAAAATGAAAGTCATAACGCAAGTACGAGCATGTGAAATCCACTTAAACGCAAAACGAATCGGATCAAGCACAACGTTTTGTAAAATCCCTTCTTATTTCTACACATACAGCAATATATAAACGACATTTTCAAATTTCAAGTTCATACATTTTTTTTTTCATATTTATTAGTAATTATACTACACAGTTAATTACTATTACGAATGTGCACACGAGACTGCGGTACATTAATATCGAAGACAGCACTCAACGTGAATGCATTATGTAACAACGCAAATCGTACAATGCATAAATAAGTGGACGATAACGCATTATGCGGTAATTTTATAGCAATATTAATATAACGAGTAAAACGTGAGTGAGCTGAAAAGAATAAGAATACAAAACACAAATTCCCACAATTAAATTGTATAAACCTTGGTACTTTGTATTATGTTATATATATTATATATGATTTATAATCAGTTTTTCAACAAATTTGTATGTACTCTGTTCCATCCGGATCGTTGGAACAACCACTTAACTGGGACAAAATAACACAAACAAATGTGTTCCAATAAAGCGGAGTCAACTGTAATAGATATGTTAATTTTTAGAAATATTTACCTTGCTCGGTGGATCGAAGGAAAAATCTAAATCATTCAAAGAACTGCTATTTCATAGTTTTCCATCAGAGTGGGCATTAGGTCTATACTATAGTTTTGAGTATAAAATACAACAATACCGATACGCAAACTCATTGTGTTGCGTCGTATCCCGGTATCGTGCGATCGAAAAACGGAAGAAATCTAACGCGCATTTAAAGGATTTCCGCGTAGAATAATATAGTAATATAACTAATAACTCGACGTTAACTTTTAATAAGGCACGTCAAAAACAATGATAGCGCGAGCTTTACATCTATGTATAATATATATTATATATACTACTTATAATTATACCACTCTCACGCGCAGTGGTATTACCATGGTATTCTATTATGATTATACCGAATACGTATGTGTGTGTGTGTGTGTGTGTGTATATACATTTTCGAAAAGTTTACACGACATTTTGAATTGCTCGTGTGAGTGTATATATACATACGGATTTCGGTGATAGTTTTCCTGTATTACGGGGTTGTTTCATTTGAAAATGTTTACCGAACTTTACGCGCACACACGGCAATAATACGCACACGGAGTTTTAACCGACACACACACACACACACACACACGCATATATACGTATATAAATATTATGGTTATATAATATTACGAGGTAGAGAAGAACCATTCGACGATGACGACGACGGTGACGTGTGGAGGGGGGGGGGGGGCGTTTAAATCCTTTTATACGATAATAACGATACTATGACGTGTGCGGTTAAACTTGACAGCGGTTCGTACGGTGTAACGTGTAATATACGCGTTGTATTATATTACACTATACACACGTAAATAGATTCGACCGAAAGATGTTATTATGCACGCGGTTAGACGTGGTCGCGGTCGTCGTGTCACGCGCGCGCGCGCGCGTAATTCGAGGTGGACGAATCGCCGCATTTACACGATGTTAAATTATATATTACACTCAGCAGTCGCGTAGGTCGTGTGTTGGGCGCAAGAGTGTCTGATCGCATATTTTACTATGTGGTCTGGCGCGCGCCGCCACCGACTGGAGGTAATACTTCGGAACGAATGCGTAGGTGCGCAAAACGTCTCGAGGCCATCGAGGGGGAGGATATACGAGGTTTACACAACTATTGTTGTACTAAGATAACGGTAACAGGAAGTAATTATACTCGAACAAATCGAAAACCACTTTAGAAAAACCGAATTCGCAGATCGTCTGAATCATTAAATATTTGATTTTTTTTTTTATTTATTTGAATAAACGCCTTGTAGGCTCAAGTACAGATTAATAATAAAGTTTACAGAATTTTGAATTACAAAAATGATTTGTGTGATAAGTACATCTAATGTGGTACATAGGATCAAAAAGAAAAAGAAAAACATAAATAAGTGAATATAATTATTAACATTTTGGACTGAATTAATGATTTGAATAATGACGTTTTAGATTTGACAGATTATTAAAAAAGAAATCGAAATTTGATGTATTTCCTAATGTTAGGAGTCTATTAAGTGGATTATTTTGTCCATAGTTAGTGCGGTGTGTTTTGATATGGAATGTTGGTCATGAGCGGGTATTGTATTGCGGTACGTAAAACGAAATACATTCCAAAAGAGGAGGGCAAGAGATTATACCATTAATTAATTTATATAAGAAGGATATATCTGACATATTACGACGGGCTTAAAGTGTATCAAGTTTTAAATTAAATTGTAGGTTTTGAGCTGAAATATCATCAATATTATTCATTAACCTTTTTTTATAACCTATAAAACGAATAAATTTTCTTTGTAACCGTTCAAGTTTTTGTACATGAGAGATCGTAGTAGGATTCTATATAATGGACCCATATTCCAAAATAGGACGTACTAGGGCACAAAAAAGAACTTTAAGACAGTTTATGTCATCAAACGATTTGGTAGACCTAAATAAAAATCGTAGAGTTTTATTAGCCTTAAGACTGGTCTGATCGATATGGGTAGAAAATTGGAGGTTTATTTGAAACGTGACACTGAGATCCTTTATATTATCATATTCTGGCAGAGTATTGTTATCGATAAAATAATTAAATGCAATTTTTGATTTATTTCTATGGAATGATACTTTATAGCATTTGTTTGCATTAAGGTTTAAACAATTTTTGGTACACCAAGTCGATAGTCTATTTAAGTCATCTTGCAGTAGAAGGCAGTCCTCAAAACGAGAAATAGTATAATACAGTTTAAGATCATCTGCAAAGAGTTTATATTTACAAAATTTAAAACAACTGTCTATATCAAATAAAAATATTAAAAATAACCAAGGGGACAAGTGCCCTCCTTGAGGTACACCTGATCTTACACAAATATGAGAAGAAAGATGACCATTTAATATTACTTGTTGGGAGCGATTTATCAAATATGGATGAAACTAATGGATAAGATTACCTGAAACACCGATTAAATTAAATTTATGAATTAGGAGTTCGTGATTCACTGAATCAAATGCCTTTTGAATGTCGGTGTATAATACATCCACTTGAAGACCGGCTTCAATAGATTCTAAAATGTCGGAATAGAAACAGAGGAGGTTTGTTTCGGTTGATAAACCTGATATAAATCCATGTTGATTTACTGATAATACATTTTTAAATGAACGTGATATTGTTGGCTCAAGTAATTGTTCAAATAATTTCGGTAGGGACGAGAGTTTAGAAATAGGTCTGTAATTTATTACGGATTCTTTTGGTCCAGCTTTAAAGATTGGAATAACATAACTATGTTTCCAGAGGGATGGAAACTGACTACTTCTAAGTGACCATTTAAAAATTAAAGTTATTGGGATAGATAGGGCGCATTTACAAGATTTTAACAATATATCAGGAATACCATCAGGACCTGGGCTTGGTATAGAACTTAGGTTTTCTAGTCCTAAATATATATCTGATACAGATAGTTGTAAATGAGAGATATCAACCATTTCAGATGTAGATAGACTACAATTATTTATATCAATTTGAGCAGTGGAGTATACTGAACTAAAAAATTCACTAAATAGGTTTGCTATATCGGGACCTTTATTTTTTCGGATATTATTATATTCCATCTCTGCCGGAATACTATTTTCTTTTTTTTTGACTTTTTATATAGTTCCAGAACGATTTTGGGTTATGAGTAAAGTTGGATTGTAATTTGTTCATATAAAATGTATAATTAGATTTTGCCTCACGTTTACATAAAGCACGAAGTCTAGAGAATTCATGATAATACCTAATAATATTAGTTTGTTTATATAATTTATGGTTTAGTTTTTTTTCACGTATTAATTTTTTTTTAGTTTATTACTATACCATTTTGAAATGTAATTTATTTAATCGTATATCCCCCAAATTTTTTCGACAGCGATGTCTTAGCTTAAAAGATGGCATTTACAATTTTACCAGAATAGAAATTTCATCTTTTGCATTTAAAATGTGCTTGCGGACCGCGAACAACAATAGATGGCACTGGGCCACGGGTTGAAGGTACTCGATCTCGATGAAAAAGTCTCGGAATATAATGTGAGGCGTTTTAAAGAAACCTCAATCCCAGCTTCAACCGGTGAATAACGCACGCATTACGCACCCCCGCCAAATGTCACGCAATGGCCCACGTTTATTAGGCATACGCATGCAGAGATATGCAGCAATCGGGCACTACCCTCGTGAAGGATACCGCGAAAAGATGGTCGAAAGCGTACAATATGTGATATTCATTCCGCTCGTTAATCCGAATTAAGTCGAAACTCGGGGGTGGGGGTGACGGTGCATTCCACGCGCCGGGGGCGATATCGCGAACACGACCACGACTCTACGGTATCATAATATATGTAGTCGCCGCTTATTGGACTCACGGTTAATTGGCTCATTCGCCTATTAGACTCAAAACGGCTGGTCCCGATTCGCACATATACTAACACACGGCAAAAAATTCGTCTATTTGACTCACACACCGGTTAATAGGGTCATTTGAAAATTAGATAAATAAATAAAATATATACATACATTGAACAAACGTGTTACAAATAAGTCGGTACCGGTAATTTTCTTTTATCGCGGAGATAAAATAAATTACGATAAACCAAGCAGTCGTCAAAGTATTCGAGCAAGATAAATCTTATGAAGAAATGATTATGAAGTTGGCCGAAGGGAGGAAAATCCAATCAACATTAGATGGATTTTGATCAAAAAATTAATTAATTTTATTAATTGCGTATAGCTAGATTTTTATTTTTATACATAAATACCTTGAATCTCAATACATATTTTTAAGTAAATACGTTTTTAAATTTAAGCATTTTTAAAATTTTTTGAGTCATTCGCCTTATTGACTCATTCGGTTAATTGACTCAAATTGTCGGGTCCCAAAGTGAGTCCAATAAGCGGCGACTAATGTATATATATGTGTATAAATTGTAACGGGATCGGTGATTTATAGATTGCACGCGTATTGCCGAGAGTCTCTCAGACGATCGCGTTTAATCGGAGCACGCGCGCGTTTTATCGAGCCCCGAGGCGTGCACCGTATTATTGTGTACGTACGCGCGCGGGTGGATGGTAACGCCAATATAATACGAAATAAAAACCAGATCGTCGAGTCGTAAACGGAGCGCTTTTGTCGCGCCCACGCGCATCGCTCTACTCGACCAACGCACTCGAGCGTGCACAACGCACAAGGATAAGGACGCAGCCGAACGCGATAACAGTGTGGTAACGAATATGACGTCCGGGCCGCTGTAGCGCGGTCAAAATCGATACGTTTGTACGTTTACGGTATTATACGACGATATGATATCCTACCGGAGGCGTACGCCGTGTTTGAACAGACAACGTGAAAACCAAAGTGTCGCTACACCGGTACAGCAGAATATATGATGACTCGGATACCGAGGATTCGCGAACGTAGGCTTTCGACATTCGCGGCGTTTACGCCTATTTTCCAGACGTGAAGCGGAAAGTTTTTCGGAAAATTGGAAACCCTAACGTTTACCGATGTTTCACTGTAAACTAACTACTAACCCCAAACGGCAATCATCGGGGCGCACAATATCATAATGTGTTGATGTACTTCGCCGCCGTACTATTTGCTCGACAGTTGACATTTAATCATCCTTGTGAGGATAATATAAGAAAAATCATCGGTTGTACATCATAGCAAAAATATATCCGTGTTCAAAAAAAAAATTTAATACAGCAGCCAACAGGTATTTTAAACACCCTACGTCCATGATATTGACATCAATAAACATTTTGGATCTTGTGATTATATTTTTGAATGTTTATTATTTTTTTAAAGTGAATAACACCGCATACTAAAATCAAACATGTGCATGATTTTAAATTTATTAGTCTTAAAAAGTAGGCAAATTACTTTATTAATCGTACAAAAATCAGGATGAAATAATTACGATTTTAAATTATTAGAGGTGTGCATTTTTGTACCTATAGAGTTTTAAATTACATGATATAGATACCATACTTCATTTAATTGGTACATTTTGGCTAAAACTAAGTTTAAAAAAAAAAACATAAATATAACTTTTTATGAAATAGATATTTGAAAATAAATAGTTAATTTCATTTAATCTAAGAAATTTCTGCAGATAAAAATTCTAGTGTACGAGTAGTAAAAATCTATTTTATTTTAGATCACTTTAAAAATATCATATAAGTTATAGTACCTTTTTGTAAAAACATCACACATATATCTATAAAATATTATTACGTTATTATTATGTTAATATTATGTTTGAATTATTTTTTTAAATTATTTCTATCAAAATCTAAGAGCATTATAAAATAAATAAATAATATAAACAATGGTTTAATAAAATTGCATTTTTTTTTTATTTATTAATATAATTGTTTCAATACACCTGGTATTTTTACAATGTTACTATTTTACAGATTACAGATCATAATTATAATCTTATAATGTATAATAGTTTTGGTTAGCTATGAGTCTGGATCAGTATCTGAGATTGAGGTGTCTTCATTGGGATCTAAGAAAATTGCATTTTAAACTATTGTATATTCAGTTAAGTTATCCTAATAAATGATTAGTTTTCAGAGTGTTTGAAAATTAATTTTAGTATAGTATCTTATTTCAGATATTAT
This sequence comes from Periphyllus acericola, assembly GCA_949715065.1. Lineage (NCBI taxonomy): Eukaryota > Metazoa > Arthropoda > Insecta > Hemiptera > Aphididae > Periphyllus > Periphyllus acericola. The sequence goes on along the minus strand of OX454265.1, from coordinate 41,081,496 downwards.
AATTTAATTTATATATATATATATAACGGGATTTGTTCATTTATTTGAAAAGCAATTGTGATAATTGCATATGCCATTTAATAGTATTTATGGGTAAACTAGTACACTCTCCATCAAGTGCACTTAAATAATATATGAATTCAGTAGACGCACTATACAAATTGCAGGCAGATACATTTCGCTGACGCCTTTGGAGTGATGTCTTATTTTGTCGAAATAGCTTTATTTGAAGATTTGTCTATAGTTCTATACCACTGTGGGGAATGATTGATGCGCATTAAATCTGAATAGTCACTTTATTTTTTATCAAGGCCGCGAGGAGTTGAGGTACGGCAGGAAGTGTTTGGCTATAGACTTTTACGCATGTGCGTCCCTCAAGTCAGAAGTATAGCTGTTGAAAAAATGATTATACTTATCGGGAATATTATTTTCTAGACACACCTTTGACATTTTTATGACATGATACGCGCAAGATCACAATTCTAAGTCTTTTTCTGCCTTATTGTTTAACGCTGTCATACAAATTCAGTTCGTAGCCTCTTTTCTGCACAATATAATTTACAAGGCTGCACTTATTATGATCGAACACCTACGCAAAGGCACTCACACACACACACACACACCCACGCATACACTGAGCGTATGGTATCGAAAACAACCACGGGGGCGCAAAACTCATTGGTCGATTCGTTTCTGCCGCGAATTAATAGCTTCCGTTCTTCCCGCGGTAGCGTTTTTCTTTCGGGGAACTGACGCGCACACCGTTTGCCAATTAATTATGCACGTGGTGAAACCAAAACGTGCAAAGAGGCGTTCGTAAATAGGAAACGGGTATAACGAAAAGGAGGAGTTGTTAAGATATCTCGTGTACGAGAATATTATTATACCAAGACGAAAAATAGGACTCGTGCGTTTCATAATGCACTGCCAAACAGAGCTTAATGCGATTCACGAATAGTATATTATGTTGGTTAGCACGTATGACGTACTGTCGGCAGTCCGTCGAAATTATGTGTTTGTAAAAATATATAAATTGATCGAAAAACGATACATTTTATATGCAATTACAGTTTAGGCCCACAATATACGATAAGTGCGACGCGCGTATTAAGATCAAATGATATATCACACTTGTAGTTTGCCTTAGGGCATAATTCTTTAGGACAGCGCGTACACGTTAACCATATACCGTTTAATTATGTGTTAAAATATAGGGTTGGAGGGTTACGCGTACATTAAGGCAATGATTAAAACTCATGGCCGTAATAAATTATGACCTAAATGTGTTTAATTTTAGATGAAATTTCATTATAAAATCCACCAAAATATTATGAAAAATTATGTGTTTGTATTTTAAATATAGAAGAATAAAAAATTGATGTTTAAAAAGCAAATCGTTTTAAAACATTTAATTTAAAAATAACTATATAAGACATAACGTTTGGTGATTTTGAAATAAACCGTTAACTTACGTAAGGAAAATAAAATAATAATATCCTTATACGTATTCGATGAAGTTAATGATTAATCCGTGTTTTATTATAATTACCAATCATCGTTTCAAAGCGCGTAGGTATAGTTGTATAGCATGGAATATGGATCCTATTGTTTTGGGATTTAAAAAAGGTTTCATTCTTCACTAAAACTTAAACTTGGAACATCCTCAAATTCATTGTATTTTTATAATGAAAAAAAAAATAGCTTATCGATGAATACAAAAGTAGTAAACGTTCGAAAAATACTCAGTCGAAAGACAACGACAGCCCACGTGAAAAACGATTCGATTTCAGTAATTTGAATAAAATGAAAAATATATCTACATCACATATTATTATAATACCCATCTTGAAACTCGGGATGTACTACCATATTGGTAGAACAACCTTGTCAGCAGTCTAACATATTTCATATAAGATGTAAATATTCATAAGCTCTTGATATATTTAGTATTACAGTATTTACATATTAATTTCAAAATAAGAATCAAATAAAAAAAAACTCAGTTTCTCTTTGAGCGCTTAAAAATACATGTCAACCCTATTTAGAGTATGTGTACCCAGATTTCATATATTATGTGATTGAATGTCATTCATGTATGATTTGTGCCACTATACTACTATAGGATGTCATTAAAGTTACTATACTTGTATTTTCCTTAAAAATAAACACTTTTCAATTTTTGTTTCCAAATAAAAACCATATTATAATAGAACGCACAGTTTTTTTTCCTCTTAGATACTATTTTTATAATTGTCTTTTCCCTAAAAACACAAAAATCTTGATCCTACAGGAAATCTGCACTTATTATATATTTTCCATCGAGTTCTGATGTCTTGGTTTTTGCAGTTTTATAGGCGTCAGTTCTCCAGGGACCGATTCCACGATATTCTCGGTCACCACGAAAATAAATATTATTTTGATAAAATCGACCCTTATATGTAAGTACACCGGGGACTAATTTCAGTGGCTTCGAACGTTTTATACTTTTTTTTTATATATATATATATAAATTGTATTTATCGTCCCAGCGAGTCATTTTTTTACGCACAGACGCAACACAGTCACGTATTTTCGATAATTTAGCTAGTATACCGTATGTATAGTATTGCACTCGTGGGCCTTGGACGAGAACCCGGGGGGTCATTTTATTATATCCATTATTATTATCATTCCGGAATGATCCAGTGGTGTAAGCGGATGGGTCTGTAACAGCAGCGAGCTGGTGCGTTTTTATTTTCTTCGCTTCTATATTATCTTTTCGTCACTGGTTATTTCATTATAAAACCGTCTGTTTGGTTTATGGACGTCACATCCTCCGCAAAGATAATAATCGTAATAATAATCGTAACATAACAATAGTAATAATAACGCAGTCCTGACTCGTGCTAAAGGCTGGGAGTGTAATGCCCTATAAAACCCTATAAAATGCCCTAAAAAAAAAAATTTATATATATTTATACGCCCTAATAATTCTAAATAATGCAATAAAAAATGCACTAAAATCATTTTTATTTTTATAATTTTGGTCTATATTTTAAAATATATAAAATCGAAAAAAATTTGCAGAGACAAAACTGCAGGACTTTTTTATGCACATAAGAGGTTTTTTACGTCAACCGACGCGACGTTGTATTGTGTTTCAACATATATTATGCCACTTGAATTTATCAACCTTTTGATACAACTATTGTCTGATAATAATGTAATACGAGTACGTACAAAACGTTACGGTTTACTAAATTTATAAAAAAAAAAATTGCTTAAGCGTGTGAATCCTTAACAAAAATTTGAATTTCAAATCAAAAAAATAGACTTAAAAATCTCCGAAAACCCCTAAAAATGTCTAAAAAGCAAATAAAATAACTTTACCAACAAGAAATTATGAAAATAAAACGCTATTAAATAAACCAATTTTTTTCTCTTGTTCAGAAGTACATGTAACGGACTGGTGACCGCATACAGGCATCGCGTAGCAAGCTTTGGAAAAAATGCATAATGCATCGGAGTCCCGGCCCTACCCGTGATAATAATGAAGCTCGACGCCCACGGAGAGTAGTAGCATAAAAGTAGAGTTTAATTTAATGCCAAAACGAAACGGAAACTATACTGTATGTATAATTGTGGCCGGAAAAAAATTGCGAGCACGCGACTGACGAACGGAACATGGATGCCGTGCGTCGGAGACGAAACGTTCTCGTGACAAAAAAAAAATGCGATCGCTCTGTTATAATAATATACAAGGTTACGGTATTATTATTAGCCCCGTCCGCCATCGAAAGCAAACTTAATTAATAACAAACGATGTTGAACTTGTACATTCATTATCGTTTTTCTGCAGTTCTACATCCCCTTCGTCTGCGTCCGACCACTACCGCCCACCATCCGAAGCACTCTCGGAATAGTTATAGTTTCTTTTTTCACCATTCCCGAACGACAAGAAAAATTAAATTTCGGTACGTCGGTGTTTATGCGCGTCCGAGGTCGGCCCCGAGGTTTTAATCTCGCATGTGATTACGAATAATTTTTGCTATTATCGTCGTGTTCGTCGTTACAGCAACGCGTCCAGTAGTAAAATATTATCCCGAGAAATTATAACGCGTACGGATCATCATTTGCGCGAAACGATGACGCGAACAATAATGATAATTGATCACGTGTCTTATTTTATCATAATATCATTTCAACTTTTCTCTTCCATTCGCGTTTATTATACAGTATACATCGTTATTATATGCGGCGGCCACGCGTATAATTTTATTAGTTTAGGAGTGAGGGCGTATACATTATTATAGCGTAGCAATCGTTCACTGTCGATCCGAAAAAATAATAAAAAACAAACCGTAGTGCACCGCGTCGTTATTAATACAGCTACGGCGTGTCCGCATTGCTCACGAACTATGAATTTCACTTTTAACTATTAGATTTGCGAAGATTGCAAAAAAAAAAAAAACTTATCGATGTCAATTAGGCGTGATTGAACATAAACTCAGCTAATGGCCAGGCTAACTCATAAATCGACAGAGGTGAACATTTCGCCCGGTGTACTCTCTTTTCGGTTGTAACAAGTAATAACTATACATACTTCCAATAACAAATCGTGTGATTAAGTTTATAGAATATCAATATTTCATAACTTTAGTATACTAGTATAGGTATAGTATACTGCTTTCCGCTAGAAATTAAATCACAACTGTTAGAGAAATTCTCTTCCTGCGTTATCTATACATTATGGGATCCGTACACGGCAACGGACTCTTCACTTATAGAGCAGGCCCAGAGGCGTTTCTTATCATCTGCCGCCAATATATTAGGAATACAGCATATTAAGCATGATTATCTTCCTGTTTCTAATAAGCTTGGACTGATCTCCTTGGTTGATAGACGTATGACAGCGAATCTAGTTTTTTTGAGTAAGCTGATAAATGGTCATATTGATGCTCCCTCTTTACTATCCCAAGTTAACTTTAGAGTTCCACCTCGTTTCTCTAGATCATGTATACCTTTTGCAATTCCTTTCCATCGTACCAACTATGGGATGAACAACCCAATGGATAGAATGATGCGTTTGGCCAATGAGCACACTACCATATATTGATATATAAAATATTTTGTAAATTATTTATTACTATGTCTTCAAAATGTTATATTGTTTGAATTTTTATTTTTTATTTTTTTCTAACCTAACATTAAGAATATTTTTTTTTACTTTATGTTGTAAAACTGAATTATATGCGTTTGTGGTGAACAAAAAAAAAACTCTAAAGATTAAAAATTATATGAAATCCACGTATCGATGTGTAAAAGTGACATCAAATTGTTTTTAAATCGTCATCTATACACACTTGACACTTGGTCGTGATCATGAGTTGTCAATTTTTTTTCATAAAATTATCTCAGTACAAGAATAGAGAGTAGTCGATTATTTATTGGTACCATACGTTACATTCCATCACTGCCAATGACAACTCTTCGCGTAAGACAACGAATCGTGAGTTTTAGTCAACATTTTCAGGCAGTCCTAGAAGCTGGAATATTTTAATATATAATACGTATATACGAGTATGTACTGCTGTGCATGAGTTTATACCAACTGTTTTATTACCAAACTATATAACGTATTCGAATGCGTTAGGGGATTTCTATCTATTGGGTCCGAATCTAAAACAACAGATTACGCAATAAACGTATGCGAGCCGATAAAATAAATTATGTAGCGTTTTATATCATGTGGACCATTACCTTTGTCCACTTTATTGCGCGTTATTCTAAATCCTAAAACGAATTTATTTAAAAAAATAAATAAATCTAATCGTATCATTCCACAAAAGTTTAAATAATACATATGCGGCATTAATAGTTAAAGTACTCGTATAAATATTATTCAAAATAAATAATGTCTCAACGTGGTGGGTTTTATATGACTATTTTCTCAGTAGTAGATTCGAATTGGTATTTTTATTTATTCATATGATATGGATTCGTTAAGCAAAATAATATTACGATAGCATTTTATATGACTGTTGAATTTAAATAAACATCATAAAATAATATATCCGTGATAGGTAAACGAATACAATAAATAAATATAAGTTGTCTATTACGGTAAATTTCATATTCTTTCAAAGAAATATTATATTAACCATTCAAGTTTATACAAAAAGTTTTCCTTTTGGAAAATAAAACGGACATCTAAATCATATAACAGCAAAAACAATTCGATTAACTTGTTTGATATTGGAGAAAATCCTCTAAGACACTTACTCATCCATAACTTCTCTAGCAATATTGTTTAATGAATGTCTGAATCATTGGACTTTGCCACTTTTTAGAGATAATATTTAGACTATTTTTATTCATTCCATATAATATTTTACAGAATCTACCCACGCGCACAAGGATTTAAATAAAAAAAATTACTCGCAATGCATCAATTTACTCGTTTGGCGTTTGTTTATCATAAATAAGATTAAGTACAAACATCTTAAAACTTATTAAGTGTGTAAATAATCCTTCTGCTATCTGCATAATAGTCTTCTAACTTCTCTCGCGCTGCGAAGTTTTTTTTTCGAATCTTCTCAAAACCATAAATCATAATATTTAAATTTAAATTTCCGTCCAGCCAAAACGTTACGGAATAATTTGTCAACAGCTTCGTCGGATTGCCCTAAGTACTTCATATTTTCACCTCGGAGAACCGCTTTAATGGAGTGACTCGTGCGAATGAAGTGATTTAAAAACGACCGACGTGACGGTGGAGAAAAGTGAAATAAACACCGCACGTCGTTTAAAATATGCGAGATTATGACGAGCATTATTTATATCATACTCGGGACTTGAATATTATTGTAACGGACCGATGCGCAGTGGTGGCGTCTGCTCATTTATCGGAATAATAGTATAATCGACGAAATCGGGTACTTCAAATCGGAAGTTTAATATTATTCTCCCGAACAGAGTGTATAAATTATGATACATGGAATGTTATAATGTTAGAGCTTATACCGAAGCAGAATACACTCGAACACCACACGCGTCCCAAACGTATAGAAATCGTATAAATAACATAAATAGCTCTATTACTATTATTATTATAATGATTACTGTATTAGATAATATTCAAGCGACAGTCAAATTTTAGGCACAGCGAGGAGTGAAACAATATTTGTACGGACGTACATACCCCCATATCTTTCTTTAAAAAATCCAAGTATGTAAACATCTTATGTTGTATAAAAATATTTATCGTTTTTATAACTCGAGTCCTTCAACATAAATATATGAGTATTTCGATTTTGAAACCGTAATTTTCTAATAATATACATATTATACATTATCGGTAGGATTTTGGTAGATCAATTCGAATACAATAGTACGAAGAATCTCAACCCGAGTAGAGACTTTACGTGGAATGAAAATCCGTTCAAAAATGTTCACTAGGTAGGAAACACAAAGTTTGGTCAAACAGAGTGTAGATAAATGTATAAATCATTACAATATGAGCCGTGGGTATGCTTCGTGGTCTTAAACAATAACAATAAATCGCATTATGAATCACGCCGGTGCACGGTTTGTAGTTTGTTGGTACGCGTCATATTTATGCACTCGTTTATTGTATTATTATTATTTATTTTTTCAATTTACTTACAATAGCCCTCTTGGACTACTATCGTTGTGGATCATAACGATATCGATTTCATCGGGACAATGAAAACCCGCGATCCGAGTTGTTTTATTTTTTCGCGTGTTCCGTTACGTACGTTCGCGGTCCGAAACCCGCTCGGTCGACGCGTCCGCAAGCCCAAGACGCGCGTAAAGCTCCCGCGTTAAGTTGGCCTATGACCAAAAGGCATCGCGCGCACGACTGCATACCATATCCATCCTAGGAAACATATTTTATAATGATATATCGTAGCGCTCGATTTGTATTATTTCGCGTACATATTATGCACATGCGTTTTGTGTGCGCACAACGTGTGCACGCGGTTGTAAGTCTCGAGTAAAGGAATGCCGTTGAGCGCACATGCAAAAGCGGAATTAATATTTATATTATATTTAGCCCGACGAGCGGAGGCCGGTTTTTCCGTATCTCTTCCCCTCGATCCCGTTTTCGTATTAATTTCCCCGCGTACGCTCGTGGCCGGGGTCTGTAACGTTAGACTTCAACGGTCCCGCGGAGTGAAATACACCGTAAATATACGTGTTTGTCCGCTGGTCGCTCAGGGATGCCGCTTCGAGGGAATGTACAACAAAGGGCCGGTCAGTTTCGCAGACCTTGCCGTTCGAGCGTGAGTTCAATTCGGACAGGTACGGAGCGGTTCTGATTTGTGTCGATTAAACTGTTACGTTGTCATCCCCGAGTGCGATATCTTTACGCCTGACTTCGCGCACCGTTTAGAGCAGCTGCAGCACACGTCTGCAGGGTACCTCGACGTTTGGGAGAAAATGAGAAAATAAAAAACCTAATTGAAGTCTACACCTTCGCATAGTTTATCTTACCTTCGAAGCGCTGCGGTCTTGTGGATCTTCTGAAACAGATCGTGGACACTGTGCATAAACGCACGCGCGCCCGAACGTCGGATGCCGAGAGAACGCGTCGAAAAATTCCATTCCGGCCTCGGGCACGGCAAAAAGTTTTGTCGTTCGGTGCGTTTCGGAGCCCATGAGCGTACGCAAGAGTGGCTCACGATTTGTATACGGTACACCCTACACCGCCGCGCATCGTTACGCCAACATAAGACACGGGGGACCCGTGGGAAAAAAAACGAAATCGAAATGGAAACTTTACAAAACGGCTTTTTGGGTGGTAATAACATCGTAAAGAAAGTCGAACATGGTCTATTGAAAGCACACGACATCGCGCGTCTATAACGTATAAAAACGATTTTGCCTTAACACTTTTAATTCGAGATTCGGTAGTCAGTTTGAATGGTCATGATTGCGCATGTGTTTGTTAAATGTAACTGGGTGTGTGTGCGATTGATGCTTTACGAGATGGTGTTGAGTGTAAAACAAAGTGCAACGTAAACAACGAACGCCGTAAAAACATATATGCGTCGTCGTCTCCGAAACGTTAAGAAAAATAATATGGAACGTGCGTGTTTCCAGACAGAGATATAATATATATGTTTGGAAACATAAAAACACACTTTTGATGTTCGCGCGAACTATTATTTCGAGACAATATTATTGCGGTGGCTTTTCGAGACAATATTATTGCAGTGGCTTTTTGAGTCAAACTACCAAATTACCGAATCGTGTACAATTATAATCATAATAATATTATGCTTGGTGCAGAGCGTTTTAGTTCCAATTGTAGTCGTACTTTTTCACCGTAAAATTTATTAATTTCATGTAATTTGTTTAAAGTATACTAGCGTGTCAGTTATAAAATATAATATGTCTCGTATTTTATTGCCCATGCGTTAATTTTAATATTTATTTTTCTACAAACATGAAGTGCCCTTCCACCCTCAATGAGACCTGTACCTCGAATAAGTGTTACAAAAATTACATTCGCTTAGGTCGGAAAAACGACCTAAGGCGGGCCGTGAATCGGAAGATGTGGTAGTGAACTATATGCGTCACTATAGTTATAAACATACTTAAATACCATTTTGCAAACTGCTATGGTACACGCAGTCCAAAGTCTATCGCGTTTGTCTCGACGTTTCCAAATCGAATTCGACGCATTATAACCATTATAACCGTTCAGAGACGGTTCTTATCTTGCGCAGCTTTTGTCTTAAAAATAAATCATCCTCCCCACGACTATTTCTTAGTTATGCAGGAACTCAGCCTCATTTCACTGGCTGACAGGCGAGTTAACGCTAACATAGAGTTTCTGAATAAACTGGTTGATGGTCGTACAGATGCTCCCTCACTTCTCTCGATAGTCAATTTCAAAGTTCCTTCCCTTACTACTAGATACCATGCTCCTTTCGCTGTTCCTGCGCACACTACCAATTATGGCAGAAATAATCCGTTAGACCGCATGATGCGGCTAGCCAATGAGAGCACCGTTCATCAAAACTGATACATTTATTATTATATATTTTTATATTTGTTTTATTATCATTATTATACTTATTATTCTGTAATTATTATCTTATATAAATTTAATTATGTCATTGTATTAATTATTTTAATTATGTATTACTGTATTATGTTAAACTGTTGAATAGGGCCCAGCCCGTTAACTAATAAATAAATAAATAAATAAAAAATACAGAAATTTAAAATAAGTTCATACAACATTTTACACATCATGTGTGTAATATGGTTGCAGCGTGCTCTTTTATGACGAAAAATACACCGTTTCTCGCATAGTACGAACATGTGGAGGACAAGAGGGCGTTGAAGGCGGCTCGCTGTCTTTTTTTTAGTGAACTATACATAACGTATACAATATTTTGATTATCGTTACTGTTATTATTATGCGAACGTGGGTCAATAGCTGTCAGGTATGCCCGCGGGAAATTAATTACCGGAATTTGTCAACGGCACCGAAATCCTGCAGTATTATAATATAATATGCGTGCAACCGAAAAGGTTGTCCATATAATAAACGTCAATAGTTGCGGTTTTAATTTTAATACCCGTCTAATGTGAAAATCGAACGCTTCGGTACGCGGAAATGATCAATTATGCATGTTTCATGAAGACGATCGGAAACACGGCGGACGGTTATAATTATTTTATGACAATGAATCGCTACGCATAAATGATTCCGAACCAAACGGGTTATTGAGTCTCGATGTTCGCAAACTCTCTCGATGTGCGATTTCGGTCAAAACTGTAAATTCCATTGAGCGCAAAATGCATAAAGCGAATTGAAGAAATATTTAAGTTGTCTGCGCTTGTCGCGTTAAAATTCTTACAATTATTGCAATGCATTTCCGACAGAATAGTGTCATACCATTATTTATACCAGATTCCTAAAATGCTAAAATTAGATATAATGTTCGAATAGTTTACAATCTTCTGTAAGTATAATAATATAAATAACACTTAAATTTTTTTTGTTTTAATTTTAGACAACCCCGATGATATTGAAATGAATAAAATATTTTATTTACATAGAAAACATATTATGATAAGTAAATAAAAGTATTTTGTTATTTAATAAGATAAAATTATCAGTCTGTAGTGCAACGTTTTCCAAGTCATACTTGTCCGTAAAGACCATAACCTAATAGGTGACTTTGATCAACATTTTGATCACCGGAACAGTAGGTATACGTGATATTGCAATATTTACAGATACGTGTTATTAAAAGAACAACTGAAGAATTGTATTATCTGGTCACACATTTCCTTTGGAATGTCGACAAGACTGAACAATTGAACATACATATTGTGCATTTATATTGTATACGGTCAATGTGCTATGGAATGGTTTAAATGGTTTTATAGTTGTAATACCAATCATATATATATATATATATATATATATATATATATAATGTAGTTTACTGCAGCTTTAAGAAAATTATGTTTACTCCGATCAAAGTAAAAATAAATGTAAATAAAACCACTGGGCGTCGATTGGATATGGCTTTTAATTAGTTATATTGCCCGTTTGGTGACATGGATGTTGTTTTGAAATCGATCGACTTGCTAAGTAGTTCGTAAAAATAATCGTATAGTCAGGTGCTTTTGCAGTTTTGAAAGTGTAAACTATTGAAAAGCGCTTTGCTTTTGGTGACCAAATTGACGATTCATCGTAACATTTATGGGTCCATTGAACCTAGTCAACGTAGTAAGTGATTACATATCGTAAATTAAATGATTAAAATTTATTTTATTTTAATGTATTTAGTATCGAGTACCTAAATACTTAAAATCTAAGTATCGTGTATCTTGTATCACAATACTTGAATGATAAGTATCAAGTATCTTGTATCTAGTACCGAGTATAGAGATACTTATTTAATAATATCTTTCCCAATTTTATTTCGGTTTCGTTGTAACTTGTAGAGATAACTAATAACAATTTCACTTAATAGGTAAGATTATAATTTTAAAAACGTATCCCACAATTATTCTACACACCATACGAAATATTTTTAACGGAAACTGTTGACGAACCACTAAAAGCGTCAAACGCTAAAAGTATGTCGAAAAGTGTAAACGCCAGAGGTTTTGGGCATTGCCATAACATTGCATCGGGAAGCGGCAATACTATAAACGGTAGCTTAATCATTGTAGTACGGTGTGCATTTGTAGTATTTGTTACACGAACGTTCAGTACTGTTCAGACTTCCACTTGGGAATACTGCACGGTGAACGCATATCGTAAAAATCATAATAATATCGTAATACGATCGTCATCGTCTGCGGTGACCGCAGGAATAAAAATAAACTTTATCTTCTCTGGGTTCAGAGGAAAAAAAATTATCATTAATATAATAACAATGTTTACAGCGATGCGGCGTAAATATAGTTATCGTAATCGAGCTGTACGAGTCGAACAATATTGCTGAACCGTACGACGAGGAGGCGAAGGTCAAAAGGTACCGTTTAACCCTCCTCAAACTTTCAAATAAAGTCCTTGCGTGATTTTAACCATCAACAATAATACACTGGTTTCCTACGATAACCATATTTAAATAAAGTGCTAATTAACAATAAAGTACTTGGAACCACCACATGCAGTAAGAATTCAATATCTACACTGAAAATGTAAGTGAAGTTTTGGCCTAACATTTATTGTTATTCTGTTCTAAGTTTAAAAAGTAATAATTCAAATTAAAAAAATTATCTGACTATCATAACAAAAGAACTAAGAATCCGCAGTTCTTCTCTTTTGGAATAATGGAATAACAAAAAAATATTAATTTATATTACAATGATATAGGCTTTATTTTTTTTAACCGCTACTCTTTTATTATTATGCATCATTCATACTGTAATTTATCGTAGAAATATATTACCGTACAATATTAATATACGTACATGATGACTTCATCAATGTATGTGCAGTTAACGACTTATATTTGGCTCTTTTACTTGAAAAAATCGTTAGAATCACAATTGTGTAGCATATATTTTGTTTAGTTATAAAACCATTATGAAAAAGTAATGTTTTCGTAAATATACCGAGTCGGGGTGGTATGGCCGAGCGGACAAGGCTGCTGTACTTAATCGCATGGTCACCGGCGGCTTCGATTTCCGGGTGGCAACACCGTCTAAAGGGAAAAAGCCACCACCACCCACAACTTACTGTTCCAAAAACACGAGTTTGGCTCACAAAAGTACCACCCTCCCCCCCATACAAACCAAAGCTAATGGTTATAGTTTCCAAAGCTCAAAATATAAAAAAATAATAGTAATAATATACTGGACATTTGTACTAAAATTAAAAAACTTTTGACATGAATTTATTTACCTTATTCACCAAAGAAAGAATATTAAAATAATTCTGAGACTGAACGTTCATGTTCCAATGAGCGACCATATATTATGTGCACTAAATGTATTAATAAAACTAAAAATGTTTAAAAACCACTTTAGGAACTTTGTTTTTGATACATATAGTTTTAAGGTTACCCATATTTGATGTATACATTTAAACGTGTAAAATAAGATAAATATACGTTTTTGGGCGAGCCCTAAATCCCTGTACCCTTATAGTCCTTCGTAAAATGATCACGTCAATGCGCTAGAATAGTAGTGGTTGTTGCGCACGTTTAGGTACAAGTGATGATAAGTTATCGTAAGAGTATAGTATAGGTCGCAGTGGTATGGTATAATAGTAGTGGTACGGTACAGAAAACGCGGTTGACGCTAGAACGTATACATTATGTGACATGCGTTATACGTGTATACAATGACGACATAAAAATGATTAACCCGCGAGCGTGAAACACTGCCGCGTCGCGAGGGTATAAACGCATTTTTAGGCACGTATATTCTATGATAAATTATAATATACGTGTATAGATATGGGAGCAGCAGTCGCATACATGTGCAATTATAATATTGTATAATATGATCGTTTGGTGCGCACCGCGCGTGCGGTACGCGGTTGGCGACTATATTTACACGATAGTTATAACTATAAATAATATTAATTATACTAATAGTAATAATTATAATTGTAATAATATTAATAATACTAACAATAATCAAAATAATAATAACGTTAATATATAGTAACAATAATGGTAAAACAGTTATAATAATACCTAACGGGAACAATATTAGTTATTAACAGTAATAATAATAATAATCATAATGTTATTGATAGTGATGATAAAGACGCGAAGGGACGGGTTCGCAGGACGGGGATGGAGGAACAATGAGGAGGCGCTCGAAGTACTTACTTGTTGTAGAGCACGATGTCCGGCCGCCAAATGTGGTCGGAAGGCACGTGAAGCATTTGCACGCCACCGTACTCCTTTGGGTCCCATTGCAGCTTATAATCTTTCCAAGCCTGCAACAACAACAGTACGACAAAACCGTTAGTTATCATAGTTATAATAATAGTAATACTATTACAGCAAAGGCTGTAAATACAAAAATATCAAAAATTATGTTTTAGTGCTCGAAATCGTTATGAGATTTATTGTGCGTAAAATTTTACAAAGTGTAAAAAAACGCCATCATCTAGTCGCTGTAAATTCCATTTTAAAAAGTTGTTACTGCCGAACATGTTCAAAAATAGGCCCTTTCTAGAGCACCTATGCCCTGACACGTGGCCCGCCATACCGTATATTAGAAATGGCCAGTTTTTTTGTGTTATGTTATAATGAAAATTCAATTGATTCCAAAAATGTAATTTTTAAATTAATATAATAATACTTTGAAAATATAGATATTTTCCAAAAATAGTTTGATCATTTAAAAAACAATCAAATAAAAAAACCATAAAAATATACAATTTAATGGGAAATTTATGGTTGAATATTGTTGGCCAACAATGTGAGGTCTGGTTTGATTTCTATCATACCAGCTAATTCTTAAAAGTGAGTTCAGATGATCATAACTCAACCGAGATCTATTATTTTTGCGAGAAAATATAAACGAGATATCGGCATATTATGAAGTGTATATGGTATAGGTTAAACGTACTACACCTTATGGGCATACGAAAAGTAGGTACAATATAGTAGAAAGAAATATTAAATCCGCATTATAAGGGGACCACACAAAATTAATAATTAACTAATGTGGCCGGCCGAAATAAAAAATAAAATATTGGGCATCACTGTCCTAGACTCTAGAGGAAAACGCAGTACATAACAATTCCTACGATTAAAATCAAATTGCACACTGCAGTTACTGCGTTTACCGTTTGGATGAAAACGTGTTAAAAGTGTTGTTACGGCATTTTTTTCCAATGACAAAAAAATTTGGTCCTCGTTTGTTATCACTGATTTATTGCTACAACTGGTAGACGTGGTACCTATATGATATCGATGATACCGCATTTTATAACCCTACCAGTAACCACTAGGATACAAACGGGGCTGATGCTGCAGCGAAACGCGGTTACTGCATCATTACGGGGGAAAAGTGTCGAAAATAAATTATTTACCACAAACATTTTTCAATTTCCAACACAAAGTCCCGTCCGTTTCGGTCAAACACCATACTTATAAAATCTTAAATAAATTGTAAAAACAATCAAAACACGAACCTTAATTTTCCCAAAAATTGTATTTTCGAATGAACTGCTATAGCCAGTAGCTGGGCATAATAGTACAGTACAGTAAATGTGTACGCGTACTGCGAGCATTTCCCCCCAGGTACGTACGTTTAGATCAGGTTTTATATTATACTAATTGTTTACAATACATATAATCATATCGTACAATTTGGACTACACCAGTAGTGGAACGTCAAGATAATATGCGGTGACTGGCTACGGTGTTTGGACGACGCGACGGACCCCTAGAGCTGCTGCACCGTACATAGATTATACATGAGCGATTCGTTTGCTTAATACTTCAAACGGTCTTCACAGCGAGCTCAACGATTTTCAATGATTCAAAACGTTTTTACGTACGTACACCGCGATAGCCTTAACGCCAGCGGAAAACTCATTTACAAACGCCCCTGACACAATTGCCCACCTCTTCTCGCCGTCATAGGCTGCTGCAAATGCTCGACCGCGGCGATGTGTTTTTTTGTGTAATTTTTTTATTTTTTAATTCTCTTAACGTGCTGGCAAACCGTCCGTTTCGGTACCTACATATTATACAGCGATAACACGCACGTGGTCGATCGCGATTCACAGTTAAGATATTTTTAATCTACCAGAAAATCGATAAAACCTAATCAAACATTTGCCGTTCGATCCTCGCCGTTCGAGTGAAAACGGTTATTTTAACATTTACCCAAGCTGTATATACCAGACGGAAGTTAAAAGAAAATAAATAAATAAAAACAGAGCAGACCATTATTGCGCGGAACTATTTATACGGAGTAGACGACACGTTTGGACGGCTTTCATCACTGTTCGGAGAATATTTTTATTTTTATTTTTTTCGAAACAAACAAATAGGACGTTAAAAGTGTACGATTTATAATTTTCTATCATACTATAATTGCAGTGTACCAGCTATAATTATATTATAACGTTTCGTTCGTTGCGCGTTTTAGTGTATAGTATCCCGATCGCACAGGGAAATATTTGAGTTCATATTCGGCAAAGCCTACGCGTTTTCCGGATTCACTTCATTTTCAGAATTCGCTCATGACATGAAGACCGTGGCGTGTATATTGACTGTACGCGGACACATTTTCAACATGTTACGCGTGTTTGCGTGCATATGACGCGCTTAACGTTCAGTCGTGGCACATTGTCACCGCGTTTAATTTGACAATTGAGACGAAATTAATTACTCTTTTTGTTGGGTTTTCCGTCACGAAGGGGAGGTGAAGTGCCTGCAGGGTCGTGTGTTCAAACGTCACAAAGACATAACTTCGAACACGTGGGGCGTCTCTATCCTTCTCTAAACGCACGAAAATATTTCGCACTATGACGCGATACCGACAAAATTGGTTTTATTTTAAAAGTAGAACGAAAACACTTTCGTTTCAACGTCACGCGTTGTTCTCTATTTTATTAGACACTTACGAACAAATTTACGCCTACGATATCACAAACTTTATAATCACGACCGACGTCCATCTATGTGATTTGATTGTTATTTGATCTTCGGTAAACATGCACATGGAACGCTGCGTATATAATGAATATTTCGCGCGCGATTAATATTAATAAGTCGTATAGTATTCATGGTTTAAGTAAAAACTAATTCCTAGTAAACTTGGCTGCTAATTACTCAAAGTTAAATAACGGCGTCATAAGTACAATAGATGAAATGTGTTGGAAATACGAGTAGTATTTTTCCACTGGCTTTAAATATCATCGATCAAAACATCTTGCCCTCTTACTACCGAATTATTTGTTCCTATAACATACCATTACAATACAATAATTAAAAAAAGTAAATTATTTCACGTTTCCAATGTGCATCTTGCATCTCATCGAGCTTAAAATTAAAAAATATTTTATATTCTCAGAAACCAAAAGTACGAAAATTCTATTGGTAAATATTTCTACGTCACCTGATTTTCTGGAAAACACGATAGCCCACCCTATATGTATATACAGAGTAACCGAATTCTGTTTTTTTTTTTATGAACGTTCCTGGGAAAAGGCATTTTTGTTAACAAGTTTTTAGTGAATATATTAGTGTATTATTAAAAAAATTAAAAACTAACTATTAATTTTATTACGTTTATAAACTTCGAAGATGGCCATTTTATAGGGCTAATTTTTCTGAAAATGTTGACAGTGCAACTTTCAGTTTTCGTTGGATTGATGATTTTTTATAATGTTTTTAGTTTACAAAGAAATAATGTAAATTATTATCACCTCGTCATTTTTTGGATAAACGTTGCTGCTAATGTTATTATTATTTAAAATTGTCTAAATAGTGCAATATTTTTTTGTAAGCTAAAAAAATTATTAAAAATCAAATAAATAACGAAAATTCAAAGTAGAACCGTCAGATTATTCAGACAAATAAGCTCTAGAAAAGCTATCTTCAATATTTATAAAAATTATAAAATAAAATGTTGATTTTGTAACTTGCTCATACAGTTATATTTTATACCAAACTATTTTCAACCAAATTGCCTTTGCCAAGGGATGCTCACAAAAAAAACACCGAGTTTGATTATCCCTATTAACCCGGGACATATCGCTCTGTGTAAATCTTAGCGTGACACCCTGTACACGGCTACTGCGCTATTTTTAACATACATTTTTAACGGTGCACTCGATCCACGTCAAATCTAAATTGACCATTAGTGCTGTAAGAAATTGGTACTTGCTACCACGTCTTAGATACTATTGCTGTTTTAACCAGTAAAGACCTATGCTGACGCGGCGGTGTATACGTAGTAAATAAACGAGGTATTTTCGTACCTGCAATAATAACGTTAAGGGTGCATGGTCAATTTGTCTTCGTGAATTCGACCACATAGATAATGTGCAATCGGTCACGAACTAAACAAAACACTTCATTATTATTCATATTTGTGACCATTTATCATATTCTATATAGAAAAAATATGATGTAGGCAACCGACGAAAACCTTGAAAATACGACGGAGAAACCAAGAATATTTCGAGGAAATCCGGTTAAGGTATCTGCTGCAGGATATTATAAATATTGTAAAGTATGGATTTTATTTTCCACTAACTAATTTATTCGATTTCTTGAAGTGTTCGAGTCACTCTGACAATTTAGTTTAGACTAGTAATTATTGATGTATCTAAACGTTTAATGAAGCGTATTCATAGTACTATCGGGACGTTTACGACAACAAATGTCTACTTATATATAATAATATGATCAACGGAAAATTGAACGAGACGAATTAGACGAATTATTCAACTACAGAATTAGAACAAAAACAATATACATCAAAGTCGCCGTTACTTCTAAGTATGCGTAAAATGAACTTAAACGGATTTCGATTGAGTTATAAATAATGTAATATAACATGCAAGTTATTATGTTTGTTTCGTCGATTCTCGCCTACAATAATTTGGTTTTGATAAACGATTTTACAATAATTGTATTTACCGTAAGTGAGTGAAAGGAAAATACAACTCACTGGTCATTGTTTTGAAGTTAATAGTTCAACAGCCCGCGGTGCAATAACTAGGCTATGAATTTTATGCTGTTATTTTTTGTATGAATTATAGACTATAGGTACTAAAATACTATAATTCGATCAATTTGGTTGACTAGTAGTGACATCATTTTTTATCATGCATGAAATGTCAACATAAACTTTTCATGTGACGTTATTGAACTATTATCAATATTGTAAAATTTGTTACGACGATTACCATCATGAAACCGAGTTCACATATTAATTATTTTACTTATTCGTTACAATAATATATTTGAGAGTTAGTTTTGGACTACGGAATAACAACATATAGATTCTCTTACCTATGAACCTAACCTTAAACAATTTTTTTTAATGTTAATATAATAAACTGAAATTTTCGGTAATAAGATTATACTGCAGGTATTATAAGACAAATGTATTCAAATTGATCATTTATTATTTTATATTTCATGGAAGTTTATTTTATTATAGCTACATATTGTAGCCGTTTTGACTCTTACTATAGAATTTTACATTTTAAAGCTGCGTCCACAAACGACTTGCATAGCATACCAATTTTATAAATGGTCGTACGATGAAAACGTCATTGGATTTTTGCTAGCTTGAAGGCCGCATTTATTGGGATTCCAAATAACTAAAAGAAACTCAAGTGCTGCTGATTTAACTAACGTTACGTACCTACATAATATAACAATAATATAATGTAGTATCGTGAGACTTGGCACGAGTTAAAAGAAAATAAGTTTCTTACTAAAAAAAAAAATCTAAGTTATAAATTGTTTTTCTAAAAGATAAAAATAAAACGGACTGAGAAACTTTGTGTTTACCGAGAAAAGTGCGTAGGTTTTCACTTTAGGCTTCTTCCCGTTTCCAAAAAAACACACGTGGCTTTCATATAATCGTTTCCGAAAAACGACTGTGAAAAAACTCGTTGAAAAACACTCGTGAGTGTAAGTATAATGACACTGAGTTTGAGTTTGTCGTTTGGTCATATAGACTTCTTCATCGGTTTAATGATTGTCCTGAACAATGTACAGATGATATGCCTACATGTAACATGTGCAACGTAACAATATTTATTATTTGAAGTTTACGGACAGACAATGTGGGGTGAGACAAAAGTATAAATTTCACACATTCCGCCAAACACGTCACGCCGAAACGATTAAAATTATTACGTGTCTCAAATTATTATTCCGGAGATCTGACAAAGTAGGGAAACTTTTTTTTTCCTGTTTGAACCGAGGACCTGGTGAGAACAGTTTGTCACAGTACTTTCACCCGACCCCCATCGTCAAAGGTAAGCACACCTATAATTTACGTTGATACATATTTATTTATTTTTATTATTTTAAACGTAAAATATATTTTAAAATCTGTATGTTACCTGTAAAATTAAATTAAATTAGTTAAGATACAAAACAAGCATAGAAATACATGAGTAAGGAAGCCACCAGTGTGGGAACCATCTGACGTTGACAAAATTTGGTTAATAGTAAGTCGTCCACTGGGAGGCCTCTATACAATATGTTAAATCAGTCAGTTGTTTATTTATTTATTATTATTTTTTTTTTCATTATTCATCAGTAATTCTTGAGAGATGAGGCAGATTTTGTGGTAAGGTTTCGTTTGATAAAATAGATACTAGTTGCTTTGTACGAAAGTTTCATTTATTGTGACATTTTTTTTCAGTAATAATTGGTGTGATTGAGACCGTTTCAATTTTAAATTTATTCTGGTTTGAGATATACCCTGGTGCAGAAGTTATTTGTCATAAGGAAACTGACTGTAAGGCCTGGATGGTATACAAATGACGATATTTATGTATTTATTATCATTTTTTAAGGATACAATGGTTTGTTAACATTTTATACTATAGTTGGTGAGGTTTTTTTTAAATTTTTACTTCCCGATTATTTGCAATGTCATACTCCGTAACAGTAGTTTTTAAATATGTTTAATGTCGATTCGGATTACTAAACCTGAAGCTGAACACCGAAGAACTTAATTTATTGAAACCTGCGTGCGGGAAGCGCACGCACCACATTCAGTGTAAACATAATAATTAAGTATACCATAAACGGCCTTTTACGACTATAACATACGAGTATACGAGTATTTTCTCCGGACAAACATTTTAGTACATTATTAACACTTTCGAACATCAGTATTATATAGATATTCAACGAAATTGTCCTATCGAAATTAATTAATTTCGCATATATTTTACGAGTACAATCGACGAATCTTTTGAATCACGGAATTTGTTGTGTGAGTGTATTTATTATTTTCATAACGTGTTTTTATAATTCGTTCTGTGATTTTACTTATACAATTTATGCTACCGAACAATTATGCAACGATAGCTAAAAAATACTTCACAAATCAGGTAAATAAATATTCTATTGTAATAATCAATGCTTTGATAATGAACCCATCAAAATCTGAATATTATATTTTTTTAATTTATCTTTACATATTAAAATTTGTTTCTTCAAATTATAAATAAATCAATTATTATGTTATTTTTTCGTCGTTCATTATGTATTTTTTGCTTTAGATTTTTTTTAGCTACACATTTTCCTCTTTTTTTATTTTAAAAGAAAAAATCCTATATAAACTGGTAGGAATATATTGAAATTCTTAAATACTTTAAGACTCCATTTATGAAAAATAACGAAAAAAACCAAAAGTTGTCAGATAAAATTAATTTACGTAATTATAGCTCAATAAATAGTATAGCTTATACCTTGTTTATAACTGTGAATAATCAATTGATGATTATTTCTAGTCAGTATAAGCATTTTTTTTAAAGCCAATCTTATTTTAATTAATTTTTGTAAGACCTAAAGTTCTTAAATATCGGTATATTAGTATCTTAAATTCGGAAGAAGTTTGGAGCAGTAAACTAGTAATTCAATGATTACATATTTATAACAAGTATTAAACTATAGTCTAAGTATAGTTTTTATCCTCAAAAAAATAGTGTGTAATACATTGGGAAATTAAATTGTAATTTCATTCACAAATTTTATGAAACTTCTAACAATATAACTTGCATCCACCTATCTATCATTACACAAATAAAATAAGAGTTAAGACAAAAAAACAATAAAATATATTCGTCTGATTATGTTTATAATAATGAATAGAATAGGCAAAGGGCGAGCATATTATAACACATAATTATAATAACACCAAAAATAATTTTGTAATAATAATGTTTTATTTTAATATTGCCACAAGAAAATAATCATTTTTGAAAAACTAAAAAATATTATAAAATATTGTTGTTAATTTCAAAATATGGAGCAAAACTTAAAACGCATTAAATATTTGAGTTCGTTGCGTCCTATGTTTAAATTTAATAAGATTTCCGAAAAACGTAATAAAATTACAATGTGTTTCCATTACATATGGAGTTCGGTAAAATAATTTGTGTGTTTAAAGTTACACAGCTTTCGTAGAATATTCATCAAAATCTAACACAATTTTATCTATTATCAATATATCTATTGTTTTTAATAAGATTTCTATAATTCTCATTCGAATAAGATGATATAGTTGTTGCGATCATATGTGTTACTAAAAACACTCGATAAACACGTTGGAATTGTACGTGTTATTCCGTCACAATGCCATTTCTAATGTACGTTTAACCACTCGCAAATCACGCGGATCCTTGTCAGTCAAGATTTGCTGACCTGGTTCTATTGGCATATGATCAAAAACGGTTTTTGCTCGTTTGCAGACTAATTCGAAATCACCAACGGAAACCGGAGTGATGCGCCCGGGGACAATACGTCGTTCGAAAGACTTAAAACAAATTCCTATGACGCGATTGAAACACAAACCCGTGGTCCGCCGAGGTAGAGCGCAACAATTATTTTCGTCTGTGGCCGGTGCACCGGAATACACGAACGAGGTACTCGGAAATTCTTCACCGCCGATATCGACACCGCAACGGCTCCATACACTCGATTCATTTCACACGCTTTTGGTAAATCTTTTACAAAACTTGGTTTACCGAACGCCGGGGTTTTCCGTACCTCAAATAATTCACTACAATACGAGTATGTGTGTGTATGTTTATATGTATGTGCGTATTTGAGTGTGTGTGTATGTGTGTGTGTGTGTGTGGGTACGTGTGTGTATATATCAGTAAGTACGTGTATGTGCTCGTGTGTTCGTGTTTGTGTATGCGTACGAATATTTGTGTGTGTGTGGGCGGGCGTAATTTGTTGCAGAACATCACATAGTGTGGCCAGAGTCGCGCGCGTCCAATAGATAAAATCGATATACGATGGGGATGTGTGTGAAGCAGAACGATCGAATATCGGGACGAGGAGGGCAGGACACGTCAGAGATGGAATGTTGCGGAGAAGGGAAAGCAAGGACCGCAGGATCGCTAGGCCCCGGTACGATGCTCAACGTTCTCGTGTACGAGTGTGTAGTTTTCAGGTCACCGTGTCTTAAACTGCTAATTACCATACCAGAAAACCAACCGATAAAACCCACCTCGACTAAACACTTTCGAAAATTTTGAAAAAAAAAACTGTCGAAGGACGAGAGCGGTAACATGATACTCTACGTACGGTGTAATAGATCAAAGGGCCCGATCCTGTACAGAATATACTGTGCGTGAAGCACGTGCGTTTAAAACAGTGAATGTTAACGACACCATTTTCAACGATAAAATTTAATATTTTGTTTTAAATTTATCGGTCATAATATAAATTCATAACGACATTTTTTTTAATAAAATTATATTTGTAAATAATACAATTAATTACAATTTGATTTTTACTCGCAAAATACAACGTAGTACTTCGAAAAGTAGACCAAGTACAATACATTTCAAATATAAATAAAAAAACAACTACTTTAGTGAACATTTAATTATTATTGGTAGCACGTAAATCCTTTTGAAAATCTCAAAAACAAACTTTGGACACCAAACACGGAACAACAATAGTTATTATCGACCCTTCAATAAACCGCGATTGACCACGCGATTCAATTTTCATCACTGATGTGTCCGTCCGTCACACGATCAGCGATTTAATTAATTTTATAATAAACTGTAATCAACCGTTTTGTTATTGGAGTTTTTGTCGAAAGACACACAATGTTCTATGTGTACATACGAGTACAAGATACAGTATTATTGTCCGCGTTTCTGTTTTATACGTTTATCATGCTTTTCGTCGATGTCCAAATTTGGTTTTATCGCAAATGCAAAAGATAAAAAAAATAATGTTCACCGGCTTATTGTGGACAGTGGCAAAAATATCTGGGGGCAATAGAATCCTAAGACACAGGCACGGACTGAGTACCGTTATTGTACTTTAATGCGCCGATAACCATCACCGTCATCATTGCACTTAAATAGTACTGCAGTGAACGTACGCTCGCAGCTGTAGCGAGTATATAGTATATCAATATATTATACACGTATCATAAAAATATAATACTGTGACAATATGTCGTTTTATATTTGTTTAGCACGGAACGCATTCGGATATGCGACGTGTAAACACAGACTGCCAGTGACTCACTCGTTCGAAATAAATTACAATAAACAATTGTGTTTGGTACCGTAAAGTATTAAAAAAAATAATATCATTCGCCGCGAAGAATTATTTCGCCTGAATAAATGTTTCGGGCGCGTATACGCATATCTAATTATTATCCTACTCCTACATGGTACCTATACCATAATACACTGTGAAAAGTGATTTTTTATGTGTATATATATATATATATATATGTGTGTGTGTGTGTGCGTATAGGATATGAAAAAAAAAATAGAAAAAATACATAAATATATCCGCGTGCTGCGGTGGTTTTTGTTGTATAATTTATGGCTTATAAATAATGCATCCCCGGAGATTTTCGAGTATTATTTTTAATAGCCGGTTGATTGTTTCCCGTTTCACCCCCGTTATTTAAATAATTGTGTGTCCGTGCTGCGTTAATGCGTGCGCTGTGCACACGCACTGGCACATTAGAGGCTACACTAATGGGACGCGCGAGCGAGTGGGGTTGGGGGTGGTATTTCAAAATTTACGCTTTTTATGTGGGAGCATCCCACGTCAGCTCGTATTTTTCAGAGGACATAATATCAAATATAACATTTATAGCTGTTCCATATTATACTGTTTCGTGCATATAAGAAATATAAGAATATTGTCACGAAAATGTTTTTTTCATATAATCACGTGACGTAAAGATATCGGTGCAGGTGTATATTGTTAATATGATATGTTTATCGAAAGCAATACGCAGCTGTGAGTTTGAAAATCAAGCGAAGACACAATAATATAGTACACTATTTTTAAATCAACAGAAGTACGTGGGAGATTCATATCGCTGAAGTATTCAGGCAGTTTTGGTGTTTCCTGACTTTTTTTTTTAATTAGAAATAAGGCTTCAACAACATTAGCTTAGCAAGAGTTTAAAAAAAATTACATTGTTAAATTTTGTTAATGAGATTAATTTTACTTAGAAATGTGATTATTTTATTAATATTGTTTTTGTTGAGTGCTTTTTCCATATTCGGCGGTATTGATAAGTTGCTTCTTATGTTTCGGTACTTTGTGCAATCAAGGATGTCTAAAGTGTTTAACTGAAAGTTCAGCGTAGCATTCGTCGCCAGACTTTATTATGATCAATAAAATTAAATTACATAAAAAGAACAATAAATCTACCTTTAACGTGTTTGTATCATATTATAACGTGTACTGATATTACGAAAATTGAAACAGATGAATATTTCATTGTTTGTTTGCAACCGATGAGCGCAGTATTTACTTATTATTTGCAGATTATTAAAACAAAATCGCAAGTACAAGAACTAATTTTGTATCCTCTTAAAAACGTCGATATATTCGCATATTCATTGGGACGTTAGGGGTAGAGGACGTCGACCCAATTCTCCAAGATCGATCTTGCTCTAGTGGCGGGCATACAGAAAAAGATAGATCGGTAATATGCATCAGCATTTGCTTTTTTACTACGTCAAACGATAAAACTGTTATAGTTTTTTGTGATGACGTATTTGGGTACGATGACCAAATTTTATTTGGTGTCCAACAAAGGCCAAAGGTATAAAACCCAGCTGCTATAGTCCATCGATTTCGACGGAGTTATGATAATAATATAAGTATTACATTAATACATAAATCAAACTGTGTATTTATTTACTTATTTATTGGCATATGGCTTAAGATTAAGATAAATCAACGATAAAAAATCAGAGCAACGTTAAGTATTACGTAAGTGAAGCCCCCCCCCCCGTGGCTAGGGTAGATTATATTCAAACAAATTGTTAACGATTGTAAATTTATCGTAAATGCAATTTTGGGCAAAAAACTTAAGAATTTAAAATCGAAATTGGTGTATCAATTTCACGTAGCCCACCGACCATGGTCGGATCAATATTGGACAAATTGTAAACGTTCTAAATTAATTTTGAATAATCGAATGCAAATTAATATAAATAGTACGTATATATAATAAAAATAATTAATGCTTATCAATATATTCTAAATATCATCGGTATC
Organism: Periphyllus acericola; assembly: GCA_949715065.1. NCBI lineage: Eukaryota > Metazoa > Arthropoda > Insecta > Hemiptera > Aphididae > Periphyllus > Periphyllus acericola. Next base: position 41,054,770 of record OX454265.1, on the reverse strand, counting down.
GATAACAGTAAAACAAATAATAATATTATGGAATATATAAGATAATAGTATATTAAATACTATTCAATGAGATTAACATTTATTTTGTTAAATCAAATATTTGTTTTGCTCATCAATCGTTTTTTTTTTTTTTTTCAAATTATGAGATCTTTCCTGCAGTTGCTGGCCAAAACATCTCGTGTACGCCGATGCAAACATCGTGGCACGGATATATCGTCGGGAACGACAACAATTAATACGGTGAAAAGCCGATTTTAAAAAGTGTATGTTATAATTTTTTATTTACAACGAACATGGATGCAAATCGATCGAAGTGTCGCAACGAAATCGATTGCCCACGGTAAAATATATTAAGCTCGTACGTGAACGATGTATGTATTATACACGTAGGATATGTGTCATTTTTCCTTTCTGTCTCTCTCCCTCTTTCCCTCCCACTCTTTGTATCTCCACTCCTCCGGTGCGCAATGAATTCGACCTGCCGCGCGGTGATGGAGCAGAAACGCGCGTACGCCTAACAAACGCGAACGATGCAAGCGCGGGTACGAGGGAGATCGCGGTAAGAATGAAAAATAAATAAATAAAAATAAAAACCTCCGCCAGGCTAGTATAATAATGTTTTACACGCGAGCGTTCCAACGACATTTTCGCCGTGCCGAGTTGTGCCGTTTTCCGGGGCCCTTGGTAAATATTAAGTGATCGAATCTATCATTCAGGCAACGGCGAGAAACTGATGACAGTGATGTACGACTGGTGAAGATGTTTAAATTATATATATTTGTGTCAGTGTGTGTGTGTGTGTGTGCGTCTGTGGGTATGGGGTGAGTGTGTGTATTCGTGTGTGCTTGTGTGGGGGTATGCGGATCAAATTTTGCGTAAGTACACGAACGCACATTCCAAGCCCATGAGGGATTTTTTGTTTCAATTTTATTCATTTGCACGAGCATAAATAATCCTTTTTCAGTTCGTGTACACTGTATAGTAGGCAATATGACTATCGCACACTTTCAGACGAAATAACCGCAGAACAAGAAATTTTTAAATCAAAGAAAAAACATTATAGCAATATCAGGTCGACTTGAAGCTCGTGGTAGGCCACGTGGGGCTGAAAGTGTATAGCTTAGCGGAATACCGATCCACGTCCCATCATTTAAAGGAGTAAACGATAGTAAACGAATTGAAACAAAGCAAAAAGGCTTCAAGTACATGCGATATAAAGGGAACAATAATATATCTTTCTTTTCGACGCTTATGCGTATACATTAGCCCGTAAACCGTAGCAACCTTCCTCACTTCGGTAATTTACAAGTGTAAATACTAAAAAATTACATGAGTAAATACCAATTATAAATATCACTTATGTAATTGAAAAGTGTCCAATACAGATTTTACGTACAGTTATTATTTTAAACACACTATCATCTTAATTTAATGTAGGTTTAATGAAAAACTCAGATCTGTGATCGATAAAAAATCGATCAGGATTTGACCACGGTAATTAATAGTTTATTATACATTCACGCTCTGTTGTGTAAACAAAGTATTGCAGCAATAGGCACCCGTATCGCACGGTTCCGTTTTATAATTCGAGCCTGACTGCAATTATTCGGAGATCGCTTTTGTATAATCCCCCTTAAGTCAATTGTACGTGTCTTCACAAATTGTTATCTTACGTGCAATTAAAACTTTTCCATTATTTGTATTTATTCTCGTTCGTATCTCTCTGTCTGTCCCCCCCCCTCACTCTCTCTCAAACTCTCTCTCTCTCTCTATGCGTGATCAAACTTTCCTAACCTAATTGCTCGATTTCGTTTTAAATTTATTTGTATTTATGCTACGCGTGAATTTCCGTTTCCGAGGGATCCGGAGAGCTTTTCGCGCGACGGAGAAGAGAAAAGAAAAGATATGTATACATAAAGAGATGGAGAGAAACAAAGAAACTTGGATGATTCAAAATACCTCTTTGAAAGCAAATAAATGTAAACACGTTCACGTTTCGTTATTTAATTACAATACTATACACGCACTTTAAAATACGCGTTATGATGATTGTACAATAATATCATGAATAATGTTATTTTAACAACGAGATAAATTAGTATTTACCTACCTGTAAAACGTTTTGTTGTACGAGAAACCAAAACGCTTGGTTATCTAATTGGAAAAGTATCGTATTGTGTTATAAAACGATGATTATATAACAATATAAAAATTAGAGACGGAAGTTTATGCAAATTAACGTTTTTACTGATTACACCAACAATTTGTTAGATATAAGTAAGCTATTAATTTGAATCACAAAGTCTAAAAATACAATTAATTTTCCATATTTTGAGGATTTTTACAAATAAACGCATAATATTTAAAAATAAAATTATATTTTAATGCATATTTATGATTTTTTTTACCTTCCAGCAGTAAATAATACTTCATAAAAATTGCGTATATGGATATGTTAACATTTTAATATGTATACATCGAAAAATATATCTGCGTGGAAATTAATATTTATATAACATCACGAGTCTGAGAAAATAAATCTTATATAAAATTAGAGCATACAATTGCATGTAATTCACGTCCCGACAAGACTATACAGGTGAAATGGAAATATTAGATATTTTATACATGGATAAGGTTCAAATACCAACCACTCGCTCACTAAAAAATCGAAACAATCGAAATATATCCCGAGTGAGGCAGGGTTTGGTATTAATTTAGTATAGTAAACATTTATTAGTTTCGTATATGAATATAGAAGTACGGGTCCAACATTTGAGAATTTGACATCAAACGTTCCAGAAAATAAACAAAATAATGATTATCTATTTGTGAAAATGAATTCGTACGGCGATTTGAAAAAAAAAAAAAACGGTAATATTGCCATAGGATACGCCTGATGTGCAAAAATCTATGGGTTGAAAAGAACAATCTTTTAGTACGTGTACATTTTCCCAAAATCGGAAGTTGTTAAAACGCACAATTTAAACATAAAAACAGTTGCGCTTACTTCAGTGATAACCCGGTATAACGCAAAGCACGCACGTACAGTGGCGGCCAGCCGTTAGTTGAGTTTTCGAGAAATACTGACGCGAGTCGAACGTGAAAACACACGGTAAATCTTTTCGTTCTGAAAGACATACATACGTATTGGTGCGGACGCGCGTGCAAACGACTCTATATTATTGTATCAAATATTATTATGCTTCGCGTTGAGCTACGTAAATGTTTCGAGACCGTCAAAGCTGTATTACGTGTTGGAATATAAAAAAAAAAGAAACTAAAACGGAATTTAAAGCTCTTCTATATTTACGACGACAAAACTACGATTGGTGTTTGGTTTATTACGACGCATATAAGATAAGCGAACAACACGATTTTCGACAACTGCAGTCTATACGTCGGTTTTATTTGCATGCGCGTACAATAAAGGTGGTTAAAATATATAAAATATGAAAACATTTTCATCGATTCGCCAACATCGAGTTGAACGAAATCTTAAATTCACCGGTAACTATATGTACAGTTAGTTTTGTACTCGGCAATCGTAATACTATTATTATAATTATTGTAATTATCGTTTTTATTATTATTTTTCATCATTTATTGTTTTCTCGGTGAAAGCGAAAACGCTTATAGGCGATTTTTTTTTTATTACTTGTAAGCCATACGCAGTTTCCTTCTGAGTTAATTATTGTAAATATTATGTTCATATTCTGCCAGCTGTACACATATCAGTGATGAATTATTCATGTTTTTAAGTTATTATTTATTTCAATGTAATTTTGTTTTGTTCTGTAATTGTTTTCGCTTGTGAATTTATAATATTTCCTTTGTTCATCGTGACTTTGTTTTGTTCATTGGTGGTTCGTTTTCTATAAGAGCTGTGCCACTTAGGATGACGTACCATCGTTTGTTTGTAAAAGCTGATTGGTCGACTTATAACAGTATAAACATCAATTAGCACAAATGACAAATATTTTCAAATAAGTAGTTCGGAATTTAAGTAAACCATATTTGTTTGTAAATAAACCAAAACATTCATTACTGACGAAGAAAACAGAATTCTAAATTAAAAGCTGCTAATTCATGTTTGTCCGTCATAAATTATTCAAAACAAATATCCAGAATTTAAATTAATTACTTACAACAGTAGTTTTGATTCATTAAACCGCTAAAAAAACATAAATACACAAATGTAAACATACAAAATAAATAATAACTAATTCACACGATTCTAAAATCAATCGAACTAATAGCTGAGAAATAGTAGCAAGGCAACTCGCGACTGTGTCTACATAATTTGTAGATATTTTTCGTTTTCGTGTTTACGGGAACGAGTAGAACCACAACTGTCATTTACTTATCTGATTATACAAAAGCAGAAGACTATTAAAAATGAATCGATATTAATCGACTGCCAAAAAATATTCACTATAAATTAAACACATTATTTTCGGTGAATCACTGGAATACGTGTATGCCGACAGAGACAAGTGTAACACCTAAAAGTACCTCAATTATTATTTTTTCGACAATAACAGACTGTTAAACATTTATATCTCGACCGAAAAACAGTGTAGCTCAACGGCCAACATATTATTATTTTTAACAATATTGTAGAGTAGAAGCCGCTTATGAGACTCACTTGGGAATTAACATCGGAATCAACATTAAGTGAGTGTTACACCTAAATAAACCCTATAAGCAAAGGGAGGGAAATTAATGAAAAAACCTTTTAAATAATTTATTTATTTAATTTTGCTATTTGACAAATCTTCATTTTATAATATTGTTCACAAAATACAAGGGTCCTCGAGCAAAATTTGAACCTCATAACAGACTTCTTTTCAATTTATTTGTCACGTTCAGGACTGTTCACGGTAATTTTGTAACTCTAAGAAACTGAACCAGCTATTATATCCGTGAGTCTTACAAGCGGCGTCCACTGTGCATTAATATCGCCCTAAGCTCGCAGTTATTCAAACACTTCTATTAACATTTTATCTATGGTTCACGGGTGAGTCGTCACTAAGCGTTTTTATATTTCCTATTTTAATAAGCTATATACAGGGTGATTTTTAATCGTAATAATCCACTTCTTTGGTCGTAAAAATGCTTTAATTCAAATGTTTTTTTCAATGTTTTATAGTTACTATAATCACTAGATTATTCACTTTTTTTCATGTTACATTAAGTATGTCCTGTGGCGATGTTTTTCAAATGAGGACATCATATTTTTAACTTAATCATTATTCAATTAATTTTTCCGGAATTTTTGATGAAACAATTCAAAATTAGGACCAATTCTTTCGGAATTATTCAAAATTAAAATTGCATATGTAAAGTGTAAAATTCGCGTGATCTCCAATTAGTAGCATTTAGCAAAAACATGTAACTACAAATTACATCATAATATTAGGTATTATTTTTTCCTAAATACTTAAATTAGAATAATTCAACGACTACTCGTTAGAATTTTGATTTCAGTACATCAAAATTTACGAAAAATCACCCCAATGAAAAACAGCAGTGGAAGTGGGGTGTTCACATTTGGAAAACGAAATATTTTATTGCCAAAAGACATTTTTAAGGTAGCTTGAAAAAAATAAACGATTGTGGGAATCCTAGTTTTTATATTTACTTTCTAATTGAAAAAAAAAGAAATTAAATTGAAGCATTTTTACGGAACTTTGTAAGCATGTATATACTCTGAAACAACGTGATCAATATGTCCCACACGCGTCACATTTTACGAATAACTACTAACTGTGTAGTACTTCCAACGTGACCGCGGACCGTTCGACGAGAACTATCATAAAATAATAATATAACTACGGTGCGTGTTCACATTTCGAAGATAGTTTCGATAGTTTAATTGTATAAAGAATTATCACGAAAATCGCGATTCAAACTAAACAATGTGATGTTCTATATGTACAGTGTTCCGGGCAAGTTGTTTTTGAGAATCGAAGGGGACGAGTCGAACTGTGATAAAGTTTAGGGCGAGCAACGCAGCTAATAGCAAACTTATGGGTGACCCATATTCGACGTTGGCGCGACCGAGTGGGGGTTTGTATATGTATAAATATATATATATATATATATATGTAATATACGAGGGATCACATTTTGAAAGAGGAAGAACTTTTGGGAAAACTTCTTAGCTTCCAGCAGAATAATTTCAATATTAAAACGTCACCACTTTGTCCCTTTTTATTTATTTCTTAGAAACAACTCAATTACTTATCGTGTTGTACAAAACGTTCCGGTGTTTTTTTTACTTTTTTTATCTTTAATTCCTGCAGCAATTTTATCAGATTACTCGGATTTGTATACGGTGTAACAGTATAAAAAGCGTGCGCAAAATGCGTGATGTCATTTCTACGCAAATACTTGTGTTATGAAATATCTTGTAGAACGCACGAATCGAATGGGTTGCAACTTGCAAAACGATCGGGAAACAGAACCATGTGCGTATATGTTTTACATAATGTGCGATTATTGGATTTTGACGGTTAAAAATATGTATGTTTAACGATTGTTAAAAAATTCAAAATATACAGCGAAAAATTAACATTTATTATTCCGAAAAACACGTGTAGACGATTGACTAGATCGTTTCGTTCAAATGTTGATTTTAGACGTAGAGCTAGGAAAATTGGTAGGGTTTAGTTAGAAGTATTTTAAATATAGTTTCGATATGACTCCGAGCGATCTATACAAGTTGTTCGTTTATTTCATGCAGAAAGCGTGCCTGTAATTTTATTTATTTCATTTATAATCACCTGTCTGTGTGATTTATCGCTTCAAGCATAGGCGATATTAGATATTTCAATTAGACTAAGTCAAAGTCTAACATATAGATATTACCAACAGGAGGAAATATTTCCTTACAGTTTTCGTACCAATAATAAGCTGTAACTACCTGAGATTTATCCTCGTTCTAGATGAGCTCTTTGCTATTTCCATAAACCAATCTTTATGTCCTTATTGTTATCCTTAATTATTATTGTTCTACGAAAAGTGTGTCTTAACAAAAATTGTTAATGCAAATTCAATTATAATTGTTTTAAAGTCAATTTTAAATATCTAATACAGTAGACGCCGCTTATAAGACTCACATTGGGACCAGCACAAAGTGAGTCTTATAACCGAATGAATCTTATAAGTGAAGTGGAAAAAAAAATTAATTACGTATTTCTAAATTTTATTTTACTACATATTTTGCTTTGATTTTAATACTTTAACACATATTACATATTACATACTTTATTATTGAATAAATTTAATAATCCTGATAAAAAAAAACTAAAATTATAATAGGTAAATATGTATTACATATAAAAATATTATAAAAATTATTCATTAATAAAAAATTATAAAGAATGCATGTATGTACATATTATGTATTTATTATTTATTTTGAAAAATTATTTTTGAAAAAAATTTGTAATTTTAGTTTGTTTTTTATTTTGTTCTTATATTCCGAAAATATACTGTTCGTATTCGTATTGTATATTAAAATTATTAATTAATTAATTATGATAACTGTGCAGCCGCCAGATAATCAGATACCTCACTATAATAAAGATAAACGTTGCGATAAATGTGAACTTTAATTTGCGATAAAAATTATTATACTTTATAAGGTACCAACAGAAACTAGAAATAATCAACTCGAATATTATTTAATTTTTCAATACCAATTTATTTCTAAATTATAAACAAAAAAGTTTATTTTTTACTATTTATTTTACGAAATTTGAGTCTTATAACCGATTTTTTTTTAATGTATTTGGATACGTCCGTTCCAGACGATTTTGAGTCTAATAAGCGACTGAACCTTATATCCGTGAGTCTTATAAGCGGCGTCTACTGTAATTGGAAATCGTGCATTATTTTTTGTTTAATTCAAGGTATAATAATCCCTAATTGTAAGAATACAATATTTCCAAAAGTTTAAACTATATATTTCGTATTTAGTATAACTACAACTAGTAAATTATATTCCTTGATCAGTACGCGTTGATCTATAACTTTTTTCGTACGATGGAATTAAGCATGTTTGGATCAATACAGAAACACGAATTCGATTATTTTTTAACACAAATGATAACATCGATAACTCAAGTTTTCATCAAAACAATAATTTTTTCTACAATTAAATCGATTGCTCACTAGAACAATAATTTTGAGTACAAAAATATTTTAAGCAGATTTACCCTTGGTTTCGTCTATGCATTGAAGTTTTAGTATGATAATATATAGCCCATTTAACTATAAGATGTATAAATGCCTTATTATCAGTAACTATTTTGCGACCTCTTGGTCTGAAACTAAATACGGTGAAACCAACTTTTACGAGTCCTGTCAAAGAGAACGCAACCGCTAATTTGTGTTATCGCCCTATCCTCGCTATAAAAACGTGCGATCACCGTCAGAGTCTGACGGTCAGACGACCCTTATAGTCTCTCCGCTTAAATCTCTGAGGTTGTAAAACCTACACAACCAAACTTTATAAGACGAGGAATTTACCATCGGCCGTCTAACACGTGTGGATCTGACCTGTGACCTTGACACCGGTGAGTGCACCACTGGGTGTAGTAAGTTATTTCAGTCATGAGCACACTTGTACCGGAGGTCATGGCGAAAGTCAAAAATGTATTGTTATTATTTTGTCCTGTAAAATGCTCGTAAGTAGAATTCCTGATATTATAATAATTTTAAAGTTTAAACGCTTAAGTTTATTTTTTTTCTTGCTGGTATATGTAAAACGATTATATTTAGTGAACTATATAACTCAAACGTTATAGTCATAATAACATACCATATGCAGTATTTCATAGAAATATCCAATGAGTTTGAAGATAAATATTTCAATAGCAGTGTGTAAAAAAATAAAAATAAAAACAAATTTTCGATTTATTTCATTTACACTTACAAATCGCTGATTATATATTGTCATAAGTTTTACAATGAGCGAAGCGCTATAACATCGTTTCATATGAAATTCCAATACATGACTTAATGTTTAGTGATATTACGGCTTTCGACTGCCGGCTCTCGTGCGATTATCTAATTTGCATAACGTACATATGCTCTGTGCCACTGAGCAAGTCTACTCGCTTATCACATTTAATTATAACAATATAATATAGGACTTTACCGTATTACACACACACACACACACGCACACACTGACGCAGTTAGGTATGCAGAGGCAGACACACATTTATTGTACTTTACCTATATACCTATATTATCACTGCGTTAGTTCGTTATCGGCTGTTCGCTCCTCAGAAATCGTACGTTGTAAATTATATGATAATATGATATTATAATATATTATACGAGTATATGTGTATATACATATCGATAATTACGAGGAATATCTCTCTTTCTTTCCCACTCTCTCTCTCTATCTCTCTCTCTATTACGTTTTGGCTATGTACTATATATTATTATATTTAATTGATGAGAAATTTTAGTTCATTAATTCCTGTGCGAGCATCGTGATATCTTCGTTCGGTAAACATCGAGGCGCAGTGCGACGAGGAATAATAATGCGCTTTTCGTGCTTGGCAGACCGTATGCGACCGAGCGGTTAATGCAAATTCCATCCTTTACATTTTAATAACGACATATCATTATTATTATTATTATTATTATTATAAACGTATACGGTATTCGATAGTTTCCGTTACCATCCTCTGGAAACTGTAGTAACCGCGAAAAATAATATATATTATTATTAGCTGACCCGACAGACGTTGTCCTGTTCAAAAAAACATGTTAACCTGGTTTGTATGAGTGTATTTATGTACTATAAACTTAAAAAATTCAAATCATTGGTATGCCTTATGAATTATGATAGATGTAATTTTTTTTAATGCGTAGATAATTCAAGGGAATAAGCCTACTCAATGATAAGGTACGAAACATAAGTAATATATCATGTTTTAAATTAACAGTAATGACAGTGAAAAAGGGTACTTACCTCTATTCCAAAACCATCTTATAAAACTTTAAATATACAGCGAACCAACACAATACGGTATCAACTCGAAAGGCGCTTTGATTATAATATGAGCATGAACAATAGAATTATAAAATTCACCACAGATTAGTATACAAACTAATCAAGTGCCAAAATGGTAATAGTAATAATAATCCACAGATCCATAGAGTTCAGAAAAATTTGTGTGCGTGTATTTGTCTTATAGTATCTTACTCTATGGTAAGGGTGTTCGACCCCTGGCCCGGGGGCCACATGCAGCCCGCGGTAGGTCTTATTGCGGACCTTACTTCAATTTTAAAAACATCGATTACTGACTATAAATGTTTTGAGAAAAAAATTATTTTAAGATTATAAAACTACGACATATTAAAAACGAAATAAACTTTGGAATTTAAATTAATTGTATAGACTATAGTGCATAATGTGAATGTGTTAATCATTATTATTATTAGATGTATCGTTATTTTTAAATTATTTTTTCTTTTAACTTTAAATAAATGTAATATTGTAAGAATATTTTCACTCACTATTCAGTATGGTAAAATTATGAGTAAAATATATTTTTATAAAAATATATGTGGCCCACGACTATTTCCACTCGCATAATGTGGCCCAGACCTTCCGAAAGGTTGGACACACCGGCTCTATGGTATGTGTTGGTTCACAGTTTTATTACTCTTTGGTCCTCGGCTATCGATAATAACAGAAATATAAAAATAAACAAAATAAACTTAACAAATATGCGTGTTACTCTATGGTATTTATCGATAGTAATAATAATTATAATTATAATAATGATAAGACTGTATGGTCGTAAGTAAAATGTTTGACTTATACGGTAGCCTTTTTAAACATATGTTCATTCATGCAAACGTTGCTTGAACAATTACGAACAAAAAAAAAAAATGAATCACATCAGTCCAGCCGTTTAGGAGGAGTTTACTTACGTACATACGAACAGAAGAAATGTACATAAGAAGAACTTATCGCATTCAATGAAACTAAACTCGTATTTATACGAGTACTCAAGAAGTGAAGTAGAGATTTAGACAAAAAACACTCATTATCTCGGTAATATGTTACATTACCTTATGGGTTATCGTATATATTACCACAAACACTTCATAATGGAACTTGTCCCGTTAACTGGAATACATTTTGGGGGAAAATATCGTAATTTATTTACTAGTTTTGTATACGAATAATACGCTTATCTTAATTTTTTATTAAGAAGCAGATTAGAAGCGTTTCGCAGTATAATTAAAGGTATGTCGAACGGCAAAGTTAATTATTTACAAGTGCGGCTATGAATTTAACGGTTTTTTTTCGTTTTTACAATAAACTATATACTGTAAAATGTTACATTACATAATTAAGGTTTTCTGTGCGTATGACTGCATTTTTTCTTAAAATATTTCTCCTTTCAGCATAAATATCTTATTTTTAATTTTTTTTTTTTTAATAAACTCGTGATTTTTGTTAGTCTCTGGGGTGTTTTTTTATTATGTTTTTTCATAACGTTAATTCCCAATTTAATTACGAATTAAGGTAGCATCACAAACTCTGTGACTCGGTTATTCGACGATTTTAAATATTTAAAGCAAGTATCTTTTTTTTTCTTTTTTTTACAAGAATTATTTTTACGCAAAAAATAGTATCTATATATTATATACAATTATATCTTCGCTTTAAATAAAAGTATAAAAAATTGTCCTTAAATACGTATTATAACCGTATGCATTAACGCACTTATGACGTGGCGTATCGATCGCAGAGTGTCCGATGGTCCTAAGAATTTCGCACACTCTGATAATGACACGTACTCGTCGAGAACAAAAAAAAAATTCTCATCAAATACTGATGTGTTTACAAAGAAACGTGGTAACATGTATGTAACTAATATTGTACCCGAAATATCGTAATAGTCGTCAAACGTTACCTGTTCAACCCATAAATTGGTGGTCATAATCTGATTTTTCAAGTTCTGAAACAAAACAATAAATACTATCATTATAAAATATACTATTTGTCGAACAACACGATAATAATTAAGCGGTAACCATTACAATATTATCCGGTAGCTCGCCCGTGGTCGTGGTAGTTGGCGGGGAGAGAGCGAAATAACTCATTAGTGCAATCAAAATTAAAAGAAATGTGTTAACTGTTAATTTATTGGGAGAAAACCGTGCATAGGGTAAATTGTTTATTTACCTGCTAGACATGCTAACGACTGAATGGGTGACATATTTTGTCATTAATTTCAAAGTTAAATATTTAAATTAAAAAAATTAATTAAAGATTTATCTAAAATTTAAAATGTAAATAACAAAATAACTGATACTTATATTATCAGTTGAATAACGCTGCTTAAATCAAATCAAATCAAATAGTTCTAACAGAATACGATGTTATAATATGTGTTATTTATGATAAAATATGTAGTATCCTCACTTCATTGTTTTTCAATATTCAAAAAATAGTGACCGACGAGCGTACCAATAACACATACTATTTCAACACGAATATAATCATCCATAGGATCAATTTTCTGTATTACTTTTGGTGTTAGCTCACGTGGCGAATAATATAAGATAAATTGACGAGGACAAAATTAAAATCACTGGTATACAATTTTTTTTTCCATATATTTTATTTAAAATGTATCAACATGTTGCATGTTTCAACCAGTTTGTGTACAGTATTTTAGTACATTAAACATATTATGTAAGGAGGAAAACTGATGTGCGTGTGTGTGTATGTGTATAGTGGGAGTAATTGGGAAGTGGGATTTGTTTTAAAAGGGATGTTAAATGAGGTCAAGGATTGACTTTATTTCATCTAGAAATTTGGTGATGATGTGCAGTGGTCGGTTGTTGTAGTGAGTTATCTGTGATTTTATCGTGCGACAATTTTTTTTTAGTTTGAACTGGGGACTTTGTTGCCGCTTCTTCGAGGGGTGGTTCGGCAAATGTTGGAATGGAACGATTTTTAAAATTTCTAGAGTTAGGTTTGGTGCTGCTTAAAATATCTTTGTTGGTTTGGCATAATTTGTAGTTGGCTGTGTGGTTTATACTGCAACTTACACATTTTACGGGTTCCACCCGTTTTTTGGTTTAAAAAAACTTCGGTTGTTTTTCCCAATAACCTAATTGTGTATTGTAAATGTCACTCACACTCGCCGTCGTCGTCGTCGTCGTCGACTATCCAAGGTATACGTTGGCACATGGATATACGCACACATTTCACAAACGAGTATGATTACATGGCAACGGTTTGGTTGTCATAGCAAATGCATAGTAAAATCATATAGTATATCAATCAGGTCTGCTTTAATTAAAATATCTATACAATCTTTACTATGTTTTTTCCTAAATTAACTTACGATTACGACCAATTCGATTGTTAGTGATATGGTGCATTTTACCCGTGTGTACTTTTCACTCGACGTGCGCAGCGACATAATCTAGAAATCCATGTCCGCATCGGAGAAAAAGCTCGAAAAACTAATAGTCGACCAAGAACTCGATTATCGTTCTAGCACGTGTATGTTTTCGACGTGATTAAACACATAAACGATAGCTTAGGCATCACTCTCACTCCCGAGTCCAATCGAGTTTTTCCGCCAAACATAATTATGCAATACGACCGCGTAGCACATTACACGGTACATCGATGGGTTTTTACGACTTTTTTTTCCAACGCTACACAATAATTATGTTCTCGTGCAAGCAAATATTTTTTAATTATTCGTGTTAGCAAAACGATTAAAGTTTTCCCTTTTTTTTATTTTTTAATCGGACGCGCGTGATGTACGACATTATGACGGTCGTTTGAACGTTTGAACAGGTCTAAATAACATGTTCCCCACGTGGTATACGCGGTGGTTGCACCAAAAATGACCTAAAAAGCACTGAAATGCTCAGGAAAATGAATTGAACGACCCTAAAATTAAAAATGGACAAAATAGCAGATTTTTTTTCATATTTTCATTCAAAAGTACACTAAATTATTTTGTGACAATGAGAGCATCGCACTGAGTGCTTTGAAAAAAATAGTGCAAAGTGCATCTAAATACCAGCCCTTATAATAAATAACACACACTAACAAACTATAATTTGTATGCATATTATAATTAGTATGCAATATGCATCATTATCATACGAATCACTTCATTTAATTTTTCAGTTTACGTTTTGTATTATTATTCATCAAATTTTCAAAATGATCATGGATGTTATTATAGTTTTCGATAAAACTTCTATTTTGTGCAATAAAACATTGTGTTTTCAGTGATCTTTTCACATTTATTTATTAAAAATGTTTTCAAATTATTTAAAATAACAAATTCCTCGGTATACCTGCTATTTTTACCCTTCTGATGTAGTAAATATTATTATTTTTTCTACGTATCAATTATATTTTATATTGTTAAGGCATTCATTTTTTTTTGTATATAAAAAATATTATTTTTACATTTTGACGTTTGAAAACTGTATATACTCGTATTTGCATAATGTATTTGAATAACAAACAGTACGCTGTAACCATAAAATCGTGTATTTATTGACTATTGTGTTTTGGTACTTGGTCAGTGATCGAACCTTGGAGGGTGCGGGTGGTGCGGATATCATCCCTCGGGGTTTTTTTTTTTTTACTGACTTATTTTACTCCCCTACTAGGTTTTCCATTCAAACAAGGCCATCGTCTCGGTGTTCCGCTAGCGCTGTTAACTATACGCACTATAAGAGTTTCTATACAGTTATAGTGCTTTGAATTCCTTCCGCCTACGGTACCAGCTCTGAAAACTACAGCTCGTGTAATATCCTTCAACCTCCTTAAATTTCCGATTACTTCTTTCGCACCTGTTTCTCCGAACCGCCTTATAATATTTCTTGATAGCAATATAAATAGCACTTTGACCGTCGTATTCCCGTTACTCCGACATGCCGCATAATTATACCCTACTCTTCGTAGAAAACAACTTTTAATCACTATTGCTATTCCAAGAACTATGTTTTTTACTATACCGCGAACAAAAAAAATTACAATTTTTATAAATTCAAGAATTCTTATAGAACTATCCTAGCGAAACTACCTAAACGTTGATGCCATTCCGGATGTGCCTACATCACATGTATAAATATATATACTCGTATTTTAGCGAATATCGTATACAGTCCACTTACTTATTTCAAAAACGTTCGATCACTGGTATACCCGGGAGTGTTTTTTTTTTTTTTATTATTTGTTTTTCTAATATATTACATTGTCGTGTAACTGTATGCGCATCGCAATAATCCACATTACACAATACAAATGATGTATGTCATATTTCACTTTACGAGATGATAATATTATATCGTACAGCCGCATGTAAAGGTCATAAAATATTCGTTCTACAAACGCACGCAAAATGGCATAAAAACGATCATTTGTATTCATAATTATTATTACGAAAATAAATAAAAATTTCGCGGGGAAATAAAAATGAATTCCGGTGATGCGTGTATTGTGTAGTATTATTACATTGTTGTGTACCGTGCGGAGTGCGGCTGCAGTTCTCGTAAAGAAAACTATGGACTAGACCAGTGGTGGCCAACCCGTGGCACGCGTGTCCTTTGTGGCACATTTGATGTTATCGAATGGCACGGACACACTAGCGTCAGATAAAATACCGTTATATGATTTAGCAGGGAATACTCAATTTTTACAAAATAAATTTAAAATCATATTACTAAATTATCTCATAAAAAAACGTAAATATTACATTACACGATAATTGTGTCAAAATAACATTGATATTGTTCATTGTTAAGTAATATATTATAAAATGTTGCCTATAAATATAAGATCATCAAATTATTGTGGCCCATTACCAAAAAAACACAAATTTGCTTCAATCTGTCTCTATCCTGCACTATAGTTTCTCCATCTCCTATTCCAATCTCTGATAAATTCTTCTCCACTTTGTCAATCCACCTTTGTTTTGGTCTACCAAGTGGTATTTTCCAATGAGATTTTCATTTTAATACCGCTTTCATTGGACTATTTGACCTTCATACATGACCAGCCCATGTCATTTTAATGCTGCGACCATGTCTGGTTCTTTATATAACTGGTGTATTAATATATCATACATCATACATCACTTCTTATTTCATATTGTTGTATCATATTATTATTGTTTGGTCCAAATATTCTTCTTATATTCTTTCCTCTTTCGAAGATTGCTATTTTGTCTTCGTCGCCTTTGTTTCATTAGCATACTAGATGACTGATCTGATAACTACCATGTATAAAGTAAATTTTGATTTAATTCTGATACTTGTTTTGATTTGAGTATACTCGTTACTCCATAATAGCATTTAATTGGTGCAGTTGTTCTTATTTTAATTTCATCATGATTATTGTTTTTATCTTAGACAAACATTAATAGGGCTACGTAATGAGTGTTTATTTTTCTATGGCACATCTCAATTTTTTCATGTATTCAGAACAATATAGAAAACGTTGGCCACCCCAGCGCTAGACGACAGTACAATCTGATCGGTAAGACATTCCGCGGACCGCGTTAACGTGGTACCTCAAGCGAAACGTGTAACGCACGATAATTTGCTAACAGCGGCAGAGACGAGTACGATACCATCACGGCGATGACGGCACTCTGAGTCCGTATTCTACACGTGTAACGATATGTACGCTAGGGTGGTCCTTAGTTGTCGAAGATAAAAAAAATGTTATAATTATTATTGCTGGACCCTCCCATTTTTTTTATTATCATGTAAAAGTTATATGGAAGAAATTTGGGCATAACTACTCACCCCCTTTCCGGTGCCCCAAGATACTTAAATATAGGACAGAGGGTAGTTTAATGGTTTTTTACATTTTATTCAAAAACCATAAGATTTATCATACAAATGTATTGAAATTAAATTGTAGAAAAAGTTATGTTCTATAAAAAATGTATTTACAATATTTTTCGTAAATCTATTATACTACATAATAAATAATAAAATATAAAATATTTAATTTATTTGGGATAATTCACCACCTTTTGAAATTATTCATATACATTATTATTGTTATTATTTATTATTATTAAATTTATATAAACATATTATATTTATATGTACATAATTTCATAGATAGTATACGTAGATGAAATTTGGTCTGAAATAATAATTATTATCGAAATTTATATTATCATGGGAATATTGTACATACCTTTTAGTTAATACCTATTTTATTGAGTCGATTATTTATTATATTTTTTTATATAGTCAATTATCTTATAAATTATTAGATATTACGATTTATCTTTAAATGAATATTCCGCGCGAAGCCAAGCAACTCAGCGTACGGCCCAAACTACCGTGTACCGATTCATTGTTTGACTTTCAGGGAATAACGATATTTTTACCGTGTACAATATACGTTGCCATTAAATCACGAACACCGTAGGTAAAGCTAAGTTTTACTAGGCAAAAATAAATATTTCATTTCGACAAACATATTATATTGATTTCAACAATTTATTACGGGTCGAGGTAATATTTTGTAACTTAATAAATTATAAATAAATAAACACAAATGGCCCTATATTAAAAAAACATATGACGATGATCGCACGCTTTTTTAACCAAATTTTTTTTCACTTCGGAATAGTAAAATATACGGTGAAGCCCCCCGTGTAAGGTTGTTCAGCTAGCATATTTTATAATATTACAATTAAATGTGTACACCTACTATAGTATTGTAACTTCAAAACTGTGTACTTTGTATTATAGTTAAATTGACATTATTTTGTGCGAACACGTCATCCTGCCACCTCTGTGACGAAAAAAAAATAAATATATATATTAATTTGAATGACACACGCCATGTGATTGTTTTATTGCAATTGTTTTATTTATTTATTTATTTTAAATATAAACAGACGTAAGTCCTTAACAAATATTTTGAGCGTAAACACGGTAATTATGATACAACGGTGTCATAGGAATGACAAGTTACAAACTAAGACACATTGTACATTTATAGTTACTAATATGGATAAGTGAACAAAAAAGGTAAATTACAACAGAGAAAGATTTAAGACGAGACATGCTAAACAAAATCAAAGGTTATGGAATTACTCGCAGCCATTAGGATATTAGAGGGACAGTTTATCATATAGTTTGTTTTATGAGGGAAAGGATAGAATAAATCATTGCATCGTGTGTCACGGTGGTTTATTTTAAAACGGATGAGAGAGAGAAGCTCTTCACAGTCGATATTCCCTGAGAGTAAATTATATAAAAATTTGGATAGTAATAAAGTACGTCTAGTTTTAAGTGGAGAGAGATTGATGAATGATAATACTGAATCATAGGAACCATGAGGTGACCTATAAATATTAAAGTTTAAAGAGATGAAACGGAGAAAGTTATTTTGAACTGACTCGATCACATCGATCTGTTTATGGGTGTTGTTAGTCCAGATTAATGGACAGTATTCCAGGTTTGAGCGAACAAGGGCACAGAATAAGACTTTTAGGGATAGAGGATCACTGAATTGTCTACAAGTTCGTTTGATAAAACCTAAGTTGTTCATTGCCTTATTTTTTACCATTTCAGTATGGGCTGAAAAATTTAGTTTTGAGTCGAAGATGACGCCTAGGTCTTTAAAGTTTGTTAATAATTCTATATAAGAATTGGATATAGAATAATTATAATCAATAACATTTTTGCTTAAACTAAATCACATAAATTTGCATTTGTCGATATTTAATAACAGTCGATTAGCTGAACACCAGTCTTGAATGTTATTAATATCGGTTTGTAAGTCAACTACGTCATCTTGATTTTTAATTATTTTTACTAATTTAAGGTCATCAGCGAAAAGAAAAACTCGAGATTTTTTTATGACATCCGGAATGTCATTTATAAAAATATTAAAAAGTAAAGTAGATAGGTGATCACCTTGCAGTACTCCGGATGGTACATTAAATTGATCAGATTCAAAGTTCAAATGTTTAACAACGATAGTACGGTTTGAGAGAAAAGAGCAAAACCAGGAAAGTAGAGGGTCAGAAAATCCAAATAGTTTTAGTTTCATAAACAGTATTTCATGGTTTATGCTATCGAATGCTTTTGATATATCAGTGTAAATTATATCAGTTTGCGAACGGGCTTCGAAAGAGTCAAGTATTATTTGTTTAGTGATACCAAGATTACAATTAGCTGATCGCTTAGGTCTAAAACCATATTGATGGTGAGTAAGAAATGTGGAGCAATAATTATTAATTTTAATAGAAATTAGTTTTGAAAAAAGTTTAGGAATTACTGATATTTTTGATATTGGTCGGTAGTTAGAAATATTTGTAGGGTCACCTTTTTTAAAAACAGGGTAAATAAAGGAGTTTTTCCATAGGTCGGGGAATATACCATTTTGGAGCGATAAATTAAAAATATAAGTTAAAGTTGGAGTTAGTATAAATCTACAATTATAGAGGAAAAAGGCTGGAATGTTATCGGGACCTACTTTAAAATTTATAGGGAGAGTGGTAAGCTCATTTAAAACATCGACCTCAGTAAACAGTATAGATGAAAAGAAAAATGAATGATTACTATTGAAAGAATTATTTAAACAGGGAGCAGTAGGGGTTAGTTTGTCTGGCTGAGGGTAGTTATTAAAGAATAATTTGGCAAATAAGTTTACAATATCTTGTCCATTATCAGCTGACGTTGTGTCGAGCGTAAGGAGACTTGATATTGAATTATTTTTTCTACGGTTATTTACATATTTCCAAAAGGACTTTGGGTTTGATTTGACAGATAGTTGAATTATATTAATATAGTTATTAAAATCTCGTTTAGCAGTTCTCTTACATTTAGCCCTCAAGTGAGAGAAACTATTATCATCAGACGAGTCATTAAATTTTTTATACAATGAATGAACAATTTTATTCTGTGTTAATAATATTTTTAACTCGGTAGAATACCAAGAAGGAAAACTGTCTGATGAAATAGGTTTTTTCGGTACAAAGGTACTAATTGCTTTGTTCAAACCAATATAAAAGTAGTTAACTAATTCATTAAGGTTAAAATTAATAATATTATTATAAGATAAATTATCAGCTAAAAATTTAACAATATTAATATAATTACAATGTTTAAAATCATAAATACAATTTGTTGGCTTAAGTATATTAAACTGGTTATAATCAATAGTAACATTAAGAGCCTGGTGATGCTTATCTAATGGTAATAGTGGGTCAGGATCTTTGGAAACATTTGAGTTTGATAAGATTAGATCTAAAATTACATTATTCTAATTAAAAATGTGATTGAGCTGATTTATATAGATGCGTGTGCCCGTGAGATATGTGGCTTATTTAAAGAGGTTGAGTAAAAGAGTTTTTATTACAAATCCTACCCCTTGAAAATGTTAAGCCCTCGCGGGTCGCCTTGTTTTTTTTTTCTTTTTCTCCCCTTAATCTGTAGATCGCTCTAATGACTCGGTAAGCGTTACTTCATTTTGTTTAAATACACGGTTTGTTCTTTACATCCGAGTAAAATATAATTTCTCTACGTCGACGATCTGTTCTATAACATTAATAACGATCGTCATATACTCCTATCGGACTTCATTATTGCTCGGTCGATTTACTTTCGTATTATAATCTTTCGGTCGTTGTATAATATATTATTTATTAATCCACGTATCGTCCCTCTGCTGCGATTATGCACCCTTAACGGATTCTGCGTGTTCGTACTTTTCTGTTCTTCGTCCTTTGTGCGATTCGTTTTCGGTACACTCCCCCTTTAAAACGCAATGTTTTCGAAACTTCAATTATTGCCAAATCCGTCTTAAGTATTGTCCACGTTTCTGCTCAACTTACTCCGCACGAAACACTTTATAAAAGTGATTTCCTGGAAACTGCGGACTAACAGCGTATTGCATTTTTTTATTTTTTTGTGAACAACCTTTTTTCTCCTTATACGGATGCCCATATTTGCTGGCCGAATCCATGTTTCCTAACTATTTTACCGTACCAATATAAGTAGAATATTTTCAATCTCAAGCTGGTGAAACGGCACACACACACACAGACGTCTACAAAAAGCAGAATTTACATCAAAATACTTCAAATTGCATAGCTTCATTGTTCGGTGTGTATTGACACTCTTTCGGCTTCTGAAAATAACTTATCCTGTGCGGGATGAACTAAAATACAAATATGTGAGAATTTAAACACCAGGATTGTACAATCAATGTATCGCAGAAAATATTTAAACCCACTAAAGTTGATTATAATGACATGCATTTATTTGTACATTTATTTGATATTTGCTTTATAAATGTCCAAAAGATGTACGATTACTTTGTAACGAGTATGAAAGTATTATGATAGTATACATTTGGTTTACGTCTCATAACTTTTTGACGTTAATATAGGAAATAAATTTAACGGAAATGGAACAGTAAATAGGGTTTATGAGCATTTTAAATTATACTCGCTGTATACGATTGAAATTATATAAGATCCATATCATCAGGTTATACCCGACCGAAATATCAAAATAAAATGTTTAAAAGTCTTGAGTGGTGACGTTTAAGAAAAGAGGGGGTGGGGGAATTGGGACCGACATTTCTGAACGTATGTATTGTTGATTCGCTGAATTCAGTTAAAGTGGTTATACGTTTTAAAATTGCGAATGCATAAAGTTAAGAAATATCGCAAAAATAGATATCACATTTTATTAGCATTGAACTTTGATGTTCTGCCTAGAAATAATATGTATAAGGTACCTATATAATATTATCTTTATATATAAAAATCTAATTATATGTATATTTACGTACCGCAAAATATTTTCCCCCTTCATGGATAAAATATAATCAAATCCTCAACTGACTATAGCGACTACGTCATGAAAAATAGTATTATATTATATATTGTCTTTTTTTCACATTTCTCATGAAGATTTTTTTTTTTTTTTGGCACAAATAAGTATTTTTTAGCAGGTCTTTTCAAGTAACCAAATATTACTCATCTCGAATGAAGACCGAACTAATGTTTGAACCAGTTAATCGGGTAATTAATATAATAAATGCATATATATTTGTAAGATACCACATACGCGGTCTGGGTTCTTGACCATCACAGTGAAGAAATTGTGACTGTCTTTGATTTCGGACGTGAATCGCATAGACCGTCGTCAGGTGAACAATATAACAGTCACTCGTGCACGGCCACGGCGTAGGTATATTTGAACTTTCGGCGACAATCTGGGAAGGTGCCAAAAAAAGTCCAACTAACTTCCTACAGCCATTGCAGTGGTGTTTTGTGAGGCACGATAAAAGGCTGTTGTGTGTTGCCAAACTGCACTACAGTGGGAAACCTTCGGGGGGAGAAGGGGGATAAGGAGCTGCAACGGTTCTAGGGCGCGTGTTTAGGACGAATACGAATATATTTATGAGTAAGCCTATAGGCTCAAACTAAAATATGAGTCCTCAATCCTTAATCGCCAAGTTTTTTCGTTGACAATTAATTTACACGTATAAAAACATTAACAGATTATCCGTTTTCCTAACCCAGATTCTAGTGATAATACGCATAATTATAATAACACTGCCTAACTTGACGGTGAAAAACATGTAGCGTTTATAAATGTATTATTATCTATTAACCTAGGAGGATTAAAACGTTATTTGTTTATTTTTAACTTCTTTTTAACGGATAAACGCCAAATATTTTGGTACGATCCCTGACAATACGCTAGAATCACCAATGCGAAGGAGGATAACTGATAATGAGTTCCACGCGAGACTAACATCGCATCGCTATACGTACGTCTAGGCACCTACGGTTTAGTTTCCCTCTGCATACGTAGTAGTTTGGTACTCAAGACCACGAAATCAAAATTTATTACACGATTTGCGAAAATTCTGAATCGTACTCCGAAAATATGCAAACTGTTTACACGGGGTTGAACACGAAATATATTAGTCATAACAGAATATTATGATATATGATACGAATAGTAACGCCGATAATATTATTCTCATCTCAGTCGTTGCTGCGCAGGACGCGTGTACTCGCCATACTTAACGACCATATCGCTTGAAATTGATCGAGTGCAATTTCGAAAATATCACGTACATCGATCACGCTGAAAATTCATCTGCTCAAGCGTACGGTTTCCACTCGAACAACACCCTTATTCGCGCGGACAAGAAACTCGTTATTCATCGCTTTGAAAACGACTTTTGATGGAAACTAACTCGAAATCGCCGACATTATTCCATTTTTATTTGCTCTAAACCGCATTTTTTTTTTTTTTTTGCTCGTACCGACGTCGTTTTATGTGTCAGTTATGCCGGACGGAGGTGGATGTTACATTACGAGGTCGTTTGATGGGGCTTACACGAAAAGAAAAAAAATACGTCCATTACAATATACGTTATGCGTTTTTATCACGTCCTATTTTCGACGGCGCGAGTCGTGTAACAGTACGTACAGTTCGCGACAGAGTGCGCGGAGACGCACGTGAGCACCGCGTGAGAAATGTTATAAGTTCGAAACTTTTCCGAAATACTATAACAAAAACAACGGGCCCGTTTAAGATCGTTTTTCATGTTGTTTATCAGGTCACCCGGCACGGAATCCGCACGTGTCGACGCGACATTGCTGTTGTCGAGTCGCGGAACCAGTGTGCTCATTAGACATAATATGTGAACTATAAAATATGGGCTGCAATTTGTTTGCGTACAATCTACAATTTTTACCTGAAATGACGTAACTCGTTTGCGCACACGATAAAGTTAAATCAACAACTCATTTGCGCACAGTCTAATATTTTTATTTTATTTTTACCTGAAACTTTCCGTTGGGACTTCGCTTGATTATAAGTTATATACGTAACTATCTTTCAATATACCAGGCTATTATCACAACGCAAAATTAGTCTAACGTGACAATTTTCAGTGAGCGGAACGTATTGTACGACTTAAAATGTATAATTGTTATCATGGATTTAATATTAAGTGAAGTATTTGAATCGCGTCGTGGTAATAAATGTATAAGTATAAACATTTTTAAGTTTTCAAAAACTCGAAGTACAAAAAACTTTGACTTGTATTTTCGTTGTACGAACAAAAAATGCAAAGCTATAGCTATTTTAAACCAACAATGTACTCAAGTAATACGGTTTATAAATGATCATACTGATCATAACGAATACACAACAAATTAAATTAAAAAAAAGATGATTCGCAGCAGTGTAAAACGTAATGCCGAGACAGAACTTCACATACAACCAAATAAGATTATAAGGTTATAAATAACGAATATAAACTATAATACTATTAAGACTAATTGTACATTTCTAACCACATCTATGAACAAATATTTTCATAGACAGTCCTAAGTCTGTAAAGTTGGAAGAAAAATGTACTTACGTACCACATTAGATAATACATTTCTTAAAGTAGCTTAAAGTTGTCATAGTAAATATTATGTGCCTTATATTTATTCATTTTAAGGTACTTTTGTGCGCAAACAATTTGTTAAATTTAAGATTAACTGTGCCCAAACGAATGGTACTTATGTGCGCAAACTAGTTGTATTTTTGGTATTTGTGCGCAAACCAGGACCACCCAAAATATGATTTCCTAACAAACGCTAATTATGTAATCGTGACGATTTTCGCAATCGCTTATACATTTCGAAGAACACAGCCAACACGTATTGTCGACGTGTGATATTTTACGCTCGTATGCCGCGGTCTTGCGGCGATAAACGTGTCATCTGCGGATGGTAAAAATGAAGCATATAATAATGTTACACTGGTAGCCAGCCAGAATCGTTCTTGAAAAGTACTCGGCTCAGTTGAACGCAGTCGTAGTATTTATTATATCGTTTTTTCATGTCCTTTTAAATTTCTGTCCAAAACGTTTTATTCCACCCCACCCACCACCCCGGTACGACACATCACACCGTGCAACGCTGTACAACAGGCTACGCCGCAACACGGATAAGTGCAGGTCACTTACGGTGTTTTTCGGGCAGAATAATAATTATTTCGGCCCGTGTTATAGTTAGGGTAGCAGTAAAATTTCAGATTATACACTGATCGCAACGTTTACGTGTGCGGAAAAACATAAGTCTCTACACGGTGCGACGATTATTATTATCTGTAAGGGTAGACGGCAACCGGTCCTATCCACGAATGTGGAAAATCGCTTAAAAACATAATTTATAATATGTGGTATTTTATACGCGCCTGACCGGAACTTTCGGACAGTCTAACGGGACGATTGCATTTCGAATCCCGGGACCGAAGCTATAAATAAGACTGTGACATGTATCGGTGTACCGGCATAGGTTTAGAGTTGGTACAATACTATAATTGTACGTTGGTCCTCACGTTATATTTTCCGCACAACTATTGTACGCGCGGCGAACCTGTGACTGGACCTTTATTGTTTTATCCGTCTACGGCCTACTGTTGACCGACGTCGACAAAATCTCCCGTTGCTCATTCGCACGACCATAGGTTAAACAAGATTGAATATTTTTAACATGTTCAACCCATACGTATGCTTTTTTCGGCGTGCCGAGTCCACGATTATTGCGGAATCACAACGCGGTGATAATTTCTCCGGCTCCATTATTCTACATAAATTGCTTTCCAAGAAAAACGTACGGTTTCCGTGTTGAAACCCATATTTGAACGGTATTCGATAAAACCGAAATTGAAAGTTCACTTAAAACAAACCTGCAACAATCTAATATGCATGTATTATATTTGCATTGAACGGACAGTGACGATAAATCGTTTTTAAGTCGTACAATTCGTTTATTGCTCGTAACGATTAAAATGTTCGAAATGTTCGTGAGAGTCAAGTATAAGTGTTCTAAACCATACATGCAATTAATTACTTATATTCATGTCTGTCAATGCGACTGTTTAACGAATCAACATACTTTACTAGGGTTTGGAGGGTTCAATTAAAATAATTTATTACTTTGTTTCAATTAACTAAGTAAACAATAAAGTAAACTACAGTAGAAAGCTTATATATAATGATCCAAAATTAATAAACTTCATTTTCTTTGCGTTTCGATGATTCATCGCTTAATAATTGAAAACAAAATCCAAATTAAGAATACATAACAACAAAATATTTCATAAAATCACGTGTGACGCAACTACGGGAACGCTAGAAGGTCTTCAGAACCATCGAATTTAAATTTAATACCTCTTGTTATTTTATGTCTAACTAATATATAATAACAGTAAAATACCATAAATTGTATGCATTATTTTTGTTTTTTTTTTAAAAGGTTATAAAATTATTAAGTATTAGAAGTTTATAAAACAAGAAAAAAAAATACGTATAACAGCATTATTTACATTTTCTTAAAACATAATAATACATTTAAAATGCATAAATGTATACATTTTTTAATGTGTTTTATGTCATTAATTATCTAGACATATTATAAATAAATAATGTTTATTTTAATTTATAAATTGAGGATTGTTTTTTGGAGGAGGCGTAGTCCACACGGGTCTATGAGCGTAACATGTTTTCGATAATCCCAATATCTGAGCCCTAGTTGCGTCTATGATTAAATCAGTCTGCTTTTCTACCGATGTGCAGTATTCGGGTCGACTCGTAAATATTTGATCACGTTAAATGTATACAGCCGAGTAGTGATGAGAACCGCATTGTGTGGGGTAGTTTAAAGTTACAATTATTATTGTATTTATCGTTCAAGGTACGCGGGTAGCACGTAGTGATATGGTATGTGATAGCACATACCCTTAAAACCTAGTGGTATCATTACGAAATATATAATAATATGAGCGAGGAATGTCGTATATATTATTACTACCGCACGAATGATTGTAAATACGAGTATAATCGCATTTATACATTCATTTTCTCATTAGAAATGATACGATGTACTTTTCCGGATGACGTTTATTACTCTCGAGGTGTTTTATTCAATAAAGTATAATATTATTTACTACGTCTCTGGATCATCAACTCGAGTACACGTTTAATAATGGAATCATATAAAAACAAATCGTTCTTTCAACTCTAACAATTCTCGGTTTCGTAAATGATGTCGATTCATTTTCAAGTATCCTGAAAGGTTTATGTCCCTCCGTCACACACACACACACACACAGACACACATACACTTATGGATTCGGGCTAAGATTGAAAAATCCTTTTCTCGGCTCGTCGGCAGTTTATTTGTGCAGGACCTACAACATGCTGCATAAGCGTAATTAACGGCGATAGTGATTAAGTTAGCACTATGGAAAATGGGGAAAACGTGATTTGTACATTCTCAAATTGTATTTACAAATGCTTACGAAAAACTTACGAGATATCGAGGAAGTTTTAAAGTTTGTAAGATTCATTTGGTTGGGTCATCTTCGGGCAGTTGTTGTTAAACGATATAAAATGTTCATCTAGTTCAGAGCGAATTCTAGTCATTCCGTTTTATCATTATTCAAAATTTGACTTATCACAATTGTTTTATAGAATTTTATCAAATCGTGATTCTTACGATTTTCATAATATTTGAAATAATATTATAATTATTATTATCATAATATTATTATATCTTTTTTTTTGAAAATCAACCACATCGAATTGAATCCGATTACGATACTAATAGTTCTAAGTAAAAAGACAACAATTGAGAGAAGTTAAGTTAGTATTTTAACTTTCTCCGTAAATTCACCTTCGAGAGAATTCTCATAGAAATTGTTGAGCAAAACTTTTCGTTTTTTTTTTTTTACAAATCAGACACTTATTTACTATAACATACTATAATTGTAAGAATGTGTAGTAAGGAAATTAACAAATAACTCAATATAAAAGGTGGACTGTATTATAATCACACCACGCAGATGATAATAATAATAAATTGTTATACAAAGGAATACTGCGTGGGTGTCTCTTCGACTGATACCGGTGTCACAGGAAATTATTACCCACCAAAATTTTTACCCCCCCCCCCCCGGTAATAATTTTCAGGGGGTAATAATTTCCCAGTGTAACAGGAAATTATTACCCCCCTGGAAATTATTACCCTCCCGGTAATAATTTCCCGGTCGTAATTTTTTCCTTATGTAACAAGCGGTTAAATAAGCGAATAACCTACCTATATACATTGAAACCTCTGAATAGCGGACACCTCTGAGACTGTTAGAAATGTCCGTCATTGAGAGGTATCCACTATTTAAAGGTGTCAGTTAAGAGAGGTTTCATTGTAAATGTATTACGATTGCTAATTAACGAATTCATGTCATTAAAACCGATAAATGAAAAACGCGATGAATTCTTTGATTATATTTTAGAAAATTGTTTTTGTTATGAATTGTTACTGTTTATTATTATTATTATTATTATTATAAAGCCACAATTCTTAACAACCCGGGAACCAATTCAGATATACTCTTTGAAACAACCAGGGAACCAATTCGGACGTTTCGGAACCAATTCGGATACTCCGTAAACAGTGTTTCACTGCAACGACTTAACTATCCTATGTATATTAATATTGAACTTTGTGTACTGTGTCTTTTGGCAACCCACATGGTGGGCAGTCCCATAAAGTTGTTATATTTATATACGTATTATAACATAACAATTGATTGTGTTTTCACTAAAATGATTCACTGTTTATCCGTGTAAGGAAAGTTATTTTATGCATCGCCCGCACTTATGAATAGGTAGTCGATTCGTTTTATAGAGATAGATCAAATTGATTCAACGTACGTGTGTGCGATTGAAATTATGTGAAATTGTGTGAAATGGAATACCTACCATTACTCCACTAAGAATGTAACACAAACGTTTTAAGTTTAATAATGTATTATATATATTTATATATATATATATATATATATTTATCGTAATAATTTTAACTTTGTACCTCGTCAGAATTTTGAGTGAAAAGTCATATGGCATTTTGATGATAACGTTGACCATACCACTACGTCCGATTATAATTGTATTTTTTGGAGGGCGTCACGGCCGAACGGAATAACGAATAATTCCCTTGAGAAGAAAACACCATCACCCCCTCAGATGATCTACAAAACCCAATTACCCAACCAAAAACTAAAAAATGTTAAAATATGCGTATACTAAAAACCCACCATGTCTGCAATGGCCCAGAGTCATCATGAATGATTTAAAACAAATGTACACAGTTTCTAACCACGATCGACCACTTTTTTGGCTATAAAATTTCTTTAATTTGAATTTTTTACACTTTTCATACGCAATTTAAAATTGAACTTTTGTAAGTATTGGTCCCAATATTGGCTACGTCACATCAAAAATTCCAGAAGAATTAACTTAATAATATTTTGCGTAACAATAAGGTGTTCCCGTTTGAAAATCAAAAATTGTATAGCCATAGGACGTTGGCATGATAAAAAAAAAATACTATTGAAAATATAGATTTTATGGAAACTTGTACATTAATAGAAATCTTAATTTAAACATTTTCACGGCCAAAAAAGGTAGTGAGCATAGTTAAAAATGCACACCATATATTTGTCTCGTCGATTGGTTACTTGTACGTATCATGTTTGTGCTACGCCATAACTGTTACAGAACATGTAAAAAAAACTGCTTAAAACCGTTCCTACGAAACCATGCTTATACATCGAATCTAGTTGATCTCTGCGATATTATTACGGCCAAATTTTAAGGGACCGAACTCTCGCGTGTAGAGTATCTATATACCGCCCCACGCGTGACATTCTGTTCCTTACAACAGTGTCTATCATCCCCTCAGATCGCTTATTTTGGAAAATATAATTTTCTATGTATTATACCGCACATGCAAGCAAGGCTCTTCTCTTTCACGTGCAAATGTGCTTCTTTCAACGACCACTTTGAAAGGATCGTTTTTTCACAAACGTAACTCGAACACTCTTACAAGCTCTTTCGGGGTCCTTTGCGATTTAAGCAAAAAAAAAAACTCGTGTCCACTAGAGTTACATGAATACAATTTTTTATTTCGTTTTACCACGCACTTAATTTCGCGTACGATATATGCTGTATTTTTAATTATAATACAACGTACGTCATATATTATTGTAAAAGTAAGTGATGCGTAACTATAAAACTTTATATTTTACAAACGTTTAATAATCATTTTCTTTGTCAAATTATGAAAAAAGCATATATTGAAATTATTTTTTTATAGCTTCATCGTTTTTAATTTTTAAATATGTTTTGTAGTTTGAATTCAGAATAGTTTCAATAGCCATATCCCACCAAATGTCGGTGCACTAACGCTGCTCTCGTCTAGACATTTATTAAACGCTTATGCAAACATAACAGTACAGCTATAATACTGGGTGGATAAATATTTGATAGTTATTACTTTTCTCATATTATCGTTTTCGAAATGACATTGGGCTTCAGCAGAAGTGAAAAATACATATAAAATATACAGTGCAATTTTAAAAACAAAAGTATAACGTTTTAAAAGTTTTTCCTAATGATATGATGATGACTGCACGGTTTATTTATGGTAAATACGAAACGAGCGCTCACCTTTTTAATAAAATCACCCTGTATAATTCGGATTTTAATCCGATTGAGTTAAAACCAATAATTAACGAACTGCTACCACTGTGATGCGTATTATTATATTATTATTTAAAATATTCTATAACTTCTATTAATGGGTGCTACTACATTTTTTATATCGATATTTCGGTATATTATTTTTTACCTGTATGAGTCGGTAAAATTAAAGTATCGTAAAACCAAAGTTTTGGTATAGTTATTTTGTTATATTCGATATTTAGATATTTTCGATATCTTGAATAGGTACATCGGTAAATTCAATATTTTCGGTATATTCGATTTCTTTCGGTATTATTGGTGAATCGGTATTTTAGGTACGAGGTTGGTTTAAAAAAAAATACCAAACACCGGTATATTGATCTGAAATCGGTACACCGGTATAACCGTCACCCTTAACTTCTATAATAACCTCCCCAGGGACGATAGGCCATAGTATATGTCGCCGTACGTAAAAGTCGTCACGTTTTATTCAATCGCAAGAATTATTATAAATCGATCTTACACAAGTTGTACGAATATAAACGCAGCACACGGAAACCATAATATACGAAATAACGACCGTGTAGGTGTGCTCGAAGGAAACATGACTCCGGCCTAATTACAACAGTCAATACTCAATACTGTATAATACCAATGACCCCTCAGCTGCTAACACACTTGTATAAATCCGAACCTTTAAACATGTTTTTTTTTCAAACGAACCGACCGACCGACGAAGAAAATTAAAACGCACGCTACATTGTGTGTACCTACAAGAATCACGCATGTATACAACATTATTATTATTATTATTATTATAATTATCATCGTCATCGCCGATGACGGTCATATTATCGTATGTACGTTCATTAATTTTGTAATGAATACAGATAATACGCCGTCCTATTGTTGTCAAATTTGTAAGCGCTTGCGTATATACGTGGACGCAGCCACTAGATGTCGCTGTAGTCATTTGCATTGAACATTATAAGAACGTATGTTTAACGATACGTGCCTATTGCACTCATTAAAATGTACACTTTCGGCGAATGTATTAAAACCTATGAGACCATCCAGTAAATGTACCACCGATATATAGATAACAAGCTATTCTGAATTGCATAATTTTGATGGGAAACGAGAATCAACTATATCCGTGAATAAACGTGACAACGGGATAAAAATAGAGAGAAAGAGAGAGAGAGAGAGAGCGGCGAGCCATCGCTAGAACAAAACAAATAAGTGTTTGCAGTTCTTTTCGTCGTTTAATAATTATATAGTTGCTTATAAAATCATAAAATCCGTGTGAAAATTGTTAACAATAAAATACTATTCCATCGCAGTTAAGTCCATATTTCGTGTCGTGTGTTTGTGTTCCTCGTATACCGATGTGTATGTGTCTGTGGCATTCATCGTATCGAGCCCGGGATGAAAATTAGGTAGTGTAATACCGACGGCTCCAGCGGTGACATTTTTTCGACAAGATCCTGCGATCATTTTTCACAATCAAGATGTGTGATTTATACAACTACACTAATCTGTTCTCACGTTTTAAAAATTGTGTAATATGATTTATTCGTGATGTATCATTTTTCTCGAACGTTAAAATAATGTCTTGTAACACAATGATAATATACGTACTTTGTATATACGTCGTAGTTGGTATGTTTGCAATAAGTCTGAAAAACAGCCGGCCGTTTGGAAAAATATTAGGAAGCTTGCAAACGCCCACCCCTTCGGAAAGAGCTTAGTTTTTTTTTTTTAAAAAAATACTGATTTTCCATACGTTCTACGACATACGAGTACACATGTAAATTCGTTTTATTTTCCATAATTATATAACCACACAATTAATTTAACATGACCGTTTAAATGGATTAACAATAGTTGTGAGAATAAGCTCATATCGATTATGGAGAAAACAAAAACTTTTCATTTCGTTAGTACCGAATATTTAAAATGTCAGCGTTAAAAATGTAATATAACGCACTGGAACTTTAGTGCACGCGATTTTATTTTTTAATCGGGATAGACTTTGCTGGTCACCCCCTATAAAATGGCGTAAATATGTCAGTCAACCCAAATAGTTTGTATTTTTTCGTATCGACGTAATATATGCGCTTCGGGATACACCCTCTTGCGGATGGCTCGCGAATACTTGCAGTGGTAGTGGGGTGCGTATTTCTCTACTCTTACGTGCGCCAATATAGACATTAGACATTTATATGCTTCATCAATATGGCGAGTGACGTGGCCACCTGGCACTGTTTCTTTCATAATTTGGCAATAACTATTACATAGTATGGTTGATAATCGTGACTGCCCGAAGGATATTCTATTACATATTTCCATTAGGAATTTCTATCGCACTTGATGCAATTTGGTAAATCCAGTGTTCCCCAAAAACTCGAAATATCCATTATAATTTATATTTTTAACACAACATAGATACTACAATAAATAATAATTTAACTAACAAGAATCACAGTCATCGCTGTAAAAAACGAAACGCAGTACAATAATACAATATAATATAATTACGCATTGATTGACTAGATGAAATATTTTGGGAATGACGAGAACCAGTAGAAAGGATAGTATAATATGATTAAAATTCAAAAGTATTAATTTTGTTGTTCATATAATACTCTTTATAGTTTTTAAATCGAATATATAAAATGGCAGTAAATTTAGATCAATATTTATCTCGATAAAACGTTGTATTTTTCGAGAATATTGTTTAGTTTAATCATACGTGCCGTGTTAAAATATTACTTTTTTTCCACGTTATCTCAACATTTAACCACGTACATTTTGAGTATAGCTACTTGTATATCTATTCGATCAACTCTATTGGGTACGTCTCTTTTCGTCCGAGTACTCGAGCACTTCTACGCTGCAGCGACCGGTCTTAACACACGTATTTTACAGCGCAGAGTGATCAGATTATACGTCATTATGTCTCGAGGTACTGTCTCACGATCGAAAATACAAGAAAAACGTCAGTGTACCGTTCCTGATAATCGGAAAATAAAATGTATTATTCCGGTGGGTGACGCGATAACGAACTTAAATGCGATTAAAAAAACGGGCGAAATAACTTAATCGTGTTTGGCTCCATGTTTGGGTTGGATACAGGGAGAGGTGAATGATTTTGCTGCTTTGGTCTTCAAAACTTGAAACCAATTTATTGTCCATTGCTTTTTCTCTCTCTCTCTCTCGCTCGCTCAAAAAAAAAAAAAAATAACTATTTTAAGTAAAATCGGCCGGGGTAGGTTATATTTATAACGATGGTCCCACATTTCTTAATAACGTAGGTTTACCTTTTTACCGACGATTTAAAGTGCCTATATAAACAGCAAAAATGTCATTAAAATATTTTAAAAGTTATGGAGTGTCTATAAAATGCTTATATAAAATAAACTCTATACTTTAGAGTCTAATAATGGAATAGTGTGTGATAAAATACCAGGCGGTGCCCGGATTCGAAACCAGAGCTCGGTTATACGCATTTTTCGCAACTTGTCTTTTTTTTTTCTCAATTTTTCGGAAAACAATATTGTGATGTTGAAAATAAAAATGATTCTATGACTACTGTCCTCCTACTGTCAAAATGCTCCCATGACTGTGACAATCAGAACTTTCCTTCTGTTCGAAATCGTTGACACAGACACAAAAAACACACACACACACACACACACACACACACACACACACACACACACACACACACACACACACACACACACACACACACACACACACACACACACACACACACATCACGGCAAAGCCAACACATACATTCCTTCCTCGATACCCTCGGAATACGAACAATACATTTACCGATAATCTCTGGCCGTTTTTCATCGTACATAATATTATAGGCTTTTACAATGCAATCGTATGCAATACTTCCTACGCTTGAGTTGCGATTGTAGGTACACGCGCTAGGCTATGGTTATAACCGGCGTACGTCCCGGAGACTCGGCAAATCGATATGAAAACCAGAAGCAATGCGTTACGTTTTATTATCATTATATTATTACTACGTGATACGAGTAGTGGTACGTAATAACGCAATACCGGACGATTTAGTCCTACCCGCGCGAACTGAGGCGTCGTCATACTTATCGAAATTGAGAATTTTTAGCATGAAAACTACCAACGATTCGTATATTTATCCTATTGTTATATTTATACATATATTATATACATTTAGTGTGGAGTGTCTTTGTTTATCGCAAACAAATAAAATCGTGGATCACGTCATTCGGCGATTATAACTCACGAAAAAAATTGCAAAATGTATTTATTGATTTTTAGCTCGGTCCATCATCACGCGAGCATTATATTATACTCGTATATATATGGATTCGCTTTTCTACCAATTTGCATTCGTTTGTTTTGCATAATTTAGCATTTATGTTACGATCGCGACATTCTTGTCATTTAGGCGTGATGAAATATTTACACGCCCATGGGTCATTGTGGTAGAGAAGAGCAGTTATAATGGAATAGGACTTAGAGTTAGGGCTGTGATACGCGTCGTCCCCGAGACCTTTCGCGCACGGCGTCATCGACTCTGCTATCGTCATATAGACGGACGCGACGCAGTTTGTATTATTTATAGAAAATATCTTTCTTCGCGTCGGTCTTCCATATGACAGTTAGCGCACCTGAACGATTAAGATTCAGTAATATAGAGTACAAACCTTAATGAATTAGTATTTTTACCCTTAGCATGCACTGTGGTACTAATTTACGCGTTAGGTTAGGTTATACGGGTACATTTAGATAAAAAATTATATTTTCAAAAATAAAACAAATATGATGGAATATTATACGGGAAATAGTGCGGTTCAAGTATAATTTCCGTCAGGTTTTAAAAAATGCGTTTCATTATATATATACTCGTATATGTGTTGTACCGACAAAAACTGTATGTGATACGGTTTTTGGTTTGCGCGTCAAATGTTCGAAAACCTTATTGTAGCTTATTCGAGGAACAAGCGCGACTGCCACGTGAACGCGGGGAAAAAGTTTAGTTTGATAATACTATATAGGTAGTTTTTAAAGCGTATGTATGAAATTTTCCGTATATCGCGCGTATTGCGCGTTTTAAAAGAAAAATTAACATACCGCACACAATGTACCAGACGGTCTGAGGTTTTTAATCGAATCTCTCGCGTTCATTTTCGACTTTTCGGTTTGCTCCTGATGAAACGAATCGCGGGATTACATAACGCAGTTACGCAAACGTGGACGATTACGAGTGGGAGGTCACGCGTTTCGGACGATTAATCGTTAAGTGCGCGCATTAACCGTTCGCAGTTCCATAATAGCCGTGGTTACGGGTCGAACGGAGTCGGAGCACGCGGATGGATGACGAGAGACAATACAGCTGCGTGTGTGTATACTGTATAGCAATGAAAAAATTCGGGATCGGGATTTTGTTGCGCTTGAAACTGAATAAATAGGCGCTATAATATTACCTTAAATATCGCTAAATATTCAACAAAAACAAACACAATATTCAACAACGAAAAACAGAATAAATAAATTATGTTTAAATAGTTATTCACTCACAAAATGTTATTGTTACTATTTTTAAAGAATTTGGTCACTCCGATGATTAGATTACTGAAAAGCTGTACAAATCACGATTATGAGTACGTGATTCGATTCTATAATAGCTTAAAATAATACAGTGTACAATTATTGCTTTGTAACACTCGTCCGACAATAACCTTAGTCGCGTCAAACTAATCTACATATTTTACCTTAAAAATGTTATCGAAATGTTATTTCCCAAAATGTTGTGTTGATCCAATAACTTTTAGAAACAGTCCAACAAACTTAATTTAATCCCTTCCAATGAAAAAATTCAGCCAAACCACTTTTTCCTGTTCTTATAAGCATTTTTACTCCAGCACTACTTGTACTCAATACTTGGACCATGGAAAATATTTAAAAAACAAACTATCAGACTTACACTTTTATCCGCTTATCCACAAAACCGAGATGATACCCGTAAAGCACAGTATCACAATTTACTTTGGTTATTAAACTATGTATGTATCCTTATAGCATATACGAACAACTTGTTTATAGTTTTTTCCATTGCACCGAGAACGCACACGGTAATGTTATTACCACGAAGATAGTACGTTTCGAATGTTATGGCGCACATGTAACGTTCAGACTGACGGAAGAGCGAACATCTGTAATTTATTAGAAAATAAATCTATATAATATACGTCCAGGGTGATTTGTAATTCTAAGAAATCCATCTGTCTAATTCGTCCAAATGCATATGACGCTCATTTATTCAAACGGTTCATTCATATCATTCGGATATCTAGTACTACAAGTGACAAAACATCATCATACAAATTAAATTATAAACACGTGGAGTATACGGGGTGATTTTTCAAACAATTGGAGTATAGAGGATGATTTTTTAAACACGCTAACTCATTTTTCAGCAAGAATAATTAAATTTCGAATTTTTTTTTTTTAATGTTCATGTTACCATAATAACTATAAATATAAATGTTTTCTATAACAGTTTTTTTAAATCTAACTAAGGGTGTTCTGTTGCAATACAAACGTTGTTTTTCTTCAAATGGAAGACCATATTTCTTACGCATGATATTATTCAGTTAATTTTTCTGAAATATTTGATGTAACGTAGTCGAAATTCGGACAAATACTACCTTTGGAATATTTCAAATTTAATATTGCGTGAAAAAAATGTAAAGTCTCGAATCAGTATTAATTGTTGAAAAGGTACATAAAATTGCAAATTATATCATAATATCCGATACCTATGATAATATACTATTTTCTTTTATACTTGAATTAGAATAATTCAAAAACTACTCGTTCGAATTAGGATTTCGGTCGAAAAATGATCTCAATAAAATAGCGCGGTGAAACAAGGGTGTTCCTTCTAGCAACAAAAAGAGTTTGTAACACCACAGGATATCCTTAAAATGGCATGGAAAACATTTCTTTTAAGATTACTTGGACGCAGGATTAAAAATTAAATTTAAGAAATTTTAAGGACAAAAAAGTAGTTGAGCACGGTTGCAAAATCATCCGGTTTAACGTATTTTCAATGTTCATATTTTTCTAACATTTTAACTAAACCACTTATATGGCTATATTTGTATAAGTGCGGTACACAAACTTATAAATATATGTGCCCAGAATTTTCTTGAGTAACTCTAGTTGCTTATCATGACACTGCACTGTTATACGGTACTTGCGAAAATCCGTTACTCTTTTTAGTCTACCGATTTAAATTTACGATTTACGACTATAATATTATAATGACGTTTTGCCAGAGAACGCGACACGGCCATTGATCAAATAGCGTGGACCCAGCAACGGGATACATGATATTGAAGTAACTTATATTATGATACTACATATCGCGGCTGTCAGTGTTTCGTGCGCCCCGTGCGGACGATGGATATATCTATTATTTTTTCCACGCGACCTCTTTATATTGTTGTGAAAGTGTTCTTTGACTTTTTTTTCTCCATTCGCCGATTTTATGAACTACAACGAAATAAAGCCATTACTTCGATTCGTATACAGTTTGTACTTTCGGTCTTCAAAAAAGTATACTTTGTGTGTGTGTAGGTGTGTGCGTGTAAGTGTACGTACTCGTCTCGCTCCGTTTATCTGAGTCCAAGTCTGCGAAGTTCTGTTCTATTATCATCGGGAATTGTGAAAAGCCGTCCTATACAATTTTGTCGAATGTGACCTGAGTTCGGTCTGATACTTAGTGCTAGTATTGTGATTTTTATTTTCTATTTTAAACGTCCGAAACGAGGGATATTATTATTGATACGGAAAAAACGGCATCCGCTCCTGCGGTTTGAATATAAAATATAACCGTCAGCAATACGAATTGCACATAAAATATTTTGGTCGCAGATCGAACTCGTAAGAGTTGTAACTTATTATTCAGTTTTTCACAGTTAAAATTTTATAATAATCGGCGAGGAAATATAATTTTCCGAGGTTATCCGGGGACATTTTGTTTTTTCTAATATGAAGCAATTTTTAGAATTTCAATAATAATTGCACGATCTGTTATCCGGACCTACATAATATGTTTTGGGTCTTTGAAATTGAAAATTTGTACTATAATCGATTAATCCCTGTAGGAATAGCACGTAATTTAAACATTCGAAATTACATAGTATTATCTTGCACAAGAGATATTTGAAAATATCTCGCGTCTGGTACGTGTCTGGCCTACAATTATATTTACAAGGGTTTCTGTTATTTTTCCGAAAAATGTCCAGGTATAATTTTTCGGTTTTAAGACAAAAATAAAAACCATACGTGTACAATATGACCTGCACTCTGCAGTGTTCAATTTCCGATCGATTTAAAAGGTTAAGTGAAACTCTCAGAGCTATATTATTTTCTCGAATAGATTTTACCGACGAAAGAAAACGTGCAAAAAAAAAAAACAGATACAAATCGTTATTATGTAAGACCTATATATTTTTCTCGGTCCTATTTATCATCATAATTTAAAACGTATCGTTTTAAAACCAATAACTTCCTGTGGCTGTGTTCCGAATCTGAAACAAATAAACGTTTCTTTCTGGTCGAAAAAAAAACCCCCTAGTACTGTATTGTATAGTAATAAATTGTGAAACAGATCAGATGCCGATACCACGTGACGTACACCGTGTTGCAGAGGAATGGTTCGTGTGAAAATAAGCAATGACAGTCACTATAATATTGATAACGAATGGAAATTTTTATTTTACAAACGGTTAGAAATTCTCAAATTAAGTACTATCGTTCCAGTCTTCCGTGCGTCAAATTTAGTTTTGAAAATTTTGCACTTAACAACGTTCTTGAAATTATTTTATTTATTGTTATTATAACTATAATGATTACGTATTCACCTCATAAGGTAAGTCCATAATCGTAAAGTAAATGCCTTCCTGTGAGGATTTTCAATGTATACAAAAAATTTATGCATATAGTACTATTGATACGTTACTGTTAAATGCATAGTAACGATTTAGGCGTGACCAATAGTTGGGAGAAAAATACATTTGAAACATACATCAATTTGCCTACAAGAAAATAGTCATAAAGGCAAATGGAGCCGTTTGGTAAAAAATGCTCCTATGGTTATCAATTATCATTTATCATATGCACATATTTTGTTATTCACTGTTATATACTTCTATATTCTATACTCGGGTCAATTATACTCATAAAGACGTTTGAAACGTTTGAAATGTATATAGCTTTTTGAGACAAAATATCAATCGATTGTGAGTGTGTAGAGTACGATCGCGATACATTGGAAATATTATGTCAATTTATTTAACAAATTAATTCAACCTGATTTCGTTAATTCAGTAATTATAATATTATACCAAGGTCTATCTTTACATTAAACCGCATACACGGTACGTTCTCGTAACTGTCCCGACGTACAGTTCCGTATATTATGTGCACAATTTTCTTAATATCTTAATAATTCTATTCGAATCACTCATTGTGTTGCGTTTTCTTCGTATGTAATTTTGAAAACACATACTTGTAAAAAATTGCAACTTCCTTTGTAGATATGTTCTCGGATTATCAATCCTATTTTGCGATGCGTTTTCCAAACAACGATATCCATGCGGTAAAGTTCCAAATATTTCCAGTTTATACGAGTATGCACATTATCAACATAATCGACAAAATATTGAAAACCAGAGTCTTATTCGATATCGACTTAACGCGATGCAAGAATTTTTGAGCAATTTTGCAATTCCCTTCTCATTAGCGTCTTATACGATATCCATGAGTAAAACTAGTACTCTCAAAATCATATTACCAACAGTATAACACGTCATTATCTCCCTTGAATTCCGATATTATTTCTTATGTATTCAAAATCGACATTTAAGTATTGTTTCCATCTGCCCCGGGGGTTAAAACGTAGCAATGAGTTCGGACGTATTTGTGTTCGTATATGAATGTACTTATTGGAGACAAAATACAAATATTAACCACGCATAGTATTTATTTTTTTGTTTCAAGTATTATACTGTCGGTTTACTTGAATATGTATGCATACAAATTCGAATGTAACGTATGAAATAAATATATATATTTACATGTTTTTCTTTTATTTTTCGTTTGTTCGTAATCGAAAAACAAACCGTTGATCGAAGTATTTATACATTCCTCACGCACTTATTCTAAGCTTGAGATGTACTTATTAGTACTATTAAACTCTGTTGACGAGAAAATGTTCGAACACCGTTTAACATTAACTATGTAGTGAGCCCCGTTAACGGGTTACTCCGAAGTTACTCCGTACTTCCGTACTTCCGTAGTGTACCTATTAGAGAGAAAACGTTATCGAAAAATAATAAAAGTGATTTCAATTTAAATGAATTGCAACGAGTTATCGAAGGTTTCAACGTTGACAGTTGAAAAATGAACGCAACCTCCGAAGAAATTTCCACTTCACTCGGACAAAACTCAATTAGTCAAATACTCGATTGTTATACCATTCCCATTTCCACTTAAGATCGTGACTGTCGAAAGTTTATTGTTTAACGAATTATTATTACAACAATTATTATAATTATACAACAACGTTATACTGTGTGGCGTGTATTATAGTAAACGCGAAACGTATTGAAAATATTGCCGATCGATGAGTTTATTATTTTGTCAAAGGGATTTATTTTCATAATTTTATTGAATCGAGTTTCACGTTTCTTCCCCGATACATTTACAAATATTTATGGTGTTATGTATATAGTATAACATATTTGTGTTACTTTTAGACGGAGACAAAATATAAAACAGAATATCAACGTTACGATCATTATAATAATATCGTTATAAAAGGGTATACGATTAATTAGGTTTGTGAAACATTTTTGTCCGTTCGCAGTAGTCTATTGTATTGTATAATTTTCTGCTTTGAAGTGATAATAAAGTACTCGTAACTTCATTATTTATAATTGTTTTCCTTCAACATATTAGTATTATGTGCACTAAATATATTTGTACTAAACAATGAGATAAAATAAAATTGTTACCCAATTTAATATTGTTAATTTTATTGTAAATAAAAAAAAACAATTGATTATATAAATAATATTTTCCTTCTTTTCTCACATCTAATAAGTGTTTGTATCCTAAAAACTCAAACGTTAACAATATCAATCCTCATGTAAATATACAATATACATTGTTATACATTTTTATAATAGTATTGGGTGTTTTGGACCGCGGGAAGCTTGGTAAGTTTTAAAATGCAACCTCTTTGAAATAAGTAGATTTTCCCTAATATAGGCCAGTCCTAGTTAGCCCGGGCAATCGTTCCATACCTCACATCAATCCGAAAAATACGTTTTCCTTACATCAAATACAATCGTTTAAAAATTGCATTTAAAAGTTATGAATTACATTTAGACTTATACATTTTAAATATTTCTTTTTCACTATAGGATCATGTACACCCTTCGGAGAATAATTATTGTGATGTTATGAAATTCACGAATCATAAATGATTAAACAAGTAACACGTATGACAATTTGACATTGGCGATAGCAATGCGTAAGAAGTGTTAAATCATAATATAACTTATGTATTTCTGGTGCGCCTATTAGATTGAGAGCGAATTTTATTCATAATAACTTATTTAAAACTACTAAATCGTAAATTTTCTCATCGAAAGAATTAAATACAAACATTTCATTCAGTAGTTGGTTATTTTTTATTGGAGAACATTTCACAATAATATAATAGGTGTATTAGCTGTATTCAACTATAAACTAACATTACTGTGTACATAAGTTATAAACTACTCAATCATTCAAATTTATCAGAAATTAGTTAATTTTCATATTATTTTTTTTCGAATCAATCATCTTTTGCACGTATTAGAGAAAACAATTATTAAAGGTATCAAAAATAAGATATATATATATATATATATATATATATCGTAAATACTTTTATGAAATTGAAACAGATCTATAGTGTTGCAGTTTTTAAAATTTATTTCAAACACAGGATGATTATCATTAAATTATAGCAGTTTCAGTAATGATATTATTGCTAAAACTTATCGATGATGACTAACATTCGCGTAACGTGTTCCAATGCGAGTCAAAACCTAGAAGTAGCTTTTACGATTTCAAATCTTTAGAAATATGTTTGTTATTAATTTACGATCGACATGAATTACAGTCCGAATAAATTTATAATTATCATAACTCATCAATAATTTCTTATTTGTAGTATACTTATTCAATGGTACAGAACTCATTGTGCCAGCATTTTTTAAACACAATATTCAACTTTCTAAAACCCTTGCGGTTAGATAAGTTCTTATTTGACTTTCCGTGTTAATGATTATATGACGACGTAGAAAACATTTGCGATTCTTTATAAATGTAGTGGACCTAGGTGATGATTGGAGGCGGTTTAGTTTTGGTTACGTCTATAGTCTGAGACTCGCGATCTTATGACTTACGATGTACTCGTAGAGTGAAAAACGTTTACCGCAAACGGGGAAAAAAAAGTAAAGAAAATAGTTATGAATTGCGAAGGAAAAAAAAGTGGTCGTGTGGGCCCCGAAGACTTCGTGGACGGTACGTTTTTCAGCAAAAGATGCGACCAGCTTAATTATACAGGGTGTCCCAGGTCTATTTGACTAATGCAATAACTTTTTTTCTATTCAATATTTTTAAGTTTTTTTTTTTTGTAATGATTTGTAGAGCCCTGCGCTATAATTTGTATATCTTATACTTTATTTTATTTTTTTACAACAAAAATAAATAATTTAAATTTTGTATTTAATATTTTTCTAATAATCCAAGATAGCTATTTCATAAATAAGTATTTAAAAACCATTTTGGCGTTTAAAACTTTTAATTTGGTTAAGTCGTTAATTTTTAAACAATTTTCAAAGTGTGTTAAAATTCAAATTTATTTCTTGCTAATCACTGTTACTGCTGTAGTCGATTTTCAATTGTTTTCTTCCAAGAAACAATAAATTTGTTATCATTAAAGGTTGATAATCAATATTAAATACATATACATACTAATACGTATTTTGTCATAATTTAACATAATATGATTATAATTTATAACATGATGTACCTACTATTACTTATTTTAAATCATCATCATTCATCAATATTTTATTGTTCAATCATTTAAATACGTTTAAACAAATTTAGAACATTTTGATTTTGAATTATGAAACAAATGACATGTGGTTTGAATATTAATTATAGTTATTCTGTAAGTCCTTTTTAAATTTAAAGTTAGGTTAAGTTGATATTTTATGGATCAAACACATTTTGCCGTAATCACTAAAAACCTTAAGACTTGTCTTCTCATATTTTAAGACAATTCTATTGTATTAAATTTATGAGAAATACCTAGTAATACTATGGAATTATCAGATTGAACATAATTCGTAGAAAATATTTTTGGAAATGCCTTTGGACACAGGTACATATTATCATTAGTTTGCAAGTTAAAATTATTTTATTTTAATATCTTTATAAACTTTTGGTAACTAGATACAAAAAAATCAAAAATTAAACATACATATAATAACATTTTAAATTCTCAACACTTCAAATTACTATTATCAAGAAAAATATTCAAAATTAAATATTATGTAGATTACCTATACACAGTACTACAATTGAAGATTATAATTTAATTTGAATAGCAAAATAAGATTTTTGTTAAAATGTGAGTATCATTTGTATTAAATTAATTTATACTTCAACCTAACCATTTTAATATTAATATTAACATTTATTAATTTATTAATAAAATGAATTAAAATATTCTCACTGTTAACGAAAATATTCTAGGTGGATGTCAACATTAAAAGTATACATATTTGGTGAGAGTTCAAACAATTTCATTTTCAATCACATGCAGTTAGTTGTATAATTAATGCTTTGTACCTTGCTGTTTTAATACTACATTTGTATACTTACAATAGTTACTATTGTAACTAGTTGTATGTACCTATACATAAAACCATCAGAAGTTAAATTGTAACCAGTTTATCTTAAGTATAAAACAACATGAATCAAATGTTTCATTTTATTAAAAAAAAAATGTAAATGGTAAAATTGTAGATCATAAAAAATATTGTTAGCTGTAAGTAGATGAGTAGATATATAATATTAGTG
This sequence comes from Periphyllus acericola, assembly GCA_949715065.1. Taxonomy (NCBI): domain Eukaryota; kingdom Metazoa; phylum Arthropoda; class Insecta; order Hemiptera; family Aphididae; genus Periphyllus; species Periphyllus acericola. The sequence continues at coordinate 41,009,919 of OX454265.1, read as the reverse complement.
TTTTACATTTAGTCATTTAGTTCATCAGGAACTTTATGTATTCAATATTAACCATATTTATAGCTCTGTTTATATAAAAAAAAAAAATAATATTAATGTAAGAATTTAATAAATACCTATAACAACTAACATAACAGAAAAATAAGGGCATTCTGAAATAGTTTTGATTGGCTTGAAAGTGTGTAGATAATTGTTATGGATAAACACGTTACTACCTATTTCTTTAGTATTTCTCTGAATATTTCATAGTGTGTTAGTATGTTTACATAATTACTAAGAATAAAAAATAACCCATGAAATAATTAAGTTAATGATTTGAAATTGTTAGAATAGGTATTTAATGTCAACTTGTCATGTACTTTTTAAGACTAGGGACTTCAACCTTTGAGAATTTCAGAATAAAAGATAAAATAAATACTAATTTTCCTTAGTTTGTTATTCATTAATAAATAAAACATAAAAAAACATTTTCATACTATAAATTAAAATATATCTAACATTATCTTGGTTTTTATATAAAATGTAAGTTGTAATTTATTATATCTATTTTTATTTTTACTATAAAAAATTATAGAAAAAATATAGTTGCAACACTTAATTGTTGTTTTATTGCAGATCTCTTTGTATTAGAAAATTAATACAAAGCTTAATTGAAATCCCTTTTATGATTTATATATTGCCAGAGTTCATGTTAATAACAGATAAAATCAATAATTTTCTACATGACATAATATGTGACATTTAATATCCTTCTGATGGTTAAATTGTTTGAAACACTTAAGAGTGTATTGTTTTATACATGAATACTCTGCTAGTTGCAAACCGTTGCGTAATATTATAATTATACTTTTATTTGTTTTGAACATTTAGCCAACAAATTGTTAACTTATATTATAGGTGTCGGTTATTTTTTTTTTCTTCAGCTAGCGTCACTAGTGAAAGAACCTTATACATACATGTATAGCAGAGAATGTTATTGAATGTTATAAATCATTTTAGTTACCTGAATATCGTTCAGTTTTTTAATATCATCCGACAACTGACTATTGTTTAATTCTAATTCATTATTTTTTAAGCACTCCAGTTCATATTGACGAGATAAATTTAAATTTTTCTAAAAGTAAAACCAAACTTTTGTGATTGTTTGAACTTAAAAACTGTTATAAATTAATTGTAACATCCTATGTATAAAAGTAGTTTTTACAGTTGCTAAATACTTGTTTAAGAGATATGTTATTCATACAATATTTTTTTTTAATAAATTTGTAAATAATTGTTTAATATATTACCTGTTGTAACTCTTCATTTTCTAAAACCAAATCCCTGCACATATCTTTATATTTTTTATATTTTTTAAAAATGTCTGTTTGGTCACTTGAGTATGTAGAGCCCAAATCGGAGCGAGACAAACGATAACTACTCATGATGAAAGTATTTATTAGTTAATATGAAATACACTGTAGCTCATACAAAATGTAAACCTCGAATGATCAATTATAATATTATATGAATTGGGAATTACTGGTTTTATACATATTGTTTCATTAATTATTTACATACCTATTCTAAAACTTAACTATTTTAATGATCTTAATTGTATATTTGAATAATCTATAAATATTTTATAATTAAATGTGATGTTAATGGGTATTAAATGAACCAGTTTATGTATGATTTTTGAAATATAAAATTCAATATTTTTTATTTTTATCTTTCTTAAATATGCCTACTATTTATAGTAATTTAGAGTACCGTGATATGTTAAAAGTTTTTTATGAAAGTGGAGGAAAAAGTACAGTAAAAGCTTCTCGTCTGTATTTACAAAAATTTCCAGAAAGGAAACAGCTATCTAAAAACACATTTTGTAATATAGAAACAAAATTACGTAATACAGGTAAATTTTTTATTATCAATAAAATTTCCTATAAAATTAATATAACAAATTATGTACCTAAAACCTAATACATACATGTATAATTCAGTTATTATTATACAAATTTTAAATTAAGATATACAATAAAAAATAGTCTTTTTAGGTCGTTTTCCAAATGGTTTCAAACCAAAAAAAATTTATGTTATTGATGAAGAACATACAGTGAATGTCTTGGCAGCTTTCAGCAGTGATCCTCATGCATCTGTCAGGTCGGTAGCTAAAGAAACGGACATCAGTCGTAGCTCTATACATCGTATATTGAAGAAAAATGATTTCCATCCATACAAATTGCATTATGTACAAGGATTGAAACCCTCTGATCCAGATAGAAGGCTTCAATATATTTCAAAAATTATTTGCCTTCATGACCACAATAATATTTTGAAAAAAATATTATGGACCGATGAAAGCTGTTTTAATAATAATGGTATTGTCAATCGGCATAATTCTCATTACTGGAACGAATCAAATCCATTTTGGACACGTGAGTCCAATGCACAAGTTCGCTGGTCTACCAATGTGTGGTGTGGTGTAATAAGTGATTATTTGATTGGACCTTATTTCTATCATAGCACACTAACTGGCCAACGTTATTTAGACTCTTTGACTAATACACTACCAATGTTATTAGAAAATATTCCATTAAATCTCCGAGTAAATATGTGGATTCAGCAAGACGGTGCTCCACCACATAACTCGAATATAGTCCGTGATTATTTAAATACAAATTTTCAATCGAGATGGATAGGAACTAGAGGTCCACTAAATTGGCCACCACGATCTCCAGATCTAACACCACTCAATTTCTTTTTGTGGGGTTACTTAAAGGACAAAGTATACTCCCAACAGTCAACGTCGTTAGATGATTTAAAACAACGCATAATTGATGTGTGTAACTCTCTTACTTTTGAAATGTTGGAATCCACGACAACTGGAATTCTGGAACGGTATGAAAAATGTATAATGAAACATGGCGCACACTTTGAAAATTATTCATAGTTACTACTTACTAGTTACTAGTTAGGTATATTGTTCCATAATATTTAATTTGTTATATTATTTAATGTTAAGAAATAAAACTGAACTTATAGTTGAAAAATTAAATTTACAGAGTTACATTTTACTATTTCTTACAATTTAGTAGTGATGGGCAACGATATAATTTTCTGTATCGATATCGTTCAGATTTTTCCGATATTATATCGCGATATCGTTATTTCTACAATATCGATATCGATATCGATATTCTCCTTAAATGTGTTCAACCCCGATAGCTGTATCCTAGAAAATAAATTCATAATTATTTTATTTTAATATTGTCTTGAATTCAAATTTGAAAAATTAAAATGTATGTTCTTACCAAAGTGTGGTCTGACGTCCTAGTGGATTTATAATAAGAGTTCAAAAAGAGAAGATTGTTAACTCGATCTGTAGATAGTCTACTTCTTTTCTTTGAAGTTATATTGCCAGCCTCACTAAACAGACGTTCACATGGGACACTAGTTGCGACTATCGACAAGTATTTTTTTGCCAATTTTGAGACTTCTGGATATAAATTTGAATTTTAAATAGATTAAACCAATTTTAATTCACTCATCACTAAAAATAATGTTTGTAATTTGAAAATAATTATCACTGTAGGATAAATGACAGAAATATAACGGTCAGCGGAGTACGTAACAGATGTTTACGCCGCACCAACGACACAAATTAGACTGTAGATTATGGAATATCCAGTGGTACTATACCGTGTACCTTTTAAAAGTCAGCAAAATATTCCTTTAAGATAACATTATAATGGATTATTAATACTTAATACTTAAATAGTGTAAAATAATTGACATTTCACCGGAACACGTGCACCAAACGTTATCAGCTAATGGCTATTATTATTTATTAATTTATTATAGCTTAAAAACTACAAATATCAAATAGTAAATACCATTTTTTTTCTTGAAAAATATTATTTTCGATATCGCGATATATCGTACAATACAAAAGCGATGTCGATGTCGGAAATTTGTCACGATATCGATATCGTATCGAATTATCGATATCGTTGCCCATCTCTACAATTTAGTATCAATTGTTTAGTATCAACATCAATGGTAAGCATCACGTGACCATGTTAAATAATGATAAAATACAATAATGTATAATAATATTATGTAATGACTAATGACCTACCTTTTAATGATAACAAATTTATTGTTTCTTGGAAGAAAACAATTGAAAATCGACTACAGCAGTAACAGTGATTAGCAAGAAATAAATTTGAATTTTAACACACTTTGAAAATTGTTTAAAAATTAACGACTTAACCAAATTAAAAGTTTTAAACGCCAAAATGGTTTTTAAATACTTATTTATGAAATAGCTATCTTGGATTATTAGAAAAATATTAAATACAAAATTTAAATTATTTATTTTTGTTGTAAAAAAATAAAATAAAGTATAAGATATACAAATTATAGCGCAGGGCTCTACAAATCATTACAAAAAAAAAAAACTTAAAAATATTGAATAGAAAAAAAGTTATTGCATTAGTCAAATAGACCTGGGACACCCTGTATATCCTGACCACCTACAACCATAATTATTATACCATTTTCGGTGAACGGCTATAGGGAACTGCATCGTGCCGTGCTTGTATATTTGGCCGCGCGCTTGCAGGACGTGTTTATAGTTATTGGTTATTACGGTTATTACGAAAACGTACAACTATTAAACGTAAATCCTGTTACATACAGCGTTGATTTCCGAATGAAACAAATACATATTACAAATAAGCACTATTTCCTCGTAGATTTTTCCGGTATTTAAACCATTTTAAAACTTTGTGAACGCCCTGTACACTCACACGCACTCACGCACTCTCTCACACGTTATATCATATTGCGACGGGGAAATTCGACCTCAACTTTCGTCGACGCATTTTCTTATTTTACTCTCTGCACACGCACGCGTGCCATAAATAAACCTGTAAATTAAATCTTGCAATTTTCCCCTCACAACACAAATACACACACACGCTCGGTCACTTATATCTACACACGAGTGCTATATGCGAACCTTTGGTGGTCGTAACTCGTTGTACATTGTTATGATAAGAAATACATACGGAGAGAATATAATGGTTCGACGGCTTTTTTCATTGTAACTCACTGCTGCGATAGAGTGACGAAATTTCCACTGGTGGGAAACTACCACAGGCAGGATAGGAAAACGACCATAATGTATCGACGTATGAAACGTATAAAATTACGTTTTCGTTTCTCAGTCAAATCCATGTTTTAGATTTTTCATAAAACGGTGATGAACGAGGTGTACGACAAATATTTATTATTTATTTGTATTAGCTAACATAATGTATAAAAACAAAAAAAAAATCCTTGGGGCATTCTTTGATAGTAATAGGACTTGCACACCTGCAAAGTAATGTACGTTGTCTCCGTCTTCTAAACGTACAACATAGCGTCAAGCCCACGTCAACATGAATGTTGAACGGAAGAACATTAGTAGTGCAACGTCATAGGATTTTTACGATATTTTAATTTTTAAGGGAATTACGATTTTTTAAAAAAATTATAATTTTAAAAAGTTCATAACTCATTCAAAAACGATATCATAAAAATCCTATGACATCGCACAGATAACGTTCTTCCCTTTATGTTTGATAACAGGTCGGTTTAGTCTAATAATATTAAAGTTATTAACATCACAAAATCGGTTTTACTGAACACATATATACTTTGTGTTGTATAGGTATATATTTTAGTAAGACGTAGACAACGCATGCGGGTATGGCCTCCTCTGAACTTGGCAAACTTACGCAACTATTGGTGTACGAGAAAGGTACGTTACAAAAGTATATTAAAAAGGTACTTTACGCATATAGCGCGTTTTTGTAGAACCTATAGAATGGGTATGGTAATATTATGCACGATTTAAATAATTACTCGGTCTCCACCACAGTCCATGAGGGATCAACGGATCATATTTTTAGACTATAATTAACCACACCGTGATGGGAAGGTCATCCATGGCCGTTTTACACTATAAGCAGTGTGCCACTTGGAGCGCGAGTCCCTATACAGTTAACACACATATGTGAATCTATTCGATAAGAAATCAAAACACTAATACCACATTTCTTATACTGTGGTATGTATGATTAATTCAATAACGTCTCGAACTACCATCAATTTAACGTGAATCTATTTCTCGAGAGAAGTGAAACTATACGTGAATATATACATGTATATAATTTATAAATCTATATATATGGAGTTGAAAGGAGACCTTAAGCTATAAAATGAACTTTGGAAATGCATTTATGTATAAGATAATTTTAAATTCAAGTGAAGAAGAAATCGATCAAGTCTACTGATATACCTACGTATATATAAATATATAAATAAATATATATACCGTGTACTTTATACCCTATATCGTTACACATTTTTCTTTTTTTTTTAAAATCGAATTTACCAGAATATTGGTCTACGCCGGATGGCTGACAAATAATAAGTACATTATATATAGGTCCACGTCGTATATCTACTTATGTATATTAATATTATAATATAATATAGTAAAACTTCTATGGAAAAAAATATGCTATTGCTATCAATGATGTTTGTATATATATCTAGACTAATCGCTGACAAAAAAGTTTGATAATTATATTATATTCATAAAATTTATCGCGTTTTGAATATATTTTCACCGCGCATAGAACACATTATTTTTATGGAAATTTGCTGCTTAAAGAATAAAAATAATAACCATAGAATATTATATCAAAAAAACTAGTTACCGGCGCAATCGATATTAGAATAAGTACTCGTATACTCGTCTCGTTTCTATGGATCATAAGTCATAACTAATATGTTCTGAACGAATGCTCCATCCCGATGTTATCGATGAAGACCAATCTAATTTAACTCACTATGGGGACCAGATATTTGTCAAAAAGAAAATATTAATATTATATGATACGCGCAAATATACTAGTTCGATGTAAAAAAAAATTAGGTTGAAAAAAGCTTACAGTCGTTGTATACTCTGAAGATAACTATTTTTGTTTACTTATGCTATAAACATTTATACATTTACATATTACACCTCAATTGGTAATTATTAAAATCATCGCAAAGCAAACATAATAAAAATACATTTCTTACACGTAGCTAATCAAAAAGTAAAAAAATGTGTACGTCTAGTCCAGTGCCCAAAACTGTTTCATCCCTCAAAATTGCGATTTTCAAAACAATCCTTTCTTAATGCACCTATATATAGAAATAAGTACAATCGCTCAAATTTTCAAATGTATCCGTATGGTATGGTTTTGACCGTACGGCATATACTAAAAAGTGAGTGGTATTATATAAATTATATGTATATATAGATTATATAGGGTTAAAATAAAATGCCAGTTTATATGTTTTTGTGATATGGATATTAAAACTGACATATCATATTCCAATATCATTGAATTAAGCTTCAATTCATATAAAAAATCCTAGAGTCATATATATTGTAAATTTTCGTAATTGATCGTTCAAATTCAAAAATGCTGGACTTGGGGCTAGATATGCGTATTAAATTTATTCAATTTGTGGTTACCAAGGAAATATTTTATTTTGTATAATATGTTAATTCTAATTATAACTAATTAGGGTCATATTCTTATAACATGTTACCATGGATATGTGATTGCCACTGATTTGTTTCTGACTAGCCGCGTTACCACAGAGCAATTAATACAGTAAATAAGACATGATTATCATAACCATAAATAACTTCATGATGATTTATGATCACTACATCTCAATAACGACAATACGTATGCACTTGAAATTTTAAGTAGTGGTCCTTCTAACACCTACACTAGATGCGTGTAAAAAGAAATGGATTGTAAAAAATAACGTGTTTAGGCTGTTTAATTCTCGTTTTTGCAAATTTCACCGCCAGTTCGTATATTGTTCAGCGCGGCGAATTTTTAACCAAAATAAAGTCTTTTAATCAAACATGGCTAAGTATTCAATAATGTAAGGTAGAAAGTAGTTAAAACCAATACCTCGGCCAAGATTGATCCGTGCCAAGCCAGGTAATTCAGCTTGTTTATACATAACAATGACATTTTTAATTTTCAACCAACCGTTGGATGATTTGTAACTTTTCTTTGTCGATGAAAATTAAAACGTCGAAACTCCCAACGGATCTGGCTGGCAACTTATGGAAACAATATTTCCTCGTTTGCTAGTTGCGTCTTCGAAAACAAGCCGTACATCTTGTATATCGCTGTTGTCCTTGAACATATTGCTTACAACGCGAGCGGCCCGAGGGCCCGAGGATGTACTACCCTTATAAATAGTGAAGACGACGTATCTGGTGTCACGGTGAACACAACACAATATTGAAAACTCGAAAAAAAAAAATACGTAAAACGGGCGTATAACCGTAGTACAACGTCACGACGTATACCTCCTACAAGCTGCGGTGCATCTGCGTTCGTCATACTGTCGTGCGGAAAACACGCGGACCGTACGACCTGGTTGAAAACGAAAACGATACGTGGCGGTGGGGCGGGGGAGGAGCGGTGCACGGTTACCCGGAAGCGAGTATCGTCGGATTGTTTCGTGCATTTACGTATAAAAATTAAAAAAAAAAACTCTGCGCAGGCTATCCCCGAGGATGATTCAAGTGGCGGATGGGCGTGACGCAAGGGTTTCGTTACGTCATGGTGGTTGTTTTAAATTGGTGAATCGCCGCGGAGGCGAGATGTTTTATTTATGAAAGGTGAATCGATGTACGTCGAAAACCAAACGCGACGGGAACGCTTGCACGACTATAATACGGCGCACATCCATTCAAGCCGAATCTCGGATCAACCGACGACCGCGACAAGATCGTATTTAATATTACGGCAACAGTCGATAATCGAGTGCATTCATTTGGTCGTCACATCGTTGCACAGACGAAATTTAAAGTCCGAGCGAAACAAAAGTCATGGTACCTAGGAAGGGGAGGGCTGGTCATTTGTTAGATTTCTCAACAGTTTTCCGAATAATAGAGAAGAGCGGACGAAATATGGCCAAAAACTTCAAGAGTGATCGTTTTTCGAACTGTGAACGGCGTAGTAGTTTGTCACACATTATTCCGTTATCAGACTATTTATTAACGTGGAATATTTGTATGCAATGACGCATAATAATGCTTGTATACAAGCGGTTTAATTATAATTTTCGAAATTAATAGTGCTGATTTTATAGCCACTCGAAGTTTTCGATTAAAAGTGAAGCCTACCTTATTAAGAAACTTGGTTCTAGTGTTCTGCTAATTACTACTATTCCGACAATTTATAGAAATAAATGAACTGATCCACCTGACCTCATTCACTGAGAACCGTTTTTTCGTGAGCAATATGGTGCATTGGTTTCAAGTTGAAAAGACCAATACAGAAAAATATAATTAGCCCGTCCCTGTAACCGACACGTCCGCGGAGTCACATCAGCTTTTTTTTTACCAACTCCTTTTCTTGCAGCAAAATCAATAAACCGAGTAGAATAGGCCTCGTCATAAACATACTATTTTTTGTCTTTACAGCAATACAATTAAAATACGCTTCGCTGCAAGTCTTTTATTATTAATCCCTAACCACATTTTAATATTAAAGTCGGTCAATTATTGCAAACTTAGAATTATATGACGGTTGTGCAAAGATTTCAATTTGGTAATCGTACTATGTAGAGGCAACCAGTGGCGAGATCAGCTTTTTTGAAAGGGAGATAGGTTAATGGGATATTAATGGTAAAGGTGAGGGTTGTAGCATAAAAACTACCCTTTTTACACGCCACTATTGTTGTCAAATAATCAAATGTAAGGATTTACCAAAGCTTTCAAATTTAAATTATAGTAAAATACTGTTGACAATTATTTCCTTTTGTATATTATCCACACACAATTTACACACATACTATATTAGGTTTATACTAAGTAAATTTTTAATAATAGGACCTAAGGTGCCTCGACCTTTAAATATATAGTCTACCCCGAAACGTTGTTTCTTCTACACGGACGCGCAGAGCTCGTGTACAAAGTATCATGTTTTGTTTAAACGTCGATTGCATTAAGCGGACGGAACGAAAGCAATTTTATCGTACCCGCGGTGGAAACGTCCGTACCCAAAAGGTTCCGGCACGTCGAATTGAATGTTTAAGTTTCTCGTTACAATCGTCGTTAATCCCATTACAAAACCATATGACTTCCCAGCGGTACGGAACAAACTCGAACTGGCGAGTTGAAAAAAACTAGCGTTTAGGGTATATATACATACTCGTATATATTATATATTACATACAGTCTGCTCCCTCGTCTCTTCCTACCTTCATGCACGCGAACACCAAAGAAAACGAGATCGCTGTGAACGGTACAGGAGACGTGACCTCGTCCAGTACCACGTGTGGAATATCATCATCGTTCCAGAGGTCAACAAAAAGAGCCTTTAGCGTTCTAAATAACAGCTCCCTCACGCGTGCATTGGTAAATACCATACGTGCGGTTCTCAAGAAACAGGTGGAGTTCCCGTGCATGATAAAATATTACATAGCGTAACACGTTCGATAAGCGTACCTATATGTGAATACGGTCCACGGCCGAATTTCGTTTTCCTACATTCGTGCGGTGAAATCTAAAAACGTTATAACGAATGCAATATAGATACTATATTTACGGTGTTTTTTTTTTTTTCACTCGGCGTGTCTCTCCCGCCTTATTAATTTCCAAGTTGAAATATTAAACGCGCGCGCACTACGAGAATATAATTAATTTACCGGGTCTGAAAAAAATATAAAGTACGTACACAACGTGCAGTACAGTTCGTTGAAAACGCGTATATACGTTTATTTTAATTTGTAATTAGACTGAAATATTTTCGACCCTTAGGATTAATAATCCCGGCCACGACGTATACACACCAGAGTTTAACGGGAACGAATCATACGCATATCACTACACCATACAGCGGGTCGACTGCTTGCGCGTATACAACGTATTCCGAGTGAAAAACGATGACAGCCGTTTTAATATCCTTTTTAACAGTGACTTTATCGTGTGTACACTGTACACAGTACACAGACACACACACACACACCCACACCGAGGGCGGTCCGTTGACCATTGTTTTGTCATTTTCACCGTTATTCGTTTCAATCCGGCCAAGTATCATCCGACGGATTTACACTTCCCTTCATTGTTCTAACGGCCGTGTTTAGGGGAAAGAAGTGCAATACGGAGCCTTTAAATCCTAACAATTATTTATTTACTCGTCTCGTACATTTTAACATTTTGTAATTTCCTATCGTAACATATCGTTAAAATATCTTCGTTGTATTTTTTTGAAATTAAGTATCGAGATTTATGATGGTTGATAAGGTATCACTGATGAGTAAAATTACTAAATTTTAATGAAAACCGTATCAAAGAAATATTATCTATATGTGGTTAGATTTTTATTGTATTTTTATTGTTCCACTCACTTTACCAGCGGTCCCAAAATTGTTTTCCATCGCAGTTTTTATTAGTCATGGGCCATGGATGTGAACATTAGGTGCGTTTATTAACCAAAAATAAACATTTTGAGATTTTTAAAATAAACGGTTTCTCGCGGCATTGAAACACTGCATTTTTATACGTTTGCTATCGGACTTCGAATAATATAGGTTCTATCCGAAAAAATGTGTGTAAAACGCGTTCAAATTTACTACGGTAAACACACGGCCGTTGTTCTTGTCGGAATACAGTTTTCATTTAAGAGGTAAATATTTTTTTATTTTTTTTGTTTCTTATCTTCGCGAAACGGAACGCTGTACGCCGTTACACGTAGACAAGTAATGTACGCGACTGTACCGACATTCTCAACACGCGTGCAGATGTTATAGATAATATTACTAACGCGCGGTATTGCAAATCGCAATAATAATTATGTATTACTCTTCACTTTTTGTTGGTCGAGTATTTTTACCGTCGAGAAAGAAATATTGCATCGCTAAACTATTACTCAATATTAACGCACAAGCAACAGGGACTCATTGTAACAAACGTACAGGTGCCATTGTACCGACGCATCGTGATGACATACGTTTAATATTATATTTATTAAATTATACGTCTCGGCCGAACAAACTTCGTGCTCACGCGAAAATCATCGAGCCCGTTTTAAACGTTATAGTCACGTGCGCATACGTTTAATCTTATCACGGTGTGCGTTGTATTAAGACACTGAATATATTTATACTTGATGACGGACTTAATCGCATCGAGACTTAGACGATAGGATGTTAAGAGTAAATAAATGTCATACGTCGTGTTTTTTAAAGATTCTCAGTGAAGAGAGGAATGTATTTTCGTAACATGTCGAAAAATTAATTTTAGGATTGAGAAATTATATTTTGAAAATTTATCGTTAAAATTCTTGGTCACAATTATTATTTTTTATATAATTGTTTGAATTTCAAATGTTGACGAAACCCTATACAAATCACAAAAAACCGCAACGACTTTGTTGTTAACAATATTGAAAAAACCCACGTTGCAGACTTACACGACATAATAATTTGTGGCGATGACAAATCTTACCAAACACGTGCCATTCAAGTTTTTCAAATATATATCCTTGCGTCATCGCATCTACCCTACGGGCACTTATCAAACTACACCCTTCCTTAAAACTTCTATATAGACAATATCAACAAATTAACTAAGACCATAACAAAAACTTTCACAATAGCCAATAGGCTACGAATACACTTAAATATTTTAGTTTTCTACTTTTTACCTACAACCTTCCTTAATAATTCAATCCGTCGACTAAATCCGACATGGTACCACGACCTCTTTTAAAGTAATAAAAATATATAACGATATTTAAATAAATTATAATTCGTTAATCTGTATCTGAGTACCTAACTACAGATGGAATACATTATATTAAGAAGTAATAGTCGTCGTTAAAAAGTTACATTACTGCAGGATGGTCACCCACTTAAGATATTTTCCTGTTGTTAATTTATTTAATCTTTTGACTCTTGCATATAGTGTGCATATGTAACACAGACTAAATAATATACCTATTATTTTAATTATAATCAAAAAAACAATATTCATGGAGCTTTGAATTTTAATATTTGAAGCTTAAAACACTAAATACAAAGTTCCTCGTAAGTATACCTTTGTAGGGAACAAAGAAAATATTGTTTACCGGAAAGTCGCGAAAAAAAGGTTTTTCTGAGTGTCGGAAAATTAAATTTTCTCAAAATCGGATATTTCGATGAATTTCGATATTTATCGTGATATTAGTTATTTTCTTTTCGGATTAGTGCACGGTTGTGGAAGACGGTACACACATATAATGTTGTACGGATCACATAAAAAAAAACGACAGTACCGATAGACGTAAACGTGTACTGCACTCGGGAAACTAATTATTTTCGAGTGAAATGTTACGATTGAAAAATTCCCAAATCCGGTGTACAGCAGTGTACGCGCGGTGGACAAATAACACTGCACCTGTACAGTGATGTGAGGTCGTAAAAACTGATGAATTACATTTTTTGATCATGGCTTTTTGTACGACAAAATAATTTTCATCCACGGTCCGTGCCGTACCGGTATCATTTATTCTGTTTTTAATTCGCAGTCATTTATTTCATCAAATTTTCAACCACATTTGCCCCTTTAGAACCCGGTGTTTACCCGCGTATTGTGTCAAACCACTGTACGTTGTACACATTGTACCGGCGGCGGCGGCGGCGGCCGGAGACGCGAATTGAAAAAACTAATATAGCGAAATGAAAAATTCATCGCAATAAGGTTTAATTCCCTTTCGCATTTCTCGAAACGCTTTTATTCTTTTTCGTTTTTTTTTTTCATTTTTTTATGTTCGTCCGTCCGTTCCCTGCCCGTCCCTTTATTCAATAAAATATTGGCTTGAAATCTTGATCGTCAAACCGAATCGCTTTTATATCACGGCCGTGACGTGTATTATATCCACGCGCGCGTATTGATTTACGATTAAGCATCAGCTTGCAGCAGGTATACGGTCGGCGGCTACGGAGCGAAAAAAAAAATCTGTGCGAGCCATCTCGTCGGCCGGCCGTCATATGGATATAGACAAGCTTTTTAGTTTTTATTGCATCCGCCTTCTGCGCGGGGGAGAACGGACGAAAACACCTCAGGTCTCTGCGTAATTGTATATTGCTGCGGCGAGAACGAACGAAATCGTACAACACCTGAAGACAATTGTTGCAAGTACGATCGTACATTTTTGTTCGCTCGCTCCGTGCATTACGTATATCAGCTATGGTAACGCGTCGTTAATCATATTTATCGTTTGCGTCGCCGATGTGAAGCAATTACGACAACAAAGTCAATATGCATAATATTACGTGCAACATTATGGTAAAAATGTGATATGTAAATGTACAGACGTGCGTGTGTAATAATAATAATAATACATCAGCCAGCCCTTTGAAAATTTAAAACAATGAAACGTATAACTCTGATACACCGCGGCCGTCGCACGTACACCTCGTGAATACTTGAATAGCGGTTTGAATTAAAAGGAAAAATTAATGTATTCCCGACAGTGTATATCTTGTACTTTTCAAAATACGTTAATTAATTATAATCGACCGAGGAAAAAAAAAACTGTGGAAGTTAAGTATATACGAACTTACGCGTTTATATGGTACAGACGATATTACGATATTTGTATTATGCATTAGAAAACAATTGGTTTTTTAAAAAGTACTTTAGCATACACTACGGAAAAGTAAATTAAGCAGTACTTCCAACGTGTAGTATTTTATCAAAATTAATATTTTGCAATCAGCACGCGCTCCGATTGTGTATAATATTTCGAGCTAATTACAGTTAAAAATCAGAAGAAATATTGACGTTCAAACGGTACCTACGTATATATTATTGTTTAAATAATACTATATTTCACTCAGCATTTTTACGTCCTAAAAAATACTTAAGATGTACAATCATAATGTACTGAATGCATTAGTATTTATATAATATATATTCTCGTGTGTCGGATTGTTTTTTTTCGAATCGTCAACGATTCGGCGTATGATTTTCAATTTATAATTGAACTTGTTAAACGAATATGAAAAAAAAAACGGGTGAGACCTCATGGCAGGTGAGTATAGTGACGGGAAAATGATGTCACCAATATACCATATTACGCATTGCTCTCGAAAAAACGATTCTAAGTGAAAGTGGTTGAGTGGATTATTTTAAATTTCTAAAGACTTGTATTATTTAATGTATACAACAGTATAGTAGACTCAAATTTATTAATATGTAAGGTTTTACTTTTAATCGACAATTTCAAGTGCCAGTTATCAGCACACATTTCATTAATGTATATTTTTTGAAAATGATGAAATGTCTTTAAAATTATAATACACGTAGGTACTTCAATAGTCTGAGAATAGTATCTTATAGTCTGTGTATAATATACATATATATATATATAGTCAAATAGAATAGTGCGAGACAAAACACTAGGCTGTGCCGAGTTTGAAACAAGATCTTGATTGTTTTTAGTGATTTTGAAAAAAATCAACGAATGACCTCAAGTACCAACTTCAGTACACACTATTTCCTATCAAAAAACTCCCTGGGTAATTATGATCAAAGCAATTCTTCCGCTCGAAATTGTTTACATGGACATCATGGTACAACCAATACATTTCTAGTTTCGCTCAGAATCTGAAAGGATATGCTGTTCGTCTCATATACACACTTCTCGTTTCACTCGCAATCGCAAAATACACGAAAAGCATAAAAACTGAGTGCAAAAATTGAATCTAAAATAACCTCTCATACAGTGTTTATCGAATTAATGGACATCCAGGTTCGATGCTGCAAAGTTTACGAATTAATCTTTGTAGGATAATGCGCTGTGATAATCGAACTCATTTATTTTGTTTTTTTTTTCACTTAAACCAAAATCATATAACCAACGTCGTGGTTATAGTTTACGCGTATACCACCGACTTGTATCCGGAAGTGTACGCGCGTTACTACCTACACAACACACCTACCCAGGTTTTGGCGGTATGCGTGTATTGCAGTATATCATATTATTTTGTGATGAATAGACGAAACAAAAGAGCATAAAGGTAATTTGTCTTGCATATAGTTTGAGCGAACGAATTCTGACGGAGAAAAGACGTAACAATTTCGGATTGTTAAAAAGGAACCGTAATGAACTTCCCCGCATATGGAAGAGAATAATAATTAATGAATGCGATTTTAATCATATTTCGATGCCACCGAAACGTATGTATAACCTACAACATTGCATTTCGCTCAATATTGTACTTTCAGCTACCAAATTTTCACCGTCGTCTTGCAATAATAACGATATTGATTTTTTTTGTCCGTTTTCACGTATAGAAGTCGTGTAGCAGTCGTAAAAAAAAAGGTTGTTAACGGCTCTAAATCGAAAGTCTTATTTTATTGTTTTTCTCGATTCTTACTTATAATACGTTATAATAAACAGATGTATTTCTGAGAAATATTTTTCTAACACCGCAGTGATAATACTTTGCTACCAACCTATTTATTTAAAATTCACAACTCTCTCTAACAGCTCAACATATGAGTATTGTTTTTTTCATATGTCTTTACAGCACTTATTTTGTTATATATTTTTGAAAATAATATAATTTAGCTTCCAATTATTACAATAGGACTTTGATAATTTGAGAAAACTACAAAATGCACGATATTGAAGTACATTGATCGTTTGGAGCTTAGAGAGTATTTTTTTTATGTTTTTTTATTAGTTGTTAAAGTTTTTGAAGTTTTATGTAACAATACGTTCTTGTATATATAACACTTACAAGCAAATCCGACAGAATATTTTTACATAAATCGTAGCCTATGTTAGAAATAGCTAAAAATATTAAATACTTTATATCAAAAGTTTTATTTTTTACTGTCTGTCAAATATATAGCGCTGGTTTGAACTATTCATATTTTATCTTTAAGTGTAGTTGTATTAATTTCATTATTGAGTAAAGTATAAATCTGAAATAATTCAACAAAATGGAATACCTACGTTTGTTTATATTCTACATGATAATAGTTTTAAGTTTTAAGCATTTTAATTGAAAACAGGAGGATTACTGTTGAATTATGCTGATCAATCAGAACGTATTTCATCATATAACAGTAAATGCATTAATTTCGATCGTCTGTAATCCTTTTTTTTTTGTACATTGATAACGCTATAAAAATTATTTATATCATTCATATTAAAAAAGGTTACTCATATACTACTAAGTAAATATTATACCATTGTAGTGTTTATAAGATATAATTTATTTATAAATTAATATCCTATATATATATAGTGAGAGAGAAAGAGAGAGAAAGAGAGAGAAGCAAGCAATATTTCGTTAAATTAATCTTCTCGACGTTTCGGAGATTAAGGAGCATTAAATCGAACGTAACAACATATAAATAGTTGTTGAGGGGATTAATCATTGATTATTTGAAAATTATTTTACCTGCAGATGTCCATAAAAAAAAAAAATACCAAACAGCGAGGACTTTAATGGAAAATAGAAAAATTAAGCGCAGGCACTATATAATATACAAGCGTTGTGCGAACGTAAATTTCGATATTTATGCAAAACTACAATCGCTATTGCCACTTGTTATCTATTATATACGTAGCAGGTAATTCATTTGTAAATTTATCTTGACGCCGGAGTGTTTTGATAAAATTTCAATTCAACACTCGAAGCATAAATAAAAATAAAAATAAGCTGGAAATTGGAAGATACGCATCGTAATAAATCACAGTCGTCGAGACATCTCTCCGATGGCGTGTACTTACTATATAGTCATTATTAATATAATAATCATCATATTTTATTGTTGTGTTTCGGGAATAAAATAAGAGAAAAAAAACGCACCTGAAACCCTATATTAATATTCATACCACGATTAGAATATTAAACAGATGGGATAACACGTAGTGTGCTGACAGCTTTGTGACGTCACGTGCGCGCGAGTATGCTTAGGTCAGCCGTCAACTGAAGATAAGTCGTCACCTGAAGTACCGTAAAACTTCAGTTCACATATTAAAACAATTGTTTGGACGACACAAAACGAATCTATTTCACGTGGCTAAAATTCTGTTTCTCTATCTGTATCCCATTTATATGTATTAAATAAATCGTCGATTTCAGGTGGGTGTGGAGTGAAAAAATAATAAAAATACGTGGTCTGGAAGTTTCTAGTTCATAAAAAATAAATTTATTTGTACACAAGTTGTAAAGCGCTACGGTTATGGCTCGGATCGTCATCGTTTCGATTGCCGCGAACAAAACTATAGAGGTGGCGAGGGTGAGAAAGAGAGAGAGAGATTACGAGGGAACTGCGGCTTGTGAAAAACTTTTCACTCGCCGCCGGGACGAAAAGAAACGTACACGGGCGGCGCGCTTAAAGTTATAATACGTTGATTGCGTTGCTTGATTTACGAGGAATATATCAAAATAAACTACAACGTGCCGACCGCTGCAGTTGAAGGAATACGATGGAAAACGCGGAATACATTATATAGATTCTAATAAAATATGTCTTGATTGGATACACACCGTAGTCGGTTTACGCAGATCTCGAGTTGCGTTTGGATGCGGAAAGACTATATTAGGAAAACTAAAGTTATTTGAGTTCGACGTAATATAAACAGGGTGTCTTACCGGGGATTTATTCAGAGCGTAATCTTCCGTGTTAATATAGATCATCCACGGGCAAAGGAAATTTTTTGACAAGAATTTGCAGGTAAATATAAGTGTATTATTAAACAAGTTAAAAAATAAACTTTTTATCTTATAATTTTTGTGGGATTCGAAGAATTAATACAAGAGTTAACACTTTGAGTTTTCATTGGATTCATGAGCTTAAATTTGTTTTTTAGCTTACAAAGAAATGATGTAAATTATTATTACCTCGTAATTTTTCCGATAAAGTTTGCTGATAATGTTGTTATTGTTTAAAATTGTGTAACCAAAATTCTTGTAACTAGAAAAATTATTAAAAATCAAAAAGTTCATGTAAATTGAAAATTGAACTGTTTTTATTTTTCAGGAAAAATAAGGTCTATAAAATAGCCATTTTCGTAATTTATAAAATTTATGAAAAAAAAAGTTAATTTCTAAACTTGTTAAATAATGCACTTATATTTACCAAACTACTGTCAACCAAATTGTATTTTCCCAAGTATGCTCATAAAAAAACAGAATTTGAATATCTCTTTAAATACGAGAGATGTGTGTTAATCCTGTCGGGGTATCCTGAATGAATATAATGGAGTGATGGTGATCACGGATTAACGCGTGTATGGAAGGGGAAAACGCGTGATCCTGATGTAAACGTTACGAGAATTCTTGCCGTTCTGTAATTTGTTGAAAAAACCGACCTCAAGGAGAAGGGGATTGAAGTGTTCGATTTGTATGTTTATAAGAAAAGCAGGACCTGCTGCGGTCTAGCGAGTGCGTGCACATAGCCCGTCATAGAAATTACATTCCGGGAGAATTGAGCGAAAATAAAAATAAAGGAAGGCATTTCAAGACGAGTGCTAATACGGGGGAAAAATGTATGAAATAAAAATTTGTTTGACAGTTTCCCCATTGATAAGCGATCATTGTCATATGTTGCACCAGGCTCTCGTAACGAAAAAAATGTTTATACGTTAAACATTTGGTCACGTGCAGAAATGGCACACTCCGTTCTCCTGTTTTGCCAGCTATACATACTATTCCGCTCTTAAATTTCCTTTATCCGACGACTGAAATAGTTCTTCGTAATATAATTACAATTCAAACCGGTGTCACAAAATACGAAATACGTGAGACCAACGACATTATTTAGCGATAATTTAGCATCAAGTCGAACACCGGTCGCTCGTTCGCTCCGATCCGGCTGATTTCTGGTGACTCATGACGGTCTTTTTATCATTCTAAACATTTTTTTTCCCGTCACATCTCGCCACCGAATAACTGTTTCCTCGTATATAATATATATATTGCACGAAATTATTACGTAATATTTTACATCAAGTGTGCTCTACGATGGCATAAGGATTAACAAATTATTTTCCTCGAACACGAGTCTGCAATCAATATAAATACGAATAGTTTAAATTAAATAAAAGACTCTGGTTACAATAATTATTTGAACCATTATTAATTAAAAATTAAATTACTTTTACTTGTGAGACAAAGTGGTTCAAAAATAAATGTATACAGTTTTCTCGATGCCTCCGTTAAGGACTCGCGATTCCTAAGGGAGGCACGCCTCACAGTTAGGGAACAGTTTGTTAACTATCTATAATATAGATGGTAAAGTTTACCTTCTTTTCCGGTCTAGCACAAAGTTTCATCTTTTCCAGTTTTCACCCCATGTGTGTGTGTATGATATGGTGGGTGTTATGACAAATTTTTCCTGTGCAAGTTTATAATTGCTTTGGCCTAGATTTAAATGAATCTTCTTTTTTTAAAGTATCACTCTTTTTTGCATTCGAAAATAAGTTTTAGTGAGTGTCGTGGTCAACATACAATAGGGGAAGGGGGACCGAGATCAGAATTTATCACGATCGTTACGAAAAAAAACTAAACTCCCGCAAACGCGTACTATTTATCGGCAATAATCCTGCCGCGCTACAAAAGAAAATACGAGTAGTGTAAAATAATCAATGTCCCGGAAAGTCGTAAAAACCCGTTTATAACCTCACGTAGCGTAGTTTCGGGACTTTCGTAGGTTTAAATACGTGCATTTATACATGTATAATTTATATTTTATCATACATATATATTCGGATGGGTGGCCGGAGATACAATTGCAAGCGCAAATAGTGTACACTCACAGCACGGAGCAATGTAATAGCGTTGGAATTAATTCGAAAAAAGGCGAAGAACAAGACTAATTGCGATGAACGATAAAATATATACATCGGTGTCGGACGCTCGGACGCTCGATTCGCTTAACCTCATCGCAAAAATAATTTAAACACGTACACCACGTGTGTACTGAGGTTGTAATAATTACACTGCACAAACGTGTATTACACTTGGTTTTTCTATTTTTTTTTTTTTGTCACTTCTGCGTATACAATTATTGTTCACTTATTACAGACACGTTTAATTCTAATCTAAATTTAAAACGTACCGCACTTGATTTTAATATACTGTAAGGTGCAAAAAATGCGAACGTAAATCGACCACCCTAACTACGACTCGAATCTGATACAGCCGGTACGGAAAACTTTCTTACCCAACTTCTGACCTATAACTAACGGTAAGAGTTATATTGAGAACTATATAGGACTATTACCGGATTCGTTGGAATCACGCCAAGTCTATACTGGCATCTGAAATTATATCGAAATAAATCTAACGCGCACGTGTTGACATATGGCCGCAAAATGAACGTATGCATATTATATTTTCACGCAGACGATTGGAAACTTTTAACTATTCTCGAACGCGTACTCCGCGACTAATCGTTGATTTCGTAATATTATATTGTACATTTCCGAATTCGTCGTTAGTTATCTGAACTCCAGATTTGAAAAAAATTTATTCAAAAAGAATATCACAAATTTTATAGTAGATTTTAATTTCAACAGTTTTTCTAGTACTCCGGGGAAAGATTTACTTTTTAAGTTACATAAATAGACAATTATATCACACGAAGCAGCTGAAGTTTTTTTTTTTTACTTTCGAAACGACACAAATTGTCCACTTGTAATTCAAGCTATTAGGAACCATATGGGTGACCTCGCATCCGTCGTATATATCTTAAAATGCAAATGCGTATCATAAAAATAAATTGTCTAATAAAACACAAATTCATCATATTGCAATGAGCAAGACATTTCTCATTCTATTCTAAGTTTATATTGTCTATCATGTTATAATTATTTTTTATGTACTTATAAAAAATTGAATGTTTTAGTATTTACAAAAAACTTATACCAATATCAATAAAACAAATGAAACTGGTATAAAAATTACGATTAATAAAATAATGTAGTTAACAATAGTGAACAGAACCGATTGAATTCAACAAAGTTCTTGAGACATTTATTTCTGACTTATTTGTTAATTATATTTTTAATGTTAACACAAATATATTTTTCGCCATCACCACTACTCACTTGTACTGAATAACTGTTACGTGTAATTTCATAATACGTCGTATTGCAGCATAATATTTATTTATTTTATTTATTTATTTATTTACGCCGATCGGCTTTTGCATATAACAATTATAAAATATTAACAGTGACAATAGTGAAATACTTAAGTTTAATATTATTTAATACTTAATATTAAATCGTATCGGCCATAAATGAGTACTATAAATGATATCGTAATTCAAACTATTAATGGAATAAGGGTTGGTCTGAATAGTACTTGTAAACTACCGAAATGTTATTACATTAGTTTTAGTTTACACTTTATGATTAAGACATCACACATATTGTACGCATAAATATACTTGGCATCCGATGCGTTAAATGCGAAATAATCATTATTGTCAAAACTATTGAGCTGAAGAGAACATAATTAAACACGTAGTCTTATTGGGAATTGAAATAATTTTGATGACTGTTTTGTAAGATTCAATTTGATGCCCATTGTAGTTGTTACAATGGGAATTAAAATGTTTACTGGGGCGCCCGATTCAGTCGTTTTTTTCTGAAACGTAAATTAAAACGAAACGTCTTGAAAAATGAATGCAATCACTACACAAAAATATAAATTAGTATTATAATTGGTTTACAAAGAGTTGAATTCGAATACGGTGTGAACATTTCAACTAAACGGCAAAAAATGCAATGGGTATTGAAATTTGTGTTAAACGATAAAATATAATGCAAGTCGTAATTACATTTTTTTTTAATAGAACTTGATAAGTAAAAAACCTCAGCCAATGTTTTATATTCCAAGTGAAACGAGAAATGTATTGGTTTTTTCATGGTGTGAGTTTTTTTTTTTTCGGAATATTTTGACCAGAAGAATTTAAGCCTTTAATTTAAGCTTTGATGTATAAGCCTGGTATTTTCTGAAATTAAATTTCCTCTATTTGGTACTTTGGCGAGATAAGTTTTTGAATTTCAAGAATCGCACTCTGCACCATCTAGTATTTTCGTCACTCACTATCCACTTGTATTTTTTTCATGGGTACAAGATTTTTCATAAGATTTTCTTTATCTGGTTGTTATACTACAAATAATAATTGTAGCGACTCGAAACATGCATAATATATTAATGATATTAGTTTTTAATAGAAACATCATAACCATCGAAACATTTTTTATTTTTTCCTTAAGTTAGAACATCGAAAGTTCAACCTAACTTTTTAAGAAATATGGTTCTACTATTATATCGACTACCTTAAGAAATATATACTGATCCACCCGACCTATTTCATTCAGAATCGTTTTTTCGAGACCAGTTGTACATTGGTTTCAAGTTTAAAAGGACCATATCATCTGATCCAACCGTGGAGAGTCTCAACCGATCGAGATATTTCGTCCATTTTTTATATATCTTTGTTATATTAATATAAAAGAAATTCGAGTGTCCACTACCACTCCAAATTAAATTTTTTATGCAAGCAGTAAACAAAAAATAATGTTTTTATACTTACTCCAACATAATGTAAAGTTATTGAACTCGTAATAAACATGATTATAACCGTTATTAAAGAATTTAATGATATGCATTTAATTAAAAGAACAAAATAATAATATGGTTGTACCGGTGTTTAATATTATTTTTACCCAACGAATAACATAGTTTATAATTTAACGTCGCATTTATTAAAATAAAACGATAAACATTATATTTTTAAAACTTACAAAACTCAACAATATTCCTTGTTATATTATATTATCTCAGTTTATATTTAACATGTGCACTTAATCTTTATTAAATATATATTTTTTTTTAATAAAATATGTGACTTTGTCAATAATAATTTGTTTTCCATTTTTAATGTTCGACGAATAATTGTAGTTAATAGAGGAATATACGCATTAAAAAGAGAACATGTTTGAAGTTTTTAATTTCCATACACTTAAGTTTCTGCCGCATATTAAAAGAGGTTTTCATTACTGTGAGCCATAAAATAGGTCGGATAGTGCGTTAAGCGAGCCCCCTTTTTCAGAATATAATGTTGCCACCTACCGTGCCTACCGTAGAAAAAGGAGAAGAAATGCAAAAAAATTCTAGTTATTATTTCATCGGGTTTTTTTTTTCTCTCGATAAAAACCCACTGGAGAATCCGTAACCGTCCTTGTTTTCCCACCTCCGCTAAACACAGAATTCGGATCGAGTTCGCCTTTTTCTTAAGTATCATACATGCACTTTTGGTCCAGCCGCTGCTACTTTATGTGTCACATGGATCATGTAATGCCAAAATCGGCGACGCTGCGCGTTTATCACGGAAGATGTCGCCTCGGAATAATTATCGCACGACAACAATATAACAATGTGTAATCGAGTCGAGTTTTTTTTTTTTAATTTAGTCTTTTTTGGTCTCGCCCGACGGTTTCTAAATACCCGGGCCCGGGTTGTGAACCGTTTTATCCCTTCCGTCACGTCCTTGCACCTCGCTGCCGGCCGTCGAAACGCACACGTTACGAATAGGAACCACACCGAGGCTGCTTAGACAAGTGGGTCTATTATACCTATGACGCATCCATTGCTCGTATTTCATGTACATATATATTGTCCATTTAATGCAAGCATATTCGCCGTGTAAACGCGTAGAGGTTGTGCGAATAAGTTTTCTTATCATTTTCCACCTTCCGAACGAATTATCATTGAAAACGTATCCTCGCATAGCGGTCCCGCAAATAGGAGTCGGGTGTACATTTAAATATCCCGGCGATAATATTATATTTTGCCGTACTATCCGCGTGAATAAGTAATGCAGTAATTGCGTTGCGTTTGCGTGTTCGAGAAACATTACTACGTCGTATCGAACATATAAGGTACATACACATTCGTTGGTATCCGAACGAGGAACAATAATTATTATGAATTAACTATGATACGAAATGTGCACCGACAATGCGTACAGTACGACTGTATAATATTACGTATAATTATTATATCCAATCGCTGTTGTACACGTCAAATCTACTTTTGTGTTTTTTTCCCCACGCTCTTTTTCTGCAACCTTTCTCTTAGTACTTTTTATGTAATAATTTAGCTTTTCATTAGATATACATCATGAAAAAACTATATGGGCATGTTATATGTTAGATTACACAATAGGACGTTAAATATATGCATAAAACGAGTGCTTTGAAAGTCATTCGCATTAAAATCTTTCCGTCGGATAAAATATAATATCGCAGTAAAAAATAGTTTCTAACGCTTCTAAAATTGGTTGTGTAAAAAAATATGGATATGTTATATTGTTTACATTGTTTGAAAAAAAAACACTGTTGTACCCCCATGAAAATGTTCACGATTAAATTGAATAAATAAAGTTGTAATTGACGTACCTACACATGGTACTTTTTAACAAAATGTTTCAGTTCAAAACAAACAATAACTATTACAGTACAACAACGTTATATTATTGTAAATATCATGCGAGAACCTTAAGAATTAAATACACGAAATTGAAAACATTGCGGTTAGAGCATTAGTCTAATCGTTATATAGGTAATAAATAGATTACTGTTGTTTTCGGATGTTCTAAAACCATATTATATTTATAACGTTGCATTCATTTTTATCTTTTAGTTTTGGTACATGAAGATTTAGGTGTCGCGTAAATTATTAATACGGTACTTTTTTGATTTTTTTTTTTTTAATTCATGCTGTATATTACATTATAGTTTGTTTGCCGAAGTCTTATGTAAAAAAATGATTAAGTAATATATTTTTCCTAATAATATATATATTTTATAACTCCTTTTTTTTCTGTGTGCAATATATTTATTTTGAGATGTCAATGGATATTAAAAATTCCGTAATAAAAGGGATGTTTTAATTAACGAAAAATATAATGCCATTATTAATTATGCTTTACCATAATATAAGCCCATGGCGGAATAAAGTGGCTTCATTTGCCGGGAAATTTCAAAAAATAATCTCGTTTTAATCGATATCGGACATAATGGTAATCCGCGAACCGATAGTACGGAATAAAATATATGTTTTCTCTGAGAGACCGTGAGAGGACGACCCACTCACCCAACCACGCTCCTATTACGAAACATGTGCTTTCGGTATTGTTTGCGTATATTAGTTCATCGGTATACCTGAATCCCACAACTTTATAATTGCGATGTACGCGCGGCTTCACCAACACGCGCGGTGCACCGTTCTGCACGTATGGTTATAAATAGGGCTGGGATTTCGATGCACTTTGCATTGTTTTCTAAAGCTTACTGTGCAATGCTCGTCTTGTCACAAATTCGTTTCATGTACATTTGAATGAGAATAAGAAAGTTTATTTTGCATTTTTTTGCATTTTTTTGCATTTTTTGTCATTTTTTGGCATTTTTAGTTTTTTAGGTCATTTTTTTAATTTTTTAGGGCATTTTAGAGTTTTTGGAGCATTTTTTGAGTTTTTTTAAACTAAGTGTATGAATTTGAAATTTTATTTTAAGACTTTTACACCAACATGGTTTTTAAATAAATATAATAGATTATAAGTAGGTATTCGTAATTCGTATTATATAATTGGCTTATCGTCATTATCGGACAAGGTTTAATAAATAGGTTTAATAATAACCTATTATTAATAGGTAACCTAACCAATGATATCGTTCGACGTTCAGTACGAGTTTTGTCGCCGTTAACACCGTCGTTTTATTACTCTAGTTAATTGTTTTTGATAATTTAATATAAAAATGCCAAAAGTAAAATGTTCGACAGCGAGTCGACTGCGTGCGTTTGTTCAAGAATTTGAAATTTTTAGATAATAAAAGCATTTTTTAGGGCATTTTTCATGGTTTTTTAGGTCATTATTTAGAGTTTTAAGGTCATAAAAGCATTTTTTTTAGGACATTTTTCGGGGTTTTTTAGGGCATTAAATTCCCAGCCCTAGTTATAAATTACAATAGACGGTCTGCGTGGATGCGTTATCAGTGTTAGGCGGTGTATTTACACAGCGTCACCGTGGGTTCCACGAGCCGATTGTCCTCGGCTCGACCTCCCCGATACTGATCGAAAAAGGGTTTTGCATACAAGTGCTACCCCACTTAATACGTAATAATAACATAATATTATCCACTCCATGCACGCTATAGATTCTATACTCTATATTATAGTGTCAATAATATAGGTCATAGGACACAGGTAGTACATCGTCTGCCTCTTCCCGAGAACCACCCCTCAACATCATAACGCATAGCAGTGGTCTTTAAATTTTTTTTAAACACCGCGCACACTTTGCTTTTCACTAAATTTTAACTTCATACGTCTTGGCTATTAACAACTTGTTATTCAAGGCCTATTTATTTATTTTTTTTAATATTAATAGTTCAATACTACATTTCAATAAATAAAGACCATTTCTTTATTTTAATTTTTTTTCGTCATTGTTTAATTTTTTTCAATCTGAAGTACCTGGGGAACGCTTACATGAAACTGTTCGAAAACTACTAATACGTATTATAGTATTGTTTTCAGTGACTGATCTAAAGTTTTGTTTTGAGAGAGGCCAATTTCATCAAAATAATAAAAGACATATTTATAAAACAAACTTATATTATTTAGAGGGTTATGATCAATAATATTAGTACAAAAGTAACATGGATTTATTTATGGGAAGAATGTTTAAAATATTTGTATAATATGGAAAACATTTTACCTTTTGGTAAGTTTTTATTTACATACATAACTGAAAATGCCTAAAATGAGTGGAGGTAATTGAATGAGATTCTTTAAAATCTCTAAGCTTCTGTCCTCCACTTTGGGTTCAATAATGTTATTAATAAATCGTTCGCAACCAACATTTGTCTAGCTTTATAATCTGAAGCTTTAGACTATTGTCAGAGGTGGCAGACTCTTCTGGCACTCTCCTTATATTCGCCACTACAATTATTGCGTTTGAATGTACTATTATTACCACGAGTATACCGCGGTATCAGCCGTATTACTTACCACATCGATGAGCTGCGACAGTTTCAGTTTTATTGACACCCGGAGTACGTCGCTGGTGTTCACGACGGGTCGCACGAGTTTGTTGTAACTGGACAACAGATCGTCGTACAGTCGTTTGGCATCCGGGTTCCCGGACACCATCGACCGGACGATTACCAGTCCGATAAACGCTAATTTCGGCCACATATCTGAAAAACAAAAAATAACCGCAATTTACACGTCAGTCGCAGTACACGCCGTCCACCGCCACGCTGACTACAAATGTTTTCGTTTTTCATATTCCGTCAAACGTAACGTTATTATTTCCACCCAATACATTGTAACAGCGTGCCGGTTAAGGACGAGCACTCTATGAATCGCGTGGGTGAATAATCGTGAAATTACCGCGAGCTCCCCGAGAATTCGACGCGGACGTGTTTTCGCCGACGAAAAGTTTGAAATGCAGCAAACACAATAAACGCGTTGAAAATAAAAGACAAAATGCAAGGGATGTAAAAAATATAACCCGACGAAACCATAAAAACAAAGCCATAAACGAAACCAGATGAGTTACAGATAAGATTACACGGGAGCCAATGGTAAAAATACAGATTGGAAACGAGTGAAGCAATCAGATCATATAAATGTTCGAAGCAGTGACGTTGTGAACATATATTGTGATATTGTGGTGGTATTTGAAATGCGTCCGAAATCACCGCTGAAATAACTAACACTTAAAATATATAATAATGAATATTAGATTAGTGTATTTCGCTGTATTTTATATTTCACTAAATGTCATGGAGTTAAATAAAATAACGTGCAAAATAAAAAAAAAAATTTGATAACTTGACATACCGACCAAAAAATTAACAAAAATCTAATTAGACATTTTACCATCCGCAATAATAATTAAACTTATTCATTATAAGACGCGGGTACATATCGGTAACGCGGTAAAAAAATAATAAGCTCATAACCCCATTAACACAAATCATCAAACGAATTAATTTAATTTTAATATTTAACGGCCGCTTTATAGTATAATAATAATGTAGTACGTACACTTAGTCTATTTGACTATCAAATTATAATTAGGGAATATGGATGACAGTTACCAGCTACGTAAAAGTGCTTTATCTTATTAACACCAAAGTGGAAGTCTGCAAGTGACAAATGTGTTTCGCGTGAGACTGACTCAATTTGTATGGTTTTAATTTTGCATTCCCCCCCCCCTCACCCGTTTTTACATTTTGTTGGCATTCGTCGCAAACGTAGTTTATCGATAGAAAAGTAAATAAAATGTGCACATTTGATAAGTGAGCCAAAAACGTAAGCTTCACCGCTGATGCCTATTATTTGAAAAAAACTATACGCTATTAAATATTCATACAAATAGCATGATCCATGCGTTTTCCGAAAATAAAA
This sequence comes from Periphyllus acericola, assembly GCA_949715065.1. Taxonomy (NCBI): domain Eukaryota; kingdom Metazoa; phylum Arthropoda; class Insecta; order Hemiptera; family Aphididae; genus Periphyllus; species Periphyllus acericola. Next base: position 40,980,348 of record OX454265.1, on the reverse strand, counting down.
AAAAAACAATGTATATCTATGTACTCACGGATGTTAAAATATAATTTTTTTTTAATACATTAATTTTATTGTGGCGCTTTTATGGCATACTTCGAAGTCATTATATTTTTTGTAGAGGCTTTTTAGTGCACAACAAATCACAGACGAAGAGAAAAATAATTACAATCACCGCCGCTGTGTCAATAAAATCCGTTGAACAATTTAGACTAAACATTATATCAGACGAATGCAATTCCAATCACTTAATTGTGTACCAACATGATGAAAATAACGTTTGAAATTCTGAATTTTAAATCAATTAAAGAATTATATAGGTTTAATATTGCGCATTGCAGTTTTACCAAACATCATAAATTGTTTTATTTTAAAATTATGCTTCTCCGGAAATCGATCGTTTTTAATCGTCTACAGAATAATATTGCTGAAAAAAACTATATTTTGTAATTGCAACGATATAATATATACATTTAAATGTGGAATAAGCAAAGGAAATGTATAAATTGCACTCGTCAAATTACCACACGTAATCGTATACATTATATTGTAGAGCCACACGATTTAACGTAATGACGTAAGTAATAAAGTCTATAATCTAGGACAAAATAGCAAAACAAATAACCGCTTGTGCGAAAATCGCGAATTAATAATAGGGAAAATGAGAATAGCTAATTTTGGAAAAAGTGATCACGCATAATAGCGAAAACATATAAATGGTTTATCGCATTAATTGCTTATCTAAAATAAATCGTTCGTTAATTACAAATTATAATACTAATGATACCAAAAACGTTTAAAACGTATAGCGTACACAAAAAATTTACTGCATTTGCGCTTTTTTTTTTTAAAATTCGTTATTTTTATTTTCGCCATTATTATTGATTCAAGATTTTTGCATTCGCGGTTACTTGTTCGCTGTCTTGGCCGGATACCATATAAAATAATTGAAATAATGTATTGCAGTTTCTCTTTTAAATACTTATTGTGGTTCTGATACTGCGATTTGGAGAGGGTACGCCTTGAACTATTGAACCCTTGGTATGACTGCGCTCGTCCGCCGACAAACGCGCGTGTTAATCGAAAGCACTTAATCAAGCTCGGTAACATAACTGCCAACGACCGTGTGAGTGTGTGCGTGCGTGTGCGTGAAAATATTATAACACATCACACATCAAACAGCGTGTACGGCGTAATAATATTATACAAATTCGTACGCGCATATACATAATATCAATATAAGTGTACGCGCATTCGTTCTCAAATTGTCAAATTTTTATTTGAAAACAAAGTTTCAGATTCCCGCCAACGTAGCGGGGGAAACACGCGCGTCGGTCCAACAATGGCGAATGTAATTATCGCCTTCTCGGAGTAGGTATTCCAAAGGCGTTAAGCGCGCGCGTGTTCTCCGACACCGCGCGCGCCTTTCATAAATACATTACGTTACCTACCGCGCGCTGCTATTATTATGAAAATTTCAATACATTTTGCGCAATATTATGTTTGTGTGGAACGCGTGTATTTATATATTTAATTAATTTTTTTATTTCAAAAGTTATGAAAAAGCTTTAAATCACGTTGAGAATGTCTATTAAAGCCGAATTCATAATTTAACGGCTAACCTGTACCATCATCGCATCGGGTATTCGTTGAATTTTAATTTTAAGACCACGTTTGATATATTAGCGGTATCAAAAGTTGTCTAGACAGTTACGATTTCGGATTAAAAATGATTTGGATATAACCTTCGGTAGGGAATGATCAACAAAAATAGGAGTACACGGAAAACCCCTCTTTGACTACTCGACGCTTATTTATTTACGCGTTCCGTATTATTGTTAAGTCGGAAGAAAAGGTACCGCCGCCGCGTCGACCCAGTTTTTCGACTCAATTAAACGTAGTTTTGAATATATAATTGGTTTTTCTCCAATCATTATCGCCTTTTCCCGTTTTCTTTTTCACGGAACACTTCAAATATCAGATTTTATGAGATATTATTTCACGAAAATAAATCTCCGCAGCAGCAGCCGGCTGATTTTTAACACTCGCCCCTTAGCTCATCAACCGCTCTCGTTATATAACGTTGCCGCCGTAGCATTGTTTGTATATCAGACGGAAGCATTGTTGCAATAACTAAACTTCGGTACGCATCGTCCATCTATTCATATATATTATATATATACATACGAATTCGAGAATCAGTGACGTGTATTATCAATACCGTTCAGTTTAAAACGTTAAACTTTCAACTCGACTAACGCCACGCCGACGCTATTGTTCGTTATTCCGTTTTGATTTGTCATCGCGGACGCTAGTTGTTCTGCAGAACACATTAATTATTTCAAGTGTATACCTTCATAATAATGCACAGTGGCTCGCAAATCGGGAAATGTTTTGGACGTTTGGTCGCCCTTACCCCCTCCCCTTTTTTCCACTATTTGGTGAAAACGTATTCGTTCATCATTCTCGGTCTGGGCCGATTTAAAACTCAAGCTATTCCTCACGCGAATGAATCATCCTCGACGTTTAAAATATTAATTGTTGCCCTACTGCAAGCTGTAATATAACGTACGTCATGGTCGGCAAAGTGTCTGCAGTGAATCAGAAACAAAAAAAAAGTTTATCCGAGTATATGAGTCCATATGAATAAATTATTTAAAAATACACACATCAAAATCAATTATTTACCGATATATGTTTAGGACTTACGTTATTCACAAGTACATATTTACAGACGCAAACGCAAGAAGGGTTCAAATCCTTCCCTCCCCTAAAAAGGTAACTTACAAAAAGATCTAATTATACGCTAGAACCATTTTATGACAGGAAAATTGATTAAATTTGGATATTTTTTTGATGTTAAAGTTACTATAATACAAATTTGTTTCATAACTTTTTTTTTACATATCAGTACCATATTTTTTACACAAAATAATATTCTGTTAGTTTTCTGAAATTGTTGTAGTCAAAATTCAGATTTATACTTTTGGAATTATTCAAAATTGAAATTGCGAATGAAAAGTGTAACATTTTCGTGTCGGTAGAAATAAACGATTACATGTAGGTGTTATAAAACTATTTTCCTTGATAGTTAAATTATAATTAATCAAAAACACCTAGTTTGAATTTTGATTTAAATATATCAAAGTTCCCAAAATTCCATTAATAAAGTATGTACTGCAGTGAAAAAAAATGTTTCCATCTATAACATAAAATATTGTATTGCCATAGGACACCCTTAAGGTGGAATGTCAAAAAAAGTTACAGAAAACTTAGCTTCTATGGTAACTTGAACATAAAAAAAAAATCCAAATTCAAACAATATCACGGTCAATAAAGGGGATGATTATAATTTCAAAGTCACCCTATTTGCATGCTATGCAACAATGTTTCTCTGGTGTTTACTCGGAAAACGATCTGCAAATAACGCGATGGCTACATAATAATGATACGTGCGCCATGTGCACGACAACGCGGAGTACTCTATGAACCGAGCCGGGATTACTCGAAAATTTTTTTCATAATAATCCAGCAGTTTAAAACTGTTCAAAATGAAACATAGGAAAAAAGAAAGAAGAAAAAAAAATGAGTGAAATATTAGGGGATAGCGAGAGACAAGCTTTTTGGTTGCATGATGGGCTTTGTCGCCGGGAACAAAAGCTACGCCGTACTCCTGAAAGCCTATTGTCTCTGCGGCTTCGAACATTTGTTAAAACCTTTTAGTTGACAAAAATGTCCCAGTTTCATCGTCTCCGTAATTAACTTTACTGGAATGTCCCTATACGTATAAATTATATAGCTCGCTCTGCGCAGTGCCGTTATTTGTTTTTTTATTTTTCAGAAACATTTTGCCAATACGTTATGAGATATGGGGGATTTTTTTTTCACGACATTCGGAAGGCTGCGCATTGTTATCAACGTCATAATATAAATGAGCGTACAAAGTGAAAACAATCTCGACGTGATCGTGAACACGCAGCTGTGCGTCAACGTATGTCACTTACATTACAACATATGGGTAGGGCGAGCAATTTAATTTTTGTATCGTAATTCTATGTCAAATGCGCATAACATGTAAAAATAATCGTGCGAAATAATCGTGTCCCATGTGAACTTTTATTGAGTCGACTTAAAACATGCTTGAGAAATGCAACTAGTCAGTATCGTTAAAATGGATCAGCGGCATTATAAATTCATCGAAAAAATTTCTTATTATAAAGTGATGATATTAATATTATAAGCGAATTAATGAAATCCAAACGAAGATGAAATTTTAATTTGTAAGTTTTTAATTTGTGTAAATAGTTAACAATATTCTATAGAAGTATGCATACTAATAAAAGGTTATGTTTATAATTTTAGTACATGATTTTGTTGAAAGGGTGGAGAGTCAAATTCAAACCCTCCCCCTCCCCTAGAACATGTTTTCTGGCTATGTCATTGCATAGATTGCTTAGATACTGGAAATACCTATGTTGTATACATAATTTATGACAAATTGTTTTAAGTGCATTGAGTTCTTATAACTCTGTAAAATTATATATTTCTATATCGTTGGTTACACGGCTGAAATCATAAAATTTACTGTGGTAGATATGAAATTGGAATACTGGTTTAATGCTGCATCTAAAATGATATCGGTAGTTAAGAATTTTTTTTTCCATGTCGTGTAAGCGGTATTTGTTAAGAATATGTATTATTTTGATATGATCAATCAGTGGCGTCGATCTCTTAATTTATCTACGACAGATGTAGTAGATTTTGTAGGTGGAAGGCCTATTTGAGAACTATAAATATTATTTTTTTGAGTAGTATATTAGTAATCAAAATTGTCTTACTATTTTATATTGTTGATATTTAAATGTTTATAACTAATACTCGCTTAAATATATTGTTTACAAAAAACGTCAGTCACAGCTTACCACCTATTTACAATCGGATCATAGCCAAAAATCCATTTAAAAATTAAAATAAATGGATTGTACATTACATTATGTGTATGCTCTGATTTGTATCCAATTGAAAGAAAAAAAAATGGTGGGTGATAGAGAGTCTCCTTTTAATTTTATAGTATATTTGAAGCACTTCGGCGCCACTGTGATCAACCATATTTTATTATGACAAATGCCTGGAGTGTATGCAAATAATATAATCATTTTTGTATGTTATGTAAAACGGATGAGTTTTATTCACATTCCATGCGAACGTATATTTATTAACTTTTTACAGAAGGCTATAGTAAAACGTTTGAGACAAAGTTAATGTACATTTAATATACGAAAAAAGCAAGGCTCTTTGTCGACTATATTGTGTTATTTATTTCAGATAAACATGATCAAGCTAAAAACCAATAAAAGTGCTTTCATCTAAGAGTTAACGTCAAATGACGTAAATAAACTTATCCGGCGCCTATGATAAATTCATATATTGTTTTTTAAGCACTTCAATACCTTGCAGACTTATATAGACGTACACAATTACTGTATAACGCGTACTATCTTGAGGTTATAACTTCATTGTTGAAGTTGGAAAATGATTGGTAATTTTTTTTTCTTTACTAGCGAAGATTAACGACAAAACGAACAATGACATTTTTCATATTGTGATATGTACTTGTGTTCGTCTAAAATTCTAAAATCTAAATTGTATTATTTTATTATTTTATTTATGTCCACGAGTGATTATGATGTTGTTAATCGTAGTCAATTTTCCAAATTTGTATCACTCAAGTGACTTGGGTATTTGTTTTTAATAAATGTTAATTTACTAAAAGTATAGGTTCACACAAATATGTTGACTAAAAAATAATATAACTGTTCTTATAATTGGTAAAAGGGAATAGTACTAAAGTTCTTCAATCGAAGTCAAAAAATACATTTTTTATTTTATTTACTCTAGTTTTTAATTTTAAAATTTATTATTTAGTTTTAGTGGGGACTTCACAACATTTGTTAAAGGGCCCGTCCTATGGGCGTTTTAGTGGATACCGCTGATCTAAAATATATAGATTTTGTATTGAAACGTTACTGAGTATTTTACGATTAATATACAGAAGGGTAGACCCACACTGCTAGTATCTTCAATTTCTGGATGACAGCTACTACGTCAAAAAATGACACTTTTTAAAGGAAAAAAAATTACAATATAACTAACTGATTATCTACTTGAAGTAAAAAAAAACTACAAGATATAACATACTTAATTTTATCCAAAATTAATTTCATTAGAGATCTTCAAACTTTATTTGGTTTGATGATTCAATATTATAGTACATTAGATACCGATAACATAAAAAAATTTATTACTTAATCCTTTTGATAATGCAAATATCTGCAAGAGTCTTTTTGTTGAATATATCGATATTTTCAAATTTCACCAGTACTGCCTTTTTAATATATGTCAATTTTTCTTTTTAGCTCGCTTCTCGGAATACATCTTCATTGTGTACGATAAAACGGATATAATAATAGGCCAAATAAGTAATAACACCTTTTTTAAAGTTTAAACCATAAACAATATAATATGATATTGTGTACATTCATTCTATAAACATTCCTTATTTCGTTCGCAAATATTTTTGAATTATATACCTCCTCCTCTCAGGGTAAAAGCCGATATTATAATATATACTCGATTGGATGCATCGTTCTATATAATACACATAATATGCAGTCATCGAGAGCAATATATTTTCGTTAAGCTTTGTGTTTTGTAACTTCCTTTAAATTGACTGTTTTCAAAATTAAGGTTTGGAAAGATAAAATTTGACAATTGGTAACATTGATTGTTACGTTGAAAAAATTTTTATCACGACCTACCCGTATAAAAATAACACATATTATAGCGCTTATACGAGTTTGTTTCTGTTCTGCTTGATCCTGAATTACGTACACGTATACTCACTGGACTACCTATGATTTAAATCACTCTAATAAATTTAATAATAATAGCCATTTTGTTAGCAATTATGATACGCTTTTTCCGTTAGCTGATTTTTACGTGAGCCGAGTATCTATAATTACACACAAATTAGTTTTCAGTCGGGTACCTATATCATTAAATCGTCAAACAAGATTGCATAATAAGTTTGAATATATTATTTAAATTCAACTATATGTGATTAATAATCCCATTACAATGACATTCATAGAAATAGTCGTTGGGCGTGCAGTGTATAGTTTGCCAATCCTATATCTCCCCGCCTCCTCGCCGAGTATTGCGCTGGGCTGTTAATAAATGTCACTGTACGAGCTCGTCATCGGATATGTAAATATAATTATATGTACGACCGGGTAGTGTATTATAATATTATGTAAGCCAATATTGCGTGTTGATGACCGAGCACGACGATAGTAATAACTACACTACTAGCGGCCGCCCCGCACCGCGCGTCGTACGGATTGGATAAAATTGGAAATCGGAAACAGCGGGCGTAACGATATTTCCATAAATCTACGGAAAGTTATAACAATAACTCACAAGACTCGTAGTGGTTTTCTATTCCGATGCCACTTTGTATTTATATCGATTACGCTTTCTTTCATGTGATAAAAAAAAAAAAATCGGAAAACCTTCGTGCACAAACTACAGTGGTAAAGTTTTCAAACAAAAGTTGTTCAAAAACATAAATAACAGATATGAAAAAGTATATCTGGATCAATCAAGGCCGTTGAGGGTATACACATATCCACCGCACGTTCCGGCATCACAAAAGTTTGCGCCCGAAAAGGAAGAGATCCGGCGTAAATAAAACGAATGACCGACAAAGTAATATAAATTTTTAAAAAAAATTACATATATATACCGCGCTACGTCCAGAGACGTATTATTCTTAAAGTTCTCGTGCACGGAACGTTGTGTCCCTTTAGAAATATATTTTCGCGATAAAATAATTATCCCCCGAATATAATAGCAATGTCTGAAGAGCGAAATGCTTCGATGGTTATATTTTTCATTCTGCCGCTGTGACCGCGGCCGTCGCAATGGGAACGTATGCTGTGTACGCTCACGATGAACGTCTCCAGTTTATACTTTATTAACGATTTACGGTACACGTTAAGTATATACCAGATAATCACTATTATACGGAAACAATTTACCAAACATACTAGGCGAAGTGAAACAGTAGACTAAATTACAGTAACTCAGATTCGCTTGAAACCGTCGCATGATTGCAATTGCCACGATGACGTTATGCGTATAACTACGGTAAGGACATTTTAGTGGATGTCGATAACGACCATGATATTTTTCTATAGGTAATCAGGTGTTTTTTATGAATATATTATTATAATTATATGATGTACGGCTATAATGATTTGAAGATCGGTCAAAAAGAGTTATTTTTAAAAATCACGTTTCCACTCGTTTAGAATTGGAAAAAAATTTGATTTCTGTTACACATTTATAAAATTGAAAACGTAATTCCAAAAAGTATGAGTTTTAAGGTTTTGAAGAGTGATGTACATTTTTGACTTTGTACCTTTCAACAAATGTTGACCACGCATCAAAGAGTTATTATAATTGGTCTTTAATTACTAGAGGTCTGGTTTGATATATTTTTGGTGTAGCGAATACCCTATTCGCTTTATCCGTTTTTAAACCGTCAACAAATAGTTGCTTGATCGTATTTACTCGATTTCAATAGCTGCCGATCAATTTAGTATTTTCATGATATACGAATAGATTACTAGAACAACTGCATTATATCGTTGCCGTGTAGCCAATGATCGGTATAATAATAAAATGGTTCTGTTGTACATATACGGTAAGTACAGTTATAGTGCCGATATTTATTTCAGTTTATTTATTTCTTTAAATAATTGATCATTTTTTTACTGCATATCAGGAGTTAAAACTTCCGAGTTCTAGCCCTCTTAGAGGAACTTTGTGACGCGATTCGAGACAAAAATTCTATCTAGTGATGGACGATGGTTTAGTTCATAAGTTTCTCATACTCGTATATTATGCGGTCAATTTAGAGCATGTGATTAATTAATTTACATAAAAAAGATGATATTTTTTACACTTTTTTTTTCTTTACTCTATTTTTATGCAAATACGGAACGTGCAGAGGCATTTAGCGATATGTGTTAAACGTAACTTAAAATTACTCTACAATGGATTTTTTCAGGAAATACGTATATCATTTAAGAGGAACATGGACCAATGTAACTGTAGAGTTTTCTATTTACCGAGTTGCGTTAAATTCGTGTCTATATGAACAAATGTTTTTTTCGAGAATTCTACATTAAAGAGCTTAAATCTTTTTCATTTTTTCAATTTCAAGCACACCACGAACGCATATGCATTTATTTATGAATTATAAATGTTCTTTAAGTGCACAGACATCCTAAAGTACTAAAATATAACGTTTTAGTGATAATCGAATATTTCTCGTCCGCGGCCGTCTCATCGGCTTAATTTCTACGAATTTATGACGGTGAAAAAGAAAAAGTTTTAAATTTGTACCGAGCGCTTTTTTTCTTTCCATAAACGCTATTTTCTCGCTGCGTCTAATATTACAGTACATTGCCGTCGTATAGTTTTTGTCTATACATTAATATTTGAATAGAGCGTTTACACAACACTTAACCAATCAATAAACAAAGTGGGCGAACAATTTGTTTCGGTTTTGTGCACCTGAATGTTTACGCGTCTAGTCATTAATTTAAAAGTCTCGTTGAAAGCGCGCGCTTTTCTCCGCGTTTTAATCTGGATCCGCGCAGCGCGGAACGGACCGAAACACACCGAAAGTAATGTATAAATAAACCGAGGATTTAAAATGGTATCTTTCCGAAACGGTTATGTCGAGACAATGGCCAAGACCATAAATTTACCGGCTACGCATGCCGACCGTGTATCCGTGTACATGTATATATATATATATAACTACACTGGAACTCCGCCGTCTCTATACTACCCTATATTCTCTTTCGCACCCTCTCCCCTGCTTTATAGTCCGCTAGTCGACTTTACGTGCTCGCGCGAAAACGGTGTCGGTGGCGGGAAAGCCGGGCGGAGGTGAAGATACACGTGTGCGTATATATAACATAAATATATATACACTAATATAAATATATATAAAATATTTCTACGAGAAAAAGTGACAGGGTTTCGGATTTTCGGTACACGCGTTACGACTTACTTCCGACGGGCTAACGCAAAGTTCGACCGAACGGCGAAACGAACGTGGTCTTTGAGAAGCAGTCGCTTCTCGATTTTTTAGGTCTAGGGGTGGGTGGGTCACTGGTTCGTGGGTGAGAATATAAAAGTGACAAACCATAACTAAGTATTAGTATAAGTATTTATTACAATTTATAGAGATATTCAGATATAAGTACTATGGGTATAACTGTATAAGGGTATTGGGTAATAGCACTAGTGGATAAATTCGTTATTCGTATACGTGTATTATAATAGGTACTTAAAGATGATGGGTGGGTGGGTATGTACATTTTAGGTTGCTTATGAGTAATTTTAGGTTCGTTTCGCCACTGGACCGAACCGTCGGAGTCGCGAACACGATCGCGTTCATACGTACTGTATAATGATGTCGCATTCGCGTGGCAAATATAACGGTTTACCCCACACGGTGTATTTTCCGCGAATAGCTTGAAACGTAAAATGTGTTTCGGTCCAAACGCTTCGATTTTCCGTCGTCAAGCGGTTCCACGTATTTACCCCGGTCGCTGTAACAATATTATTGAGTTTCGCCGATCGCAACACGTTGCGCATATAGTGTTGTTGTCAGTGTACCGCTTTTCTGTTTTTCTCGTACCACACGAGGAACGATAAAAAGCGAACGTAAATGAGAAAAAGAAAAAAATACGAACAGATAAAAATCAATTTCCGGGAATGAAAATGTTCGCAAAACATTGAAATGATATCGCGTATCTGCATGAAACAGTGAAACCGCGGTTGAATGTATTCTCAAGCAGCGCGCTGCACTCGTACAATTTCGATCGGAAACAAAATCGATGCAACGTTCACTATGATGTGATGTACGATTGACAAATGCGCGGTGGTTATACATAGAACATCTGGAACGTGATTTACATATAGCCGTTCAACCGCATCGACGATAACCGCGAATCAGACGGCGGCAGAGAGTTAAGTCAGCCGGCATGTGTCTACCGGCCGGAGAACACAAACCCAACAAGTTCCGCCGACGAACAATGAGTATACGTATCATATAGGTTGGGGCACGATCTCCAGGATGTGCTCAGCAAACATTCGAAGCTGGACGTACCGACGCGCTGCCGGGTTTTATTCCTCTCATCATTCGTAAAAGTATCGAAATCCAACGTTGGATGCTGCTACGATTAAGAAACAAATGAAATGAAAACTAAAATATCAGTGCACGTGCTGCCATCGCCGGACGACCGACTTCTATGGCACAATGACCTGGGCTGTGAACGCGCTAAAAATTACGTAATAGTTAAAAAGCCTAAAGTTAATACTAACAAAATCACTGCGTTGAAAATCAATTTTTTTTTAAAACTATTCATATAACTTATAACTTTGAAACAATGTCGGCTCGTTAAGGTATAACGACGGTCGTTTAACTAGGACATTATCGCATTAAATATTTCAATATATTGACCCTACGGTTACACATTAATTTAGTTATCGGTTCGATGAGCCGTCACGTTGGTAATATATGAATATTAATAACGCATTAAATCCACGCGACCGATATGCTGTTACATTAATAATGACTTTTTTGTTTTTATTGAAACAGACAAACATAAACAGTTATTTTATTATTATTACCCAGCCGCGCAGGTTTATCGCGTCCAACGGTCTAGGTGACGCCGCGTTTCGAATTGTTTTTCTTTTTTCGGTTTTTACACCACTCGCGGGTTTTTGCCGATATTGAAAACCCGCAGGCGCCGCGTGTACGCGGATTAATGAAAATACGATGGTAACAAAAGAAAAAAAAGTCCGGGAATAAACGAAAGATAAAAAAAAAAACGAAAAAACTGCGTGTGCAAACGAACCGCATAATATCATCCTAACGATCGTTATACTTACGATGCGATCGTGGTGTGTTCCTCGGGGATAATTTGGCTCGGTGCAATTATTGTTTTTATTGTAAAAGTTTGACGGCGAAAGGAGGACGATAATGACACAGTTTCGCGGTCAAAGTTTATCCGATACGGGTTTTCGGCAACATATTTCACCGCGGATATGAGGGTAATGAAAAGTCGAATAAACTTCGCGCGCGCGTCGCGTCATTAGAAAGTCGCCGCCGCGAGGACCACGACCACGGCGGACGGACGGGGGTAGGGGTAGACGACGACGACGACGCGTGTATACCGAACGAAACGTGTACGGAAATCGCGTAGCCATGCGAGGACGGGACGCGAAAGAAAAGGACCGAATGAATTATGTTTTGTTTACAATAATTTCATTTCCGCTCGGGTTGCGAGGCGTCCGGAGTAGAGATGGGCGTACACCTACTGCGTACATGATGATGTACACGCGTGAACGACGAGCGACGAGTCTATATATATATACGATTCATAGCAGAGCTCGAGTGTTTTCGCGTCCCGTGAAAATCCGTAGATACGCCCGAATAAAGGATTTTCGAGTTGAATCCGGTCGATGGTGTAAAATTCAGAATTAATAAAAAAGAAAATTGAGTAGTGTTTTTGCTTGAAAAAGACAAGACAAAAACAAATTTGAAAATGCCGATATGTCTGGATACTGCATCAATCAATTTAAATCACATTTCTCCTTTAGCTCGGTATATTAAGTAAAAGAAAAGTGTCGAGCCAAACATATGCATAAATATGATAAAGCTCTGATCTTCTAGATACGAAGATAAAAAATGAACCGTCGAGTTATTGGTATATCGAGAGGTACTATTATATTTATCTAGTAGTACAATCAATTTCTAGAGATCGATCATATACTTTCGAATAATTTCAGATCATCGAGATGGAGAAGCCACTTTATACCTATGGAGTTTTCTGCGGCAAGTATTATTTATTGTAATTATTAAAATATATTTATGAATTATATTATATTATACTAAACCAGCTGAATGACCTGGCCTCACCCGAGAGTCGTTTTATTATTTTAAATTAAAACAATCACTATTTCGATGAAAAAAAACAAATTGAAAACATTTTACATTTGGCGCACACATTCTAGTCATATTTATTTTTATTTACGTATTTCATACTAAAATACATATACCCCAATCGGTAATAATAAAAAGCAACATGCTTAACGAAATAAAATATTTTTCTGTAAAATGCCAGGTGCTAAAGGACTTACGACAATCTCTTAAGAGTTAAGAATACTATTAAGCTAGTATGAATAATTATTATACATATAATAATTGAATACCTCAATGTAGCAACATTACGGAAGGTAACTAATTATTATGTTTAAAAACTGAAAAATAAAAATTAATATAATATAAAGTCTGTTCGATAAGTATGACAGTGAAAATATAATATGTATCTGGCCAATAAGAATGTGCAACTAACAATATTATTACATATTCGTTGAAAATCCGTAACAAACATATCGCGTTGCTAGGCGATTTTCCGAAATCCCAGCTCAACATTGTATCGGCCCTTAGAAATGCGATTCTCAAAAATACCTTCTTATTGTGCATTTAGATTATTAGAGGAACAACTATGTGAAGTTTCAAGTACATACGTTTTGTCGTATATGAAATGTAGCAATGAAAGAGTGACAGTGGTATTTGAATTGTATATAATATATTCTGTTATAGATATAGATTGTGGTTTATTGTATTGTATATTAGTGTAATTCACTCAGAGCCACCATCTTTACATAAGTTTAAGAGCTCATAATGTAGATTGTCAGATTACAGATCACTGTAAATGTACCCTTATAAAAAGAGAATCAGAAACTAAATACTTAGGTTTAATATTGGACCGACATTTACGTTTGAATTCTCATATTTCTCAATTAGCTCTTAAGTTACGTAAGCTCATTTTCTATATTATGGCAAAAGAATTTCTAAATTATACACTCTAGCTAAAAAGTATATATTTCGTATTAACCCAATCTTTATTAGAATATAGCATTGTTGTATAAGGTGAGGAGGCTCAAATTAAATTAACAAATATTTTTCAATTTTCAACAAATATTTTCACAAGTATCACAAAATACAAAAGTAAAAGTAACGGATCAAAACCTAGATAAGCTCCTAGCAATCAAATACGCACACAAAATAAAATATTAACTGTAAAATAAATATATTATAAGAAACGTCATACTATATGTGTATATAAAAAAAAATTTAAAATAACCAATTATTCAGAAATACAATACTAAATTTATACACGTCAAAATTCCTAGAGTTAATACTACCTAATAAATTCGCTTACAGTTATCTAATAACTGGACTAAAAGAATCCAATACATTGCAAGAACTATAAAAATTATGAAAATTTTAAATTATTAGCTAAAAAATGGCTACTTGTTAATGGAAATATTTTATAATTTAAGGAAAAAATGAAAAAAAAAGGTAAGTTTTTAATAAATAATCAGTATAAATGATATTATATTTTTGTCTTTATTATAAATTAATACCAACTACTATATCTATTCTGATTCTGTTTTAGATATTTTTTTTATAATAAAAAATTGTTATTTCAATTATCTGATCATGTGTTAAAAATTTGTTATTTTATTTTCAATTTCAATATTATTTAAATTATTTAGATAGACTCTCGTCCATTGTCACACAGTTGATATGTGGAGCAGTGTTACTGTAAATATTAATTTGTAAATGTCATTCTACCGTTTTCATAAGAACGAATGAAAGAAAAAAGAAAAAAGGAAAAATATTTCGCGATCCATCCGATTTATATATATTATTTTATGTATAAATAAATTGTAGCGCGTTTTCATTAAAACTTTGACCACGACGTATACAGAGTGTACACAGCGTTTGTATATGTACAGTATATCGCGCCGGATAATGTAACGCGCAGTCCGGATGTCCGATGTGAAAAAATATACGTTCGGATCTCAAACGGCTAAACGAACTCGACGTGGCCGCTGCCGAGGATAAGTGCAACGGTGGTGGAGGGTACGGCTCGTCATCGGTCCGATGGAAAAAATATTGTGTACTTAACAATTTCTGTTGATGACGAGGATTGTCGCCGGGAGCTGTCTCCTAGTTCGACTACAGTGTACGCAATAATGTACAGAGTGATTGTTTCGACGCCGACCGTGCTGCAGGCTACGGGACAGGACATGAACGTACACGACATATCGTTTATTTTAACAATGTTAAACAATATTCTTCGAAACCCTAAATTGCAGAGTTTTAATAAGGAGTAAACCGTTTTAATAGTCATCCGCACCCAAAATCATACAAACGTTTTTCAGAGGAAAATCAAAACGAAACATATCTTCCTGCGGTTAATAATATCACCGTCGTGTATGGCTCGTTGAAAGAATCGCCCTGTACTGTTGCAGTGGTGCGTATAGCGTTGAAAACTTCGTATAGCGACCTTCTACCCCGAATCGTCTCCAAAGTCATCCCTAACCGCGCGCCGCCCACGGACACGGTAGATCGGCGCGGGAGGAAGCTCATATACGTATAAACGAGTGGTATCAATTTCTCATACGTTGGCATCTGTCCACTGCGGTGCTCTGTATATTAACTCATTTCCCTCCGGACATCCTACGCCCGCGCACCGCGACCACCACCCCAATCATCCCCTAGCCGTAAGGCGACCAGAAAGTCTCTTCAATTAGTGCACGGGGCACCCTCTTATCGGATTACGTCGAGCGATCGGATCGCCGCCGCCACCACCGTCGCCGCGAATAGATATCGTCCTCGTCGCGGTCCACGTATGGGGGAAAAAACGACGCGCGGAAAGTGCCCGGTTGGAAGTGGACCAACGGCGTTCTTTGTTCGGGGCCCCGCGCGACAGAAATCAATGAGCCGGGAAAATTGAAAACGGCCAATCGAGCAGAACCACGGAGTTGCGTACGCGTCTTAACCTCGACGATCTATGCACACACTCGCGTATTACGACAAAGACGTATTGTGTTTATATTATTACCACCGCACCGTTTATACCGGGTGCACACTCGTATGCGTACAGGTTGTTTAGCACAACCGTGTTCACCCGGTACATAATCATGTTACTTTTGTACGCGAGCTTTTTTCTCTCGTCCCGAAACGTACACTGACCGATCGCACGTGTTACACGCGAGACGCTCCGAACAGTTAGAACAGGTATCTGCGATACATTGAAGTCTCGATCGACTTTGCCGCGGCGCTTTATGGTGTGTACTATATCATAAATTCTACCGGATGGCGATAATACGGCGGTGGTAATGACGGCGTAAATTATGTTTATTCAGTGTGCGCATCACGTGATCGGCTTAGAGCCGTTCACCGATGCCCCCATGCCTGGTATATTGGTGGCGATTAAGTCCGCGACGGAGAGAAAAAAAAATAGAGATCTGTTCGTAACGTTGAATTACTTTCAAATACTACGGAGGCGGTGGCGTGCACTTGAGAGAAGGAAAAACAAATACAAAACAAACGGTACGAGAAAAAAAAACAAAAGACATAAAATACGCGTACTTATATGTATATATATATATATATAGTACAATAATATTATAGTATGCTGTTGCCGTCGCCGTAAACAATACTATTTTCCGCCGAAACCGGCCGACAGAAAAACACGGCTATAATACAACAGGCACGACAAGGCCGCATTAATTATTGATCGTCACGATAAACGACGATATTATACAGTGTGTACTACAGCTGCATTAGACGCGATGAACGTTTAGGTGAATATGCGTTATGGGTGCGAGCGAGAAAACATTCGGCCGAAACAGTTATTTTTCGTCGAACGCACGAACAGCTTTTATTATTAATATTTTTTTATCGAGTTATTACGTAACACTTTCCAAATCGCCAAGCGGATTGTACCTACCGAAATAATCTACGGTCATTGCAGACAAAGTTTGAAACTCGGGGATCGTCCCTTTTTTATGTCCCGGCAAACATCCTTTCAGACTCCGGTTTTCCTATGATTTTTTACTCTCTACTTACTCCGCTTATTCGCTTATTGTATTCGAGTACGACAAAACAAACGTAAACCTATTTCAATCCGCGATGTTGTTCTGTAAGTACACGCTATAGTTGTATAAATTAAAATAATTTTTTTAGGTTTTTAAACATTAACCCGACCATTTATATTCCCGATGTCTCCGACCGTTCGTCCGTTAGATGCCAGTGGATAGTTACACGACTGTCGAATGCTTGAACAATTTCATAACGGTTTTGTTAAAAATAAATTTAACATACACGACATACACGCACAGTCGTCGGGTATACCACGCAGAGCACGACGGGTACGTTGGCACACGTGACGCGAAACACATTCCAGACATCACAAACATCGATTTGTGTTATCATAGTAAACATCATAGTATCTACTGATTCTGATTTAATTAAAATATGTAAACCAAATTAGTTATAATTTTGATTATGATTTCATTAGGAATTTTTACCATGATAACCAAATCGTCGTTTGGGAAACGGCGTGTTTTACTCGTTTGTACATCTCACTCGACGAGTATGACATCCTGCGTAGCGTTTCGGACAATATTAAAGCGCATGACTGACGAGCACATGTTTTATGTATTTTATAGGCAATCATTGAAAAAAAAAACACTATTTACAAATAATTAAAATACTATTTTATTTATTTAAGTTTGTGCACATAATAAGCATACGACACAATAGTTACCAATTGGAAGTGAGTGCATAGGTATGAAATTATAGTTTATTATACGTTTAGAAACCTGCAGATGATTCATTCGGTTCATCGCGGTGGCGTAGCAAGAGTGCGGGGCAAAATGTGCCTACGCCGAGGTCGCAAATTGTGTATGGGCGTTATTTTAATGAAATATCTGTTTAAATTGTATTTACCCTTACTCGCAGTGAAATGGGCGATTTCTTCGAAGTTTACCAGGAGCGCTAGCGAAACAGGAAACTTCCTACGCAGCCAGATCCCTGAGAAGCTTGTAGGGATTTTCTAACTTGTTTGATCCGTCCGACGAAAACGCCAACGTTTCACCGACGACCGTAGTATATTATCATACGGTACTCTACTTTCATATTGATGTCGACTGATATCGAGATTACTTTTGAAGGGTTCAAAGTATCGAGGACCGCGAGTAACCTTATTGCCGGGATGCAAACCGCGAACCGTTACGCGACCGTAATCGAATGGCCACGGTTGAGCTACATTGAACAAGAAACGGTTGAACGTGTTTGAGATTTAAATTAGAAATCCATTCGAACCATTAATAATTCAATATGTCTTGTGGCTGGTCCCGACCAGATCCATATAATTACATTAATGTTCGGTGTTCCGAGTTTGAAAAATAATGACAATTGGCCGTTCTAGTCACTTGACAAAATATAATTTAACGTCACGAACAATAGTCGAGAGAGAGGAGAGAGAGAGAGAGTAAAGTGTTTGTTCTAGCTGTAAACGCGTTTTCAAAGTGCAATATTTTTACTTGATAAGCGAAGTGTAAAAAAAAGAGAACGTTGAACGGTTAGTTTTTATCGTTGTAACAAAAACGAAAGTACCGACGGCAAATATTTTTTTTATTTTATATTTTTGGCTTTATTATTTCATCGCGGACAAGTGAAAACAATAATTGACGAAGCGCTGGAAAAAAAAATGCGTAACCCCCGCTGTGTAACTATACTCTACGTATACGTGCGTTGGTGGACATAGCTGTAGAGGGATGAACATATTATGAAAATATAACTTTTTTTTTCTGTTCACATTTCAAAACGATACGGTCACTTTGTTTAAATCGTCGTCCAACATCAAATGTGAAAAACATTTACGGCCGCTTGTGTTCTACAATCGCAAGAAATGTTATACTAACGTATTGTTGCGCTCGAAAATTATCACAAAACCCGTTGGGAATATAAAAAAAAAATACAGACTTACGCTGAATGCCGTGTGCATACTTCCTGCAGTGCGCGCGTTTGATTTGCTCCGTGATATACAATTATTACGACATTGTGATTGTCACTGAACATAACGGCATTGTAAACAGCACGTGAAAACAGTTTTCTGATCATATATTATTGCATTTAACAGCAGGGATACGTTTATTGTGTAGTGCAGTACTTAAGAACATATATTTGTAGTTTTGTTTTTAGATTTTGCGCCAAACGAGGAGTGTATTGGGCTTACCGTTATGTGTATTTTTTTTTCTTTGTGCCCGTGCACACCACGGTTTCGACCAGAAGAAGTGTTCCTCCGATCAATCACGATCATCGGAGGTTATTAGGAGGAAATAGTGTCTAAGTCGGTACAACAGAGTTATGGCAGGATAAATTTTCTGCATTTCTCAACAGTTTTCCGGATGATTGGGAAAAACAGACGGAGAATTAAGAAAAACTTCAACCGAAATCGAGGGCTGAACCACCACTCGCCGCATAGTACACTATTTTTCACGCACTATAGCTAAGGACCATCCATTTGTTTGTGTTTTCAAGATGAATTCACGGTTTTTTCATGAGATTCTCTTTGTAGCCAATAAAAATATTTTTAACGGAAATTTGCAAACAAATTTTATAAGCGTTTGAAAATGAAATTTGACGAAATTGGTGGTACCAGCGAATTTTCATTACACGATATTATATTTAGCTGATAGTTACATATTCTATAAATGTTCGTCGTAGGGACTCGAAACAATTACTGGGTACTTATATTAGCATCTAATAGACATTTCATAATTTTTGAACTGTTTTGGTTTTTTTTTTTCAAAAGTTACAACATAATTAAAACTCAACCCAACATACCTTATTGAGAAATTCGGTTCTACCACTATATGGACCTCCATTATAAGTGTAAACTGATCCATCCGATCCCTTTAACTCGTGTTTTCGAGAGCAGTGGTCAATTTTAAAATACAAACACGGCAAATACGGAAATATAATTGTCTTTATTAATCCATCCCGGTATCGTACCCGTATTCTTATTTTTAACCGAAAACATGTTTTTTGTCATTCGAACGATACCACAAAATTAAATAATTCAAAAACGACCGCACATCGTTATTATGCGAATAAATGGGTCCAGATGAAAAAAAAAAATAAAACAATATAAAGGTATGTGTATAGCGATAATGATGAACTTTTTTTAATCGTTTTCGAAATAATGTTCGGAAATGTAATTAAAAAAAAACGTTCGCCAATATCGTAAATATTATATACGTGCTGCAGAACTACAGCGGGTGGGGAACAAGTTCAACTACTTATCTCGTCATCGATCGGGATAATTGATTTATTTTTCTACGGTTGGGAATAATTTTTCTTTTCCGACATAATATTTTATAAAGTTTGCAGTACAAAAAAACATTTCATTGTTGTGATTCGACTTTCCATTCGGCTCATCGTCGTTGTCGGCATCACTCGTCAGAGTCGGAACTGCAAAGTTTTATTTATTTTTATTTATTTTTTGCTCAGCCCACTTTGAATAAGTTTATATATTATGATATTATGTTTGCAGAGCGTATTTAATATATATTTTCGCAGAACAACTTACCTCGACGTGTATTGGACAGAAGTTATTTAATAATATTCGAAGTGTACTCGGAACGGAGAAGTAATAATTTTTGTTTACATTTTTTCCCTCAGAAATCTCACTCGTCGTTATATTATTTCGGAATGATCCGCAGTAATCGCGATGCACAAAACGCAATAACACTACGGATTCGTTTTACCGAAGTCTTCCGAGCGTTGACAGTCTAATCACCGTTTTAAAACCGTATTGGATAAACCGATAATACCGTTACCAGTGTAACGCGTATTATTCATATATTAAGCTAATGGAGAAGTGTGACGTATATTATATTGTAATAAGCTGTAATTCGCGTTATTAAATAACGAATTCAATGTGCACTTCTAAGCACATTGAACTTGTTCTAGTTTATAGTTATAACGACGCTATATGGTGCTATACGTATTGTACAGACGATTGTTATAGTCACCTCGTTAATCAATTATTTTCTTCCGTTATAAATATATGTATGATAAATTATTGCGAACATTATTTAAATAGAGAAATTTCCCGTATGCATTTGTGTTTGTTGGTAAATCATTTATACTAAATATCATATTTGTAGAAAAGTTTTGGGACACAATATAATATATCATACAGAGAGAGACACCAAGTTGGGGTTGAAAATGTTAAGGATTAATTATAAGTTGTTTGCAAACATTATAATATCTGGATCACGCGGCTTCTTATTTTCATTTAGCTTCAAACTTCAGATAGTTTTAACCCCCATCCAAAGGGTTCTATATAGGTACATGTTCGAAAGAGTACCTATTACAAAACATGCATAAAATGGGTTTTCAATTCGATTTTTGACAAAAGCCTCTAATTGTACGACTTGTACGAATATAAACCATATGATTTTATATTTACTGTCAAAGTTGTACTAGATTGTATTTAATTCAATTCCGTCTTCATTTCATAAAAATGATACAGTAAATTACAGTAATTGAACGTATAATTTCACTATAATTGGTTTTATTTCCAAAATTAATGACATATTCTAAAAATAAAATCTCGTTAAACGGTTGTATAAAGAGTGTATTTATTCTATACAAGACATATTTATAATAATATATTATCATTACCACGTAACTAAACGACGTACGTCTTTATGCAGGGTGATTTTCTAACCGTGCTCACCCAGTTTTTTGGCCGAAAAATGCTTAAATTTGGAAAATGTTTGAATGCCCAGGTTACCATAAATCCTATGTTTTCTATACATTTTTTTTTCTATGTCAACTTAAGGGTGTCTTGTAGCTGTACAAACTCTGTTTTTTTCAAACGGGAACACCATAATTCAGTTTACTTTTCCGGAAATTTTGGTGCACTGTCGTTTTAACTAGGATCAATAATTTCAGTAATTTATTGTTCAAATTTAAAATTGCTTATGAATCAGTAGCAATAGCGATTACATTAGTTATACGACTATTTTCGTTAATACTTAAATTCTAATCATTAGATAACTCCTCGTTCGATTTTTGATTTCGATACATCAAAATCCCTAGAAAAATACCCTCAATAAATATTGCCGTAAATGGAGTTTTTCATTTTTAAAAAAAAGTTTGCATCGCCATAGGGCGCCCTTAAGGTCGCATAAAAAAAGTTATGGACAACATAGATTTTATTGCTCACTCAACATTAAAATAATTAACCTAAATCCAAGAAAATGTACAACCCAAAAGGAACTTAGTACGGTTGAATATGTATACACCCTCTATACTGTGTCAGATATTAAATAAAAGAAGAAAGAAAAAAAAAAGGAAAAAAAAGAAGGAAAAAAAAAAGAAGGAAAAAAAGAAAAGAATAAAATTGAAAGATTGATTAAGCACTCTGGTATATGGTCTCTGAGCTGGATGTACACTTTTTCAACAATTTGCAATTTCTTTGGTTACCAAGGAGATATTTTATTTTTCTTTAATGTGTTGATTTTAATAATTGACGATATTTGAAAAGTAATATGGAGTAAACGAATAACAACAAATGTCTTTTAGAATATACGACGATTGTACGCTTTTTT
Organism: Periphyllus acericola; assembly: GCA_949715065.1. Classification (NCBI taxonomy): domain Eukaryota; kingdom Metazoa; phylum Arthropoda; class Insecta; order Hemiptera; family Aphididae; genus Periphyllus; species Periphyllus acericola. The sequence goes on along the minus strand of OX454265.1, from coordinate 40,957,716 downwards.
CAGTCCAACATTTTCGTTTGACATCGAAACAGGAATTACTGTAATCGAATGAAACAGTAAAATGTTTAAAATGTTCCCCGTTGTGGCCGGGTAGTTCAGCCTTTACACTCGTATAAGTACATCCGTCACTTATGCATATATTATAAGACGCACAATTATACGAATGCACACGCGTTGCACTCGTATTTGCACTCGGCATATCGCGTTTGTTTCGTTTTATTACGTTTTTTTATGTTCATTTCCTACGCAAATTCCGAGGCGCAGCTCATAAATCGAATTTGAATCATCGCGCTCGAACGCTTGATTACTGCGCTTCGGTATGAGCTATATTGTAGCTCATCGGCGATTACTGTGTAGGCACACTATCGGATATCGCCGCGATAGAATATAATGGAAATAGTAATATTATTACGACATAATCGTTCACGGCGGTGTGACGAGCTGCGGAGCTCGCGACGACTGTCGGGCGCGGCGGGAAACTAATTAATAATAATGGTACGATATTGAATTCCCGTAACCGTTACAGCCATCACGTGGCCCAAGTCGACTACTCGGCGCACGTATTATTATGATAATGCACGAGTGCCCGCGATACAGGCATATGCGCGCTCGGCAGAAACGTTTTAATAATTATTGTCGCGGCGCCTTCGCGTTTGCTCGCAACGGTTTAAGTTCAACAAAGTTTTAAGTCTCGCGCCCCCGCACAATTTACACACACGGATATTCTCGAGCAGCGAATCCTATTAGGTAAATGCCACTGCGTACAGGTACGCGGCACGTAGAAGTTTAAAGCGAATGCGTTCAGGAAAATCTGCGAAAGTATAGGAACTGGTTCTCACGGAGAAAAACGATGGCGCTTCCGAACAAATATTATTTTTATTTATTTTACAGAGTTCTCGCGGGATGGCGAAGAGCACCGTATAATAGACTATAAATTTGTTTGAAAATGAAATAGTTATAATAATAATAGTAAACAATAATCAATTAAATACATTGAATCTGTGCTGTTTGCCTTGTACTGTATGCGGATTTAATTTAATTTTCGCTTATATCGGAGCAAGTCTTCGGAATAATATTTACGATTTCAGATTCAAGGCGGAGCGAGGAATTTGTTTTTACTTAATCCTCGCCTATAGAATAAAAAACAAAAAAAAACACAACAGAACACGACGCTGTATTTGAAAAATATATTGCACTTATTATCATGTATATCATGTATAGTGTATACGTATTAACAATTCGTTCGTTTGTTAGTGTTTATCATTAGTGTGTAGCGTTCGTTATTATTAAGCTAAAAAGATTATAATACAAAAATGTCCATGTTTATATATCCGATTTCGTAGCGAAATAAAACAACAGAAAAAGTTTTCGACATTTTCTTTAAATGCACGTACTAGATGACGAGAATAGATTGTTTCTCGAATTGCGAAAACATATTCTAGCTTAAAAAAAATATCTAAACTATTTTTAACTTTATGGTTACCTAATAGTTAGTATATTTTTAGTATGAGAATACAAAAATTTTTTTTTTTAGACAATCTTTTCACGTTAATGAACTATATTGGTTATGTCTGTTTAAAAAAAAATCAACTCGTTATACGTAATGTACAGAACTTTGTTTGTACCACATGCGCATAATATACAAACACAGTGAATATTTATAATTAAAAGCCACTCATTTTCGGTGAACATATTTTGAACGATGTCGTTTTTTCAGTTATGTGTAGTCAATGTTTCATCGTTTTAATTAATTCGACTTTTGTTTTATTATTTGACTGTTTATTATTTACGATTTCGACTTTTTTTAAGTTTCACCTAATTATATATACACCCTGCTCAAAACACAAAAGTATTGAACATATAGGTCGAATAATTATTATTTTATCAGCTGCCGATCTTTTTCGATGTGAGTGAAGTCGAATTTGCAATACACTTACGAACTCAACTTTTCATTCAAGATTTAACGATTACGGCGATCAATATTGAGCAACGAGATCGTATGTGGTTGTAGAACAGAACGCGTTGTTCTAAGAGACATCATAAATATTCCGATGTTTCCATTCGATTCATTACGAAACATATGAATCGATAAAACCCCAAGGCTTTGAATCCAAAAACGGTCAAGTAAATGCACTGATGTGTTTTAACAGATTGTAAGAACATTGCATTTGCATTATCCTATGACGTGTATCAGAGTATAACCGTGTTCACCCAATTTGAATATCTCATAACATAAATAGGCACCATAAAGTGTGTTATAATGCAAGTGATCACCAATTTCAACGACCGCATTATTGCATGCAGGGATCGCGGAGGTGGACATTTACTCGATATTATTTTTCATAATTAAATTGGAGATGCTTACGGTTACATTAATTTTTTTTTCTTGAAATTTCAATGATTTTTTGCTATGTTATTGCGTTTTTAAAATGTGCGCTTCTGCCGGGACACTCTATATTACAATCTTATGTAGTGGGACGGGAACCCGTGAGAAAAATTACTTTGGAACTGTTAAATCTGACCAATAATCGTAAACACTATTGGTACGGACAAAATAATAATATTATATACTGTACCACAAGTCAACAAATTTGAATCTCGTATCCTATGAAATCGCTGTTGATATATAATCGGTAAAGGAACCAATAAGTGCACAGTACATAACAAATATATGCAGGCAAGTCGTTGAGTTCATGTGAGTTGTACATTAAGTTGCAAAACGAAGGATAAGAAATGCGATACAAAAATGAATACACGAAATCACGATTCGTAAGGGTACAACAACCGTCGCGGAGACGATGAGTTTACGGTTTTATTGTACAAGAATGATTTTTAGAAGGAACTATTATACAATAGTACAGGGACTTTTCATTGATTTAAATATTTTACATAATTTCGTGTACGAATAAGATTAAATATAGTTACAAGCCAGACTGGTTTTTGACCGGAATCCTCAAATGTAAATACTTACAATCGGGTAATACATTTACATATTTTGCTTATATGCGTGCTCGTTAATAACAAGCATAAAATAAAATTACAAATTTGAATTTATTTTACAAATATCGAATTAAAGTCGTTGGAAATGAATCGTACGTGTGCGAGGTATTCGATGAAGCTCATATAATTTGAAAAAAAAAAAACTATACACATAATACATTAAAACAGTATTACAATAGAAGCGCGCATGGTGTACTCGTACTGCGAAATGAATATTCCCCGTCGTGTTTGTACGCAAATTAATCGATCGGATAGTAAATAATATACTATTATTTGTGTTGCGGTGTTGCGTGTTTTCGGTAACGTCAGTTTTTCATTTTCCTAAATGGTACTATAAAACAAGATTGATACACAAATTAAGAAACTAAAAAAAAAAACACCAACACTTCTAACTTGCACTGCGGTACCATACATGTATTATATATGCGCGAATGTTTGCGCGGTACGTCACGCTGAAAAGAAGACTTTAATAATTTCCAATGTTTTTCTTTTGCGACGAACTACGGCAGCTTTGTGTACGTGTTTGTGGGGAGGGGGAGGGGGAGAATAAAAAACGTCAGTACACACACAAATCCGTCGCACATTTCAGTATAATACGACAACTCCTGATATTTTTCGCTATTCACCCGCGTTTTTCCGGTCGGCCTGGCATTGTTGTTCTTGCTTCATATCCCCTTTACCGCACGTGGGCTTTTTATGAGATTTTTTTTCTTTTTTTTTTTTGCACTCGTGTTCGGCTCGCGGAAGAATCGGTTTTCATTGTTTTTCGAAGGAACACGCAGGGTTCAGCGAACAAGCAAATGACCCGAAAACATTGTTCGCGCACACGTACGTGTATATTATCATATACATTCGCGGACGAAGATAACTCCCTCGAAACGCATCACAGAACAACACCGCGACGCCGCAGCCGTTCCCTCTTCTCTTTTCCCATCTTACGCGCGCAATGTTTGCGTACGCGCACTTATGATAATACGCGTACAACGCACGCGTTCTACGGTATCCCAGCTATTGTTCTAAACGTGCCGATGAAAACTTTCAACGCGTCAATCGCGCTTTTGATTTATTACGTTACGTCATATCGATTATACCGCGTCCGCACGTTCACACGCGATCCTCGGTAAAATATTACTTTATCGTATAAGTAATTCGCTTTTATTCTCCCGGGATATGTCGTGGATAATTTATGCGTGACAAAGTTTTTCGAAAACCAAGCGGCGATAACTTATCGATGCGTTATCGGTCTATCGGAACATTGCTGAGCGAAAGTAGTGCGCATTACACGGCTGCGGTGGTAGGTACATTTCCATTTCAATTTTCCCATTAGTTGGTACAATACTTTTGCACGTCATTTCGTTTGCTCACCTGCGGCTGCGTACTGCGGTCATCAATAGTTTATTTGAAATTGAAAACGATATAAATAAACAAAACGCACCTTTGAACTACCTAGTTTAAGTAAGGATTTATTCTACGTCGTATCTTATAGACCAGGGATGCCCGACCCGCGGCCCGCCGTAGCCTTAGAAGTGGCCCGTGGCCTGTTTTTGCGTGAAAATAATTCAAATTTTTTTTTTATTACCTATGTAAAAATACTTTTTACAATTCATATCTATGCTCTAAAAAAAATTTGCAATTTTGAAAAATACTAAAAAAAAACCATAGTTATGAAATATTAAGTCTATATTATAATTGGTGGCCCACACGAGAAAAAAATGTGGGCATCACTGCTATAGACTATAAAGGTGCTTTTATATATTTTAATGTGTATTATTATTTTGGTAGTTATATAGGTGCAATAATATATTGGTATGATATTAGAAACATACAAATATTACAATTATGCAGTAAATAACAGTTTGACGTGCAGATGCTTCATATTGTGAGCAAACAATTATTCTAACGATTAAAATGTGTACTGTAGTAAGTTTTCGGAAAGAATTATCATAGCCGATAAACTGTTAACTGATAATTATTTTTTTGATTCGCATTTTAGTTCCAATTAAATCGCTAAAAACTGTTCAAGTTCCGAACTCGTTTTACCGAAATCAACATAATAGGTATTGCACGAAAAGTGTTGCACATTCGATGATACAAAACTATTTGGACCGTGGTATTTCATCATTTACCATACTCCGTCATTTATACCGTGACACAATATGTGTTTATACCGTATCCATTAATTAATTAATCTTAGTATGGTAACCAGGCTATCAGTATATCAGGTAATTATTCATCTTTGCACAAACTGAACATCCATCTCGTGAACCGCGGAGAGCGCATTAAATAATCATAATCTGAACACAATACTTTAATAATATTTGTTAAAAATAACATTGGAAAGTACACGAAACGAAATTATTACGAAAAACATTGTTGAAATGACATATGTTCCTATCACGTGTATGTGTCAACGTACGGAACTAATGTGAAATAAATGCATGTATGATATTTTAGTAAGGTTTGTATTAGATAAGTAAAGATAAAAAAATAAAAAAATGACTCCAAAAAGAACCATGTTTTATTTACATAATGACTTGCTATAACATTTTAGGTCCGCTCGAGTGCATTTTTATTACTAATTTATCGAAATCACTCGATTCTAAAATGACTTATATAAGTAGAATTCTATCTTCTCCTTCAGATTCGAGTAATTGTGACTCGATATTAATATGTATACTCATATTCAATCGTTATGGGTAGGTACTAATATATTTACTCGTGTATGTTTAACTGTACATGTGTAAACCATAATGAACTCATCACGATTCTACACTGTGTATTATTCATTTATTTTGGACAAGAAAAAAAAAGCATCTTATTCAGCCACGACAAAATAACCGAAATTGATTGTGTTGAAAACACCGGGTTTCATATTTTTTCCCCTAGATTTTACGCAGTTTTTCCTCTGCGTTATTATAACTAATATAGGGGAAAATCAAAAAAATGACCCTTCTGAAGTACCATGTGTGTTCGGACAACATGAAACTTTTGGAGGGATATAATAAGTGCCTCAAAAAACGTATTCTGAAAAAAAAACACATCACTGTAAAACCAATATAAAAAATAGTACCCTTTTATCCTCCCAACACTCAAAATGTAAAAAGAAAATGGTCTACTGAAGATTTTTCAACGGCGTTTTTTAAGGGTGACAGAATATTAATATTTAATGTGGAACAATATATATATATATACAATTATAGTTTACACGGGTTTGAATATTTGCTTACCGGTTTCTTTCACCTGAATATTTAACTGATTTTCGAATAATATTATTATTTTTGTTTTTAGGACTCGAAAAACATAATTTATATTTAGCCAGATTTTTATACTTTCAGCCATTGCGATCGTAAAAAATAATTGAGCTCAGCATTAATCACAACACTATCAATAATTGGTTTATCAACTAATCTAGTGTAACTCTCTGTTAACTTTAAATATACACTTTTTATTATTATTGATCTTTTATTCAATTGACACATTTTTTATTTATTTTAATTACTTATTAGACTTTTTTTTTAATAAAACAAAATATCCATAATATATATGTAGCTAAAGTATTTCTATAATATAATCTTACAACAACGCATTAAAATAACAGAAAAGCGGCGGTTTATCAATTTATGTGATTCGAAAACGAAAATTGTACATTTTGTTCTGAAATTAAAATGCAAATTATATAATACTATTCCTTGTTTCCTAGACGTATTTCAATATTTTAGTATTTAGTCTTAATTTCAATTATATCATCTTATTAGTATACATATTTTTTATAAATGTTTTTGCGAAAAAACAATTAGATTTAATAAAGAAAAGGAATTACAATGTATTTATAAGAGTTAAATCAGGATTGTAGTTCATCGAAACCGTTTTGAAATTTGTTAAATGACGGAAAATACTTTTCAGTATTCGACAGTATACGACAGTATTCTTTGGTCTTACGTTTGAACGTCTTTTTTACGTATAATAATAATATGTAGGATTCTTATTAATTGTGTACCAAACCAATGCAGAGCACTGAAATTTAGTTTTACAATGCAAGTGCATAAATTATAATCTATTTTATTGTTATAAATGTAATATAATTTTTCGTAAATTTTACTTTGTTATAGGTTTTTTGCTGAGTTACCGCGGTTTATAAATACCCGCAATATATTTCAGTTGCAATTACTTTACTAAGGAAAAATAATGTCGTCCTAAAATACGCCCGTTGCGTAGTGCACATACATTATAATAAAGTATACGTCCTGTCAGGAATCACAGGACATTGAACTTGTATTGCAAACAAACTACGATCAATTTCATATCCTCGCCTATCTTATGATGATTAGGTAGCGTCCATGCTCACCCCGAGATGATGCATATTAATATATTGTTATCAAACGCGAATACATTTGCATTTTTCGCAGGTTTTAATCGTAACGCATACGAACCGATGGTTACCGGTACATTTTGATCAACGTGCATTAGCGATTCAGCGCTAAACGTCGACTGCGCGGAGATAAACCCGAAACAATCTGACTAGAACAGCGCTTGCACTTTTCGTGTTCGTAATATTTCACGTTGAAACACGCGCACGAAAACAATACTGCTAACGATCCGTATTGAGACCTCCGGGAGGCGTCTTTAAAAATATATCTCACATCAAGTCGTCGAGGTCGTATTGGATTATAAACACTATAATATTCATCTTCATTGTGCTCGGGTGGACGTATAAAATATTTAAAGCGTAATTGTATTTATCAGTTGGAGAATACTGCGTTATAACAATAATACTCCGGTGAGTCCGTACAACATACCGGTTAAAATATTAACGTCGCGTTCATGCTCATATACTCGTAGTTGTACCCGGACATCGAAAACTACTGTACGAGTGCAGTACACGTGCGGGCCCAATTGCTTTTTATCGGTTACACGTATTGTACGAACAACAATAACGATGTTATTTACAATTTTTCGTCGTTTTTCAATATTTTACTAATGTAATATTTTAACGGAACGGAGTAGTACGTACCGAATCGCACTAAAGTCCGCTACGAGTTTTATCTGCTGACGATACGTCGTGTTGATTTCAGACATCGTCGCGAGATCGTGTTGAGAAAAAAATCAATTAAAACCGTCCTGTATCATCTTTGACCGGTATATCCTTATCGGGGGCGGCGTGTTCTAGTAGTGTACTGTATAACCATGTGTAATACATTACGTGTATAAACGGATACGTCGTCGTGAGTACGACACTAGCGCAAGTAATAGTTTGTTATCAATGATCAGTACGTGAAAAGGGTTCTAATCAACTAAACCAATTACCGAAACACCTCCTCGGCGGCGGGTAATTTAATGTACAACGCGAACGCGATTTTCTCCGAGTAAAACGTCGCCTCGGTACTACGTGCCCCGTCGCTACCGACGCGTCTTTCGTGGGTTTCTACTATAAGCCCATAGCGTACACCGTCCGTCCGTACCACGTCACGCGAGACACGGACGATGCACAGCATTCGATCAAGTTGGTGGAAAATGAAATCGGAAGAAGAAGAAAATTTGGAAAATAAATCACGTTTTATAGACCCGATGTCCCGAAAACTGTTTATACGGCACGGCTTATGATCATAAACTGCAGTGATGTGTTACGATTGCGTTAGGGTTGTATTCGGGACGAAAATTTTATCTGGGTAAAGATGAAGATAATTATACTAGCATTTTATCAGGTACATTTCCCCGGACCCCACTTCTGAATTTTGGAACCAAACCCAGGGCTTTCGATTGTTCTTCGTTTGTTCTTGTTTGTTCCGAAAATCCCGTCGTTTGTTCCATCCATGTTCCCGATTTATAGTCGATTTACTGAGAAGGGGGTACTACTGTCGAATTTTGGCTACCCTAAATCTGAGGCCGTTTAAGTCTATAAATTTTTATCAAATAGTAACAAAAAGGACCATTTTCATATTTTGGCCATACTTGTATACTGATAACCGACTTTATGTTATACGTCTGTGTCTATTTTTACCGGTTTTTCAGGTTAGTGCAGTTATCTTAAATTTCTTGACCCTTTCCCAAATTAAAATTTTATATATGTTTTTATAAATTGGTATTCGGTTTGATTGTTTTTTCTTGTCTATAACATATACTCAATACTGTATCCATTAATTATTAAAAATTTTATTATTAATTATTTAAAATAAAACATTTTCTTGACAATTAGTTCAGTTTTTAAGTATAAGAGGTATGATTATTTAGGCTTTTTTTTAAAAAAAATGGTTGATTATTATATAATACAGATGGTTATAATTTATTTCGAGTATTATGTGGTGTAAAAAAAATACCTAGCAGGTCTGCGGGTTGTAGATTTTGTCAGGTTATCGCGGAGGTACCTATTTAGAGTTTACGATGAATCTTTGATTGGTGTATTTTATTTAAATATTAAAATGTAACCAATTTCGAGTTTATAACTTATATAGTATTCAAAATTGTCTCAAATTCTTATCAGTTTATCACTACGTAATAGAATTTATATATACAGTTATATATTATTATAGTTTTTTTTTAAGAATGTTTACGATTTAAATCATGCAACAGGAAAACTATCAGAAATTTTTTTTATAAATTAATTAAATTTAAATACCTAGTCAAAAGTCACTTATGGGTGGCTAGTGACTATTTATTCAAATCATGTATTTTTGTACTTTTATCGTATAAAATTAATGTACACTTATGTGTAGATTGTTTATGTAAAATAAAAATAAAAGAATTTTTTAATACTTACACCGGTTCTACATTTTTAATTGGTTTATACAGAATATGAGGTTTTTGACATTTAAATTGGAACACGTTCCGCTAAATGCAGTAAAATTTGAAGTTCATCATTAATATTTTTGCGACGCAAGACAAAATAATAGCTGGTTACAAAAACAAAAACATTTAAATGTAAAGTTTTCAATAACTGGTACATGGAAACTATAATAACGAGATCTAGCCACATAAACAAGACGTTTGCTCAAACGATCGCGTTTATTATTGTATCTTGCAAACTGACTATTTATAACTGCTCTGTTTTACGGTATCGCGTGCTTCATCGCAAGAATATCAGTATGCTGATAAATTTGGCAATAGGTCTCAACGCCCTCACTCGCTTACCCCGGGCCATCAACAAGAAGGCACGGGCATTGGTAAGAGTGATGCGATCGCCTCGTTCGAACGATAAAAACCACGGAACGGCCACAATATCGATGACCGAAGGTGACGCCACACCGGCGTTAAGCGAACATTCCCGTGCAGCGATACCATATGTTCATTATTCGTACATGACCGACTATTTCTCGATGGATTCGGATAAGACGATCGTGTACGACGAGGAAAGCGTCGACCTGGAACAACTGTATCAACACAATTTACTGGCGATGGAAAACGCGGTAGACGAAACGGAAGGTATCCGTAACAGTGATCGGCAAGAATCCGAAAGAGCCGGAGAAAGGGATGAAATGTATAACGACTCTGATAATGACAGTTTCGTCTCTGGGTGTAGCGAGGAGTCTGGTACGACTATACCTTTCAGCCAATCATTGTCTTATAGAAGCGACAGCCATGATGGGTCGGTCTTGGGCAACATGGATGAAACCGAGGACAATTATGAGAGACAAAATGCCTATGACTCGAGTGATAGTGATGACACATACTGTGGGTCCATCGCATCGGCAGATACATACATGACAAATTAAGTTTCCGTTGAAGCCATCAAATAACAATGGGCCGAAAACCGGTTCAAAAACAATCGTTATTCATCAAAAGCGGAAGTATTGTCCATCCGAAAAAAAAAGTAATTTAGGAACGTTATACTCGAATTAAGAACGAATATATTATTTCGAAAGCGTTCGTTTCGAGAACACATCGGGAATAATTATCCATATAGGCCGTAGATCTCCCGACGTCTCTCGAAGGACCTGACACTGATATTTTCGTGGCCGCCGTTCACGAATTATCGTTTTTGACTATACCTGATTTGTGGTTGTAACTATTTTTTCAGGTATAAAATGTACCTGTGCACTCGGATGTAAAATCACTTCAAGAGCCCTCTGGTCGATTTGGTCTGGGTCACTATGCCACCAAATAAGACTAGAAGCATTGCGTCTTTTTTTCATATAAACCGTGCGATTGCACTAATTATGATTCACGAATGTTCGTTTTACAACCGCATCAATTGCTACGGTGAGGATTACCCGCCGTGGTATGTAAATAAACAGTGGATTTAGGCCTGTCTTTCGCGGGGATACCACTATAAAAAAAACGCGCCACGTGTAATACCTCATGCTATTATTAAAGAACAATATACATTGTTGTCGTTCAATAACAGCTAAGGTGGTGAGGAAACTTACACATTTCTATTACTTTAGTCGGTACATACGATGTCGGGTCCGCTCCTTAAATGTTTCTCCAGAACCAGTAAAACTTTTAAGTATGATACATTTCAAGCTAATTATTATTCATTTTTTCTGTGTAACTTTACGACACCAAAACTTCCATTATATTGCTCACACAAGTCAAGTGTCAATGTAAGAAACGATTTTTCAGCGATTGTATTACTTTTGAGATGTTTTGAATAATTATAATAAAGTATTTAGGATAATAGTCGTTGGTCACGTCTTTTTTTTCTACATCAATGGTAGCATATGAGAGATTCTTTGACTTTTTTTAATGTCATACACGATATTTTAAGCTACTAAAACTTTTTGACTATTTCTCCCATGTGCCCTTGAGTTTTTTCTAATTTATCTGCAGATTTTTCTACAATGCTTTCTATCAAAGACATGTTTTTAGTTTCCAATTGTTTAATTGTCTGAATCAAAAAACAAAAATTTGCAGAAATGTATGTCAAGTTGTTTTTTAAATTGATATCAGTGAATGCATCAGTGAAATGCCATTTAGATAACGATAATATTTGGTGGTCGTTAAAAACTACTAATCTTGTTAATTTAGACAAAACAAATAATGTTTAAAGTCGTCTAAAATTGAAAATCACCAAAATAAGTACTAAAATATGTACTTATTTACCAAATATGTAAAAATATGTATTTATACCAAAATATGTAAAAATATATAAAATAAAATTGGGCTTTTTTTAATAAGAATGATCTGAATCGTGCACATTTTTTATTAGATTAAAAATATCTCATTCCAATAAAAATATGTATTTACAATAAAATCCGTTCCCTAGTAATAAATAATAAAAACCTCTATCGGCAGTGCGACGAAACACTATTGGACACATTCGGTTGTAGATAAGCACGCTGCTGAGGTGAGGTGCGACAGTCTTTGTCGATTTGTAAAACTGTGTACTTAAAGACAGTGAAAGATTTTAAATCAAAGAATACATTGTATATTTCATACAATTTTAATGGTTTTTATAAACTTAAATTTTAATTTTGATGTAATAGGCATTAGGTCTAATTTTTTTTAATAACATTTTTGACTATGGAACAGTTTAATTTTTAGATTTATTAATATTTATATTTATTTAATATTATTCAGATTTTAAATATCTTGAATATTTATGTGGTCAGTAAAATCTTTCTTGAGATAAATACAGTTTAGGTCCCATGTGAATTTTTGTTTTTTGAATCTTACGTATTTAAACGTTTAAAAAGCAATGGCGCAAAAAAAATTAGCAGACAAATATTTTTTGATTTATGAAATTTATTATATAATAGAAAATTATTAAATTTATGTTAATAATGTATAATATATGAAATTTATAGCATAACAATATATAATATAAAATATAATAGGTAAAAGATATATATTTGACATAGGACACAATTATTACCATATACTTCTTATTTATAATTTTGTGAAACCTATAATAATCTAATCGATAGTACTATTGATTATGAATATAACTACAATTCAATTTTTATGGTTATAGCAATTTAATACTTTAGGTACATAAATTATTAAATAGTAAAACATGGTAAATAAAGTACTCAACATTTAAATGTCAAAAATATCAATCGATTTATTGTAAAAATCCATGGCTAGTGGATCTCACTACCAAATTAAATTATTAAGCTCGTTCGTGACTAATCTGCGTATTTGATAAACAAAATTAATGCATAAGACCTAACTCTAAAGCTATTGTTTTTTCTTAGCGTTAAAGTTATCGAAAAAATTAAAAAATTGAAAAATCCGCGTTAATCCTAAACTACATTTAATGCCTTATTCTTAAAATAAAAATATTTAAACCTTTATAATAATTTTGCAATTTTTGTAAAATTATGGATTCCAAATAAAGTTGAAAATTATAAAAGTTGCTATAGAAGGTGGTATACAACATGAATCCCACCATGCAATAAAATAAATATATTTTAACTAATCCAAGAATATTTTTTTTGTATGTTGATTTTAAGCTAACGGCATTGTTTAAATGATATTTAAAAATAAATTAATATTTTAGAAATATAAATGGTATGCATTCAAATAAGACAAACTATAAATCACACTAATTAAATATTGGCGGAAAAAGATATTATTTCAAATTTCAAATAATTCATTTTAAAATTAGAATTTTTAGAAATAAATAACGTTATACAATTTTATAAGGTTAATAAATCACTTTTGTATATCATTGAGAGTTATTACTATTTATTATATATTAATTTGCACGACAATAAAATAAAGTTTATATAATGTTATTTATTGTACTTGACTAAATAGATAATTGTTTTTATGTTTTTAAATTATTAAATAGTAAATACAGATAATATTTTGTTATTTTCACTTAAAAGTTGTACTTAATAACAGTTTTTAAGTTGATTAAATATTTAACAAACGAATTGTATACATTTAATCAATACTAACACGATCCAAAAAGCTACTAAAAGTTATCACTATTTATATAAATGTAGTTACATGACAACAAAATAAAGTTAAATTTATGCTTACAACAAACAAATTGGACTAAACAAATATTATTTTAAATTATTTTTTTTATGAATTTTTTAATAAACTTTTTATCCGATTGTGATGTTGGTATTGTATTTAGTACTATAAATATTTAACATTTTATACATATTTTTATACTTTTCCGACGAATTTCTTGTGTTGTCCATCAAATGTAAGGATAGTTTAATATGATTAAAATTAAAAAACCAACTGTTCATGATTAATATAAAAGGCTCTTAATAATATTTAAAAAATACATGTAACATCAATATTAAAATTAGAACGTAAATACAGATGTTATTAAAATAACATAAGAATATCAAAATACGCTGTATAAGAACTGCAAACTATTATTTTGCAAACAATTATTTATTTTAAATTTCAATAATTACCAAACTGAATACCAATTTTTAAAACATGTATACAATTTGAATTTGGGAAGGGGTCAAAAAATTTGAATTAACTGCACTAACCTGAAAACCCGGTACAAATAGACACAGAAGTAGAACATAAAGTCGTTTATCACTAAATATATGGCCAAAATATGGAAATGATCCTCTTTGGTACTATTTGATAAAAATTTATAGATTTAACCGGGCAAAAAACATATTAAAACAGCCTCAGATTTAGGATAGTCAAAATTCAATTTACCACCTCATAATAAATATCGTCAGTTAAGTCAACAATTACGTGTACACGATATATATCTTTTATATTGGCTCTACTCTTAATTTGAACTATTTGTTTCAAATTTACTTAGACTTATTTCGACAGTGGTACCTCCTGCATAGTATATCGATAATAAGTCGGGAACAGGGATGGGACAAACGAAGGGATTGTCGGAATAAACGAGAACAAACGAAGAACAATCGATGACCCGAGTTTGGTTCCAAAATTTGGAGGTGGGGGTGCCGGGAAATGCACCTCATTTTATCTAGGTTAGTTCTAGATACATTTTGTTAGTATGGATCTAATTTTTGATCTATATATTGATGTAAGATTATATTTTTAAGCAAAATGTGTGACCTCCATTTTTTATGTGGGATTATATTTGTAGAACTTATTTATATTATAGACATTTAACGTCATTAAATTTATTAACATTCAACAAATCATTATCTATTAAATTAATTGTCTAAGAACCACTGTATTTAGACACATGAATTGCGTCCGGGACGCAATTCATGTATAGCTTTACTGACAGACACAACCAAACACGTTGACATGGCACTTTATGTGTTCTGTAGGGTGGATGCTTCAAACCGACTCATACCAAATTGATTTATCTATTAGCAGGAATAACTCTACCAAGAATACCGTAACATGGGACCACATAGACATAATTAAACAAATCATAGACCAAAGTCATCCCATGCACAGCTGGTTGTTCTGCAGTACGTCAACCACCATGGATGACAACCATGGATCATTTGGAAGACGATAAACAGATTAAAGCGTGGGTTTGCCAAAACAAAAGCAAACGCGATGAAATGGCGATACCGAGAAGGACCGGGCATGTGTGAGGACAGTGAAGTGCAATCAGATGAACATCTATTACAGTATGCCGTTGCTATTTTTCATTTTATTGTATTTTATACTTATATTTTATTTGACGTATGATCCCAACGCCGGATGCAATAAGAATAAAAAGTTTATATTCTTGATTAAAATACACAAAGTTTAAGGTTATTATTTACATTTTAGTAGGCCTTTTATAAAGTAAATTTGTAACATGTGATCATCGATTTATATCGAGTCACTCGGAAGTAAAGTGTCAAATTTTTAGCGCGACCGTCCGCCGGTGATCGTACTCAAGCACACGGTGAAATAGTTGGATATTTTCAACCACCCGTTACACCGGTCGTGCAGGGTGATAACCACGTTTGGCTACGAATATAATCGGCACACGGCAAAAGCGCCTGTTCGCAGTGTTTCCTTCGAAGTCCGCGCGGTCGCCACTATTACGTTGCGCGTATGCCTATACGATCACGAAGCGCTTGATCGTCGTCGCAAGTCGAGGACTTGTCGTGTTCGATATAAGTTAGCTGTCGTTTTACCTGAGGTCTGGTCGGTCGGCGGCGGCCGGCTGCAGCGTCGTCGTCGTCTCACGGACGACGGGCACGGGACGCGCGCACTGCGGTTGTTTCGTCGTGGAATACGCGAATGTTGGCGACGACTGCACGGACGCGGAACAACTGATGGGAACGGGTAAAACGAATCGAGAGCCCGATCGAAAAAGTTTAGACGAAAGCGAACGAAAGCTCGGTCGTAAACAAAAAGCTAAAATGAAACGCTCGAAAAAAAAAAAATTGCCTATCGAAGTGAAAATCAAAAATATACCGATCGAGATGAAAAGGTCAAAATTGAAAAGTGCTACGACGACGGCAGCGGCGACGTCGCCTCGACCGAGATCGTTGAGGGTGGTCAGTGCGGAAACACGATTTCGGAAGCTGTACGTGGCGGCGGCGGCGGCGAGTGTGCGTGGCGAAGTGTACAAGTGTGGGGTCCCTACTGAACTGCATCGCACTGCCGAACGGTGCCGGTGGCGGCGCGACCTGCTTCACCCCCGCGGCACGAGGGTTGGCGGGGCGCAGCCGAACGTTGGCGACCGCACGCGACGTCCCTCGACGGTATCATAACAACGCGTTTATTACTGCGACGGCGGCGGCGGGTCCACTGCACACGCGTTTTCTCCCTTACACGCACGGCCCGTCCAAGTGTCGGCGTAGGGGATTACGACATTGGGCCGAATAATGTATCGGGCGGTAGGCACATCACCCGGCCAACAGCCGAATAAGATAATGTAGCTTATGAGAAAAAAGTAACTATATAAGCCTAAACGATAAAAAATTAAACCGATTCAGTATATTTATTAGTAATGCGGTACAAAAAAAAATTGAAAATTCATTGTATACAATTTAAAATAATACAACACGTGTACTTATATAATATAAATAATTAGGTTGTGCATGTTTTAATAATAATTTAATATGAATATTGTCTTAGCCCGCATTACAGAATAAATAACATACAAATTATAAGAAATATATTTTTATGTCAGCCACATGTGACGTAAACCAGCTGACGACACGTCGACCCTTCCTTAACATCGCAGGGCCCACACGTGCATATAGTATCGGTTACCATGGCCGGATCGTCCTTTGGGCAGCAAAGTTTGAAGTGTGCCATATTTTTATAACAGAAAAGTTTTTTTTTTGTTAAGGGTTTGTAATAATTAGGGAGAAACATTCATGCTAAATCCGATTCCGTTAGTTTCATTCGATAAAATATTACCACCCGAACGTATGTACCGTATAAAACGATAATATAATCGCCATATAACGACGACTATGCGTACGCGAATCCACGCATACACGTTTGTGTGTTCGACCAGAATGACGATAGCGTCACTGACTTCTGACGCACTGGTGAGGAACCGCTGGCGTAGATGATTGGCTTCCGGATGACTGTGCCCTATATTTGTTTTGATTCAAAATACGAATGCGGCAACGCGATTACAGACTCGTTCAAAGCTCGGGAGATTCGAAACGGCGGATGTCGAAAAGAGCAGCACGTTCTTTTCTTTTGCAAATGCCCTCGTTTAAAAACTCAACGGCTGGTGAAACCGTATCTGACGGACGGCACTCGGATAACATGGAAACCGGCTGCGCCGGACGGAAATCATTTATCCGGCGCCTCAATATATCTAGATGTAGTTACGTCAACGCGGCGTTTACGCTCGATTACCCGGAATTCCCGTCGAGACAGAATCATTTTTTTTTTTTTTTGGTCAGACGGTTGTAATCGGTGGTTGTATATAACAACGAAAATATTGTGGTCGATTTTTGGACATGGCGTTCACTCGGTGTAAAACGTGATCGGACAGAAATAATCGATTTCACCTCGATGTATAGAAAGTGATGCGCTGTACTCGTAAATAGGAACATAAAAAACGCAAACATAGCTAATATAATATATTCCAATTGTATCGTTAGCTTTTGTTATCCGATAAGCCCAGCACAATTTGTATGGACTAACAACACACATAGATTATTAAATAAAAACTTATTCAAACATTATAGAGGTAAAATACCCGTAATCGTCACTCCTGTCGGTCTGCAATCGTTGACCTGCACGACCGGCCAACAACCGATTTTTCCTCGAATAACGTATTGTACGTTACTGTAACATTGTTGTCTCAACACATTTGTTTCGTTGACCATACATCTTATTTTCTTATTTTAACTGTTAAGCTTTTATTCACTATCCGTTGGTGTTTGCTCAATCCAGCTCATTTGCAGCATAGACCTCTATAGGTCTCGATCAATAACACGGATATTTTTTAATTCCCCGTGCCTGCTGCAGTTTATTGTGACGCCCATATCAGCCACCAACGAGCCCACAAACATTATAACGCACGATTTAAGGTTTTCTTATTATTTCAATAACGGTTGGGGACACCGCGACCAAAACGGTAACTTCAGCGATTTCACGTCTAAATAGGTGATCGGGACGGGACGCGGAAGAATAGTACCGGGGTACATCCGTGGTGCACAATAACCTCGTGACGGTATCGTCTTATCGAGTTTACGCGCGGTGACCTGTACCTCGACACCGTAGTGACGTAATAATGTAATAATGTAATAATTGTATTATTATTATTGTTATTATTATTATCACATTCAGCTATGTCGGGCGCGGGGCGGCGGGGAAACGCACTCGACGTGTATTTACGGTGTACGAATACAATACGCCGTCGATTTTCCCACTACAGTTTCTCCCGAACCGTGCGATATTGTTATTTGTCTTTCCGTGCTGCAGCCGTTCCGATAGACGCACTTCAAAAATTGTTTTCCGCCGTCGCCGTTCCAATCGCGTTAAAACAACCGACGCGAGTTAATCGAAAACTATTCGCCATCGATTCGAGCAGCACTCCATCGACGACGAATAACGCACGCACGCACGCACCGATGCTCACACATGCCCACACACGCACGCGGACGTTATATATATACGGTTCAAGACGTCTAACGTATACGCTATCGCATTAACTGCCTGATTGAATCGGTTAGGTACACGTGAATATGGTACGAATCGGTACGACTGTACAATTATCTAATACGTTTTCACCGTTCGTATTATTATTATTATTTGTTGTAAACGAAAATCGATTCACCATATTTTCATAGCAGTCCAAATTAAAATATACCGTTAAAAAAGTAGTAAAAGTGCGTCTCCAAAAATCACACGCTTGTCGGGGGACATATGGTGCTTCAAGATTATGATTTATTACTTAATCGTATAGATGCTCACGCGTTAACATTACAAAACGTCATTTCGCAACGTGTTTACACGTTATAATTTATTGTAGACCATAATATTACGATAAATTAATATCCGAATGAAAACTTCCACAAGCATATTTTGTTGTAAGTATTCGGATATATTTTCGGTGGAAAAATATTATAATTTGATGTATAGTGGTCCATTAAATAACTACATATTATACATATCCATACTATTATATTACAATTCAATTATCAGACATGAACGATCGGCGCGTATAGTATAAGATAAAAGGTTTCTTTTTTTCCACTGAAAATTTCGAGGCAGTAAATAAAATAAACTAATACGATTAGTGTAGAAACTATCATACGTACCTTTAACATTGGTATAGAATCTTGCACATCTAATTTTTATACTCATGAAGAAACTTCACATGTAATTTGTAAGAATTAACGTACGTTAGTTCGTTTTTTATCTGCTACTCTCGTGTAAGAACTTACTATTCCCCGTCCAAGACTGCAACAATTTTACCACTTAAATTAAAAAAGTCTTCATTGAGTATACTGCGTTTACAGTCACAGATTCAATAAAATCGAATTATCTTGTTTTTTGAATAATTTTTTGGAATTCTATTCATGTACACACGAATTACACTTATTTACATTAAACAAACAGAATTTATTTAAGAGATCTTATAATAATTTAATTCCTCGTATGTGGACAAATTGCATTGAGGGTAATTCGAGTTATCAGTAAATTCCGAAGTGCATCATCTGTTTATAGGTAATCTGTGATATCATCATCACGAACGTAAAATTAAATATTAAAATGGTTAGGAAACGCGAGTGTTAGAATGTCAAATGGAAATAGTCTCAACACTCTCTCTAGGCTGTTCCGATGAGCGGAATATTTAAACACCGTACTATTACAATTAATTAACGCCCAGTTTGAGGTTAAAAATTATTTCGTTACTTGCTCGTCAATGAACTCTCGTTGTCTAATTGAATTTCTTAGGTTTGATCCAAGAACTCTGCACGCCCATTGATATTTTCATATATTTTACACGATCATACGAATCATCGTTCAAGTACACGGGTGACCCGCATGACGGGTTGTACTGTCATACAAATACGTACAACATAGCAAATATGCGTTCAGTATAACCGATTTCGTGATGTTAGCTCATTGGTTTTAGAGTAAACTGATCTTTTTCAAATTAAAAAAGGAAGAAGAAAATTATCTGTGTATCTCGGCGGGTATTATACAATTTTATTTTTTTTAAAATCTTTATCGGTTCACGAGTTTTTGAAATTATACTATCTTACATACACGCGATTCGTGTAAAATATCGTTTATTTCCTTTATGACTGATTGTATTTATAACATGTCGGTTTATTTTAATACTTTTTAGCCTACAACACAAAATTGTTTTACTGAACGCATATTATATACGTATTCTATGTTTTTAGTACGGGTCTAACACGTCGTGCGGATATGACGAAGACCTCTTATAATGAGTTAAATTACAGTCATTAATTTTTCTAACCATACTAATGATGTAACAGTTTTAATAGAAATATTGAGAATAGTAAATACTAATAACAATAATAATTGTAACTCAACTCTTGATGTATGTTAAATATTTTCCTGGAATACAGCAATGTAGCTCTTTTGCCTATACATAACGCCGTACGATACCTTTCATTAACATATTGAGAACTTTATTTATAAAACAAAAGAAAACTGTATGAATAATTTTAATGGAACATCATATAAAATAAAAGATTAAGAATATTTTGAAATCATCTAATATACACACAATTATATATATATATGTATTTAATTTTTTATGTATAGGTTTATAAGATAAATACCTGAAGTTGGCCCCCAAGTTAGCCCAATTTTTTTTCAAATAAATTGTAAACAATTGTAAAATTAACTGTAAATAATTGTAAACGCGATTTCAGAATTTGTAAATTATCGTAAAACTATGGATATTGAAATCAAAGTCGGAAGGCTATATTCACGATGTAGCCTCCGACTTTTTCCGATCGATGCTGGACGAATCGTGGACAATTGTAAATAATTATAAATTAATTGTAATTGAAATTTTGGAATTTTTAGAAAACTAAAATAAAAATCGGATGCCAAATGATTATACCTTATATTTTGTATTAGTATGGATTGTTTTAAATATTATATAATATTAAAAATATATTAAGCGGACATTTGGCATCGTACTGATTGGTTGCTCAGAGCAGTCTCCTATATTGTATTCCAATGTAAACCCTTCTTCTTCTTCTTCTTCTTCTTCGATTTGGTACAAGAACTCGATACAAAAAGGAATCGTGAGCTCTCTCGTGGCTTTCATCTCCTGTAGACAAAATAAAAAAGTAATGGACACGTACATTGTACCGTAAGTATTTTATATTTGCATGGCATTTCACTTAGATAATACGAATGGGATCAATACCTTCAATGCGCAAACACTAGGGTTATTCGATGTCGAAGTCGAGTGGCGAGATCAAAGTTTCTAGCGGTAGTTGACGATTGATCGTCTCGAAACGACCTGTGCCGGTTTTCATTTCGTTCGAGGATATCAGTGGTCGCAAGCGAATGATCCTCGTCGAGTTCTGCTAGGGACGCGGGGCGATCTACGACGTCTTCGGACGGTTTGATCATAACAAATTCGGTTACTTTGGGGACCGGTTTGTCACCCGAATGGAATGCTGGCGCGTCAACAACAGCGGCGAGGGCCGACCCTTTGTCAAGTACTGCAGCACACACATCCCCGGATATCTTGTTACCCTCTAGCTTCGTTTCAGGGACGTTAGTTTCCGAATTTTTTCCCAAAGGGTACTCGTCACTACTGGTTACATTTTTTTACTTGTGGTACATTATCACGGCGGCTCGTCGTTTTCCCAATTTCTTCAACATCCTTTCGACTGTATTGAACCCGCACAAAAGAACATTGCTGATGTTATTCAACTACACGGTTAGAAATAATTTAAATTGAATCGCTCACCTCTGACCGTGCACGCCTCAACCGTGCACTCCACCGAGTATGTAAAATTGGTTTTATCACCCTCTTCGTAAAACGTATACTGTGGCAGTTACCATTTACGAGATATGATATGAAAATTAAATTTTACTAGCTTCATTTTTTTCTTTAGAAAATTAATTATCTTTATCGCATATAATAATACACAAACTTTACAGAGTATTTCATTGTTGTAAACGTATGATAAATATATCAATTATGAATTAACATACTCGTATAGTTTCTGACTCAGGAAATCACAAATAAGAATAAATTCACCAACGTTGTGGTACGTTCGACTGTACACGGATCTCGCGCGTGAGATACTGTTTATCTATTGTTGTAAAGAAGTGAAAATTACTAAAAAATCTTATCAAGTAAAGCTTGTGGAAAGAATGTTAGAGCATAAAGCGTACAATTTCAGTCTCTCAAGAGCGGGCTGAGTCAAGAAAATGTGGAAAATTCGATGAGTTTTAATGAATTATTTATATAGTCGATAAAAAATTTTTATAAAAAAAAAATACGTCGTTTGCTCTAAAAATACTTGGGTCATGTATGTGTGCAGCACAGTGTAGTGTAACATGTTCAATATAAGCGTGGAAATATTATGTTTATAACCCGTTTTTGAGCTACAGTTTAATACCGCGGCATATTATATCCTCGTCTGCAACGTTATCAAAACGTTACCAGAGGCACGTGTGAAATCTAATAAACTTTGAAATCGATTGGTAACGATTATTCAACTTATAATGTATTCTGATCAAAGGCTGAGCTGACTAAAGATGGACGACGGTGTACTGTAGAGGCGCTAGTCCCCGAGGGATATTTTATTTTACCGATAACTGGTTTAAAGCGCCTGTGCAATAAAGCCGTTCGATCGCCAATTTATTATGTACTCGAACGCCGTATAAATGTGAAATGTTAACGGGAAGAGCGACAGACGTTTCCACCGTAGCTGCGATGAGCCGAACACTCGTTTTGATTCGATTCGATTGAAGGAAGATAAAAGGGTTTGATTTAATATCGAATATTCCTCTATTGTTAAAGCAATAAAACAACATGTTGACTAGTTACGCGTATTTACTCGACCACGGACATTTTATTTGGATATTTTTTTCCACAAGCCATTTGCTTTTTTTACAAAATGTTCGCAGACTCGGAAATCCAAAAATGTCTGTAAAACGATGTCGCGTGTTGGTAAAAGATTTGATTTCCAGTCTAAAGATGTGTCCCGTAGAACTTTCAGATTATTCTCGCTGCTATTAGTGCATATGATTGTACTCGGATACAAAATTATAGCACACCCATAACCGTGTGATAAGATCCGATAAATATCTAAAAGCAACTTACTACTGAATAAAAACAAGTGCACGTCGAACGACGGACTTTAAACCTAACCTATGGTTGCGTGTACTTTACGTGTCTAGCGGTACGAAAGCGATATCATTGAATGGATTATGTACGGTGATGGGACTCGGGGCTGCGTGGATAAACACGTGGCAGAGCCTGCAGGTAAGTTCGCGGTTATCCGTGGTAGACATATTATAACCACTCGGTGTGGTTGCTGCCCCGGGCACCGTTCTCGACATTTTACAGCACAACACAATTATAATAATTATTACGATTGTAATACTATGTTCTACACACAATATTATGGTATGTGTTCCGTCTTTCGAGACCAATTATAAAGGCTGAGTGGCATATGATTTACTGCACCGTGCCGTATTTCAACCATCAGGCTATACTATCTCCGAGTTAGGTCCTGCGACGCGTATAGAAACACATATTGTGTCCTTCAGTCGGAAGAAGAAGCTGTGCGCGTATTGTTCTCGTGGTTGCATTTACGTAATGAGTACGCTTTGCATAGCGGCAGTCTTGTGCTAACAATGTTATAATTAAGATGAATCGTTCGTACGGCGAGTTCGTCCAACAATGCATGAAAACATTTTTCAATAGATAATAGTGCACTGTTTACAGTTTTATCGAAATATTAATTTTGATGATGGTTAACAATTTAATAATTTAATAATTTACAAAAGAAAAAAAAACCGTATTAAAAAATTATTCACGCGACTCGTGGACTTTAAAACAAAATACATTTTTTGTAGACCATAATAATTATTATGTATTCCATCCTGACCGTGGAATTTAAGCATTTTAATTGTTTTAATTTCATCAAACACTTAATAGTTTATATATACCTACTCGTACTATACTTTGTTACTACGAAATCATATTAAATTGTATTTCAATCACTATTGTGATGGTTTACTGCGAACTTCCCCCCAAAAGTTTACAATAACATCTTAACTAGGCATAGGGGACTATTGGTGCACAGTCGAACAGTTCAAACGATTATTTATGCATTTTTATCTTAAGTTTTTAATATTGTAATCGGAGTAATATTTTTTTCAGTGTGAAGGATTTGTTTAATATTTCATTAATATTATAATTGGTTTATCAAATGTGAAATTAATGAAATATCAAGACGAAATGGCGTATGGATAACTGAAACGTTAAATTTTTCCTTCGGATGTTGCGGTCAGATCTCATATATAGCTCTATCAGTTGAGATCACCTGAGATAGGAGCATAACAAATATTGTGAACGTCACGCGAGATTTAAGATCGGTTTTTACACAGATAAAATTGACTTGATACAGAAGGTTGAAAACAGAAGAAAAATCCGGTTTAATGTAAATTGCAAATACATAATGGCTATTTAGCGAATGTAGTCGTTTAATTCTGCGCGTTTGGGTGTTGTGAAACACTAGATCCGTACGGTTGATAAACAATTGTTACTAGTTTTCCCTACGTTGCGCGGGGAACTAGCTAAAATCGTTTCAGCATCGCTGAAAAACATCGAATGATGGATATGTTTTTGCCGGTTACCGTGGTCACCATTAGTAACTTTAAACATGTTTTATTTGCTGCAGTATCGGCTACCCTGCGGTAACGCGAAATCGGTCGGAAAAAATCCTCGATCGTGTTGAAATGAACTTTATTGGTATTTATCACAACACGCGTAGTGCACCATGCGTACGCGGTTCACATTTTATCTTTTATTTGACTTTCGTCGAGTTCGACGAGCAGCGCACGCACGCATAACGGCTACATAGCCGCCGGGCAGCTTCTGCACATAACGTAATATTGCACTTGAGACCCACGATCGTTTATTTTGTTATTGTTTTATTTCATATCATGCACGACGTACACGACGAACAATTTACCGTTCAAACATGCAATAGACGGTTCATTTAAATACCGTGAACGTCATGCGCGCAGCCTTGTAAAAATATAATATGTAAAATGATGTTTGTGTAATGTACACGTGGCAGTTGAACACGTAATGTATTTCAAACACATTTTAAACGATTTCGTGGGAATAGTGAAGGTCAAATATAAAAATACTCCACGTTTTTCTGAACAAACGAAAAATATTACTCGTATTGTTTATTTTTATCATGTAATCAGACAACGGCTGCTGTAATTTTTCCTAAATTTTCTTCGTTGCCCAAGACTTGCGTGGTGATTTTTGAAATATTTTATCCGAGCGCGTATGATGAATATAGTGAAAAAAAATGTGTAAACAACAATACAATTTGTTCAATATTTTGTATAATGTTATATTCATTTTTTTTCTCAAAACGCTATAATGTTATCCTCGTTATTACAAACTCCCACCCAAGCGTTGAAATAAAAATTAGTTAATTACTTAAGACACGTGACTGCATGATAATAATATAGCACGGTGGTTCTCAATATTTTTAGGACGGCGACCGGGCCGGAGATTTTCCCCCAAATACATATCGTGACCCACATTTACAGGATAAAAAATTCGTTGAAAAAACCTAAAATTGGTTTACAACCTACTTCTTTTTTAGCTAATAAGAAATATAACTTTATCAAAAATAACTATACGATAAAATAATGGTTTAAAAACGCATCGTTCCCCAAGGAAGCATCCTTGCTCCAACCCTCTACAATATATACACCTCAGACATCCCACACAACATTAACACTACCTTTGGAACCTTCGCAGATGATACTGGTATTATCGCCTCTGATACAAACCCTGAAACCGCATCATTCCTACTACAAACCCACCTTAACCAACTCCAAGGGTGGTTTCTAAAGTGGAGAATTAAAATAAACGAATCAAAATAATCTCACATAACTTTTGCTTTACGCCCACGTGACTTCCCCCCCCCAATCTACATCAATGACAAACAAATACCGACTGAACTAACCGTAAAATATCTAGGGATGCATCTGGATAGACGTCTCACATGGACAACTCACATCAAAACAAAAAGAAAACTATTAAATCACAGACTACATCAACTGCGTCCCCTACTAAAATCCAACTTACCAATTCAGAAAAAAATACCTATATATATATACTACTCCTCAATCCTATAGCTACTTATGGAATCCACTTTTGGGGAGCTGCCAAAAATTCCAACTTAAAAAATCTACAAGCATTTCAATCAATATCCCTCAGAATAATAACCAATGACCCCTGGTATGTTAGTAATTTAACTCTCCATAATGACCTTAACATATCACCCATCACTGACCAAGCCTCAAAATTATATAAACGTTTTCACAAAAAACTACATCATCACCCAAACCCCCTCATCGCCAATCTATCCACTATCGAGCTACCCGATACAACTCGTAGATCAAAAAGAAAATGATCCAGAGACCTCTTATCCTAAGGTTTAACATCGGTTTATAAACTTGAACTCTGATTATTACCTAGTTTTATTTTTATTTTCTCTTAATATATTATGTTTTCCGTTCTACCTAGTCTTAACTGAAGAGTAATATCAATGGATATTCTCTCTAATCATGTGAACTGGTGTCAAAAATTCTATTACTCAAATTTACTTATTGTATTATATTAAATATAGATTGTAAATGAACATTTTTAATAAAAAAAAAAAAAACGCATCGGATACTTTTGAGATCTATAATACTTTATACTTATACATGTTTAACATTTATGTAGTACAAAATAGCGTACATATCTTTGAATGAAGATAATTAAAAAAATATCCTTGTGACCCGCCACAAACTGACTCGTGACCCACCGATGGATTACGACCTATAGTTCGAGAAACGCTGTAATAAATATAGCATAGATGCACACATTTCCAACACTCGAAAAAAGTGTACATTACTCGCAATGTACGAGTATTTACTCAAATATTATATACTTCGAGCCCGTTCGCGTGTTTACGCGCACGATATTCTTTGGCCAAGCGTGTATATATTAAAATGTTTTCAACGGTTCCAACTTAAATCACGTAGGTTTTGCCGAGAAACTACGCAGCGGGTGGCGTTGACGTTAAAAACGTGTGTGCTGCAGGACATCTCACCCCCTAAGAAATATTTTGTTCAAAAGGTTGCGAAACGTAATGAGGGTTGCAAAAGTGTCGGTGCTACTACTGCAGTCTTTTGATATGCAAATCGCAGCGTTTGAAAATCGACTATAGTACACGCGCCCGTGTCTTTGCGACGACACCGTTTTCCATACGTACACCGCGGGCCGGCATTTTACACGCTCATGTCGAACGGATTTAAGCCGTTTATTTTCCTTCATTTTATTTCCGCTGCCGATATCCCACCCGAAATACGATATAATACACAAGATGGTCTTTTGCGCATACTCAGCATTTTTTCATTATTGAACTGCGCATTTTTTCGAATTCCGGTCTCTGGAAAGCATACAGTCGCGTTAATCCGAATGGAATTAAGGCAAGGGGTCGTTCGGTTTAGCTATGACTAAATAAAAAAAAATCATCTTGCATTTATTTTGAATATGAAGCATTAGAATAAACAATAATATTAAATTTATTTACATTTTTTTTTAAATTAATTAAAATAATATATTTATTGTTGTAGTAGCAAACTTTTCTATTTCGTCCTTGTTCTTGATTATGTCACGGACATACCTATCCCAAACTGTCTTGAAATAACACTGTAGCTGGTCCCTTTATTAATCAATTGAATCACTTCTATCTTATCTTGTAATTTTAACGTAACATGCTTAAGCGGGGTCAATTTTCATGTGCACTTCTTTCTACAAGCTTTGTACAAAAATGAAACACGTAGTGTAAAACGATCATTACAATGATGTTACGCAACCAGAAAACGTAATCGACGTATGTATGGAGTCATAACGATGTTGATGACCACGTATGATATAATTATCGTTCATACATAGATACAATAATAATCTCATCTTAAAAATATCTAATAATCGTGGCGACAAACACTCGAAGCCGTCCGGATTGCCGCGTCTTTCGGACTAGCCCGTGTTCGGAATTAACGCGACTGGGCTGTAAGAACAGATTTTCCAATAGCAAAACTTTTTATATCTACTGAGGCGTATCCTGTAGTAATATCAACCTTTGTTCTTCAAATGGAAAACACCATTTTTTTTATCACGCATATAATATCATCAGGTTGATTTTTATGGTATTTTGCATGTAGGTAACAATATGAGTATTCATGTTTATCCATAATAGACTTGTACATTATATCTTTGATCGGTACAACACATTGACTGTCGGTAATATGGTTCTATTAATAATCTTCTATTAACATTATAGTTCAGAGGTCTCTTGGTTTTCAAGAACATTACGCCGATAAGCTTATCCTATCTCCGTATGTTGGCGTGGTTCGTCATCTAACGGTTTACAACACTCAACAGCTTTGTTACTTTTATTATTATTTTCTATTAATTAGGCAAGTGTTTTATGGAAGCCCTTAACAGGTTATTTGTTATGTCCAAATAATCGAAATGTTCCTACGCTCGTCCAAGCAACAAGTATCTGAGTATACGATTATTACGAAAATAATTGTAGAGTTTCATTACATTTTTAGAAATATATTTCCGTTTCAAAATTTATAATTAAATAATAGTGTTTGACAAAATTAGAACAGATTAAATGATAAATTTAAAACAGATTTTGAAAAAACGACTGTGTTAACATCACGTGAGCGACCGGTGAGACCGGAAAAATGTAGGTTGTCCGACCGAATATTGTCTTCTGACAGCGAATCAGTTCTCCTCCGTGGTATAGAACGTCGCGGACGAAACACGCATTTTTTCGGTTATCTTTTTCTGCACGTCATATAATATAATTGCGACTTTTTTTCGCCTTTTCCCCGTCAACCGTGGCGGTCGACCCTTTATCGCTTTATCACCACCGCCAGCGCAATTGAACGATCTCTTTTTCGTTCACGTATAGACTATACATAATACATACGTCCCGGGACCGTTTAAAATGGCATGCTCGACCCGCGCACAGTTCGTCACCACAAACAGTTAAGTTTTGCAAAACGTTTCACATCAATCGAGAAGACTGCTTTGCAAGAACAATAATGCTCGGAGTGTACAATACAATTTAGGGATTAAAGCGCACAGACCGCGTTGTATAGTAATGCACTGCGGCAACGGTTGACTGTGATCGAAACGTGATTGTGATAAAAAAAAGAAATAAAAAAATAATTACGAATAACCATCTTAATGACGTTTCGATGGGAGTGGGGGAGAGTTATAAATGGACGTTTGTTGGTATAAACCACAAAATATAACACGAACCACTTAAACAGTATTTTTGTCGGCTAATATGCGATTACAATAACGCGATTATATAATATCGTGTTAGCAGAATGCTCGAAAACTGCAGTCGTGTACCGGGCAACAGTCGCAATTATCATGTACTCGTATAGTTATGACGGCGATGCGGCCCGGCTGTTGCAGTGCTACAACGACGACTCACCCCACCCTTACTTATTGCTTGTTTGTATGGCTGCTTAAGTACGCACTCGGCGCATATATACTGCAATGGTCGGACGGTATGTTATCTAAAATCCTGACCAGTGGCGTAGCAAGGGTATGGCGAACTGTGCCTACGCCAGGGGCGCAAATTATGAAGGAGCGCAAATTTGCGCTTTTTAAATTGGTACTTATTTTTATCGATGAATTTTCTAGCCTTAAAGCGAGAAAAGAAAATTTTTAAAGTTTGAAATTTACATTGTAATAAAAACTGATAATTAAATAATTTTGTATTACCTAATTATATACATAAAAAATATCATTCCGTATTTTCGTCAATTTTTTAATCGCTAAAAAGGCGCATTTTCCTAGGTTTGCCAGGGGCGCTAACGAGTCTTCCTACGCCACTGATCCTGACGGCCCACGGCCGCCGGAGCTTTGATTGTTCACCGGCCGTCTACAGTTCTAAACCGTAATCTTTATTAATCACACTCCGTTGCCGTATATGCATACGTCATTTACTGCTTCTGAATCATACACTATTTATCTTAGGTACTCTGGCGACAAATAAAGCAGTAAATGCTTGACATTAGTAATTACTTGCTTCAGCCTTCAAACTCTTCGCCAAAAATGTAATATTATGATCTAACTGACAAATAACAATAACTATTAAAATTAAAACTAGTAATTTAACTCGAATAAAAATTCAACGATAAAATAAAACCACAAGTTCACTACCAACGTCCACAACAAACAATAAATGATTTATCACTTTCAATATGTACCGATTGATAGCCGCTAGGACGTGCTGGTTTTGAGAGTTCCAAAAGTCTGGCGGAAAATCAATAGATATGTTTCCCGTAGACCATATTATAATATAATTTAAAATTAAAAATTCGATTGTTTATCAACCAGAAGAATATAAATAATAATAAATTAATATTTTAAAAATATTTTGGTCACTTTCAAAATGAGAAACTATTCGAAAAAAAAATTAACATTGAAACAAAATTGTTCACAACTCTTACCGCTATTGGCTCTTACCAGTCGTACTACATGTTGGAGGAGAACCAATAGCCAAACAAATCCTGAGATAATTAGATTTGCAGGGTGTGCTACGGTAAGAACGCACCAAAATATCTCGAAAACGTTTAACTATTTATTATTTCATAGTTGTAAGGTATTGCTTTAGTTTTATACTTTTATTAAGTTTTCTTAAAATTGCCTACCTCAAACCCCTTAAGATTGTGAACACCACATCGTTATTTAGTATTAGACAACTACTAACTTGAACGATGAAATTTAACTCGATGCGAATGACTTCATTTAAAATAGAATAGCAATGTGTTAATATAATTAAATCAATTGCGACCGAAAAATGATTCCGGTCGATCGTCAACGTTCAGAAGATAACAATTGATGAGTTATAAATACACAATCTGCTTTTGGTAAATGGTATGTCTCTTAGATCTTCAATGTATAACGACCAAAAATATCAGTCTGCACGGTTTTTTCTTGTTCTCATCGATTTCATTATCTCATTCGGCTACAAAGTACGTAAAATGATCGCTTCTCTTCGACAGGATATAATATATCTTGTATGTATTAACTGTTTATTGTGCTATCAACACATAATGTGATTTCGACGTGCTCGTTGACCATATTCGTTGTGAACGTAAAAACGGGATCGAGTTCAATTTGAATGTAAATGTGATATTATGTTAAATATTTTCTCATGACGTATCCCTCGACGTGTGTATCAAAACGAAATTCCAACTGTAATTACTGTAATAACGAATGTAACGTTTCGAAATACACAGTAGTACAGTCATTACGTATCAATGGACGAAAGCATTTCACTGAAAAATTAATCAAATACACACGAAATATATTACACTCGTCGATTCATTATAGTATCTGACCTTTTCATACACAAATCGAATACAGTGTACCCACTAATTATGCAAAATTATGTTTTCGAGTGTAGTACGTATTTTCATGTCAACGCAAATATGTATACGAGTAATACATACGTACATAGGTATTTATGAACTGTTTTTTTTTCCGTTCATTACCTATCGAATAAATTATATGGTTTTTTTTTTTTTTAATTTTAATTTTTAAATACGCTAAATTAATTTATATACCCTAAAATAACGTCATAGCTGATACTTTTGGCCCTCGCGGAGCGGCTATTGTTTCGTTACATCTACATATAGGTGCGTACGTGCGCGCGTATTTGTGTCCAATATTGACGCAAATGCATGCGTAGCGGTCACGCATAACCGAAACAAAAATATCCTTTGTAAACATTTCTATTGTTTCCCAAAATGCTGGAGGACATTCGAATTTCGCATGTTTAAATAATATTCTACTTCGCTCTAAATGAACAAAATGATCCGACGTTTAGTCGATAACGCGAAAACAATATACATTTTTTTATAACACGTTACGTCGCAGTGAACGTAATTTTGTTGTGTTCAGTTAGCTTGTACTTTTACAATTTATAAATATTTTGTTTTCGCTTTCCAATCCGCGCACGAATAGCACTGTTTAGTACTCGTTGTCATTCCGATTACATTATGACACGGTATATCCTACAACGGCAACGTCGAACAGTACTCGAAACGAATCACACGGTGATTGCTTTCAGCTACTGATCACGAAGTTCATTTCGAAACCATCGAACAAAATATTCGGTGCTTCCGTCAGGCATATTATTATTTCATTTGCATGCCGCAACCGCTGAAAATCTCAAGTTTTCTTACTAATCAGTGCGGCTAAATTACAATAACTTGTGGTAGTATTTTTGCAATACTCAGGTCAAAATCGTGGGCACACACGTCCGTCATTGTTGTACTCCTCTAATGGGTCAACTTAAGTACGAATTAAAACTGTGATACGCGTACGCCTACACCAGTGTATTTTATTAATTTAACTCCATTTACAAAAAAACAAAATAACATAAAAATGTGTGATTTTAGTTGCAATTCTATTATGATATTACTAGGTAATATATGTGCTACAGTGGTAAAAGGGCCGTATTTAAGAGGGTGAAAAAAATTATGATAATTTGTTTCATGTATTTCTCTTATTATTTAGATATTATATTATGTATTTATCTTTCACATTTAATATAATATGCCGCATGGATTATTTTTATTTGATCAACAAGTAGTAAAAATAAATATTGTTTAAATGTTATTTAATACTTAAATTGTTGTTTATTTACTCGATTGGATAATTTAAACTTTGAATGTAATAACTTTTGACATTGAAAATGAATATTATTTTCTACTAAAAGTAATATCAAATTTACACCTATTCAAGTAACATATTATTTTTTTTGTTGAAACTTATAGGTTTCATCTGTGTATACTTTATTTGCATAGGCCAGATGGGACATGAGGACCAAGGGATACATACTTACATACTATATAGAAAAATTAAATTCAGCCGTCTACAAAAGGTTATATTTAATAACCATACTAAGGTAAAATATAGGACAAAGTTATTATTTAAGAATCTGTATGAATAATAAATATTGTGTAAAGGTGTAGTTGAAATGCAATAAATGAATTTCGAGCAGCTTTTTAAAAGATAAATAGAAAAAACCTGTTTTGCACTTATGAGAATGGTCCTAGATGTGATAAACATATCTCTGGTAGAGAAACGGCCAATATGTTGTGTCCCAGGTGCATCAAAATCTTAAACACGGCCCTGAGTGGTAATGAATTTTGACTATTCAATTATTTAACACCTGAAAAATAATGAAATAATAATCCGAAACAGTTATAACAATATTTACTTAACTAATCTAATGAAGTAAAACGTTGTAAATGTATTATCACAACGTACTGTATAACAGCTTCTTTATACATACAGCGTGATTCGTTATCCATACTCACCCCTTTTTTTTGCCGCAAAAATGTTTAAATTTGAATCTTTTTTTGATGTTCAAGTCACTATACAACATACGTTTTCTATAACTTTTTTTTCGTTCCCCCTGAATGGTGTCCTGTGGCTGTACATACTTTGTTTTTCAAACACATCATATTATTTACGGTTAACATTGATCAGTTTATTTTTCTATAATTGTTGATGTAATTGATGTATTCAAATTTCAAACCAGTACTTATTAAGAATTATTCAAATTTAAAATTGCGTTCGAAAAGTGTGAAACCCACGTGACCTCAAATCAGTATCAATAAAAGGTTAAGTGTAATAACGAATTATATAATTGTATTTGGTATTGTATTATGAGACTATGTTCCTTAATACTCAAATAAGAACAATTTAAAAACTACTCATTTGAATTTTCTTCTCGACGCCTTAAAATTCACAGAAAATGGCCTCAATGGAATAGCGCAGTGATAAAAGAGTATTGAAAAACCATTTGCATAAAAAATACTATTCGTATCGCCACGGGACACCCTTGAAACATCATCAACGACTGTTCGAAAATGTTATAAAGCTGGTAGCACGTGACAACCCTAAAAAATGTCGGTTACTCTAACTCTCTCGTCTGAACACTGAAAACTGAAAAATTCGTGATAATTGTCTCGAATGTATCAGCTGGTATAGCGCGCGTACGCATAAATTCATATAAATCCACGAATAAGTTGAATTCGTCGTGATCGTCGTTACATGTCTTCCGTATTTCAACCGAGCGCCGGAGCATCAGCTGTCCCTTTTATCCTTGTAAATATTTTTTAATTAAATAAAGATGAGACGTTATACCGATAACACCGAAGAGTGTATTATTTCGAAGGTATCTAACGTCCAACCGTCGCACCGCTTCAATGTTATCAGTAGAGGTCGGATTTTTATGATTTTACATATTTGTTTATAGTGTATGCAGTTAAATGGGAGTAAGATATCTTTACGATTCATAAAACACAGAATTCATGGGAAAAAATGTATTTTGCATAATAAAAGCATATTTAAGGGGTTAGAGAATATTTTAGAATATTTTTTTAATATCGGCATAATGAACATATTTCACGTATATCGGCATTCTAATAAGTAAAATATTCACTAAACGATTTAGTTTAGGGTTCAGAAATGTTTCCAAATGTGAACAAATTAATCAGTAATATTAAAAAAAATTATTTTTAAAAGCGCCATATCATGTCCAGGTGTATAAAGAAATATTGCCCAATATGCCATTACCCCCCAGAACCCGTATTAACTTGGTAAGGAACTTGGCTGGAAGCCGCTGTTTTACGATAATTTTGAGGGTTTGAAAAATGTTATAGACAAATTAAGTGAAGAAAAGTCGTCAGTCAGTATTAAAAAATTCAAAAACATATTACACCCACAGTCTGTAAAAAATGATCTAATTTTTATTAAAACTAATTGTCTTCAAATCGTTACAATTATCAAAAGTTTGGAAAAATCAAATACGCCCTTTATTGATAAGGTAAAGATTAATTGATATTGGAAAATTAATTAAATTATATAAATGTAAAACCAAATTATTGTAACCCAAATTAATAAACGATAAATTAAAACAGAATTTTTTTTTTTTTAATATTAAAATAATATTTTACATATTTAAAGACATAAAACAACATATATCTAGTATTAAAAGAATATTAAGAGAATATATTGTCTCTTTTAAGCGACATAAAAACATCATATTTTAAGGATTTTAAGAGAATATAAATCCGACCTCTAGTTATCAGTGATAACTTATCAAACGTTCACGCGCGGTTCACCGACTCGTCCCACGGAATTGAGCACACAGAGCAAATGTCGAACGACTACTGACAACTTTTTTCCTCCTACGTCGTCTTAGTACCACTATATCCTTATTGGACCGCGTGGTGAATTCGAACTATTCTCGCCAATGCCTATCGCCAATACGTCGTTACGATTCGAATGAGATAATATCATACAAACAGTACACGCATTGTACGTTGGACGGCGCATCGCATAGGCAATTCAGGGGCTTTGGTGCTTATTCCTATCCAACGCGAATGCAACTATAACTACTCGTTGCAACAATATTCTGCGAAATATGCACATCAGCTGACGAGTACGCATCGGTACTCATGATCGATTGCACATATCCATCACAGAGCACGTGGCGTCTAAGTGGCTTAGCACTACAATAATTATAATACATTTACTCATTATACATTATGAATACATCGCGTTTCATTTCACCATATATCCGGGTACCTTGGCTAACCGGGTAGCTAATATTCGTTGTTGATAAATTTCGTTCGAACTCGTTTATTTTCAGGAACGTTGAAGCTGAACAATTAATGTCAAATCAACATGTTTCCACGATTTCACTTTATCCATTTGAAAATGAAAACGATGGTAACGTTAACTCGTACTATTTGCGCTGCCAGGCTCTTTACAGATAGTTAGCCTCGGCAGACTCGCACCGTTGTACAATTGTCTTTCCTTACACTAATATTTATTGTAGTGGGACAAATGACGCAATAATTAAGTAGCCCGTAAGGTAACACAATAAAATATGAACAATTCGAAGAAAACAAGTAATAATGAATTACGCAATATATTAATTAATAAACAGGAACAAATAATATTGGGCGCCCAGAATGGTACAGATATTAATAAAATATGCAATACACAATAATAATAATAACAAGAACAATAAGCATAATAATCACCAGAGGCTTATCGGCAAGTCAGCTCGTTACCGATACCCTGGGGTGTTCACCGCGTTGCGACTGGTCTTCGTGCACACGCACAGAGTGTCGGTTAAGCCACGGCCGAACTCCAAAGGGCTATACGTTCAACGTGAAGGCGGACCGGCGTCGCTTGCAGAGACTACAGCCGGACCGAAACGCCTCACAACGGGGAAGCAAACTACTCCGCCCACCGCCGAACAAGCACGGCGAGACGAAACCGCAACGAAGTCAGCTTACATCCGTGAATTCGCACACGCGACGGACCTCGTGTTGGCGACACGAAGGCTGCCGGAAGACTCACTCCGCCGATAAAACGGGAACCGAAACGACCCAGCGCCCGCCGACTAATTGGTCATTACCCGATATCAGTTGTGCGATATCGACCGATATCGGTGACCGTAGGCGAGAGGAGTCGAGCGTCGAACTTTCTAGAACGTTCTATACGGTGCTCGAACATGTACTTAGGATGGTGAAAGAGCACTCGCGTCAAAAAGTATATTCTATATTCATGCGCAGTACTCAAATATGATATTTATGAATAGTGTGCTTATAGAATATACATGAAAGCAACAGACAGTTAGAAAGTTTAAAATTACCATTACTATATATCCTTAGGCACTTACATTGTTACAACTGCATCAAAACAGTTTTCGAATTGTGTATGAAGAAGCTGTAACACTTCGCTTTTAACTATTATAATATATTATCAACACTCAGAACTGCTACAATATAAGTGGTTGTGTATGAAATAGTTCAACATTTTGGTAACATAATAGAGTTAAATAAAAGGATAAGACCTTATAATACAGCAAGCGCCACGCACGTATTTATTTGAAGTTTTACAAAGTAGTATGCATTTATAGGGTTGAAGTGTTGGTAATAATACATTTTTTTTTTTAATATTTTTATAACCTAGCTTTAATTTAGAATAAACTGTTTCAAAATAATAATTAAAAGTATTAAATTTGAAAAAAAAATGTGTCAGGTTCGAAAATTCACCGTATTTCCGGCCACGCAGTTTATTGGATAATGTTTAGAAAATAAATACCTATTGCCACAAAAAAAAAGTGATTCATTCAGTGATTTTCTAAAATTGAATTAAATAAGTATAAGCTTAAATTTTTATAATAAAATAAATAATACGTTGAACTTGAGTTTTAAACAGTTTATGACACCCGAAAAAAAAGTGTATTCGTAGAATAAAACATTTTTAAATATTCTTGTCTCGCAACGAGTTTTATTTAATAACTTATAAATACCAAAAAAGTATTAACAAATATAAAATTGCCATCATTATTCATCTGAGTCAGAAGTTATACATTTTAAATGTTAGATGAATGTAAATTTATGTTAAGTCATTTAAGCTGATAAATTGTCATTATATAAAGTTCACAGAATATATTTCTATTTCAAAAAGAGTTAATAAACTAATAATAATGTCATGCGGTTCACCAAAACGAAAAAAAAAAAAATAATAGATATTTTATACCATATTTAAATCGTAACGTTTTTTCCAACCTACGTTTAGTATGATTGTGTATTTATTGTATATTTTTTATTATATGCATACGAAAATAATCGTAAAACTCTTGAATTCGGAAGAAATATATTATATTTTAATAATATAGCACCATGGGCAAACTAAATTCCCGAAAAAGTTTTCAATATTGAACCGATGAAAACGAACAATATAACGGTGTAACTTGACGAAATCTGTCGGGATATACTAGGGCAGATAGTTTCCGGTAGAAATGGTTCGGACGGAATGGATAACGATTAAACTTTCTCGAGAAACTACTACTATACAGTCCTTAGCTTTTAACAAATTGATTTCCATTGGGATCAAAATATAGCGTTACATAGACCCGCATGACATACATTACACTGTATACCAGGTCCTAACTCTTGCACTTTCCCTCGTCGTTTTGAACAGTTACGGCATAGTGTGACAGAAAATAGGGCAGGGTCCTGGGATAATGGAATTGTCCATAATTACGGAAAAGTCATTATGGGTTGCACGAGAACATCGGCCGTCGAGAAAATGATTTTTGCGGTATCTAAATAACTGTTGAGTCATACACTATATTGTATATTATATAAATATTATATTCAATATTTTTTGTACCAACACGTTATAGTATTTTATGTTACATTTTTTTTTTATGACAACCACGAAAACAATGAACCACTAAAAACTCATTTTATCAATTGCATTTAAAAACGTTATTTTTGATCATTTATTTTTTTGATACATTTCTTACTGCAATTTTATTGAATGCAATGGTTATCAACAGTTGACAGTTAAATACTGTTTTTATCATGCATTTACGGGCGTGTTGATTTGTCGAAAGTAACAGAGCAAACGTATAATCGGTAAGCACGTTTGCGGCTTGTTAAAAACAAATAGTTGGTGCATTGTACGCTAGACTGTCGGGAATCAGCAATTACGTTTGGATACTTCATTTGTTTGAATCGTATAACATCATGATGTTCTAAAACCATTATAGATTATTGTATTCAAGTGTTACAGTTTTGAAACGAATTCACGTGCCTATACTATGTAGTACTAGATGATGACAATATATTGCAATGGACTTAAAATATAGTTCCACTGGGCCATTCATTATTGCAGGACAGTGAAATGCCGCTCGTCAACTCGTCTCTCGAATCGCGCGTTTGGTCGCAGAGTCGTGATCGCATGCTATTATTTTATCACGACGGCGAAACCGACCTCGCACCGTCTCCAGGTTTGGATAGTCTTGATATATAGCACACACAGAATAATATCGTCGTAACTAAAAATTTATATTTTTGAGGAAAATAAATTTTAAGTTTAAAACGAAGTTATTTTAAAAGTTCTTATCATTTTAAAGGCACTAGCTTAGTATTTTCAATTAAAAATTTAATCATCTACTTAAATATCTTATTTTAAGTTGTTCCTGTATTGCAAACTTATATTTTTTTTAAGATAACCATATATTAGTAAAATGTGTAAAATAATGTGTATTGAATTTAAGCTATGTGCAATGGACAGAACTTATGAAATGCAAAGTCTTTGCATCTCTAAACGCTACACATTAAATACAGATTATTAGAATAAATTCATCGTGTAAGCACCACGTTTCGAAATAAAGTTGTCTTTTTATACTTTGACTTGAGTGACAAGTCGGATAAATTAAAATTATGTTATACAGCAACTCAGTAAATGATAATAAACAATATTTGGCAAGAAAATAGAAAATTCCGCAACTTACTGTCTCATATATTTTTTGGTGGCATAATGAATACCGATATATTTTATGTAATATCACGTGATTGCGTTTGTACAATAGGCTAATATTGTTTGAGTACCCGAAAGCAGTTACATCTCAAAAAGACAAATTTTGAGTTGTGTCGATCGTGTTATAGGAGTGTAATATTTTTGGATAATCTCTTTCGGACGACCGACGGTACCGCGATTGCATACATACGTCGGTGGCGATAAATAAAAAAATAAAAACCAAAATATATTTCATAGCAACGGCGTTGACGCACGGGAATAGTAATAATAATAGTATTAGTAATATCGTAGTGCGTTCAACTATGTGACGATAACGGGATCCGCTGCTCCGCACGTGCGGACGGGCTACGGACACGAGCCATATGGTCGGGGAGCGGCCCAGTGCACCGTGAACCGGTCCCTTTGAGCAGGAGCCGCGAGCAAACGGCCCGAGACCGACTCGGTGCTTGTTTATTTTGTCTCGGTCGGCGGCGGTCCCTTTGGACGGTCCGGGCCGCAGGAATAAATATCGCTCGGCAGCCGCGGGACCGGGCACTGCGGTGCCGGACCGGACGTGCGATGGACGAATTTGGCTACTGCGACGACTTCTGTTTGCAGAACTTCCCAGAGGGATGTTGGCCCGTCTCCGTGGATACATGGAAGCCAAGCGCAGAGCCGACCGACGAACATCGTCATAACGTGATCGCCCGGGTCGACGAAGACTGCTTCTACGATCATCCCCGACGAGTCGGAAAACGAACCGACAACGACCGTGACGACCTCGCCACATCTGGCGCTACGATCGGCCCTGCAGGTATGTAAGGGATGTTTTCATACGCTATAGTGCTCGATAGTCATTAGAGCTGTAAGAGACATGATATGCTGCACGAAAGGGTATGAAAAAAATGTAAGGTGTGAGCAAAAAAAAATTCAAATATTCAACGAATTGAACGTCAAAAGGTGTACACGTAATAATGGATAATAAAATATTTAAAAATGCGCATATTTCTATAGAAGGACATAATTACATAATATTTTAAGGATTAATTTTATTTGAGATTCTTCGAACGTATTCTTGATTTTGAACATTTCAACCGTAATATTTGGTCTGAAGCTAAACAAAACAATAAATAACACGGTAAAATAACAACGACAAGAGTAATAGTAAAATAATATTAACAATAGTATATTTACTAGAAAAGAAAGACATTTTTTCTCCAGGCGTTACTCTTCCCGCTAGCTGTAAAATAATTACTGTACCGAGTTTTTATGATGATTTTAAAATAATATAATAACAGAACCCATACTATTTTACTAATATTCGCGTTTTCCGCCTATAAAAGTTACAACAAAAATTAACCGTTTTAATGGTTTTTACTTCCTTGGAATGTTACCGCCTGGGTATTTTATCCATTAAAGGTTTTTGAACAGAAACACTTGTGCAGTGTACCGACAGTTGATGAATAATTAAATAATTGAAAACGCATATTATGTTTTTATGATCTAGACGTACACATTATAACAATTCCAACAAAATGTTATACGATCTAGACGTGCACATCATAATAACGGCATCAATATACTTTTAACCTAACCGTGTACAACAGCTTTTGTAAAATAATTTAAAAACCACTTTTATTTTAAGTACGTTCCGCGAAAACGGAAACATTCGAATTAATTTTCATCTTATTCTTATCCAATTTGTAATGTTAAATGCACGACTTTTGTCAATGGAATAAAGTATTCGGAAATGCATTTACCGAGATTTTCTACTTGGACCACGGAACAACATATAATATGTAGGTAGCATATCTTTAAAAATGATTTCTCTCGGAAATCCAAAGTCGGTGGTATAGTAGTTTTTTCATTTCCTGTTTAATTTATTTTGAAAAGAAATGACAAGACACCGTATTTGTATGTTATTATCATCAACATCGAAGAATGAAAAACTTGGAGGGGTGCTATCGAAATACCATGATATTTATTGAATTATTTAAACATTTCGCGTGGGATGGGGTCTTGGAAGTTTTTTTTATATAAAATCAACTTTAGACTGAATAAAAAATATAACATGATTTTTAATTTAATTATCAAAACGTTGTACTCAAGTGAAAATCGCTTAAAAATTTAATTAGGTTTTTTCTTTGTAAGCGTTTTAATTATTATTCAGTAAACAAGAACACAATAGCGCGAGTAATATACAAAATATTTCATTTAAGTTTTGGCCACGTTTAACTTGTTGTATTTATGATACTGTATTGCAGGGTTCAAATATAATAATAAATATATATATATGTATAATTGTATTGTCTGTAGTTAATTTATCATTGATGAAACTTTAAACGGAATAACGGTAAATGGCATACATAAATAAAAGAGTAGTTCCAAAAGCTCCGTACTTTGGGCAAGTGTATAAAAAAATATTACCTAATGTTCCGTCCCACCCCTGAACCAGTATTAACCAGATAAGAAACGTAGTTAGAAGCTGCTATTTTTAATTGTGACAATTTCCAAGATTTAAAAAAAGTTATTGCAGAATTAAGTTATAAAAAGTGTCCCAGTTAGCCTTTACTTAAACGTAAAATGGTTTTTGACTAAAAACCGATGAAAAAATGTTGTTTTTTTTTTTTATTAAAACCCATTTTCTTGTATTTCTAATGCAGCCATCAACAATTGAGAAAAGTCAAATATATCTCTTGTTGATTCGATAAACCTAGTTGAAAATACAATTGTAAAACTTCAGAAAATACCTGGAGAAAATGGAGATGAAATAAAAAAAAAATTTGACCACTTTTAAAACTTTGACAATAAACATCAAGGGCTCATAATTTTTAAAAACGTATTTTTATATTTATATAATTCAGTATAACTCATAAATAATTTTACATCGGTTATGATAACTGATTTTTTTGCATTTTTATGATGATTAAAGAATATTAGATGTACAGTTGAATTTTTGAAGTGAATGTTTGCATATTTTAACGGCTAATTCAATAGAATATTATCCTGGTTTCTAAACATAACAATACCATTATGTAGTAAGAATTCCGTACCCGGCAATATTTACTATTCACTACGTCGATCATTATAAATTATAATATTATTACCATTATTACAGATGAGATGTTTTACTCGGTTCTTTTTTTCGTTTAATTACTTTTATCGACAAGCTATTATAGAATGACAATTATTTATAATACAATTAGATGAAGAAAATATATTATAAATATATTGATGTACTTGGTTGTTTATAAATCACTAGAAATCGCGAAGAACGAGTGAAAACATATATTTCTTACGGGTCTATAATAACAAGGAGTAATGTACTTTATGTAGTCTAGACGTCTACAGTAGGTCGTGTCAAGTAGCTCGTATACATTTTGGATTTGGTCAAGTACTCGGTGATTCCCACGTCGAAAGTATGAACATATAGTCATTTGGAAATCTTATACTTACCGTTGAAATATTAACATTCACTTAACTATTTCATTTCAGTTGATTTCAAAGACGTCTACGGGAACATTAACACGTTCAATCAAATATTCTAGATTTTAAAACTTTTCCTTGAATACCGTTATGATAAAATCTTTGAAAATCTACACTTACTTATTGTAAATTATTATTCTATTAATTATTCAGGCGTTCTGAACACATGTTTTCAAGAAAGTTCCTATAGGACTTACTTTTTGTTTATATAATTTTTTTATCGTTTTATTGTCATACCAATCGAGCTAATCGAATCGTCCCGCATAGAATTGTTAAAAAAATGTATGCTGTCGTTCACAAACGGCGACGCCTGACCATTTTTGCGATGTCTATCGTAATAAAAATTAAACAACACTTCGGAATTACGGAAAATATTGATAAGGTATACATTTTAGTAATTGAAAATCACTTATCAGGCACCGTGCCGAATTTAAATGTCCATTAATGCGATGGAGATTATTTATTAATTGTAATCGCTTGAATATAATTACCGGCAGTGGCGTGATTAT
The DNA here is from genome assembly GCA_949715065.1 of Periphyllus acericola. NCBI lineage: Eukaryota > Metazoa > Arthropoda > Insecta > Hemiptera > Aphididae > Periphyllus > Periphyllus acericola. The sequence continues at coordinate 40,913,754 of OX454265.1, read as the reverse complement.
CATACGCCATCGTAAAAACGTACAAACCAATTATTATTCGTACGATTCGTGCCCTTTAAAAACTGTTCAATTTTCTTATGCGCCGACGAACGATTTGACACGAATTAAATGGACGGAATATAGTTAAATACTAGCTCGGAATAACTTCGATCAACTTTTTATGTCGGAAATAATGACCCGTAAACTTATCAGATTCTGAGCAAAGCGAGTAACTTGACGATGTTTTTATTTTCTCTACAAACACTTTTGTAACGGTTCTGCGCCGAAACAATAGTCGAATGTAATTAATCACATTGGAAATATGCCTTGAAAAGTATAATATATGACAATATTATTTATTGTATAAGTATACCCATACTCTCGCACGACCGTATTTTTGATGTTGTTTCAATATTGCTCTTATTCATAGATGTCTGGCACTCTGATATCGGAACGATATCATTTAATAGTTCAATTATTCCATCATGATGCGCGGCCGTATCGATGGTGACGTTTTGACAACTGTCAGAAACAATAGTGTTTGCACGATCTGCTATTAGTCATCGTGTTATTTGTGTTGTTTTTTCTTTATTTCCGTGACCGTCAGTAAATATACGCTGATCATTTAGTTTTAAATAAAATCAAATACCGTCACACGTTTTTTTCGACTTGAGCACATGACATATTATTATCATGTGACATGAATGTTTAAAAAAAATCAACTGCGAAGAAAAATAAACTTTTATCGATGCGTTTACGGTAATTGACGTAAAAAATAAATAAATAAATACCGATGAAACTTCCGACAACTTGTTCTGATTTTTTTTTCTTCCAAAAATTGTTGAAATTCCGAAAAACTTTGTAACATATATGTACTACCGGTACCACGTTGGGTTTTTTCAAACAAATTAAGTAGCTTTTCAAATTTAACGAGATACTTCTTAACTTTTGGAACTCATACAGGCATGCATTTTTCGTTTTACATTTCTTTTAATTGATCGAGAAGTCATATAGACATAATTTTTTCAGAAATTATTCCAATTGCGTTCTTAGACCATGTCATATAGAGTTGAAGATGTAAACGAAGAAATATTGTTGAAAAATTCTATCGAAATCCGTCAAAAGTCGTTGAATTTTATTAAATTTCAAGTAAATCACGAAAAATATTTTGGTACTCTTATCCACATTTTTAAACAAATTGCTTTACCCTTTTGTAATGACAAGAATACATTGTTAATTTACATTGTTGATTGCGTGTAAATCAAGTTTTAAACACGACCTGAGTATTACCATCATCGTAAAGTCGAGTTTATAAATGTCTGTTTGGTTTGCATTAACGAACGCTAATTTTTTTTTTATAAATCACGACTTTTTGTGCTTTCGATTAGTAGCTGATAAATAATACATACAGTTTAATTTAATCTGATTAAAGTTTGGGATCTCGATTGTAATCACATTAATTTTCTTACCCGTACTTTTTATTACTCTATTAGTCCACGCTGTTCGAAATGTTCAGCGAACATTAATAGTTCATTTTTATAACGCTAGTTTCGATACATTTTGTAGTATACAGTCGATACGGGACTCGGCCGAGCTGCCGAACTAAGAGGGCTCTCCTAAAGTGATGCATTGCGTCAAAGTTAACCCGTGCCAAGTATTGCTAAAAACCGGATAAGGTATCATTTGCAATGTGTAGTAAATACTAACTAATAACATGTCGTACTATGGTTTCATTGAATTAACGAAAAAAAAAAAAAGAAATAAAAAGGACAAAATCGTATTTCATCATCGTATAATTTTATTGTATAAACAGGTACGATTTTAATGTACAGTTATTGAGCTTCTATTATGAATTGCCGTTCAAATATTAATTGAGTGCGTTGGAAATATATTTTTCCAAAATAGAAGCTCAATAAAAAAAAATCATAATAATAATATTAATATTATTAAAAATATGTAACCGCAAATAAAATTGTTCGGGTGTGTAAAAACAGTTGTGCTTGTATTAGTATTGTAAGGTACTTTTTGTAAGATACCTTACTCATCGCCACAAAATATTGTTTAAATGTTTTCATGAAACAAAATTTAGATCACTTTAATGAAATGAACATTTTACACAGAGGCTAACCGAATTTATTTGTTTTTTTTTCAATGTTCCGGTTATTTTCATTGGTCTTTTGGTCGTTTTTCAATAAATATTAGTCGCAGCGACTCGAAACGCTTACTGAGTAGGTACTTTTAATAGCATTGAATTGACATTTCATGATTTTCAAAATATTTGAAAGTCATGTCTGCTGTTTATAGGCGCTTGAAACATTCGATTTAAAAAAAAACCTACCTGATAAAGAAATTTCATTTAACTACTATGTCACCCATCTTCAGAAATATAAACTGATCCACTCAACCTCTGACACACAAAAACGTTTTTTTCGAAATCAATGGCACATTAGTTTCAAGTGTTTAAGACGACCAATATGGTAATATAATTTCCCCGGCCTAGTATCTTACCCGATCGTAGAGTCTTACCCATATTTTTATTTTAGGTTTAAAAAAACATAAATATTGAAATTTTGACAGAATTGTACAAGAATTCTTTCATTTTGACAATTTTTATTGTGTATAGAAGCTTTGAAACCACGAGCTTATTTATTATTTTAAGATAAACAATTTTACTCTGATTATCTTATAATTACATAATATCTCATTATAATATACGTATCAATCACGAATCGTGGAACACAAAATAGGACTTGCATTACGAATTCCCAAAAATACTTTATACCATTATCGGTAATCGGATTATTGCTACAAGGTTGTGAAATTATTCATATTTTAAGGAACCATTACTAATGAAGCTACTCTGTCAATATTAGCCTAATAAATCACAATCAGTTGAAACTTCAAACCCGGAGACAAAAAATAGTAATGTGTGAAAAAATGATTTTAAAAGATTTGTATCAAAAACGACGTCATTATAAATGTTCAATTCAAAGGAGTTTTTAGGATTTTAAAACTTAATTTGATCAAAGATGAATCGACAAAATAAATGCATGCATGCATTATGCACGTATTGTTTATAAAAAATATTTTGATAAGGTAAATGTAACTAGCTTATTAGCTTTCCGATGACGAATTAATACAATATAATATAGTGCAAAACTTTATAGAATTAATTTGTACGAATAATATTTTATTTTATTAAGTAGACAATACACTTTTTTTCACGGGCATCAGAAAAACATATTTTTATGAACAAAAACAAAGTGAGCTTAGGTTAAATGTTTCGATCGCATGAGGTAGACTTTTTAAAATATCCAATAATTTTATTTCTTCCTATTTAATTATATAATTATCTTCGTTATATAAATTATCGCTTCAAAATATAATTATACATTTATTACACATAGCAAGGCATAATTAATAAATTAAAAACTATAGCAACAAATATTTAAATTTAAAGTTCGGCATTTGCAATTAAATAAAATGTTAAAGCAAAACAATGGTACGGTACCAGTTCATTCTGATATTGTTTTTAAAATACTACAATCAATTATAATCAATTAGTCAAACGCTCGATCAATGTAAATGTTATAATAGAACGATAAATTAACCCCGTCCTAATTATATTTGTTTGTAAAATTAATTGGGTAAAATGCGAATTTAAATTTTACTGGTACAATTTTAAAACCAATTAACTTTAAAATAAACATTTCAAATCTTGTCTAACTGACATTATAAAAAACAATGATCTATAAATGGCATAATTGTATGCACATATTTTTATAATTTATCTATAAATATTATGTTTATTTGTACTAATTAATATTATTTAATATAAAAAATGAACTATTTTATTGCCATTGGAAATAGTATTGGGTCATACCATTTAAACTTAACAAATAATGAATTTCAGTTACAATATGGTATAATATATTAGATTTTATTCAAAAAGTAAATAATTGAATCATGATGTACTCGGAAGTTGAAACACACATTTAAACTTGATCGAATTCAATTACTTTCTTGAGACCGTCAAAAATGTAATATAAAAAATGTTCAGAAGTACTCAAACACAGCTCGTCAAGTAAAATAATATAATGATATTAAAAAAAATCTTTTCAAGTATCGAAACCAATCAAGATAGATTTGAAACGTTTGCAGAAAACGAAATGCTCAGAAAATAATAATGTAATTTATAAATTACAATACAGTTTTAAAAAGTGTACTTTACTGACATTTTTATTTTTATTTTTAAACAAATCAACAATATATTTTAATTGATCTGGATGTCTTACTTCTATAATATTGAAACATCTGCTGTGCAGATATTATGAGTTATAGACTCGGAGATTCGGTCGAAAAAAAAAATAATAAAGATATACTACGGTATATTCCGTTAGTGCATTATTAATTATTCAACGTTTTACATTTTCCTTTTTCGTATTTTATTTACTTTTATTTTTTACTCTCGCGAAGATCAGACAGTAATTAATTATTAGCCAAAGTAACGCATCCCCGCCCTTTATTGTACAGTCAAGAGAATCCAGAGGAAAAAGTGTTAGAAAGGACAAAGAACAATTATTTAAATGGTATTCGTTTCGTTTTTATTCAGATTTACTTATTCGCGAAGAATTTTCGGAGGTCGACAAACAAAAAAAAAAAAAAATGAAAATAAATTATAGTAAAATTTAAACTTTGCTCTGGAAAATGTATCCCGGATCGCATACAAGAATCCGCGTCTCGTTAAAATCCGTTTTTTGGCTATTAAAGTTAACGGAATAATTTACCCGTTAAAATTAAACCAACTCTATTAAACACGAGCTTAATTGAAAAACTCCGACCCTCAACCGTTTTTAAAGTTTATAATCTTTCCGGTCGTGTCGGCCGAAGTTCCATTGATGCAGTCGTCGTCCGTCTTCGAAAATCTATATTGTTAAACGTGAACGCGTATACGACCATATTATAACGAAACAGATCATAATGCGATTGCCACGTTTGTCGATCGCAAATGCTTTTCGATTTGTAAACCGTTCCGTAATATACTTTGGTTGTACTCGTGTAACGATTATAATCATTGGACATCTGTAGTGAATTGGAAACGTTTAACGTCGCCGAAACGCACTATCACGAAGAATTGAAAAACTTCAATCGCACAAAAGTTTCAGTCATACAACAATACACGGCTATTGTTCGTTTAAACTAATTTAAAACAACAATCTGCGACCACCGACATTGTTATTGTTGTTGCAAAAAGTATTTATAATGTTTTAAACTGTACGTGACATATTGTTTTATTTTTTTTTGAAAATCTGTAAAAATAACGATAAAAATACTAAAACTATAGCTTTGTGGTTTAATACGAGTATTTATTAACGTTGGTTCACACTTCTCACACTTCTTCTTAGCCCGACGGGTGTAGCTAACATTATTGTCTGGAGAGGGAGTAAAGATAACGTCCGTTCTTATTGCGCTTTATAACCGAATTGTTTGCGATGATGAAATTTTCGAAAAACTCGCTTCGACATGTTTTTCGTAAATAATAACGTCCGCGGGCAGTTCACAAAATATACAATATTTCAGATGCACGCGGAAATACTATGATGGCCTATAGTGTGTGTCAACTAAGAAGTAAATTGAACGTTTCCGAAATCACTCATAAAGAGTCGTTATCGTGTATTTATCGAAATCCTATCGAGTAGAAATGTAATCATCGTAAATTATCATTGTTCTTGTATTATCAAATTAATTTAACGAACACACTTGCTTATTATATCACAACGACATTTGTTTATTTCGTCCGGTATTGTACTCCAGTAGTCAGTGTATTGTAGTTTGTAACATCGTCAGTAAAGACAATTAAGTACTTCATAAATAATATAACAGAGGTGAGAGGTTTATTATGAATTTATTATTTATTATTATACCAATGACCAACGCTTGGATTTCGAGTGAGACAGGCATATTTCGCAATTAGGTTTCTATTTTCATTTTATAGATGACATTTTTCGATTTTTTCCCAGCAGTTAAAAATAAGTAACAACGTAAGATTAAGAAAAACATATTGAATTAACGTTATATTTTGTACTTCGACCATTGACGATTTGCAGATATTAATGAAATGAGTATTTTTTTTTTTTTGGTTTTATGCTCAAACAATCATTTTACACGAGATATCCTTCAAGTCATTATAATATTAAGATCTGACAGTAATAAATGATTTGTTCTCGTTGGTTTTTTGTTCCATCAAGGTTTCAAATATGGATAATCCAATTATTGAAGATTATTTAAAGTTTTTATTTTGCAGTTATAATCTTTTAATTTACTGCGCATCCGCATCACAAGTTCCTAATAGTATAATTATTATTAGTATATTATAAATTTAACAAGAAATTATTTTTAACAGAGGTCACTTTACGATTGACTCAATATTTTTCCCAATGTGCAAGAAAAACTAAACCTTGGAATACTGTTAAATTATATCCAGTAGCCATTTATATAAATATTAATCATGTAATATTTTGTATTTAATTATAAAAAACAAGTGCATTTTTGTTTCACGACGTGGAAGTTTATTGGAAAATAATAAGGCAAAAATGTTTTTAATGATTCATTACTCCGACTATGTATACAAGATATAAAATGCAAAAAAATTAATTTTAATTCCTGTGTCTTAATATTTTAATGATTATTAGAGAATAACAATGTGAACAAAATACTATATTAGTTCAATGAATTCAATTGATCAAACAATGGCATAATATAACGTTACAGTTTTTTATTTGAATAAATAACAGGGTTACTAAAAAAATATATTCAAGTGAAGTTGAAATTATGGTAAACGTGTTTCAAATCTCGACCTCAAATTTGAATATGCTTTAGTATACATACTACTTATATAATTTATACATTATACAGGTACAAATATATTCAAAACTTTTCAAACAAAACATGTTATATTTGAAAGTGTAACATTTTTATTTTCTTAAGTCTCTTAAACATTTGATATGAGTCCTTTGGTTATGAGGCTAAAACAGTAGAACGTTAAGACTTATTACAATTTAATAAGAATCATTTTTCTTGGAAAAATTAAACGTTTGTAGTATAGACAAAAGTGATTTTGTTTGTACTGCAGCTGATATTTCAAGTGAATACACAACTTTACAACATTTAATTTTATCTGAAATAGAGTAAAATTATTTTTTCACAAATAATGATTAATGTGGAATAAATGAAATTAATAATGCAAAATTAACATGTCAATCCCTAATGTATGCAACAAAATAATATACATCAATATATAAATAATTATTGTAACATACCAACTGTAATAAATATTTATAAAAGTTACAGGTTAGGATTAGGGTTTGTGATAAAAATATACTGTATTATTACAAATTAAACAACTTAAGCGTATTTACGAGTATATTATAACGATAAAATCGGCCAAGCAACTAATAATCTCACGTTCAGACAAATGTCCTGTAAGAATCAACAGATATATTTCCTGGATTAAAATTTGATTTTAAACTATTATCATTACTACCCTACGATAATATTTACATCTTGACACATTTAAACCGCACGGGGTAGATGATGGTTGTCTCCTAGAATAATCTTACCGGGTTATTGATTTAGAAATGGTTCCGTCCCCGATAAGACCGCTTCGCCTTATACTAATTCATCTTTTAAAACAGGGCTTACAACGAAGATATCTTCAATGTGGATTGGTGAATGTTCTCGAGGATAATTATTATATTTTACCGAACAATTATTTTCCTAACTTAACCTTTATAATACTACGGACAAAGTAAATGTTTTACTGCTGACGAGTTCGTCTAGAATAATATCACTGTTGGTTAAATGACCATCAGAAAACTATTTCAACACAGGTAAGTTATAAGCAATCGTAATGAATTATATCGGTGTTTCGCTACAATAAATGATCAAGTATTCTGAATTTTCAATCAGTATTCCGTCAATAGACAAAAATTTTAAGAAAGTACACTGAAATCAATTATTTTAAATAAATAATGAATAACATGCAAAAGGTATGAACTGATGAATACACGAAATTATTGACTATTGTAGAATGTAGTTACATAAATGCACATTATTGTAGCCCAAAATGATGTGTTCGGTACCAATATATGGCTACTACACATGTAATTTCATATTTTCTTCGTGATGTTAAGCGAATAATAAAATATAATAAATTCATACAAATACATTATTTCGATAGATAAATACTCTAATTTCTAGTCAGAGGTATTGTTCAGAACAAGAACGTTTAATGTACGGACGTAAAAAATAAAATTGTAAACTCCAAACTTTTAAGCGCTGATCACATATTATGATAACGCATGTGTACTCGACCACTATATAAGCATAAGACCATAATCGATGATATAGCATGACAATAATTGAATGTAATAAGTTATTCTTTTATCATCGCGTGCGTTATCGTTATGGTAATCTCTCGCCATTAATTGATCGTTCTCGAACTTTCTAGACAACGCGCGCGCGCGCAATTATTGCACCACGTTTGTTGATGATGTCGACCGAATGGGACTTTGTGTTTGCTAAAAATGTATTTTTCATGTTTGGTCCGGATCATAATCGTAACGTTAATAATAGCGTATAAATGTTGTGATATATAATGAAAAACGCGTGACGTTTAGTATAACTGTTTGTTTCAGACGACGAGCACAGCGTAAAATGCCGAAAGTCCAGAACTGCGTTTACGAAATATCAATTGGGATGGCTCGAGGGAGAGTTCGAAAAGTGCAAATACTTGACCCGATTAAGACGGTACGAAGTGGCTCTAATACTCGGTCTCACCGAACGACAAGTAAATGTATTTTATAACACGACCGACTGTGCAAACCACCCGTTTACGTACACTTAGCTATAAAGGGGAAATTATCATATCATTATGTAGATGCGTGTAAACGTTAAAATTAATTTCACTCGACGACGATCGCGGTATTATTGTTTCGTTCAATTGTAACGTACACGCGTAAGAACTGTGAGATTAACGCAGTGCTCGAAATGGAAAATTGTACGAACCGGAACGCTCATAAAATGAATAAGCAAATGCGGATATGCCAATAATAATATAGTAAATTTGTATTTATTGCAATAAAATATGAGGTAATATTTAACAAATTATTATCAAAAAAAGGAAATCATACAATTAATAGTTTACATATTTTATAATAATTTCCACATGGCTTCGTAAGTCTTGTCTGTTTTTTTTCGCGTTTGCAACATGCCGTATCATCGACAGAATGCCTACCTTTAACTAACCATGAGCGTTATTACACTTTATGTTATTATAGCAGACACAGATAGTCGAAGGTCAATAAACAGAGTTCTTAGAATATGTTATCGATAGTGAATTCGGCCACGAGGCGTAATCAGAAAATTAGATTTTCTTTAAAAAAATAATTATTAATAATTGTAATCCCTTTGATTGTGATTTGTGATACAGTCGAGTGTCGGAAACGTCTTAACAAGTTACAATTTTTTTTAATTTTTCAATATTTACTAAATTTTTACGATCCGGAACTTTATCATTGCAAGTTGACCAACCGGAACGGACGCTAAAGCTAATATTACGAACCGGAGCGCCGCACAGTGGGATGAAATCAATTCTAGCACGCCAAAATTATTATTTTGGTAAATTAATTTTTATTTATAAAAAAAAAATAATTTTTTAAGGTAAATATACTTTATAAACTTAAACTACTTAAATCTAGGCCATTATCAATATTTTCACTACTATCACTTAATGGTTCGATATATGATACTTCAAAGTGGTCTTCTTTTTCGTTACTGATTATATTATTATCTAATACCAAAAGTGATTTTACTACCACTTCCGGAAGGTCATGTGCGCCGAACCTAACCTAACCTAACCGGTGCGTTCCGTTCCATTTCGATCACTGGATTAACGTCGAAAGACAATCGAAGTACATCGCGTATAACCACGGGAACGCTACTATAACGTAATCGTTCCCTCAGTGCCGACCGGTGACCAGGAAAAAAGAAACGGCACCAGCGAGTATACATAATATATTATATAGTTACGGCCAAACGAAAGCCGTCGGGACACGCATTATATTGTGCCAACACGTTGGAGTGTAATATGTAATATTTTATTGAAGCCGGGCAAGTTAGGTATTTTTTTCGAATAGTTTGATATGAAACTAAGAAAATTCGAATGAAAATCGGTTTCTGAGATTTCCAACACTCTTAACTAAGTTAAGTCAGCAAAGTTTGTCGGTTGAAATAATTACCTAAATTATAAGTTACTTTTAGATTCTGAGTAGAGCCGAGAATAGTTTATGGTTTTACAATTATGACAATATTAATTTTTTGTTAACGCTTTACGGGTAGATATTCTCGTCTAAAAGTTTCTTCTAGCATCGTAAAATATAAGACATCACCATGAGTAATAATATAAGAAACCCTTAAAAATAGTCCTTTTTCGAAAACCTTAACAATTTTTCATACATTTTTATGTTTTTAAAATTTATATAATTTCTATGACATAAACAAGGTCTTTTTAATACTAATACTTTTTTTGTTTTTACGCGTTTTGTGAATTAAATTCAACAAGTTGTGTTAAAACGTTATAACGAATTAGGATTAACTGCAGGTTAAGCTACGAAGTTACTATATAGGTGAATACCCAACTTAACTTTAACTCTCTGACTAGTTAATATCCATATTTGTAAAATAAATTTGTTCTAAGACATTGAATTTTCTAGGTGAAAGTATGGTTCCAAAACAGACGAATGAAAAAGAAAAGACTGAGTGAAGAAGAACAAGCCTACAGCTGATATAGAGATCATACGGGTTTTCGTACTTTAATAACTTTGCATGCGTCGTCGCGATATCTACAAAATTTCACGTTCTAACAACTTTCGTGGCATAATTATACGTACTTCTTCTGCTTAAGTTTTAATGGAGTTTTAATTGTACGAAATGGAGTGTAATTCCACCTACCACCCGGATTAAGAGTATAAACAAATTAAAAACGTTTGGCATTTTTTTTATTTTTGTTTACTTTTATATTTTCTCATAACAATTACCGACTCATTAAGGCCCAACTGCAGAGAAGCAAGGCCGTTAGATAGTATCATTTTAGTGGCCGCACGCATCCATCTCATATTTAGCCTATCTCCGATGCGTTATCGTAAGAAACGACATCGGGGCAAAAAAATAAAAAAAATAAAAAATGGAACTATAATAATTGTATCAAAGAACGAAACTACGAGTATATTGCTTTATTTTATCACGAACAATAATACCATTTATTATTTTTCACGTTTAAACTTAAAACGCTATTGTGCAAGTAACGGACAACGCGTTACAAAATACACGGTGTCGCACGTTTAGATACTTAAAAATACGTCATATTATTATTATGGAATCACATTTATCGTGTACTTCATGTGCAAGTCGGTATGCACGATCGGTTGGCAGTGACGCAGGACAAATTATGTTATATTTTTGCCCCGCGATATATTGATTAAAAAAAAAAAAAAATGCTTAGCCACTTTCCTCGCATTTTTAGGTCACAAGCCCGACCCACTATTTGTTCACTCCGCGCGTGTGACGACAGTGTCTTTCAACCTGATATTGTTTTCGCCGCGAATGTATTTCATGATGTAGTCTTCATTTAAACCATATATACATGTTTAAATAGAAAAAAAAGAAATAATCGAGTCGACGGTAAAGAAAAACTGTGCACATTATTTTTATTTTATTTTCAAGTTGCCTTTGAGTAATAATTTGCAATGCATGTTGACAATATTCAGTTGCGTGTATTTATTTCTCATAAATCATAATGAATCTCATAATGAATATTGTTTGTATTGACATTTATTTTGTATTTTTTTTTTTTGTTTTTACGTTATTGTATTGCTTGCAGTCTTTTTATAATAATATAGTCTGTGAAAAATGCATCCCTCCCGATCGTATGACGTTTTACAAATAAACAATTAATTAAAATATGCCAGTGTTATTATTTTTATACTTGTCAATACGATCTTGGTGTTAGATTATGAGTGAAAATACGAATTGCCTGAAATGTAAAAACGATAGTAAACTATAATAATATAATAACACGATATTGATGACATTGGATATTTTTGTTTTTGTTTCTTTTTTAAACCGATATTCGTCGGAGTATAACCTATGATTTTTGTAACCAAATGATTTATTCTATCACATCCGCCGATTTTCGCAATCATTTAACGATCGATGTATAAAAAAACAATAACGACAAAAATGTCGTAATTTATCCCCGTCTGGCAGCCGAAGGTTTTCGTTGTACGTCAACCGCAGCAGAGGGTACGTTTCCGTCGTGGACCGCGGTTGCAGTTGAACCGACCGATTTCTATTATTGATATTATTAGCTTCCGACCGTATTCTTATGATAATGGACTGGAAAAAAATTGGTTTTTAGAGGTAGCTGAACGTTAAGACGAGACTGCGTGTAATCTACGCAAAAAGCCCGGATGAAATCGCAGAGTTCCGTCCGCGCGACGGACGGTGTCAGTGCCTGTAATGTATTTCGATTTTAAAAACAAACGTTACTCGCAGGAACACTTGAAAGTAAATTACCGCAATACGCGGCGCCGGATATTTATTGTCTGTTGAATTATTCAGCAGACAACGAGGAGCGTGAATCAATACTTAGGTACTGTTCGCAATTAAATAACAAGTGTTTCCACGGCCGTATATTATACGCTATCGGTCCGTATAGATGTACCCGATGATCCCGGACCCGTTAATGCGGCGACTATTTCGGACGACAAACGATTCGAAAAAACCAATGCTTTACGAGGGACGTTATGCCGGAATTTTTTAGCTACTGCGGTCCGAGTGTACCGCTGATCGAGTTCGACCATAACGCTGAAGAGCTGCTTTCCAGGTTTTCGGCGAATACGGACAATTTATGTGCTTCCGTCTCGGTATATATAGTATGCACTATTAGTGGGTGTAACGTGGTTCTGCGATCGTTCTTATAATTCCCACGGGGAAGTAAAAGCATTAAAAATGTCGCGAACTTTTATCTTTTGTACTTATATTCGTATAGAACAACATAAAACAGTAGATTTTCTTTCGTATTGTTATCATTGATTTCCGGAACTAATAAACAGGTAGTTCGCATTCATAAACACCAGATTGCGAGTGTAATCGACACACGGATTTGGTTATAGTGTTTAATTTTCACATATCACACTTCATACGTTTTTGCTACAACAGTTCAAACATATTGTAGGTGATTGTAGTCAAAACTTTATTTCAAATTTATTTTTATCACACATCAGTCAGAAGCGACATTATACAAAATATTAATAAACTAAGCAATAATAATAAAATAATATATACATTTATATTGGTTTTGTTGTAATATTTTTAATTTTTTTTATTTTTGAAATTCTCTATCTGACAGTGCCAAGAGTTTCATCCATAAACGTATATTTAAAAACGTTCAAGTTTAAAATAAACTATAAAGGATCAACTATTATTTGAGCATTTGCAATTAGGATCATATTCATGGTATATTACACTCTCCTTCACTCAGAATGTTGTACGACCATTTATCAACTATTGCATTCAAACATTTCAAACTTGTAAAACTATGACTCAAAGGGGACTTCTAGTACTTCACCGGATTTTTTACTATGTACTCTACATAAATGTCGCCTGAAAACAATTTTAAAATAAAATAAACCATCCTATGTATAGGTAGGTCCCCGTAGTGTCTAATTAATAAAGTATATCCATTTGTGTATTTGTTAAAAGACCGAATACCAGCATATGAAAGCAAGTTAATTTATAGTACGTATTTACGATAATAAATTCAACTTTCAGTTATAGTTGTGTAATGTGCTCTAAACAAACTTGCAATATGTTGTATTGATGTTCAACAGATCAATAAAAAAAAAACTTACAAAGACGAATACACATCGAGACCGGCTAAAAGAGTTGAGAATTATTTCACAGAAACTATTACGATTAGGAACCTATATTTTAATAAATAATTTTAAAAATATGTTCTTCTAAATAACTTAACGCTTCTTGAACTATGAATTGACTAACATCTAAAAATTATCATTATTCGTATCTGTAGTATCAAATTATTTTGAACAAAAAATACAAACATTTAGAATATTAAAAGGTAGGCATAAATCTTACTTAATGCAACAACAAATCGAATATTTTGATAAATTTCAAATTATATTATAATATTAAATAATAAAACCACGTTTTAAATAAATCAATACCTTATACCTAATTTTTTATAAAATATAATAATATGCTTATTGATATATACGAATTAAATGTGCATTTATTTACTTCCTAGGTATTGAACTAATTAAATTAATTTACTTACAAATGTATTAACTTACACTTCATAGTATGTTATTAAATTTAATGATATTTCAAATTGTACTCTAAAGATTTCAAGTGATACAACTTTCCTTGAGCATTCGGAAAACGATAAAACGTACGACCATTTTAAACAGTTAAATTTCTTTATGTAATTTTAAAGTAACCGAAGTTCTAAAATAAGACATCTCCGTATAAGTAACTTCTGACATAATATAGTTAACTGTGTCTAGAAGTGTGTCCTGTGAATACATATTGGGGTCGTCATAATACACATAGAAACTTTAAATTTCTTATGTTTGCAGCTAGTTTTATGCAAAATTAACGATAAAAGATTAATTCAATTTATTCGACATTCGGTTTAGTGCATAATGTTCAATCAGATCGGTTATCATTGTTTTCCATCATTCACACTGTAGTATATGATCCCTAATACAAACTACATAGAGTTTCTAAACTTTCTACTGTATAAATATACTTTACATTTTTTTTATATGAAAAGTTTAATTTTTAAAGTATCTTAGGTATCAACTTAAAACTGAGAATCCCAAACATAAAAAAACGTACCCACTGATATATACTTAAGATTTTAATGAACACAAAGACCAGAAATTAAATTGAACAAAGTTTCAAGCTAAAACTACCGAGTGAAGATACTATCAATTATGTAGATATACTGTAGATTTTTAACAATTTCATAGTTTCAAAACAGTGCTGCAAAAGAGAAACCTATTTACAAGACTTTATTTCTAGGCTCAGAAAATGAAATGAAGCAAATCCTTTGAAAAGGAAATTAATTACCACGAAATAGCTTTCTCAAAAGAAGGATTTTACACTTCTCTTTATTCAAAGGCTTAAGCCACCTTACGACAGATGTGAGTTGGTTACTATAATGGTAATGAATACGTCTAAGACTACGACTTGAAAAACAAAATAAAGACAAATCGAAAAATCGTTTTTTTTTTCACCAGGATATTAGTTCCTAAGACTTTAGATTTGATTTTATACTTTTAATTGTCTTATATTTTGTCAATGTGTATGTAACAAATATTATATTTACGATATTTATAAAATAAATTATTAAATATTAATATTTGTTGGCATAATTTTTTTAATAAATACCACTGAAAAACCTGAAACAATAAAACAACATTTATATGGTTTACACTTATATCACTAAAAAACACATTCTAAGAGTTAAATACAATAAACATGTTTCGAAGAAATATAAATGTTATGAGTGTGCGCTTGGGATCAATGAATAAAATAGTGCGTATAATTTTTAAAATACCACAATTATTTCCATAATTCAAAACGTCAAGTAGTTACAATTCTTGACTCGAATTTTATGTCACGGCTAGTCCAGTATAAAATCAACATATCTTCCGTGTGTCTTTGCAAGTCTGAATGGGACCCTGGAAATACGTCTAATATTTTGGTACAATATTGTCTAAAATTTCGAAATTTTAACAAGTTTTCTAAAGTCTCGAATCAGTTTATGAACTTAATTCTTAATCTTAAATAATAACAACTTTTAATGAAACAACACGCTTTTAATATTTATTTTTTTTATGAACAATAGAGTGTAGAAGAAAAAAAGGGAAAATAAATCGAAACAACTGAAAGTTCATTTCTGCAGGATTCACTATAGTTGTACACGACTGTAAATAATAGCGAACGAAAGTGTAATAAATGAAAAAACGATTTATCGGCATAAATCAATAATATTTCCAAAGTTTGTCAAAACGCGCGCGGTAAACGTATAAACGTATAAGATGTATACTGCCACACAGCCGATGGATAAAATATATAACTTTGAAAATAATTGTTTTTTTTTCCTCGTCCGACGACGACGACGAACGTTTTTCGTCGCCTCTCGTTTTGTGTCACACGAATCGAACACATCGCTCGTAAATGGAACTCAGTTTTTCATAAGTGATTCAAATAAATTGGTTCTATAAATCCGGTAAATTGGTGACGTCTCCCGGCCCGGATGTAATGAACGGTCCTATGTGCGAACTTGATTGCTACCTGTGCGCTCAAGCCCCCGTGACAGAGCTCGAAACCGTATCGTAAATCACCGCGCGCCGTGTATTATTCGCTTCCTCTTATTTCGTTTGCGCGCACACACGCACGAGCGCGGGCCTGATGAAAACTGTGCGACGCCGCCGGTGGGAGAAATAAAAAGGTGGTATATTCCTTTGTTGTACGCCAATATCTGTTCACTTATTAGTTATTACCAGGGCTAGGGACTTATAGGAGTTTGTATATTTTTCAATAATCATTTAAAACATAGCTAAGTCATATAGAAATTTGTTTCGTAGTAATAAGAGTTTAAGGCGATCATTTTTATTTTGCATATTTTGCATATGCAGCTCTTTTTTTCCAATAAGTGCATATATTGCTATATTTGTATTTTTAGTACATATTTTACACATGAAATACAATACTTAATATGAATTTTCTATAAGTTGAAAATAAAAAAAGATTAAAATTATTAAATAATCTATCGATCTAGGGTTTTCGTTTTCAAATTATTAATTCATAAACAGAATCAATTAATTTTTAATTTGTTTTTGTTTTGTTTAAAGGCAAACGTAAAAAAGAAGAAATAAATAATAATAAAGAATTATAATAATTAATAAATAATTTTAAAACAATTTCTAATTTTTGGTTTTTAATGAAAATTAAATATTTTTAAGAGCATATTTAAGCATTTTCACATATTTTTAGAGCATATATGATAATTTTTAAGGGCATAAATGCATACATATTTTAAGGTTTTTTAGAGCTTGAAGTCACTAGCCCTAGTTATTACTTATGTTTAACAAACGTCCGTAAACCGACGTTAATACGCTTTCGCGTAACACATTTCGTCGTGATGATGTTATTGTTATTTATACACCATTAATTATTCATCGATTTGCCAACGGGGTAGGTATAGCAGCGGTATTATAATGTTTTAAAACCAAACAATACGACGGCCGCGCCGCGTGGTGTTACGTGTATTCGTAAAAATGATGAGAAAATACTGAAATGTCGGTAAAACATTTTATTAAATACTATTATTACAGTGTACAACATGGGTTTGATCAAAACTATTTTTACCCTCAATGCACTCGTATACTCGCTCATATTGTCTTGGAATAAGATAAATATTAATTTTCTTTTATATCGAGGAGATTGTGGAACGAGTGTATAGGCTACTGCTTCGGATTGGTACGCAAATAATAAATATTCAAATCGAAATAGAAGTTTCCACTCGAATAACTTTCATAACTTATCGGACACTTATAACGAAAATGTAATAAAAGCGAACAGAAAATATAAGCTTAGGTTTTTTCAATAATACTGCTTCGATTTGTGCGAGTAGTAAAACAATTAATGATTTAAAATGTATTATAAAATGCAATATTTAATTTCAAAGCAATTATAAGTCATCGAAAAATCTATAATACAACTATCAGACGTTTATGATATTTTTAGTTTCAGTAAAAAAGATAAAAATGGGTAAATAAAATTTTTTAATAATCCTCACATTAATCAAGATTATTCGAGTGTTCAATTGAGACGGAAAAATAATAATAAAAAAAAATCAAGTAATCAAAATTCGTTAAAAACTGTTTACATATATTAAGAAAATATAAATATAATGTAGATTGTATATAATATATTAAAACAACTGAATATATTTACTTACAATAAATAATTGTTTAATCAGTACAAAATCTGCAGGATTAGATAAAACAAAATTGATAGCATTTATAAAAGAAAAAAACTTATACTTGCTCGTATCAAAGATGTCTTAATAATTTAAGAAAAATGTAAAATATAAATCAAAAAATACTCACGGCATTTAAAGTATATTATTATTAAGTATACTCAGATGGATAATTTATTTTCAAATTGTAGAAGTTCTGTTTTAAATAACAATATCATTGATTTTCAGCTTATTTAGTTCATTAGACATCAGGACAAAAAGGTATTCTAATACTATATGTATGGAATATTTAATAAAATGTGAAATAGATCTTAGGAAATAAATTTTAAAAGTAAAATTGATTAATCAACAATATAAAATATTTTTGTGTGTGTGTATGCATTTAGCATAGTAATTTATACATTGTTTATAGTGTATTAATTTTAAAATACCGCGATAAAATGTTTATTTCGAAATAAAGTGCATCTATATATTTTTTACCGGTGATACTTCGATTTCGAAGTTAATTTATCCACTGTAAAAAAGATAATATACTAATTAAAATTCTAAAAGTAGGATTTTTATTCCTTGCTTTCGAATATCCTCTTCATGTATTGAAATGCTAAACTCTCGAAAATCCTTAACAAATAACGTTACACTTTATTACTTGAAGTACTGACAATGAATAGAGGAAACAGACAATTTATTTTACGATGTTTTATTTGGTGAAACCGTGTTAAAATTAAATTATTCATCGCTGTAAGGTTTAAAATAGCCGTACCTTCAACTATAGATCATTTTATAAGAAACCCGTCGGGTAACGGTCGTTATACGTGTAACTTTTCCCCAGTGTCAGATTTTATATCCACTCGGTAAGATTAAATAAAAACAAATATATTTTATTATCATATGAAAGCGAGTGTATATTATCACGGCCATGACTCATTAGTATAAAAAAATAAAATCATTTATACTAACATTATCATACCACATTACGTCATTACGATGGTAAATTATTACGCAGTAGCACAAATTCTCATAGTTTTTTACAAATTTCCATGTTCAGGAAATCAAAAATTGTAAGATTATTAATTAGTTAGCTGATCATGACAGGAGTGAAGAAAATTTGAAAAAAAATACCTATTTAAAAATTAGAAAATCAGACATCCTAGCACAATCGGTACTGCGAACTAAGTGTTATACTCATTTTTTAAATGTTTAAATAATATTTTCATTTATTTATTAAATATGAGTAATTAACGTCCATTTTTGTAAGGCGATGGCATAGTTTGAATGAGTTTCACTCTGGAAAAAAAGGTAAACTATACTGTATTTTAAAAAAATAATTTCATTTCATATTTTTTATTTCTTCTCATATAGTCTTTTTCAAAAGAAAATTTGTCACATTAACACACTTTTGTTATTCACGATTATTTATAAATATATTGGCTTATGGAAACGTTATATTCTTGTTTCGGTGTGTTCAACAATATAATATTCCTTTATGTTAAATTACATTTCTTTTATGTACAAAAAATGAATAGTTTATCACTGTAAAATTATAAATTATCCGATAAAAATTGTTTAATAATAAGTGGGATTTTTAATTAATTTCATAACGACACTGATTAAATTAATAGTTAGTTATTTCATTTGGTATAAAACATAAAAGAACATTAATTTATATTTCTTTGTACGAGAATATAGTTTAAATGATCACACCATTTAGGAATAACCTTTTGGATATTATAAAATAATTTCCATTTATAAACAAATATTAACATTTTCAGTATTATACTTAATCGGGTTTATTTATCAACCAACCAAATATTGAAACATGACAAAATTAAAAAAATATAACTTTCGTACTTACTAAATTCAACCATTGCATACCCACACTACCACACTTATGTATACTTTTCGTAAAAACTTTTAACTATATCCTCAAGTCATTCGTTAAGGGTAACTTTAAGTTTATGTTTTATTTATAATTAATAATTTTAAATATTGAAAGTATGAAATTATATTATTTTTTATTTTACCAATTTTAATATAATATAAAAAATACATTCAAGGAAGGCGCTTGTGGCATTAATCACTAAGAACAATTCATGATAAATCGATAGAAACGTTTATGGATTTTTATTTCATGCTTTGCGTTAATATTTACTTGTATTTTACCTTCCCTCGATTCAAAACTATTCAGTTAAATACATTTTAATATGTACATCACTTGCGGAGAAAGCATGGTGGATAATATTATTACTGACGAAGAATAGTACTAATTTAAAACACGTCATGATTTAAAGTCTTCAAAATAAGTCCGTTAATTGATCAAAATAGTTGTTGCAAGTTTTATCGCACTGCTACATTGGAAAATGTTAAGATAAGTTAAATGCTTTGATTGAGCCATGATCAGAATGGTTGGTGCCTGGGAGAGTATATTATGGTGTGCGATTTTCGTCTTTTACGCGTTAAATATATATAATAATACATCGAGACATTACTGCTTATCGATTAAGTTCAAATATAATTTGTAATATTATTTATAAAATTAAAAGTTAATTTTTAACCTTTTTAATCCTACACTAAATTGCCTTTGCCGAGGGATGCTTATAAAAAAAAAAACGGCATTTTAATTACCTCTATTAACATGTTAAATATTGCTCTGTGTAAATCTCAGTGGGACACCCTGTATATTTCAACTCATATTTTCAACGACCACAGCAATATGTTACACCTCTCTGAGCATTGTTACGAATAACGCTGTCCGTTTTTTGTCGACATGACGACACCGGATATACTGCATCGTCGTTGTCCCGAGGTGAAAATCACCACCACGCACGTCATCGCGAATGCACACTGCAAGTTGATGATCACCCTCCATCCACTTTCTGACCCGGAATACTTTAATGGTGCAGGAGTGAAAGACGGCGGACCCCCGAGACCATTACATCTCCCGACCGATGAGTTCCAAATGGACCATATGCGCCATTTCCGCCGAAAAAATATATGTATTTCCTTTTCCGCCAACAAACGTTTCCGCCCTAAATTCCGAAACGTTCGATTACGGTTTTCGCTGAAAATAATATTTTTCCACCTGGCTCCGGTCTAGATGCAGATACAATTATTTATCAGATACACAATAACTACTGAAAACACATTTTTTCTTACGCGTCACCGAACGAGTATGATAAGTCATAATAGCTGTAGTAGGAATTATGTTGTAGGAACATGGTTCTTGGACCTCCACACGAGTTTTCTCAGTGAGGCACAGTAATCTTGACGATTCAAAATAAAATAAAATACATTTTAACGTCAACGCAGTCATGTCAATCTACGAGACGGCCATGATGGGTGCATGTAGGTACACGATACGCCACCGTCGCCACTGCGGTTCGTCGAATTTAAATGTACATAATAAAATATGGACCTGTGCTCATCTGCATATGTCAGTCGACTAAAGTTACAGATCAAGCGTGTCACGTATAAATAGATAGTATATGTACGTAGAGTAACTTGATGTTTACACGTACTCGTATAAATAATAATGCTACGCAACGGTCACGTGTGTGATGTTTCTGATCAATAATACGTTCAAACAGTAAATACGTCACGGCAGGTGTGAAAGCTTTGCAAGGTCGATGAAATAATGCATACCGTACCGCAGAATAAGCCATATGTATGTACGTGGTTGAGTGATGAAAATGACGCTTAAAAAAAGTCAACGGTTAGTTAATTATAATCATCCGCGGCCAGTGGCGTATTTTCAAATTTTTCTGGGGGGGGTCCTCAGTTTTTACATAATTAATATTAACTATAATACTTTTTTTTTTTGAAAACAATTTATATATACAATCTGTATTTACAAGTTATACAATGAGTAAATTTGATGATTTTTTAGAATGACGGGAAGGGGAAGTCACCCATTAGCGGCACCCCGAAGGAAAATGTTTTAGGGAGAGAGTAGGTCCCTACACCAGTTCCTTTTGAGGCGCCTGGGTGGATTTCCTGGAATTTTTTTGGATGAAAGGTTAGTAATTATAGGATTTGTGTGAGTATTAAAAGTTTTGTGTGTTTTTTTGTAAGTGAGTGAAGCAAGATTGTTTAATGTTGGAATGCAAATGTCTTTGTGTAGTGAGTCAACTATAATACTTATAACTTGAAACCATGCTGCAGGAACATGTATCTGTTTTAGCTGTTGTAACTAATATTAAATTATATTAAATATAGTTATTTTTATATAATATTTTGTTTACGGGAAAAAAATATGTCCGCGCGACCGCACGTGCCTACATAAATCGGGTTCTGCAAATATGCAAGAATTTTACTTTTTTTTTGGAGAGGTTCTGGGGGGTTCCAGTACCCCTGGACCCCCCCCCCATAAATACGCTACTGTCCGCGGCTACTTTGACGAATTTAGTGCGACTGGCGATAACGTATACGGTTTTCTACTGCAACACCTATATGACGTAAACTATCGCGATCACAATACAACGAGTGAATAATAATTATTATCATTCGTTGACGTCGCGATTGTTTTAATTCAATTCATTACGCTAACGACATATACCCACAGTTGTTGACAGGTGTGCGTAGCGTCCATACACGATGACGGCTTGTGATTTGCAAATTGATAGCTTCCGTCGGAAAGTTAATGTGTAGTAAAACAATTCTGCGAATCGCGAAACGATATACATATATATTTACTGTTGCGAGTGTACGAGTGCAGTGAAATGCATTGTTATGTACGCGCAGATGATGAGCGATGATAAATACAGTTGAACAATATATGTAGTCATTATAATACGTGTAACGCGACTCATGGGGGCAGGGGGATCGTTTTGACGATAATTACTTCCTATGTGCACGCTTCACACAGAATTAATATAAATGTAATACAGGTTGTTGTGCACTAAAATTCGTCCGAGCTTGGCTGGTTCTAGGAGGTAGGGGGGGGGAGGAAGTCCGGGAGCGTATAGTCCCTATTCCCAGGCGTATGATTTTTGTGGGTGTACTTTTGAGGTTTTAAATTTTTTTTTGTTCAAACCGTTTAAATTATAACTGGTAAATAATTTATTAGTCCAGTATAATATTGAGAACAGCTTTATAAATGGTTGGTACTCACGCTACCCGTATGAGTGTGCTTGATTTTTCGTGAAAAAAATGCTTATTCCGGTCATCTTCCTGAAATGGGCGGGAAGTTATCATTTTCCCCGGGTGTTAAAAAGTTAAGATCCGATCCTGTCGATCACTATATATACCGTCACGTATAATACGATGCACGCGTTTTCATATTTCATTGTACATCACGCACTTGTCGCGTTCAAACGACGTGATGTTTTAATAATATATTACAACTTGCAGGAGTTGCATTCCGAGGATGCCAGACGCTATGATACGACGGCACCGTACACGTTCGTCCTGTCCGACCGTCGGTGGGCATCGAGCCGCGGGTGGGGGAAAAATGACGATAAACGGGCACGAATCACGTGTGAACGTATGATCCTTCCGTGGGTGTGTGTCAGCCACTCGAATCCGGAAACCCTGGGCATGCTTTTCTTCTCGCGGAAAATAATTCCACCCTTTACGGCTGGGGTGGCCCACTGGTCGAACGCGACATGCATTTCAGTCGATCACGACTCCCTTTCGCATTTTCTAGCAATTTTAAAATTTTTTTCAGAAAACAAATAAAATATTTTTGTTTTTTTTTCTGTACATTTGTGTATCTTTGTTTATTAACCCAAGAATATAAAAATTAGATTTAGAAGATAGCCAAAAATGACTATGAAAAACGAGATTATACACTAATATCGAGAAGCTATGTGAGCTGACGGATATCCCGTGGTAATTCCTATTAACGGACTTTATCGAGCTCGTATAAATTATTCGTATAACAAATAATCTCATTGAATAATTAAATAAACACAATGGCAATAGGTTAAAAGTAATAATCATTAATTTGTAGTCAGATATATCAAGATACGTCTCGTGTAAGACTGTGAAATTAAACATAATAAATATTTGTTTATTTCCTGAATAACAGTAGTAAAAGAATTGTAAAACACATATAATATACTCGTATTTTTGTTTATCGACGACCATTTTTTTTTTTTCTCGTCCATTGCGACAACCTTGGAAAACTCAGAGTTCGGTCACAGGTCTATTAAAGTTGGCCACCACTGCCACACGGGTCACATCATATTTTATTATGACGATAGGACCGCACCTTGTTGAGCGCTAATACACGACGGTGAACGTAATGCGTATCTGCGTATCGAGCGCACGGACTCTTATCCAAATCGCCATCGTTTCGTCGAATTTTCGTTTTCGCCATCATCCGCCTAATCGCCCCCGACCACTCAACGGCAGCTCTCGTAGACGTTCGACGTGCTTATCGTTCGAACGCCGACAACCCCGCCCCTCCCTCTACGAAAGATATTGCGTGACTTTAACGCTCCCGCGATGTGCACTGTTGTTTTTCCAACACCCCGTAGCGCGGCGGCTCTCAGATTTTCCTCACTTGAAAACAAATATAATTCCAGAACACGTCGCTTCATTTTTTTTTTTTTTTGACGTTTCGCAATTTATCATAATATTTTATGATTGGGCAATGACATTGTTATAATATTATAGAGACACGCCGCGTGAATAGATCAATTACGTTCGGTAATAATACATACATAATATATCAACGATTTAGTAGCTGTACATTAGTGACATTGAATTAATACAGCCGTTTTAATGATTTATTACGTAAATTGAACTATAATCAAGCAGATATATTTATTACTATGTACAGAGTGTTCCACGCCAATGTATGTGGACTACGACAAGTCGAGGTTTATAATTTTGGTTGTTTTACTTCGATTAAAACGCCACAAAAAAAAAAAAACCCCGAAATCAATTAACTTGATCGACATTCGATATATTACAGTAGGCCTTTGCGAGGTACTCTGTAAAAAAATGCATGACTAATTTTAAATTAAGAAACACTTTGATAAATGATAAATAATATATTTGAACAATGACACAGTTAGAAAAATTACTTACAAAATGTTCTACTCAAAATCAATAAGTACGGTATGATTACTGTTTAGTATACGTTTAGGCTAGACAGAAAGAGCGTTGAACAAATTATATGGACTAAGATTACATTAGCTTAAAATGTTATACTCATTTATTGATAAAAATATAACAATACTTTTGTCCGATATACTCGTACATATGATAATGAACCATCGTGTCAAGTAATTTTAATTGAGTTATATTAATTTTTCTTTCGTTTTTTGTTAAATACCGTGTTAAAATGCGAAATTGTCCCATGCAATAATGTGCGTTGACGTATCGTGTGCGCAGTGCTGATTAAAATTAATTTATTACGGAAACTCGGGAAGATTATTTTACGTGTTCAAAATAGTAAGAAAACAGAGTAAGCACTTACACCTTAACGCCACCACCATTATACCAATCATATACTATGTTAGTGAATTTCCCGCGAAACACTGTGTATATAATAACAATACTAATGTAATTTACCGCACGCAACCAGCGAGTAAAGCTATCAAAAGATTTAAAAGGTGTTGATCGAGGCCTCTGAGAATCGAGATAAAGTTAGGACACACACACATTTTACACATAAACGTGTATAAAATATGTTTATTGTACCTACCATCACACGAACGTATTCCGCATAATTATTTCAACGTGCATATAATATTATAACTCGAAAAACGAACTGCACGCGAATTCGTTAAAGCGCATATAGTTTTGTTTTTTTTCCCCCACACATTATGCGTATTAAAAACGATTTATCGATTGAATCTAGCGCACGGTGTTTAGCAGACGTCAAACGGTTAGCGATGTAATGCTATCGTGCTACTATCGTGAAAATAAAATAAATGTAAACCCAAAAAAAAAAAAAACAACGTACAACACGAATGTCTGCAACAAAAATAAAATGTTTCAGTAATATTATACCCGATGATGTATTCGCGGATATGATTTATTTCTATTTTCACAGGTTCGACCGAACAGAATCCTATTCGAACCTGCCGTACATTATAGTGTTTCGAGCCATTAATAATGGACGCTTACAGATTATTTCATTATGGTATTATATTATAGTGATGGAAGAAGAAGAAAAAAGCCACGAGCCCATAAACGTACGCGTAAAATAATATCCCACGTGAAACGCAATAGTAGTTACGTGCGAATTATACGACATTATTTAAGGGTCGTTTTCAGGTTTTGAATAATACCGTTTGCTGATAATTACGAACGTAATATTTTAGTGACATAACCATTATGCAGAGGCGTGTGCACTTGGGGTGACACATTTTGCACTTGAACTCGGGATCGATCGCTCGGGGTACAAACGGACGGCCAAATCGTTCAGTTCAGATCGGTGGCTGTTTGAGCGTACCGGTGCGTGGGGTGGGCGGCTTCGTGGAGGCCAAATGTTTTAAAGCTCCCCTTCTGTTGCGGCAAAATATAATATACGTAAAACGCTCTGCTCCGTCCTAATATTTGCACCTGTACAGCCTCCTCGTATAATTACTGTTGTCAGAGCGAAATTCTAGACTTAAAACCACCGCGGGCTTAGATGGATTGCCTGCAGGTGTACTATACACGCATGCACGGGGATAAACTCGGCGAATGAAAAATAATATGCCTTGTGCGGTAAACGTAAGGCGAACGATATCATGTTATCGTGTAATACTATATAGCGCGACCAACCGAAGGAGAAATTACAGTATTTAATTGGAAAGCAAAAAAAAATGTTTAAATCATTTGCAACGATTCTCAGGCGGTATTTTTGCGATTGTCGCAGTTAATTTCACCTATTTCTCGAGCTTTGGCTTCGAACCCGTCTGCAGTAGGTGCATGTTGCGTTTGACTAGAACGATGACGGTCGTTACATACAATCGTCACAGCGTAATATTGTTATTAATTATCGTACACGGATGAATACTCTGCAACACATATTTGTTTCGGTCATCAGAAAAGTATGTACAACAATACATAATATAATATCCTATCGTGCAATGTCGTCCTCAGAAAGGATTAATGAAAACACCGTACACGTACTGTAATATGCAGTGTGTCCTTCCCGATTTTGTGTGTGCAGATGTTATTTTGTTACGGTTTACCATAATTATTTTGCTTTTTTATAAGTTAAATGAGCGATTTATTTTTAGGAGACACGCTCAAACGATCCAATTTGTTGGATAAATTAACTATAATATCATATATCACCTCCATTTTTTTTTTTTAGTTTCATTTATTTGATAATAATATGAAAGCGGCGCTCCGGGACATTTTCCATTTCGATCAATCTAGACGTTTTATAATAAGTTATAGCTGGAATCAAATTATGGGCCCATCGATTTATTTGCACCGTTTCCAACATTTCACGGTTTTCATATTCGACGCGG
Source organism: Periphyllus acericola (assembly GCA_949715065.1). NCBI lineage: Eukaryota > Metazoa > Arthropoda > Insecta > Hemiptera > Aphididae > Periphyllus > Periphyllus acericola. Next base: position 40,886,229 of record OX454265.1, on the reverse strand, counting down.
ATAATGTCAATAAAAATGGTTTATTATTGTAGATAATATTTATACCTACTCGTTCACAAACACGTCACGTATAATAGCATGCGCGTGAAACACAAAATTTAAACGTTTTCAGTGTCACGACGGTCGTAGCGTGTTCCACCGGGTATGTGACCTATTGTTATCGGTGATTTACAAAATGTATTTACTTGTATAACAACAATAACAGCAATAACTTATTGCATGTTCCCAGACGTCACTATATTGATCTACTACGACTGTTTTGAACAGGACAACTTGTAAGTGCACTACTACGGAACAAGACCGATTCGTGTATGTACTTGTAATCATCCGCTGCGTTCACGTGCATTTTCGGTTAACAAGGAAAAACTCCTCACGTCTGGAAATCGAGACACGTGGGAACAAAAAATCGATCGATTACCGAGCGGCGTTTAATTAAATTTAGAGTTATGAAATGATTAGACGAGTAACCGATATAAGCGGCTATACGAGTCGGGTCACTCAGTGCTCATCAGTGTCTTGCAATTTTTTAGAAAACTATTAGGAATTTCGTATACTCTCTTCAAAGTACCAACTAGACAACATTTCCTATTAGAAAATTCTCGTAACCATGATGATTGTAGCAATCCATCCAAAAACACAAAAATAAACTAATATATCATCGTAAAACCAATAGCTTCCTCGCTTCACTAAGAATCTAAGACCAGTAAAAATAATATGCAGATTTGCGAGTTTGAATTACAGTTATGCAACCTAAATTGGATAGGGTCTATTATTAAATGTGCAAAATTTGGTGTCGCTGGTAAATAACTATTGATTTATGTAAATTAAATTAGTTTTATATAATATCAAGTAAATATTACGTAACCTACTGAGACTAAAATATTTTAACTTTTCTGATTAGTTTTTCAAATGGTTAAATATATCAAGGAATTGTATCCGGATGGGGTGGGGAGTTGGGGGCCTATCACCCACGTGTTGGTAAGCATAACATTATTTCAGCACTACCAGTATTTGGGCTCTAGTAGCGCCTATATGGTCGCTATATCCAGATTTAAAGTCAACCATAGACAGCGGACAAAGACACTATAAATGCACAGCTAAATACGTACTAATAGTGCTGGTAGGTCAATATTTAGCACACCATTTCACTCAATTAAAGGCGGCTTAGCTCCTAATGGCATGGATAATATTATGACAATCCGCTCGACGACGGTCTCCGATGAACAAACATTACTGATGATTGCGTCCCTTCGGAAAACCGTTCCATCGCCACGCACGTCGTAGTGTTTCCGCGGCCAAACGTTTCGGCTGAGCTCAGCTCCACATGCAATAATATTATACCATCGTACATACATTTTATTTTATCGTGCACGTCTCGACTGACGAAATCGAAAATGGTGAAGCTGCGTCGACATCTACAACATTAATTGTAATGGATTTATACCCTTTATCTCTCTACACATACAACTTTTATTCTTTCGACTACCCAAAAAAAACCTTATAAGGTAGCAACAATTCAGTTACAAGTAGATTACAATTTCAGACAAAATTAAATGTGTTTTTACGTGCAAACAATACTTGGAACAGTATAAGGGTAAGTAAATTCAATTTAAAAAAATAATGAAAACAATTTGAAATTAAAATACAAATTTTATTTTAAATTTTATTTGATAAATAAAGGTCAAACTTTTCTTTGTGCGATTTATGTGGAACACAAGAGCATTAGATAATCATACATACGTAGATACACGAACAAATTATACTCTATATAAGTGAAAAGTATTTTTATAACGAACAATAATTTCTCTTGCACATCACATAAAAACGTTACGTTTACATAAAATATAACAAAAATATTACATACATAACTGACAAACGTAATACTTTCGAGGAAATCGTTATATTAAGTATTTGTTAATGTGAAGAAATATTTAGACAACCGGTGATTAATTTGAATTCACATTTGCAAGAAAAATTCTAGAAAGAATGATAAGCATTTTAGACAAATCTAAAGATATAAACACGATACAATATTTCATAAAAGAAAAAAATTCGCCTATCTTTTTGTCAACTTTTTAAAAAAAACTTTTGTGTTTTTCTAGGACCAAAAAGTATGACTTATTAAATGTGTAATCTGCGCTTAATATTTTATCCATTTGTGATGCTACACTTAACGCTTTGAACTTTTTACCGCACCGGAAAGTTCCAACAAAAACTATCCAAGTATAAAATACCAATAATTCCCCACACTTTTCACGGTGTTATAATGAAGTTTCATAAAAGTTTTACTAACCATCGTTAGTGAAACAAAGATAACACTTTTTTTTTATTTCTTAAATATTTAATAAATTATTGAATGTATCGTTAAATTTCAATTTATCGGTTAAATAATTTAAGATTTGCTATTTTTATACCTATTCATGTCGATGACAATTCTGTACTTCGCAGTGGATCAAGAAATAGAGAGTGAGAGGGAAAGAGAGGGAGAAAGAAAGAAGGGAATGCTCCCTCTCAGGACGTTATCGAATCATTTCGACGCGTTACGATGATTACCTGCAGCAGTCAGCAGTGGACCATCGGCAGTACATCTCTAAGCGCGCTGCTGTAGTCCAGCGGAATAAGTTTTTACGTATACGGTTTTCCGGATGTTCACAGCACTGAATATAATACAAACTGTCCCGTATTATATACGATCCAAGCAGCGGAAATGCCGTTTTCGCAAACGCCGGACACACGGGAACGCCGTCTGGAAATCGCTGCAGCCCCGAGTCGTCACCGGTCCGGATATTGCATTCGGGTCAAATTTTTCGAACGGAACGGTTTTTGTATTTTATTTTTTTTTTCCTTCACTTTTGCCATAGAGTACTGTTCGTTATCTTGTCGCAACAGTAGGTCCCCGAAAGCGAGTATACGTACAGACGTAGCAAACGTAGTCCTTCTCTATTCTGACCGATGTCGGAAAGCGTCTAGACGCGGTTCGAGATCAAAGTTAAAAACGAAAAAGGTCGGTATACATGAGGTACAAGTAATCGGTTATGCAATACGTCGTTAAGTCGCTTTCGGTCCTTCTCTACGCGGCGGCCGATTCGGGCGCATATACTTATATGTAATAGTAATACGGTTGTACGGTATATATTATCAAAATATTGTTTTGATATTTTTTAGTAACACACGGGTATTCTTAATAGAACCGAGATTTAACAACGCCTATTCTATGTTTCACTTACGTTTTTCTTCTACTATTTATTTGACTGCCGCAGCGCAAAAGCCGCAATTAAAACCTTTGCGTATAAGTTATAAGCAAGTCTACGTTGCGCATATGACTTGGCGTTAGCATGTACTTATAATAATGAACTTGCATGTGTGTGTGTGTGTTCGCGCGCGCTCGCGTGCGTCATGACAAACTGGATGAAAATCGACCAATTACTCAGCAGTTAAATATGAGTGATGGATCTAAATAATATAATAACTGCAGTCTCCGGCAGCGTAAGTGGACCGAGACATACCCTAGTATTAGACACACATCGATTACTGATAAAATGTATATATGAAATATGCTAAGTAATAACTTACATTGTAAAGTAAGAATTCATAGAAACGATGTAAAATGCTTAACACTGTAATATGCTAGGGTATTACTGATAATATAAAAATAGAATAATTAAAACCTATATAAAAAAAAATCATGAACATGAAAAACAGTATACACAATGTATAATTTGAATAATGTAGTTTGAAATATAAAACCACTGACCATCGGGTCAGATGCACGAAAGCCAAAAATGAATAGACGTCCGTACAAGAAAGCAATGCGAGCAGAGTATATAACAGCCCCGGATTTACACAGAAATCAGACGCGTCCAGCCATCAAGTAAAGAATTATTCTATGCCAAGCGTTTTATTTAACTTTTGTACTTGTCGCGTTTATATTGTAAATTGTATTAATAAAAGGTGATAGTACCCAGAGGTGATATTATCCATTACATTATAGCATTTACTACCCGAACACTACGGACACGTAACAATACCTAGAGTAAACAATGGTTTGTAAGAAGTATAAACACAATTTTTTTTGTCTGTTAAATATTTTATAGTATATAAATATAACTAAATAAATAATTAGCGCATATACCTCTTAGCTTTAAATATTATGCATAAGTTTGGATATATTTTTTCATCTATTTTCCTTTATATTATTGGCCGTTTTTGGGTGCGTATTTAAGTTTTTTTTCAAGTCCTTATTAGTATGTATATAATTATAACTTTATAAGTAATCAGTACCATATTATGCGAAATTAAAATGTAATTTATACGATTCGATTTCTACTGAAACACAAAGATTAACAAAAAAAAAAATAATACATTTTTGATACTTCACGAAAAAGCTATGAAAATGTATTATCTACAGTAAGCCCAGCAAAGTATATCATAAAGTATTCTTGAAAATTAATTTTTCTTTTTAATTTATATTTATGGGTTATTACGGTAGTAAGTATTATGATATTTCTGGGAAAAAAACTTAATTACTGTTCACAATATGAATCAAGGTGGGCTTAGTCTGATGACCCGTGCCAACACGACAAAAAGACCATCGTTGTAATGAACTATTATTTTTTACTTATAAAATGCCATATTAAAAAAACACCTCCTACCTATAATAAATCTTAATATCACACAATAGTCTTTTTAAATATTCTTTGTGATAAATTTTGTTTTGTCAATATTATATCTCAGCCAATTATCTCGCTCATTCTCTGTCTCTCACTGAAAAAACCTTAATAAAAATATGCGCACCAGCAACGATTAAACAAATTAAAATGATCTCCAAGATACCGATAATAAACCGATAAATAATTATTATTTTGATTATATTGATTCGTTATTGTTACTTTGTTTGCGCGATTCCCATATTACGTCGCAATAAATGTAATAATATTTTTCCAATGGTTAATAACAACAATTGTAATTGTGAACGTTTATCAAAATTCGTAATTTTAATAACTACAGTACGTATGTACTCCGCATAACAATAAGTATTGTTTTGTATAACTGATATGATGGAAAAAAACATTTTAATAAATCCATTTGACATCGTTTTAACTCAGTGTCAATAGATTCCATGACACTTTAGCACCACCTCAAAAAAACTTTACCTTTATAATTCCGAGTTCAAAACATGTTGAGAATTAGGTAAATGATAAGGAATTTTCGAACATATGCTATTCCCACTTTCAAAGCGAAAGTTATACATTTATTCAAACACTATTTTGTAAAAATGCCCTTAGCTCAGATGTATATATATTTTAAAGCATTTTTTCTGAACTTTCGAAGCATAAATATCAAACCAGTAGATAATTAGTTTAAGTATTTCATGTTTTGATGAGTGCACCCGTTTCGCTCGTTAAGGCTTAAAATACGTAGTACTAATTAATTACTTAAAAATTATGTTTTATAAATTAAACAAACTCGGTTTTTAATAAAATGATCATATAAATATTCATTTAAATTTTAATAGACTTTCTAACAGCTATTATTAATCACTCGGAAATGTATACACATCTGCACTACTACGTCGTGGAAAAACAACTTGTATGAAATTACATACAATCATAGACGAGTAAAATATGCTTGCAAACACTTATTTCCATTACGTTAGGAAAGTGATAGCAGCGCACTAAAAGGTTTTGGCTATTTTCAAATCATGTCAATTATTTTTTTTCCCCCCTCCGCCAGATTCTTTTCTGGGATCCGAGTGCATTTGATGTAATATATCTCTCGGTTCGACACAGACGGCGTTTAAAAGAGGTCCGATAAAACATAGGTCGGCCAAAATCCTAGTATTTGCTTTCAGTTTCTGGTAAAAGGAAAAAAATATTTTTCTACAATTTGCACTCACGTCGATTTCATTGCTTTAAGTACAAAGTTTACAGAATGACCGAAACGTTATATACTGCGGTGCTAAGAGCCTGTCAAACGGTCTGTTGTTGAATGGTGACCATTGCTCTGGGGTCGGTTTCGCTGACATTTCGAACGGGCGAATTTCATTCCGTTTACTTTTCGGGTGCAAACAATATCGCGAGTACAGCGTATAATATATACTGAATATAAAAATACATTATATTCTTCAATAGGTCAAATTGCAGTATGATTCTCCGGCGTTTGTGCGGGCTGAGAACGGCAACACATCGAACGTATTCGTCGGGTGTATAGCTGTCTTTTTTTAAGGAGCTATAATAGACACCGTCTATCTGCATACTTACATTGACCAAAGCTGTTTCACGTTACCGAGTGATCGAGAATCGTTTAAAAGCTACGATTAGGTTATTTATCCGACAACTTATTATTCGTTTCAAACTGCAAGTGAATTCACAACCGTACATTTTCCAATGCACTGTACGATCTATACGTATCTATTAATTTTCAATAGGATAGAAAATTGTATTTTCGTCCGGATACAATTTTCCGGTGCCCATCAGTTAGAAAACACACACGTACGTAAGACCAGATGAATGTTTTTATCATATTTATGCGTTTTAATTGAATATTAATATAGTTAGGTAAAAACGAGTATTTAAAATGCGAATCACATGAAAAAAAAACTGTTTCATATACCAACCGGTATTAAAGTTAAATTGAGCAAAACCCATGTTATTAATTTTTAAAAAAGGGGCGAAACTCCTTGGTAGGGCGAGACTCTACGGTCGGATGAGATACAGGGATGGATCAATTGCTGTATTTGTCATTTAAACTTGAAACTAAAGAACCACTGCTCTCGAGATTCTGAGTGAAAGTGTACGAGTACATCAATTTCAATTTTTTTTTTTTTATCAATTACGACCATCGGCAACATAGGCCATTGTGTATGCATTTTAGTTTACAGTTAATACAACATATATCAATATAAATCTAGTTTCAAAATTTAACGATATCTGATGTAGCAGTACAACCAAATATCTTGATAAAACCAATACATTTCTCGTTTCACACAGAATCTAAAACATGTATACAATTTTCAACATTAAAAACTGTTATTTTTTATAATTTTTTTCCTAATATTTATTTAAAATAATACCGTGATAATTATTTGATTCATGCGACATGGTACTACGTGTATATTATAATACTGTACATTTCGTCAAAACCGATTCGTTTTAAATTCAACCTCAGGCAAGTAGTGTAATTTCCACTTCGTGATTCGTGACGATAATGTGACCTAAATGTGAAGTCGTCGTATTATTATTCGGATGCGAGTTGGCTAGGAAATCATGTCTGGCCAGAAATCAATTATATGTCAAGGGAAAGGAATGCGCACGAGGGCTCTTCTGGTAATTCATAATTAATTTAGAAAAGAAAAAAAAAATACATTCGACAGTTATGTATATGCACGACGAGTGTACGCAGTGTTAAATTTCTTATGATTTTGCAGATCTTCTTCTTCCGTTGGTATTTTAACGAGATCATCTTTCCGAAACATTAACAACAATAATCGCGTTTTGTACACGTCGTTGCGAAACATCCGATTATGCGGTGTCGGACAGCCAATAGTCTCGGAAACGTGAGCAAGGTTTATACGCGTAAGTCACTATTCTATAGTCGTTGTTAAATCGTTTACAGCCGATACGAGACATTTTCCGACTGAATAACCTAAAAAAAAAATCGAATAATTGAAGTATTGTCCGCGCTAAAAGTGTTTTCGAGTCCCAAAAAAATTTAATGCGTTTTCCGTGAAAAGTTTTGAGCGATGTTGTGCGCGTGCAAATGTCAATTTACATATTATTATTACGGCACAAGCGCGGGCCGCGGAAAAGAAATACCTATGCCCCGACGTTTCGCAGTACGTTGTTTTTTCAGTGTCCCTGCAAGCGTTACGTGCAACCCAACGCCTTGCCATACGTCTTGCATTGTTGAAAACGATTCTTCAATCGTTTTCAACAATGCAAGACCGTCTCTCATCCGGTCGTCCTCCTCCTCTTTATGTGGCCTGCATCGAATAAAATTAACACTGAGACGTTTTGTTCTCATTACCGCGTGCACTGTCCTAATCGCGTTACTACCTTCTCGCCGTACCCAGGGCCGTCCTTAGGATTTGCGAGGTCCAGGGCGAAAATACTTTAAACACCTTTTAGATATTAAACCATCTATAAACATATTATTATGACATTAATAATTCTTATCACACAAAAAATTTGGTAGGTACCTCGGACACCACGACGAAAATATAACCAATTTTACTACTTTTTTCAAACGCGAGGCCCGAAATTTAAGCAAAAAGCGCGAGGCCCAGGGCCTGGGCCCTGTTCGCCCCCCCCCCCCTTAAGGACGGCCCTGGCCGTACCAGACAGGGTGCCAAACGAACACGGATCGATGGACTTTTGCTAAATACATTACATTCACACCGATGGTGGATGCGAAGACCAAAAGAGTGCACAACAGTCTTGGCCACCGCGGAACGACTAGAGCTTTGGCTAACAATATTATCATTGTTGCTGCCCATCCCGTATCGTAACACAACTACGATGGGTCTGTAAAAAACGACTATAGTTATTCTTTTTACGTGGAAAATAATTCCCCCGTCATTATATTGTTATCACGTTAATTCGAATCGATAATACGTCACTGATGCTATTCCACTTGATCCGTTCGCTGGATTAAAAATAAATATATATATTATATATCATCGTTTCACAACGAAATATGTGTTCTGCACGCTTGAAATAATTTTATCAAATGATCGAAATTACGCGTCCATTACAGAATAATTTGATTCGCATTGTGTACACAATACCATGTGTATATTGCTTTAGGTTTGGTAATCTAATTCGATGTAAATTGATTGACCTACATCTGCGTTTGCGAAATTTCTACGGACCATGTATACGGTTATAATGCGATTACCGTGGTTGCGTTTTATCCTTTGATTGAACACCACGTGGCACGAACATATATTACATATTATATAACATGCGGTACGCGTCTGACCGTTACGAGAAAGAAAATCGTGATTTGTCGGTGGACTGACAACCGCGAGGCATCGCGTGGACGGATATTAAACGAAATCGCCGAAAAACAGCTGATTAGTTTTTCCGTCTCGAGTAAAGACCCCGAGGTCAAGGACTGGTCCTTTAAGCAGTACAATCGCATTGATGTCCTTGTGCCACTCACTGTGATCCAACACGTGTAATTTTAATCATCTAGCTGCTCCAACACGGCGCCTCGTCAGTGATGTGTGAGTCAGCGTCTCTAAGCCACGTTGGTGGATTGCGTCTAAAATATAGACCATAGATCGTATAGAGCAGGGGTGTCCAACAGGTCGATCGCGACATTCGTTTGAGTCGATCGCGACTCTCTTTACGCATTTTTTTGAATTTTTAATTTTTTTTCAGAAAACAAGCAAAATGTTTTTTTTTTCGTAAATTTTTGTATCTAATGTTTTCTTATGTATCTACGTTATTAATACTTATATATATTCTAAATAAAAGTAATAAAATAAGTGTAACACGCAAATACATTTTTGTTTATTGACTACCTTTTTTTTTTGGTCGATCGCGATAGCCTGAGAAAATTAAGAAGTCGATCTTAAGTCTATTAAAGTTGGCCGCCCCTGGTATAGAGCGTGCACGAATAGGCTGGGAAAAAATTAGAAACTCTGCAAATAACGATGTGCACCTACAGACGTAGCAATGAAAAATATTTTTGAACATCAATGTCGTTCCCATTTCCCATTTTCCAGTTCATCAAAAATATTCCTTTCCACGATAAAATAATATTATTACGATCGGTTTCAAATGAAATCAATAATAATGTTTTTACAATTAAGATAATAACAGTGTTTAGATGTTTACTCTACGGACCATATTCTAATAATTTGAATTAAACATATCAATCGCGTGTGTAATTTAAAATGTAAAACATGTTGTGTATCAAGTGTTATAATATGCACACCTTAAACGGTAACATTAAACAAAAATTGTATAACCATTGGAGTTGAAACGGGTTAGAGAACACGAATATTTTCACCCATATACGGTTTTATAAATATATTTATAGTTTTATCTTTTTGAAATATATTTTTACCTAGTCATACTAATAAATAGTCGTTTATTGTTATGGATATTTATTTTCACCCGTTATAATAGTATGCATATTCAATGGTAACGGACTAAAATGAGGGACAGTACGAAACAAGAGTATCACAATCAATAATAGATTTTGTTAAAAACAACTGTGTATAAATTATATAAACAATATATTATATAATTTTATAAACAATATTAATTGTTCGTGGTAACGAGTTTCAAAGACTGACATATGAACGAAACGAAAATTAAACAAAATATTTTATTACGAAAAAAAAATTATAGAAACCTAAAATCGAATAAAAAATAATAGTCAAGTTCAAAATTATGTATTTTGGTATCGCTGTAATTATATTTCTTATATATTTTTTTTATTTCCAACATTCTCGGTGCACTGAAAATCTACAAAGCACTCATAAAAAAAATTATCTTTTAATTAGTATTACATGACATTTTTAAACAATTAAAATACAATATCTGGACACATTTAATTGTTGTTTGTTATTATGTTCTACTTTATATGTTAATCTGCTATTGATATATTTTTTTTACACTCTCATTGTTAATTATTATGTTCCAATTGCGTGTAATATTCTGTATTTTTTTTTCAGCGTAATTTAACTGCATTAAGACGGTTACTTGGTCTTAACAAAATCAAGCTAGTAGTTGAAAAACATTTAAACAGTTTAAAATAAAAAAATATATAATAATCTTATTTCATATAATACAACTATTGTAAGACAAACAACATTAATTATTCACGATAACTCAGTCCCGTACTTATAAACAGATCAATTATGTTCCCAATAGCTCTTCTAGAATTCGCTTGCGCGTTATTTCTTAGTATTACTCGTAGATAGTATTTAATTTTGAATACAGTCAATATACGTAAGCGGGGTTACTTTGGTCTTATAGCCCCGCGTATTCGAATAAAACATTGTACGGCTACAAAGCACAAGTGAACAAATACAATTTGAAACGTTTATCGAAATCTTGTAATGAATATCCATTTACATAATAATGCACATTCGATCACGACGACTGTTCGATTTGCTTGTACAAGCCAGATTGTAAACAGGCGACAACAGTTCGATAGTTTACGCGATCAAAGTGGTCGTCAACTCGAGTGAAACACATTAGGATATTGACTAAGAACTCGAGTGTTTGATATGAGATCCGTAAGCTCGAATACCCACACGGTTCGATTGCAGTGAGCCTTAGACCGTGCGCTGTAACGAAATAGCTGTGCGAACATGCGTTTGTGGTGAATAACGCACCGGACGTACGGTTAAAAGTGTTTTGATTTTTCCGACGTGTTTCATTAAACACTACTTATTTATGTATACGAGTAGTCATATCGTTTGTTTTTTCCTTCCCGGACGTCAGTAGTACGAACCTATTTGTATCGTACGTTGTAAACTGTTGCACTGTATTATATAAAAAACGCTTAGACCGTACCCACTAGCGGATGGACTTGATTGGGTATGTTGACCGGGGCCCAATAAATTATTGAACTTTTAAATAATAATATTCTATATGTATTTGGGTACATCGTTGAGATTTAAACAAATAATCAACTGTATTAACGTTTTAGAACTGTGGGAAAGAACACCTACTATAAATACTACCTATGTCAAAAAAAAAATAAGATCTACTCGATAAATATTTGTACAATATTGATATAAATGTCATTTTACTTTATTTCTTATTTGTTTTATATTTTTGTGTGTGATATCGTATAATATTGTATACTTAAGTTTTTAGTGTTTATGAGTCATACTAGGTACGCAATGATTCCCAAATTATGCAGCACCATGAAAATAAGTTTGTTGAATAGTTACATATATGCACACTTTGGCTCTTGGAATATTTAGAGAATTTGTGTAACCAACAAGACTTGATTGTAAGTTTTCAGTTTTTATGCTTATTGGTCCAAGTTACAATGTAATATAACTTAACAATAAAATAAATACAATCATAAATCAAAAATAAAATATTTTTTTGATCAGTCTAATTACTATTATTCATAAAAAAATAAACACGGGGCAAAGTTCCGATTAAAATGGAAACGTAAATCATTACAGTCTTGAATAACCGTTGAGTTATATTAAAATAGAAGGGGTTAAAAATTTGAAGTGATCAATATTTATCAGATAAACAAACAATAAATGTCACGTCGTTATTAATTATAGTATTTACTATTTTTAATAAATGATGGCCATGAAGTGAATTAATAATAATAAATAAAAGATGAACCTCCCCACACGATATGAAAAAAAAATTATTAGTTTCGAATCGCACTTATAAGATGTCCTCGATTGATCATTTGCACGTGTCTGGTTTCAGGATTTAGGTAGGTCCTTTGTAGTAGCGGAAACAGGGTAAAATGTTGAAAATTATTCGTATAACAATGATGGTCGACGAACATTAAAAAGTTATGGTTTTAGACGAACAAGAAATGGAAAACGGTTGTACAAATGTTAATTCGAAACTAGTATGAGCTACAGCATTGTTTGGGCATCCTTATCACTACGGCTCACGACGATTGTAAGCTAGTGTTTGCCAGTGTGCGTGTGCGTGTGTTTGCGAATGTGTGAGTGTGTGTGCGAGTGTGTGCGCGTGTGTGCGAGTGTGTCATTATCCCCTACACACGCAGTCGAGTTCAGTACAACAATTTTCTTAATCAGTTCTCGTTGAGTAATTAAACAGAGTCATGGGCTAGGCTGTACGTATTTATATACATACGTTCCAGTCTTATCTGCCGACGGATTGGTGACACGCAAACGAGCGGTCGGTGCAACTGTGTGTCGCGTTGGGAGACGAGAGAAACACGAAACCGGACAATATAAATATACAATATATTATACGAGTATTACACGCATAACATGTATGCGTATGATCGTAGTATAACAGCGTACCGTTACGAGTAGTAAAATAACGTACCGCGTACCGGTCCGTTTGCCTTGTTTCGTTCGGTTTTTTACGGTTTTTTTAGTTATTTGTTTGTTTTTTTTTTGTTTTTTTTTTTTCTCGGTTTTTCTCAAATTGTTTTCCATCACTTCCTCCTCGTCGCCGCCGCCCGACGAATCGCACGCGTTCGGTTTCCCGCGTGTGCGCTCACACTAAACGATGTTATATTTTCTATGCAAGTTCCCGTGCACAGCCGCCGTCCATCACCGAGTGCGCCCACAAACTCCGCTGCACCACGGCCTCGCCGTCGCGTCCGGGTCGCGTTGACCCCTAGAGCCACGCTGATAATACATGCCGGCCGGCCGTCACGTTCGCCTCCGCACCGGATCACCTATCATGAAGGTAAAGTGACTACTCGTATGTACCCGGAGGAATTATCACCAGCACAATCCCTGCGCCCGAACGGTCCCGCCGAACACGGTATACGTCCCCGACTCGTATCCGGTTGACGGCAACACAGCGATTTCCAACCCCTCCCCCCATCCCCCTACACAGTTTTCTTCCCTGACAGCTGCAGCCGGCGGGCTCACAAGGTCACAACAATAGCCGGCGCGAAAACGGTATAGCGGTTGTGTACCCATATATGATTGTAATGCGCGTAAACGGCGTTGTTCTCGTTTCTCGACTGCAGATAACGTTCGCCAAGACGAAATAACGTCGCATCACGTGAATTAAGCGTAGCCGTTGCGTCAACTTCAGCAATTAACAAATGAACAAATAATTTGTATTGTACATCACGTCTGTGTGTGTGTGTGTGTGTGTGAGTGACGTACACGGGTAAACATTCGATTACAATAATTTCAGTTTCGATAAGCCAAACCGGTGACTTTTCATTAATTGTTTTACAAAGTATCTCTAACGACACGGCCATAAAACCCATTGTCTGGCCAGTTACAATCATGTTAAAAATATGTTCCTACGCGTATAAAACATATTATGTTATATTTCGAGCCGTTCGATTGAAAAAAACATACCGTCGGGCTTATTGTCATGAATGTTTTTATTTCTATTAATGCGTATCATTGTGCGTATGCATGTATACTATGAAACAATAAACTCTTCTGTTGTAATTCCGACCACTGCCCAAGTCGCATCGTATTTATTTGGGAATCTGGTGTACCTTACAATACGATAACGTAGTTTATACTATATAAATCGGTAAAACTCGTCGACGTGTTAATAAATTGTATATAATGTTTGACAATGTATATTATATCCCCAAGAGGGAGAGAGAGAGAGAGAGAGAGAGAGAGAGGGAGGGAGGGGGAGAAAGAGAAGAGTGAAAGTTGTAAAAAACGCACAGTGAAAATCTAAAATTTAGATCATCACTGTGCGTTTTTATATTTACGTCATTTAGATTCTAAATGACGTAAATAAATCTGCGATAAAACGGTTGTAAAATATTAATACCGAAGGTTGAACCACCATATACCGATAGATTAATCATTTTAATTGCAGGTCAATGGATTAGTATTTTTGTATTTATTATTATAATTATATATACATTTTTTTTAACACCGAAGCCACACAACATACAAATCGAGTCGCCGGTCCTAACGGAGATTGAACAATCATTTCGGACCGTCGACGCAGTCGAGATTATTATAATTATTGGCTTTATTGATTCACATACATATTATAATTTTCTAAGTGATTGGAAGTATTATTTTCGATCGGTTCATAGACGACTATTGTATCACGGGCCATACGTACGAATATAAGGGGAGAAAAAATTATATCACTCACCTCAGTATTTCATATTAAGTCAAATCGTGTCAAAAGGTAGTCGATAAAAACCATAAAAATACCAAATCTACTCATAAATCGTCGTCATCGTTGTGCGAGCCATAATGTTACTGTGTTAATGGCCTCCAGTGCGTGCGCACACACACACACACACACACACACACACGCACGCACACGATATACCATTTTCAGTTGTCAGTCGAACACTACACGTTGAAATAGGTTCATGAGCACACCGAACACAATAAAGATAAACGCGTTCAGATATCACCTGCCATTGTCGTGATAACGATACGTTAAGTGTAAATATTTGCTTATGTATTTTCTCTTGGCGTTCGATTGGGTTTTTTTTTCTTTCACATCGCCCATGGTAATACAGTACACTCGAATATTCGTAGCAATCAGTCGGAATCGCCAAACAACTATATTGTGCATTATGATATTATGATAGTAAAAAATTCTATAAAATAACTAAGAATATTATATGTTTTTCGGATCGTCTGATATAGCTAAACAGAATATTAGACACGAGCAGATGAAATCGCCTCCATTAAAACATCATAATTGATGCAATTTCATGTGTTATTGTCATGTACTAAATTTTGCACACAACGCGCATTCGTATTATTTCCAATTGGTTTAATTGTCATTGAGAATACGTACGCGAGATTATAATTTTTTTCTATAATCATCGCATGTACCGTTTCATGCTAATATGTTTTACTCACAAGTACTTATCGTTATTTATAACGAATTGGTTTTGTTTTTTAATAATTTTCTTACATTTCTCAACACTACTTCTTTCCGAACTACACACAACTAGCTAGAATAATCGAAACCGCACATTATACGTATCCATAGTTACACGTCCGACTTGTTTCCACACGATTCCAGTACCGTCGTAATCATATTATGTTCATAAATTAATTTATAATTACACTTTTAATCGCTGTTGAACTTGGCATTCGGCCGACGTAAAAATTCCTAACTCATAAGAACTTTTTTTATCACATTCCAAATTCGTTAAAAATGTTTGTTCAACATCAACCTATAATTTACACTTGACTGATTTTGTATTGTTACTGTTATACTCATAACATGTAACATAAAAAAAAAATAATAATAATAATAATAACAACAATGAAAATGTATTAAAAGGCTCATATGATTACTTTACGCGCCGAGAGTTTTTTTTTTTTTACCCACAAAATGACGGGCGGGTAGATCTCCGTTTTGAAAGTAGCTTCTCGGTTGGTTATCATTATAACGATATTACATATGAAAACCATTTTAATCTCGTCATATTGTATTATAAATCCCGTAACAGAGCTATAGACTTTCACTATGTCTACAAGAAAACGACGGAATAGTATTAAAATGACGTCTGGGTTGTGATACTTTGTGTTGAAATACAGATACTGTACGAACCATTGAAGTGGATAGGCGATAACTTTGGACTCTAAACCCACGAGTCACCTGAGGAATTGTTGATTTTAGTGTGATATCATTAGTAAATATCACCGTGACTTCAGCTCGAGTCCAAAAACAGATATTGTGGACGGTATACGTATGGTGCGTTTACGTCACGTCCCCATTGTCCGATGTCCAATATTTGCATTGTACAAATATATATTGCTGAACGTGTATTTCTGTAAAATGATAACATATGGAAACGTTATTCGATAATGGGAGAATTTCAGATATTTTATACATTTCAGATCACCTCGACGATACGGACAGGACTGTTGGTGGTACTGCTATGTGTTGTTAAGATCACAATCGAAGAACCGCTCGACAAGCATCCGATGCAGCCGCTCCTACAAACAACGTGCCCCAGCCAATGTAATTGTACGCCCACCGAGATGTTATGCTCCGGCGCCAACCTCACCGAAGTTCTGGAAAATGTAATAGATTATCCGGTAAGGTTGATATGATATCAGTACAGGATATCCCACACGATTAGTATTTGACAACATACTTATAGAAGTTGGTGAAATTCGGTTATTTCGATAAATAGGTAGACCTGCATGGTACTCGTGTAATATGATAACGTATAAAACCTTCAAGTTTATTGTAATACGTCTTTAAAGGATTCGGATGAGCAAACTTTATTTTTAATCATCATTCCCTCAATATTTAACACTTGCAAACGTAAATTATATTTTAAAAGGTATTAAAATTGTTTTTTAATAAACATATTGTTTTAACTTTTCATGACTGTAAATGCCAAATTAAAATAAAAACTTTTCAAAACCAGTTCAGCGAATAAAAGCAATTTTTTCGTTTCACATCATCTTGCCTGAAGAATTCAAGAATGCACTTAATAAAACCATAAATATATAATCAGTAATTTTAATGACTTTAGATATTATTTTCGTGATTGTTGGTAGACGCTAGCATTTATATATATTGATATATAAATTAAATTTCATTCTACATTATTTAAAATATAATTATATAAAACATTCGTGACTTCAAATTAAACTTAATTCTTTATAGACACTATGACATTTATTTATTAAAATAAAAAATTGACTTAATTTTTTATATGGTTTATTCTTATCACGATGAGTAAATAGTTAAAACTTCTCGAATTATTCGACGTACTGTTATCAATGTTTAGATGTAAATATCACGCATCACTTTCGTTGAACCGCTGCGTAAAAGTGTATTCAACTATTCATCGTATAAAGGAAATTAAAATTTCAAAGTATTACACGTGCAAATGGTATTTAAAGTATTTATTTTAAAATAGTTCCAAATTAACCGTCGATTGTAAATTGAAACGCAAAATAAATAGATTAATAAATAAATATGATTAATATGTATATTATACCGTGACATATCGACATCGGATGAAATACCTAGTTGTTCTGTAATTTATTATTGTATTGTTAACAACTAATACTGATGCGAAACGTCTAAGTGCTTCGAACACGAATACTTTTCTGACAGGCGTGTACAACAAGATCGTGATTAAAATATGGGTACGATTGTACGATAATGTAGTAAAACGTCGTTTGCAAAGATAATAGTAGCCAAAAATGCAAACGGCAAACAAATGACAACGTCCGCGTTCCTATCACTACGGTTATTAATTATTAGATGTTTACGTCGATCCCGCGGAAACACGCGAACGCCACATCTTCGAATAACACAGATATCGTTCGTTTTGTGCATAAAATATCATACTGTCGACGTGTTGTTTGGTAAACAACGCGATCGCATAGTGCGTACCTACGTATTATTATTCATCTATATAAATATGGGCGAATATTGAATTTCAACGAGCAATAAACGTCTTGTACGCGGAAACGTCACGTACGCCGTTCACGCGTGATGCGATATTATTACTATAGTCTTTCGTGTTACAATATCGTCTAAAACGAAACGTTCAGATGTTCAGAATAATGTTTTTTGTTTCCAAACCAATAATTAAACGATCAACTACGAGTGCTCGATTAAAAAATACGATAACACCGCGATACCACCTCCGTAAGAACGTTGGTAAATCGTGTTTATCGAATTAGTTATTTTGTTTATCCGCTGTTAACTTGAAAACGGATTTTGTGATAAATAATTGAACCGTTTCTGGACTCGTAAAAACTATACGATTTTCAGTTTAGTTTAGTCTTCGTTTTTATTTCAATAGAACACGTTTTTAAAGATTATATGAAATTATTAAAAAACAATCAAGTATAGAACTTAAGCATAGTTCCGTAAGTGCATATTTTTAATCACTAAGTTGTCAATGTGATTCAGTGGTCGCGAACAGCACCGAATAAAATTAAATGTAAAAAATTTAAATTATTTGCAACACATGCAGTGCATTCATATGGATGGTTATTTCTTCATAACACCGGGTCGATATTATTTATCATTTGTGCAAATTACTAACAGTTATGGATAGAGATAATCAACATCAATATTTACAGAATAAACGCGAAACTCATTATTCACTCATTTATAATGTAAGCACCATTAAACTAATGTAATATTAACGAGGTTAAGAAGTTAGTTATTTGTTTTTACGCGTATGCAATGCACTTAACAATGTGCATTTTATTAATATTATTAATCACACAATTATTATGCCGATACAAATTATTCAATTCGTGTAGAAATAATTACAAAATATAATAATTCGTAGAACACAAGAAATATAGAAATTGAAAAATTTAGCCTATATAACTCAGCATTTATTTTCCTTCTTTTTATTTCACGACGAATTGATAAACAAACCGTATCGCAATCTTTTATCTTCTAAATAATATGCATTTGTTTAGACGTATTTAATTTTTTAACAATGTCAATTTGAACGTTTTCAATTTCATTAGCCCAGTGATTTCTGAATAAATATACTCTATGTTTAATTAAACTTATATGGGGTTATGACATTACCAGGATTTGGGACTATGGTTTTCCTTACTTATACTTCTTATATTAATCACGTAATAACCATGTCGTATACTATCTTTGTAAACTAGTTCAAATGAAAAAAAAATATATTTTCTCAAAACTCATAACACATTGTTTTGATTTATTTTTTGGTTATTTTATTTTAAATAAATTCTTACCACAAATGTTTTGTGATTTTCATAATTTACATTATTTATCGACGATAAAAATCAAAATTATCGGAGGTATATTGAACTGTCAAAGACCGAATGTCAATTATTTTATATTATATTACCTACTTAAAAAAAATTAAGGTGTCAAATAAATTATATATTCACACTCAAAAACTAAAATAAACAAATTGTAATACGTAATCTTATCGTAATTGCTAAAATATTATAAAAACTCCAGTATAATATATTTATATATTATAGTTTTTAATTTCCGGTACTTTTTTGATTTGATTTTTTTAGCTACTTAAAAGTTTTTACAAATAAAACTAATAATAAAGTAGAATTGAAAAAATAAAACTTTGAATATCAAGTATTCTAAATAAGTTAAATTCAATGGAAATTCAATAACTCAAACACTCCAACTCTTTGAAAATTAAAAAATAAA
The DNA here is from genome assembly GCA_949715065.1 of Periphyllus acericola. Classification (NCBI taxonomy): domain Eukaryota; kingdom Metazoa; phylum Arthropoda; class Insecta; order Hemiptera; family Aphididae; genus Periphyllus; species Periphyllus acericola. Next base: position 40,866,421 of record OX454265.1, on the reverse strand, counting down.
TCTACGCCTCAAAATCTATTCAAAATAGTTTATAATTTTTTTTCCATTTTAAAACATTTCCAAGTTTTATAGTCTATATAATATAAAAATTTATTTTTTTTTTTCAGAGTATATTACATTTAGACTTCTCAAACATGACACTGAAGTCAGTTCCGAAAGCAATAACATACATGACGAATTGCAAGACGATCAACCTATCCAATAACAAAATTAACAAGCCCGATAATTTTTCAATACAAAACTTATGGCTTCTAGAAGAACTGATATTGAGTAATAACTCGATTCATGATATATCCGTGATCAACCGTGACTTGCTGTCATTCACAGAATTCAAGAGCCTTAACTTATCGAGCAATCCTATCACCAGTCTTGGCAAGGACGAGAATTCGGTATTGATCAGCAATTCGTTGAGGGTTTTGGACGTCAGTTATTGTCAGATTACCTCTTTGGTTGGACCCGTAGTGCTCAGTGGACTTACAAATCTTGAAAACTTGAACTTGACGAACAACCCGCTGAAACATTTTGACGGGGTATTCTCGTACTCGTTGAAAACATTAAATATAAGAAATTGCCTGATCGAACATCTTGGCGAACAAGCTCTGGGTTATTTAAGAAATCTCGAGGAATTTATTGCCAGCCAAAACGATCAGATGTTCATAAAAGGTGATATACACACTTCATCACTTAAGAAAATTGACGTCTCAGGGTGTTCTTTGCGAGCACCAAATTTACTCGGTATGAGTGAACTTAGATCTGCATTTCTAAACGGAAATCGAATCAGACGACTTGTGGACTATCAGTTCATTAATAACTCAAAATTATTTGAGTTGGATCTATCGAAAAACAGCGTGGAATTTGTACGTATCATACATGAATATATTTTATATTTGTGAATAGTTTTTATAGTTTTATAATTAAAATATCCCACATTTGTAGGGAATGCGAAACTTTAAAAAAGCAAAATAATAAAAATAACGTGTTACATCCACTTTAGGTCTATTAATATATCCATAAATTATATTGGACTCTCAGCCTGTGAATAAATAAAATTTAGAAGTACAAGAACTCTTGCATACAACACCGATTATTGAAAAATAAAAACGTACTGTTCTAAAGCTAGACTCGTTTGTACTTTGTAATGGGTTATTATTAATACGGTACGTCAAAGTATGAAAGTAAAACCATAAATATAAACAGTGTACATCAGTATAGTCTGTAAAGAAGTAATTCAAAAGTTCACTCACTAAGCGAATGGGGGGTTTATGGAATCGTGTATACGGTGGATTTTTTAATTTTTTTTTTTTTCATAAAGAACAATATATGTCTGAGAAATCATTGATACAAAAACATCCAGTTGGATAGCTTCGGAATCACTCGAAATACTGATTTATAGTACAGTGATGTTTCCAAGTAAAAATAAAATGAGCTCTGCGGAACAGTTATTTATGGTCGGTGTATAAAATTTCGTCTGAGTGATGAGGCTGACGGCGAAAGTCGAACAATGTCACGTCAACTCCTTTATGCGGGATCCCCGTCTTCCCACGAATCGCGTATCGCGAATAAATGAATATATTTTTTTTCTTTTTTTCTGGAAGGTGCCCCGGAGTTGTTGCAAATCGAAACTTAACGACTCGAGACAATTGTGTGCAAACAATGTGTACAACTGTATGTATCATGGTGCTTAATAGATCGAATGAAATAATGCGTATATTTACGCGAGAATATAATAGAGTGATGTGTATTTCACATTAAACAGATCCTGCTGAACGTGCTTTTTGCTAAACCGAAATAAAACTAGACGTTTTCTTACCGTAATATCCGGTTGATTGGATGATCCAAAACGTAAGCCGGTCAGAACCCATTTTGAAAACCCGAGTTGCCCGGGAAATGTTTGAACCCTGGTACAAACCGAAAACCGAAATCCGTGAAAAAAATGTATTCATTTTGACTCTCCGGTTAGATCATATGGTGCATGGTTCGATCTAAATAAAATTATTGCCATTGTTTTTCTCGTTAAAATATTACGTAGGTGGTAAAAAAACACACTCGCCGTCAGTACGTGTGTACGATCAAGCTTTCGACATGTCGTCTTCACCAATATTATGTTCTATATTTCACCAATAATATTTAAGGTCTGAGTAAGCTTACATTCAACCCACACTTAAAAAAGTCCAAATAAAAAAAAATGATGCGTCATCGAATTCATATCTATCATTTTACGTTATTCCACTGGACGTTCAGAACAAAAACTATGCACTATTCAATAACAAATATGAAAGAAATGTGTAAAAAAAAAACACGGGTGAGACTTCACAGTCGGATAAGGTACGGGGGCGGGTTAATGATTTTGCTATATTGGTCTTTTAAACTTGAAACCAATGTACATTATTCTTAAAAACCGATTCTGAGTGAAAGAAGATTGATAAGTTAAATTTTATAAATGGTTAATGTAGTAGTAAAACCAACACCTAAATAAGATAGGTTGAACAGTTTTATCACAGTATATTTATTTTTATTTTTTTAATTCTTGAGCCCTTATAGTTACACTTATAACATACAACTTACTAATAAAACACTTTTAAACGAAAACTTCAAGTGCCACTCATTTTGTTAAAATATTTCAAAAAATTAAAACTATAAATGATCTTAACAATGCTTTCTATGAACATGATTCGTTTCATGTAACAGATACTTCAAAAGTGGAACACTTATTTTGTATTTTTCAGGTCATTGTGTTTGTTATAATGCATATTTGTACATTATAAGGCTTAATAATTTAAATTTAACTAACTTGTAAAACAACAACATCGTTACCGGTTCAAATCGAATGATCCAAATTTGGTTTTTTTTTGGGGATTAATGTTTCGTTTTTTTTTTTGTAAATCATGAGATAATTACCTAATAGAATAGTCCGTGAAAAATAATGTATAGTTAATTTTTAACAACTTTTTACGGTAAAATCAATTCTAAAGGGCAGTATCGACTTTATTCATTATTTTTTTGAGCATTTTTCGATGGTTTTAAGCGCATTTAAATCCGGACCCTATACACGTCAGTTTTCGTGTGCCTTAATGTAGTTTAAGCTATGTATGCATTTCCATTGCATAAAGCTGTGCCTTGAGTTGTATAAAATACTACGATGATCACTGTGCAGGTGGAACCGTTGGCGTTCTACGGCATGACGTCGCTCACCCACCTGGACCTGTCCACCAACATGATCGCGGACTTAGCGTGGGATACGCTCACGCGCACGCTGCCGATGCTGGAGACGCTGAAATTGTCGCACAACTTCATCGACCGCGTGGGCGCGATGACGTCGAGCACGTTGCGCCGGCTGGACCTACACCACTGCTGGATCACGTCCGTGCCGAACAACGCGTTCACCCAGCTGAGCCGCCTGTCCGAGGTCGTGCTGTCCGACAACCCGCTGCAGGCGCTGCAGCCCGGCAGCTTCAACTCCACACACCTGTCCACGCTCGACCTGAGCTACTGCCGGCTGTCGCACCTGGCCACGCGCGAGTTCAACAGCCTGCCCAACCTCACCGAGCTCAGCCTGGCCGGCAACCGGTTGGTGACGATCAAGAACGGCACGTTCGCCAAGTGCCCCAAGCTGCAGCTCGTGTACATGGACGACAACCCGTGGCGGTGCGACTGTTACAGCATCAACTTCGCGTACATGGCGTACCTGGCCAACAAGACTAACAAGAACACCATGATGATCGAAAGGTACGCTCTGCTGCCGGTCAATTAAGATAGAAAAAAAAAAAAAAAAACCCCAACGAAACTCCTGGGTCGGGCGGATCAGTTGATATTTCTAAATATGGCTGACATAATAATAGATCCATATCATCGCTGTAAGGTAGGTTGAACTTTTAATTGAAAATCACAACGACCTGTAAACAGCATACATTAAAATATTTTGAAAATTATCAAATTTTTATAAAATGCTTATGTTTGAGTTATGATTAAACGTTTCATGTCGCTACGACAGCCCGAATAACTGATATCGTAATATCATGTAGTATGTGACCTAGTTTGGAACCCGTATGTGGTATGAACTTTTTTGAAATGTTCTATCCGTTTTTCTCAACACCCCAATATTAAACTATTTATAAATTCAAAAAATTATCTCCTGAAATTACCGAATAAATACAATTTTCATTCAAGTATCTTCCATGACTGTTATTCAACGTGAGTGATTCATTCAAAGTGAATAAAAGTTGGACATGGCCGAATTTTTTTCATAGTCCAATGCGTATGAATTTAGAACTGCTCCTAGAAGGAAAAAAGTTCATACTTCCAATTTCCAATCATCGTATCTATGATGACGTTTTTACCAATCGTCTCCGAAGGTAGGGCGAAAAGAAGAAGAAGATTAATAATTTAGAGTTTAAATAGTAAAAAAAAAAGTTTCAATATTTAAAGGACTCTTATTTACC